>JBAMBQ010005350.1:0-648211 GCA_037044495.1 Stegana nigrithorax | reverse complement strand
CACCAAACAGGCAGACAGGCAGACAGACAGGCAGACTGGCAAGTCACAAGGCAGTACCAAAAGTCGTTATCTTAATTACTTTTATAGCTTCGATCGGCGCAGTGAGAAGGGAAAAAAAATCGAAAAAGGAAAACTGAAAAAAGAAACAAACAATATACAATAGACAGACAAAGCAACAACTTAAATGGAAAGCAAACCAAAAAAAAACCAAACATTCTGTTGCTGGTAGTAACTTTCGAAGAAGGCGTTATGGGCGCAAATGATTTGGCAAGGCTTGGCAAACAACTTGGCCCTGGCAAGACGTTACAATATGGCGAGCAGCACTTGGCCAAGACTCGCATATGTTGCTGGCCAAAGCGATGATTTATTGCAGTTGGGAAAACGGAAATGTGAATGAAATGCATTTGAGTATTGCACTTTGCGTATCTCTTTAAAAGCTGTAGCCAAGTCAAAGCGGAAAGCAGAGTAAAGAGCCGCAAAGTATGCAGCAGTTCTTGCACATTTCCACTCAATGTGCGTGCGTGCACTTGTGTGTGTGCGTGTGTCTTCTGAAGCTCATCTCGCGCTACTTTCACCTAAAATACCAAACAGATAAGCGCACAATTAGCAAAACATGGTGCGCACATGTGGGTGTGTTGCATGTAGGCGAGTGTAACTGTTCTTCTTCCTCTCTTGCTTGACTGCGTTGCAGATTTTTCAGTTAATTGTGCTTGCGACTCACTTTACTGGGTCTTGTGTACATGGCAGGGGTGTTGTGTACTTTTCATTTTTCTGCAGTTAATTAGCTGAGCAGTCAACATCTGCCTACGCCATGCCGGGCCAATCTCGGCTGTGCTCTGCTCTGCTCTGCTCTGCCGAGTTCAGTTGGGCCACATGCGAGTTCTGCAACTCGAAGGCCAACCTCATTGGCCTCAATAGCGACAGCAGCTCAGCGCAGCACAGCGTGCAGGCAAGTCGGTTACTGACGAGCTGAGCTACTTTTTGTTTTATTTGTCTTTCCTTTTTTTGTTTCATTTTTTTCCAGTATTTAGGTTACTGGGTTTCCAATTTTCATATTTATTCCAATCGGTAAGCATTCAGTTCATGTTATATTATCATTTTTTTTTTGTTTTTTATTATTATTTTTATTTTTCAGATACACATTGCTTCAAAAATAAAAAAGGCCTTGTATCGGTAGCCACACACATATATGAATATGTGTATTTGGCTACGGAGTAGTTCCCTATATATGCAAGAAGGGATGAGGGGGTTTGTAAAATATTATGTAAAACTATAAGAGTATTTATATTTGTTTATACTTTATTTTTTGAAATTCAACAAGCCTAAAGTCATCACTTTCCACAGGTTTTACATGCGATCCAGTCTTTTCCTTTCAACATCTGAGCGTCTTAGCAAAATCCAATGCTTCTCCTGTCCTCAATTTGGAGTACGCCTGTCTGTGGTTGTGGTTGCGGGTTTGGGTATTTGCGCAACGCTTCGATTGAGTTTAAAAGTTTAATAACGGAACTCAATGTGGCGGCATCTGCGTGTGCATTCGCCTCGAGCGGCACAACAGGATCAGAGCAGCACAGTAGACAAAGCGGATATGAGAGACGAATAACCTCGAGCACTGTCAAAGCTTAAAACCTTATGAGGCAGCTAAAATCTCAACAATGCCGACAACAACAGCAACAGGAATAAAAGAATAGACGAAGTATAAAAACAACAGCACGCACTAAAGGACAACACCTTGAGGCAGCATTCTGAGTTGCTGTCTTGTGGTTTGGCATTTTCACGTCTGTTATTTATGTCATTGACAATTTATGCTCATGGAAAACTTTTAGCCAGTGCCGACACGCCACTGCGCCTGTGAGCGCCTCCACTATGGCAGCATCGATAAACCGATGATGACGCCGTCAAGGATAAGGGCGCCGCCGAGCCAAGCCACTCCCGATGCCCAAAGTGGGGCTGCTGCACTCGCAGTCTAAAAACTTTCGCGCGCGTTACAAAAACTTTCCACGCTTGTTAATGTTGCGTGGTAAATTTCGCACAGCAGTGTGTGGGCGTGACGCCGCCCACTTGAGCGTTGTTTGAAATGTGCAACGCATTGCAGTTGCCTCTTAGCGAAGCAGCCCCGGCGTCGCTTAGTAGTCGAAAAAAAAGGAAAAAAAGCGGAATGGAAAAAATCAAATAAAACAAAACATCGAAACTTTTAACGAGTTTTTCGCGGTTAAAATGTTCTCGACGCCGAAACTGTTGCCAACTGCCAGTTGCTTAGAACTAAAAGGACTTTGCGTAACTTGTTTAGAAATTTTTGAGATTTTCGCAAATTTGTTTCGCCTTAAACGGCGCTTTGGCAAATCAAACATTTATTAAGCATAAGCAGCATTTCCTGAGTGAGGGCACTGAGAGGCGCTTCAGAAAACCACTTGGAGAAGTTAAGCATCTGGTTCCTCCTTGCCACCTAATCAGAGACCCACTAGACTGGGAGAAATGCTTTAGCCAGCTATCACAAAGGCAACCACGGACATGGTTCAGTTGAATTGCTACTTCATCCCAACTTACGCTGCAATTCTGTGTCTCTGTGCAACTTCGAGCCAAGTCCCAGTAGCCTGTTAAGTCGGAACCCATACCCATAGAAGCCACATCGTCGGATCACTGTGCCTGCTTCTGCAGATAGCGGACAGCAATATGCGCCCTTCAGTCGCCCGCTTTTGTGAGTCGCTTTTCATATAATAGGCAAAAATAATAATAGAAAATAGTGAAAGTCCTGCACGAGTGCAAACGAAGCGTCGGTTACTCAACGGAACACGGGAAACAGCGGCACGTGTCTCATGTTATTCTCTTATAATACCATTTGGCCCCCACCTGCTGTGCATTGTTTAATTTCTAACCAACTCCACTGCACCCCATTCCAACGCATCCACGTACATTGGCTGCTGCTGTTGACCGCCTTTCATCGACATGGCCGAGCACATAGAGCAGGGATAGACAAAAGGCAGCCACACACAATGCGCACACAGTCCATGTCCCTGCTTTATTATTAAAGCGCAAAAATGTTTAAAATTTCATTAGGAGCTCACTGAGCAAAGACAAAATGGCAATCCTGGCAGTCATGGCAGACCAGGCTACTACAGCTGAATGCTTCGAAACTGACCGCTGCGTGTTAGTGTGCAAAGACCAGCCACGAAAGCAGAGAAAAAAACACAACAGCAAAACAACAAATAATAACAACAATAATGATAGCAAATTTGTAATAAAAAGCATTTAGCAGCACGAAAGCGAATCTGCTTCAGCCACCCACCAGCAGACAAAGGCACAGGAGCAGCAGCAGCAGCCGCCAGTCAGGAGGAGTAAAATAAACGAAATTCCCAGACCAAAAAGCACGCAAGGGCCAAACGCTGTGGCCAACGTCAAGTATGCGCATAATGAGCCAGTCCTGGGCATGAGCTGGGCATGTGCTGGGCACCACGGCCAGGGAGAGAGACTTGGCTGCATGTCTTGTCCACTGCTAGGCAAACACATGCAATTATATTTAATAACGGAATATTTTTGCCAGGCATCCATGTCACGCCCTCATGCTGCTTCACTGCCGAACTGCCTCACAGCCACAGCGTCATCGTGTCCCGGTGCGACTCCTGTTGTTGCTGCGCAATTCGCAGGACTGCGAACGTGTAGCCGCGATTGCTGTTGCCTGGTGCCACTTATATGCAAGCGAAGTTAAGGCGACGTCCGCCAACTGCTGAACTGCTCCTGCTGCTGCTGCTGCTGCTGTTGCTAGTCAACATCGTCTGATGTTGTCGCTCGCTGACTTAAGGTCAAGTGTCAAAGAAAAGGGTTAATTTTTCCAATGTCTTTATGCGAAAATTATTTATGATTTTATTGTCTAGACTTAACGGCAACCCAGTGCCGGAAGTATGTCTGCGGCAATGCAGGCAGTGGCCTTTGTTATTGTGCTCCCCTGTTCCATTTTAGCGGCTGATTTATGCACAAAGTTTATGCAAAGCAGTGGGACAGCCAGGCAACTGCACACTGTTAATAAAGATACACGACCAAGGAGCACAGAACTTCCTGAGGAATCTTTGAATGTTCCCTTTATAGAGCAATTGCTTTGATCTTATCTCGGAACTTGTTAAGCTGATATATTGATGATTGAACACCATGCCGATGTTCATCTTGACTTTCGGCGATGTACTTCTAAGTCTCCCAGCCGTTTATATGCGACGAGTCACAGTTGGGCTCTTGTCATGCGGATGGGCCAAAGCACGCGAGTGCTGCTAAGAAAATTTCAAGGAACTTCCTATGTCCTCTGGAGCTGCAGACTTGCACCTTTTTGTGGCAACAGCAATATTTGTTAATTATTCCTGCAGTCACTTTAAAGCAAATGACTTCGTTGCTCGTCCTCAGCGTGGGTTGGCTTGGTTACTCGCGTTCTCGTGGCAGCGTGGCAGCAGCAGTGTGGAGGAGGGGGGCAGTGTGGCAGTGCAGCTGCTGCGTGCTACTTTTCGCCTACTTACCAAGTACTTAGTGCTCCTGTCTGGCTGTCATGCAGTGACTTAGTTTGCTTTTTGTTTGCTGTTTGTTTTTTGTTGTTTATCTGCTTTTAATTTTCTCTTTGCTGCTGTTGCTTGTTGTTGTCGCTTAGCATTATTATGTTGCAATTATTGTTGTATGCGCAACTTTACCTACAGCAGAAGCAGCAGCAGCAGCAGCAACAAAATTAATTTTAAAACTTTGCCAACTATAAGTTTCTCAAACAACAAAAACGACAACAACAAAAACAAACAAGCAAACAAACAAAAAAAAAAAAACTAACACAGCACTCCAATGTGTGCAGAAGCCGGACTCCGGCTTGCCAACAGCCAACAGCCAACAGCCATCGGACAACCCTTGCGTCTGTCACGTGCACCGTGTGTGTGTATGTGTGTGTGTGTGTGAGAGTCTTTACCAGCTTTCATCGCTCGTTTTGGCCACCTAAGTAGGTCGTCACAAAGCAGTTGCAGCAATTGCAGTTGGCCAGCAAGTTTGCCATTATGCTTTACGCTTTTCGGCTTCAAGTTTTGGCCGCCTTCCTTTAACAATTCACAGCAACGGACTGCGAAAGTTCGCCTGCACTTATGCATTTTCATAGTTACTTTTGAAAATGGCTTTAAATTTTATTAAACTTCATTTACTGTGAATTGAAGTAAAACCAAATTTAATGCGCTGTCAATTTAATTAACCAGCCCGGCTCTGCATTTTATCAATTTCGCATTTGCACGCTGACATTATTTGCATACGAAATGAACGCGTGTCATGTGTCATGTGGCACGTGTATTTTTTGTCTGCCATGTTGCCATGTTGCCAGTCGGTAGTCGGTAGTCGGTAGTCGGTGGGGAAATTAGCCTGCGAGGGCGTCAACATCCGCGTTGCTATTATGTACAGAGCTTTATTTTTCAATTTTCTCCTTGTTCTTTTTTTTCTCGTTTCTTGTTTTTGTTTTGCGAATTCGGTTATTATTTTCGAATGTCGTCATATTTGTATATAAATGCTCATGTTATGTGAGTAATGTCGAATCAGTAGCAAATAAAAATATTCTGTCTGACAGCATTTTTGTCTGCGACTGCCCACCCAGCTTTGAAGCTGGGTTCGGATTATCCCCTGCTGTCAACCCATGACTTTGTTCGGAAGAACTTAAATTTTCTGGCTGATGATTAATTATAAATGAACATATGTCGCACTATGCATGCTTCAGAGAGTTTCCTCTTAGCCCCCCCAAGCGGCTGCCCCTGTTGCTGATAACAAGATGCAGCTAACCGATACGTAGTCATCTAACAAATATTGCTTGAATACATCATGGAATGTTTTTTCTCAACCATTCGGAAATAAATAACCATAGTTCCTTCGTATTTTATTTGTATTTTTATTGCATGAGGTTGCAGAGCTTCTGTTAGAATGGTTCCAAATGAAGCCTGTTTAGGTATTCATGCTCCTGAAATGCTGCCACTTCTCCTTCTCTTTGAACAAACTTTGAATACAAAAACAGTATTCCAAATTTAAATGCAATACATTTCAATACGAAAAATCAAGCTTAACTATGTCTGATGATTTGAAAAGTTGGCTAAAATAAAGCCAACCCACAAATTGCCAACTTGCATATGCCACTTCAGTCGTCTGCAGAAGCACTAAGCAGAGTCAGAATTTCTAAAAACTTATCAAAGTCAACACCCGCCACCCCCACCGCCCCGCCACCTGCAGCAGCAGTGCCAGGCACTGCCAGGGATAACAGTTAGGCAATAATCCGGCCCCCTGCGCCTCCGCCTGCGCCGGCACATCCGATGCTGGCCTTGCTGCCTGGCCACAGTTGTCTGGCCACAGTCGCCTGGTGTAAACAATTTGAAACTCAAAGTGCACGCAATTCATATGAAAACTCAAAAATGTTCTATTAAATTCAATTACGCAGCTGGATTTCCATTACAGCTTCGCTTCGCAGGATGCAAACGAGGCGTGCATCCGAGTGCAGGCACCGGCAACTTTGTACCCACGTCTGGTCAAGTGGTGCTTCATTTGTATGCCAGTTGCCACTCGCAATAAGCCAAAGTGTCTGCCTGGCAAATGTTGTAAAACATTTTTATTGTTTCAGTTTATGCGAGTGGTCCCGATATTTCAATGATTTCATTCCTCATTTCCCAATGACTTTGCGATGACGCACAGTGCTGGTCATATATTTAATACACTTTGAGTTTTATTGAAATCGTCTGCATGACAAACACACACACACACGCACACGCTCGCACACTCGGACAGACGGCAATTGCAGCAAAGTCTGCTTGTTAATTAAATTCTATAATAATTTGCAGCATTTGCTACAAAAGTTTGCAAAAACACCAAACTTTTAAAAAATTTTACAAAATATGCCAAAATCGTTTACATTACAAAAATGCTGAAAAGCAATAAATCAGCAGGCAGCCAGGCAAACATAGAAAAACAATTTTCAAATTAAAGCATATGCCAGGCAGAGAGAGGCAAGCGACCCAAAACCGAAACCGAACCGAAACCGAAACCGAAACCAAAACCAAAGCCAAGACGCAAATCTGGCTGCGTGTGTGCCTTGGCAACTTTGGCATGTGGCAATGTGCATTGTCATCATGCGTCGGCTCTTGCCTCATGCCACTTGTCTCCTGGCTCCTCTCTCCCGTCTCCCGTCTCCCGTCTCCTGTCTCTTGCTCTGTTGTCTTTGTCGTCTGTTGTCTGTTGTCTGCCGTCTGTTTGTTGCAGCTGCTGCCGGCTGCGGGCTGCTGGCTGCCGGATTTTGCATATCGAACAACTTCATTCATGTCACAAGACATGCTGCACACACACGAAAATGTCATGTACCATGTCGGCCAAAACACGCATTTCAAGTGGTGCTCACTGCACCAGGCTGCCTAAAAGACTGCGACGAGCCGAACCGTCAGACGCATGTCACGTCATGCCGACTCTTGAGCACGAGAGCCCATCATGCCAACGGCGGCCGCTGAATTCTGTGTCGACTTTGAGTTAGTTGATGATTTTGATTTTGATTTTCATGTTGATGCCTCGCGACTGCGGGTACAACTCAATAAGCCGTCACAAAAGCAAATCACTGCCCACCGTCGTGTCCATTGCATGGCTGTGCCGGTGTGCGAACGTGTGAGCGTGAGCGTGACAAGCAACTTGGCGCATTCACGTTGAAGGCCTGCAGACAAATTGCTTTGGGGCGCGTGGCGTCGTTTAGCTGCGCGTAGCTCGGGGCACAGCGCCGTGCTGTGTGCATTTTGGGCGTGCGTGACCGCAACTGCGGCCATTAACTAATGTCGCTTAGGCCAAACTTCCACAGACATGCGCCGCAATAATTCAGCTAATGAAAATCTGCCAGTGTAATTTACAGAACGCTGTGCCACTTCCGCGTGCGAAAGGCAATTGGCAACACTCGTTTTATAGCCACAGACAGTCACTCAGTCAGTCAGGCAGTCAGTCAGGCAGTCAGGCAGTGAGTAATAATGGAACTCACATAACAGGCGGATGGCAATGCATCATCGCTCATAATTGCCATTCTCGCACTTTTCCATTTGGCCTTTCGCCGTCGCTGTCGAAGTCTCGGCTCGCTCTTGTGCTTTCTTCTCTGCCTGCCCCCCTGCCTGCCCGCTGACGGCAGACGCTGGACGATGGAGGCTTCAGCATGGCACTTGGCACTTGCCACTTGGCAGTCGGCCAGCTGTGCGTCGACGAACGACTTGGCAACTTTGACAATTCGCTGCGAGCAATTAAGGCGAAGAGCAGAAGAAATTCATTTTATTACGCGACTTGCTCGGCTGCTACTTACTCAATTCAAGAGCATTGCAGTTTATGGCCAGCGTCGATTATAGACGGCACTTTGAAGTTGTCAATGCGTGCTTAGAGGCGAGTCAAGGCGCCAAATAGCCTCACACACCGGGGCTCGGAGTCGGAGCTGCCAGCGCAGTTTGTCGTCATAACAATTAATGTTGGCCTGTGCATTCTATTGGAAGAGGAAAATCGGTTGCAGTTCAATTGAAACATCGTGAAATCTGTTCGAGGCTGTCTAACCGTAATTTCATTCTCGTATTCTGTTTTAATTTGTGAATATAAAATGGAATCCAGCCCAAGAATTCGCTGATATTAAATTTTATGAAACTCTGCAGCTCCGCTGCCAGTTCGGCGTTGGGGCAACCGCAATAACCACACAATTTTACACATCAATCGAGTTTAATTCAAATCGATTCGAGTCGACAGCAACAACTACTGCAAAGCAACAACAACAACAACAACAGCCAGAGCATCAATTGGGATTGTTGTCTGCTGCTTTTAGAATTTGCAATGAAATAAATGATTTTGCTTATAGCCGCGTAAATTTTTAACAACTCCACGACTGCTGTTGCAGTGCTTATAATTTATTTAATAACAAAAGCAAAAAAAATGGCTATTTAATTTTGGCTTTCGTTGTTGTTGCCATTGCCTTGCAGCCGCACGGCCATTCCCGGAGTCAATGGTCGGCCAGCCTATGGCCATCGACTGCCGATATTAGTTGGCGTGAATGCGAAATGCGCCGTCCAACATTTGTCTCCTTTAATGGAAATTTTCATTTATTCGCATACACATATGTATAAAGCACACACACGCACACCCACACACTCATACACCATATGCGAGTACATGAAAGTGGGATTGCATATAATTTGATCGGCCTGCAGCATTAGCCACCCAAGCCAATATTCGCATATCCAGCTTTCAGCGTTTCAGCCAATAGCTGCCGCATCCGTTCTGCCGCTGCCGCCCTTGCGTTTATTTGCTTAGCCCATGGCAGATGGCAGATGGCGCATGGCGTTTGCTTTGCAGGACTCGCCTAGTTAGTCTCCATTTAAAGTTATTTCGCAAATTAGTTAATTTGTTTAGTGTTAATTAGATTCGATGTTAAAATTCAATTTTCATTTTAATTAAACTGCAGTTTGTATATGGTATATGGAGTGTGATATGTGTAGTGTGATGTGTGGTCTGTGGAGTGCACCACAAACTCACTTTAGTTTAAGGACCAAATTGCTGCTCAGGTGTGCGATGCGATTAACGCCAGAGTTACTCGTATTTGGAACTAGATTTATTCGGAATGGGCTGTGAGTGAGTGTGATGACCAATTGTATGTGAATTTAATTAGTAAGTTACTTGGCTAATAATCATCTCAAACAAGATCAATTATGCCAAACCTGTTGGCATCAATTATATCAGATATGCAATTGGTTAAGTTGCCAAGCTGGCATGTTCTCCACTTGTTTTCCTTTTGTGCTTCAGTGGTTACCTCATTATTATTGAATCAAGCAGCACTTGCCTCCTGCCTAGCCACAGAACTAAAGACTCCTTTCACACTTTCGAAGATTGCAGTTAAGCCACATTCACGGCTGCTTATCGTCAACTTGTGCTCAACACGCTGATGAGGTGTTGACGCAGAGCCAACCAAAAGGGGCAACAGCCAAGAGTGGCAGCCAAGTTATTGAATGCAAATTGGCTGCCTGATTATCTGCCAAAACACCGGCAGCAACAACACAGCAGCAAACTAAGCAGCTCAGACAGGTTCCAATATTTATACAATATTACATATTATTATTTATTTCTTCTTTTTTTTTTCTTAATTTAACGAAGCCATGCATCGATTCACAAACCAAACCTTGATGTAAAGTTGCCTTTTTTATTTATTATGGCTTTAAAAAGAAAAACAAAATAATAAAAATGTAAAAATACAGAAAGAAAGACACCAAAAGTGCACAATGAACTCTGCTGAGCGACAAATTGTCGCAGTCGCAACGTTGGGCAGCGCTGGGCGACGTCGGCAGCAGGCAAACACCCGAACAAGCGAGCAGCCAACAGACCATGGACACAACTTGACTAACTGACTGATGGCTGCCCGACTGAGTGACTGACTGAGTGACCAACTGGCTGAGTGACTGCCGCTGACTGCAGGATGGCTGACTGGCAGGCGGACAGACAGACTGACAGACGGTCAGGCAGGCAACAAGAGGCAGCAGGAAGAGGCGTCGAGGGAGCGGCAGGCCGCGTTGTCGTATTCTCGCATTCTCGTGTTGTCGTGTTGTCGTCGTTGAGGACAGCGAAATGAGGTCAACCATGAAAATTGCAACAGCGGCAGCCGTTTCGCATTTTGTGTATTACTTTGCCGTTTTTGTGCGACTTTTGCGTGTCGTATAGTTTTTTCAACATTTTTTGTTTGTTCTTGTTTTATTTTCGTGTCGGCAGCTTTGGCCAGCGCAACACTTGGCAAGCAAGCAAGCAATGGACGCTTGTTGTTGTAGTCATTGTCTGCGCTTGTACACTCAACTGCAGCAGTTGCTGTTGTTATTGTTGTTGTTATTGTTGTTGTTATTGTTGTTGTTATTGCTGCCTGTTTCGCCGCTTGTGTCATGTCGTTCATCAGCGTAACAATTTTTATCGCCGCTATGTGCCTTTGCTGCTGCTGCTGCTGCTTCTGTTGCTGCTGCCCAACATTGACGATCGCAACATTGTTGCCGATAAAAATTTTAATTCACATTTAATTTTGCTTCTCATATTTTTCTTTTCTGCTTTTTACGTTTTCACTTGGCGAAGTTTGTGCATTTATGCGGCTTTTGTTGTTCTTGTTCTTATTCCATTTCTTTTTCGGCGCTACTGCTGCCATATTCGACCCATTGATTTATTGCCGTTTATGTGGACCGAATGTGGCCAACAATAACAAAGAATCACACGAGACCTCAAAGGAAATTATAGCCGCAAGTAATTAAGTCGAAAGCGTTGCCAATGTGTAAATCGACTTTTTCATACTTCGGCAACGAGAACAATAAGAATCACGCAGCGTAGGAACAAACAGCCAACAGCCAACAGCCGGCAGCCAGCAGCCGAGCCAAGCTGCGCGCCCCAGCACTGGAGGATGCGGCGGCCGACCGTTAAGCATTGCTTCGCTGTGCGCGGGGCGCGGTGTGCTGAGTGCTGCGCGAGGCAACTGCACAAATGCTTTCCATATTTCTTTTCTCATTGTTGTTTGCTGCATGGGTTGGTACATATGTAAATGCTTTTGTTTGTTCCATTGTGTATTTCATTAATTGACAAAGTGCTACCGCGCACGCTTTTGACCTCGCTTACGTGGCACACACATGTGCGCATGCGCAGACGCAGACGCAGTCGCAGTTGAAAACTATTGCGAGCCACTGTGTGAGCAAACGACACCACGACTTTGTGTGTTTCGTGTAGATCTTATCCCTATGTGCTTCCCCGCTCCGGTGCTTCCCCTCTTTTTGTTAAGTTCGTTTTGAAAAATGTTGCATGTCTCACAGCCGTTGCTGTTGTTGTTGTTGTTGCTTTCTACTATGCAGCGGTCAAAGACACGCAATGCGCATTGCAGACATTTTGGCGTCCATGCAGCACAAAAGTCGGACGGACAGACAACATTGCGATGGCAGCCCGGCGTCTTTTGCGGCGTTAACATTTTCTGATTTTGTGTGATTAATTGAATTTTCACTTTGGCTCCTTGTCCCCGTGTGCGCATGTTCGAACATTGACTCTTCTCTCTTTGCTTCCTTGGCTGGCCCTGTGCCTGTTGCGACTTTTTCTTGTTAAGCATTTCGCATTATTAATAAATTATGGCCAGCAACTGGCAGCACTCATGCGAAAGTGTTGCCTCTGCAGCTGCCATTTATTTATTTATGTTGCCTGTTTGGTCTCTTTTCGTTTTTTTTTTGGTGGGCAGTACGGAAAGAGTCAATTTTTGGGCTTAAGCTGCACACATGCCACGCCCCGCAACGCCCTGAAAAGCATTTTGGACATATTTGCTTTGCCTTTTGCGGTTGTTTGCCCTCGCGGCTAATTGCTGCTCAATAGACATTTTTACTGTGGCAAATGATTGGGTCTGCCCAAGGTTCCCTCGGCAGATATTTCCCTTTCACCGTTGTCCATCATGCACCCAAAGGTGTTGCCCCATAATTACAATGTAAGGAGTTGGCTCCACGCAGAAACCATAAAAATTGAGAAGACCTCATCAATGTTCGCCCATCGTCATGTTGCTGCATAAAGCTAAGAGCAATCAGCCAAGCCAACTGCCTGGTATAAAGAAAGAATGGAATATTTCCGGAATACATCTATTTCTAAGTCGACATCTTAATCAGCTTTCCATTGCTTAAGTGAATCTCACTGGCATCCAGGGCATAAATTTATAATTGCATGAATTTAGTTTTCAATGCGACTTGCAGGCAAAACAGACAATTCAACTTGTGTGTAACAAACACGTCTGTTTATGCACATGAGCATGGCAAACAAGGTCGAAGAGCAGGGAGCACGGCAGGCACACACGTGTACACGTGCACACACATGGCAACAGAATGAAATCTCCGGCATTAATTCCGAGATACACAATTATCGAATCAAACAAGCGGAAAAGTATTTCGAGCATTAATATGCGAACGTTGGCAACATGTTAAGCCAAAATCATTGCAACAACAACAACAACAACTAAATGCGGCAGCAGCAACAAACACAACACCAACAACAAGAACAGCAACAGCAACATCAACATTAAATCAAACAACGAAGCAAGCGACCGACCAGCAAGCAAGCAAAGGCAACCGCACCGCATGCCATGGCATTTGCCACCCACACACACACTCACACTCACACACAGACACACACACACCAACCGACTTTGAGCCACTCGAGCACAGCATGGCCAAACAGATGCGGCCGGCAAGGCCAGGGGGCGGCTGTGTGGGCGGTTGGCTGAGTCAGCGAGTGCAGAATAGTCAGACGCCGCTTCACTCGCATGCATCCACACACGTGCATACATATGTATACACATATACATACATACATACATATACATAGATAGATACAATGTTTACACATACCTATGTATGTACAATATATGAGCACAATGCTCACATTCGTTGTGTGTTGTTGTTGTTGTTGTTTAGTTTCTTTTGTTTTTCGCTTTGTCTTTTTTTTTTATTTTTGATTTTTCTGGTGTGTTGTTGCTTTTGTAATTTGCGTATTTCAGTCACGTTCAGGTAAATCTCAATTGAATCGAATGTGACACCGGATGTGAAAATGGTGCAAAGCTTTTCACAGTAGCCAAGCCATAATGTCTCTACATGCACACACACACACACACACATACACACACATGAGATATATGCTGCTGCTCCTGCTACTATTGTCGTATTGTTGTTATTGTTGTTGTTGTTGTAGTTGTTACCATTGTAAATACCGTAAGCAAAGCTACATGCAGACAAACAAACAAACAAACAAACGAACGAACGAACAAACGGACAAAGATCGCATCACTAAATATGTTCCGATGTTCTCAACAACATTGTCTGCACTCGAAATACTTGCGACAACGTTGCCGACTCCGCCGCCCCGACGCACCGCAGCCACTCAGCCAGCAGCAGCAGACAACGTAGCCAAGTCAGTTGGCTGCTCGCTCCTCCGCGTGGCCATGGCTGAGGCTGTGGCTGTGGCTGGCGGCGGCGTGCGCGTCCGTTTCGCAACATTTACGGAACGTGTCGCAGAAATCACTTGGGCAAACACGACAGACAAAGCGCGAAACTTTTCTTTTGTTTCTCTTTTTGGCTTCTCTATGGGTTATTCTGTTTTGTTTTCTTTTTTTCTTTTTTTTTTTCATTTGTCTTTTTTGGGACAATTCTTGATTGTTTATTCTTGCTGTTGTTGCAACACTTTTGACCATCATTATTGGCCACTTTTATGCGCCCGCACGTCGTTGTATGTGTGTGTGTGTGTAGGTGTGTGTGTGTGTGTGACTCTGGTCGCCAACTGTGTCCGCATGGCCATGAAAATGATAAATAACTGTCCCAAACGTGTTCATATGGAGTCAAACGAATAAAGTTGGCACTTTTCGTG
Organism: Stegana nigrithorax; assembly: GCA_037044495.1. Classification (NCBI taxonomy): domain Eukaryota; kingdom Metazoa; phylum Arthropoda; class Insecta; order Diptera; family Drosophilidae; genus Stegana; species Stegana nigrithorax. Next base: position 633,829 of record JBAMBQ010005350.1, on the reverse strand, counting down.
TGCCGATCCCCCTCTGGTGCCCCTGGCCAGCCCAGCAAACCCGTTGTGTGTTTTGCTTGTGCCGTCATTTCGTGTGTAGGTGCTAAATGTTCGGTTTTTATGAAATCGTTTTCGTTTTTCTCTTTTCTTTTCTTTTCTTTTCTTTTTATTTATTTTTGTCTCCTCCGCCTCCTGCTGTGCTGCTTTTGCTGCTTCTGCGACATTGTGTTGTTGTAGCAGTTGTTGTGGGTAATACGGTTGTCTTTGCTGCTAACGTTGTGGCAACAAATATTGACAGTAGCCATTAAATGCAATTCAAATTGGCACAAAGCAGCAAAAGGCTGTCTCTCTCCCGAATGCGTATGGAGCGAGAAATTACTCGCATGGTAGGCGTCGCCTCTTTTAGCTTTTGCGTCTGCTTCTTTGCGCGTTGGTCTTGCTATTCACTGCAGCTTTTACCCCTTTCGTTTAGTCACTTGCTCGTTTTTCAGAGTTTTCCATTTCATTGTTGTTTGTTTAAGAAATTTGTCCAACTGTCGTTCGTGCGATTTTCCCGAGTAACGCACTTAAACTCAAAGTCGAGATGCTTCTCCATCTGTGAAGTGTTTTGCGTAGCATTTACTCGGGCTCAAGCGCTTGATAAATACCAGAAGCAGTCGTGTGCAAGTGACAGCGCAGCACAGAAAAGGCCCTCACTGGAGGAAAATGTGTAAAGCACTTTGAGCACGGACAAGTAAGCTACAGGTTGAGTTGTGTACGTCCTCCTCTTGAGTTACGAAAATAACTGCCTCCGTTTAGATTGTTAGATAAGCTTCGTACTAAGCTTATAACAGAACTAATTGATCAACCAATCAACCATTTTGTGTAAGTAAAACCCGTCCACGAGGGGAGGAGTAAACAGCAGCCAACACAAGGACTGACTTCATAATCGTTCAAAGTTGGGACATAATTTCCGGAACATTTAATTTCGTAGAAAAGAATAAAAATACAAAATCGGGCTTTTGAAGCGTAATTACGCGGCAGTGAAAAATTTATCACTTTTGCAATATGATTTGCCGTATGTTGAAGGCAACAGGAAATGCGCACACACACATACATCAGTCATGAAGCAGCCAATAAGCGGCCAACAAATGGAAAGACAAATTAAAAGAAATTTAATTCAGCGACAACATCAACAACCATAACAACAACAACAAAAACAACAATCAACTATAAAAAAGAACTGATAATAAAAATAAACCATCAAATCGCCAAAGCAATTGCACAGAAGCCAAGAACAGCACATTGAGCAGCAGGGGCCACAGGGGCAGCACAGCAGCACTTCCACGGGCCAGCTGCCACAGCGCAACAGTCGCGTCGCCGCCACTCACTGACTGGCAACGACAAATGCTGCATGCAGCAAAGGCAGCTGCAAAAAAGACGCTGCCACCTATGCGGCGCTCAGCAAGTGCAGACAGTAGCGACAAGTGGCAAGTGGCGAGTGGCAGACGAGGCCAAGCGATGAGATTTCTCTTTGCGCGCAGTTGGGCCAATGTGGAGTTGCGACGACATAGACTCGGATGGTGCTGCCTTTGTGGCATGCGTACTGCTGCCGAAATGCAACATGTGCAGCAAGAGGCCAGTGCGAGCAGCTCGATGACGTGCAGCAGTGACAGCGGCAGAGGCAGAGGCAGTGGCAGTGGCAGCGACAGAGACAGCGACAGCAACAGAGGCAGCGGCAGGCGGAAGTCGCTGGCAAGACGAGTGTGCCGCTGTTGCTTATGAATGGAATTGTGCCAAGTTTAAGACGAGACAAATGTAGCAGACGAAGCTACAAAAATAAACAAAAAATTAAAATAATAATCAACTGAACGCTAAGTATATGAGTTACCAATGCAGAGACATGCCAGTTGCCAATTTGAATCTGAGCAGCAACTAAATGCCAGCGCAGGCAAGTCGCTTTGAAGCTTTTAAACTGACGACCAACTGCCAACTACCGACTGCCGCCTGCTAACTGCTAAGTGCCGGTAATGTAAATGCCAAGACGCATGTGTAAAGAAGAATTTCGTTATGCGAAGCAAAGCCGAGGCAGGCATTTCCTGTGCTGTGCCGAGCTGGCCAGGGGGGCTGCACGTATGCTATGCCTTGATTTCTATTGATTGTTGCTGCATGCAGTTTTCGCGGCCGAGAAGTCGTTTGCACGCAGCCACCCTGCGCCGCCCCCCGCTCACTTGTGCGCCTGCCTAAGTCAAATGCCTTGCAAATCATTTGAAAATGCGTTAAGCTATGCGAAAAGTCTGCTGGAATCCAAGCATTTCGACGCCGTCGTTACGTTCCCTGTCGTTTTCTGTTTTCTGATTTCTGTTTTCTCTTATTTTTATTTTGAATTTTTGTACTTACAAAGTACGCAAACCCGCCAGCAGTCAGAAATACACGCAGCAGCACGCGTGGGAGCAGGACGGCAACGTTTGGCTGTTAGGGAATTTTATGCGCGGAAATAATGTTCACGCTGATTTCTGTTAAACGCCATGCGAACTTGGCTAATAAAAAGCAAAGTTTTTTAAACTTTAATTTTAACACGACGCAACTAATAAAACCCAAAAAGGCCAAAACACTGAATTAGCAATTAAGCGCTAAGTGGCACATTAACATTGCTTGCGGCCAATTAATAAACATACCAAAGCCAAGTCATGCGATGCCGTGCCGCAGGCAAAAAGCAAAGAGCAAAAACCTTATCAATGCGAATTGAGACATTGAAATATCTTAAATTAAATTATGCACGAGGCACAGGCGAAAACGAACAGGAAGCCGTCGTGCTTGCATATGGCGGCGGTAAGAGGTATGCCGCGCTTATCAGTTAAATTGTCAGAGATAAAGACCGCGGAAAAACAAAACCAAAAAGAAAAATACAATAACATCAACGCTATGCAAGTCAAGTGAATAATGCATCCCGAGAAGGCAGCAGCAATGTGTTCCACATGATCCACATGTTGTTGAAACTTTGGAAATGAGTCGAAAAACCTGTCGAGAGCGCGATGCACACGTAAGAGCGTAAGCCTACTGGAAGGTATTCGGCGAGAGAGATTGCAAAACAACCATATGAAAGTCTCTCCCACAACGTATCAACAGGAAATCGAGAGACAGCTCTCGCCTTGCAAACGTTTCTTCTTCTTGCAAGTGCTGCCACTGCCGGCGTCACTGCCTCGGCCGTAGTCGCAGTCGCAGTCGCGGCCGATTGAATGTGCATCAGAATTTATGTGGCTGAAACAGTCGTTTATATCGCGTCAACCGGTGCAAACGCAGTTTAAGCGTATTCAGCGATTGTGGGGGCCATTGTGTCAAAGTGCGAGAAAAAAATAACACAATCGCGTGAGAACTTGTTGTGTGTGTAACGTGCTTAGTCGAAATTGCAAGAAAAATTAATTCATATTATGAATAAAATTCGACTATTCTCCTATGAATTCATTTAAAACTGCAAATAAACTAAAACAGTGTTCTCCATCTAATTAGCAACATAGCCAGTTAAAAATAGGCATAAAAAAGTATTAAAGCCATAGCAAGCAAAGTTAAAACAACAACACAACACTCCAAGCTGTCTGCAACTGTCTGCCAACCGTGGCGAGATTTGCTGTGACAGTTGCAACGCGAGCCACCGCAACAGCAACACCAGCGACAACAGGAACAGCAACAACGTTGCATTTTATATATTGTGCAACATAAAAAGAGAAAAAATCCGCAAACAATAACGACGCAACCGTCGCGCATCCTTAAAGCAAACTCCAACCGCCTTTGTGCCGCTTACACGACGAAGCAGCAGCAGCACAGCAACAAATCGTTAAAGAAACAAAAACGCTACCAAAATAAAAGCAACAGAAAGCAGAAAAAACAAAGCACAAAGCACAAAGCCAAGCAAGCCGTACACAACGCACAAGCCAAGTGCAAAACAAACCGAAACAACAACGGCTCCCAACAAATAATAAAAAGCGACATTTACAAAATAAAAACCAAAAAGAAAAAGAAAAGAAAAAGTTATAAAATTGTTGCAACAAAATTTTTCATTAAACAAGTTTGACACATAAAATCTGTAATTTTTTTCCCATCTCTCGCTCTGTCTCTGTCGCTCGCACTGCTGTTGCCTCTGACTTTTGCTCGCTTTGTTTGCTATACTACATTGTTGTTTTTGTTTGCTGCTGTTGCTGTTGTTGCTGTTGTTGTTGCTGTTGCCTCTCGTGCTTTTGGTGGCTGTCGGCGGAAAAACCTGTTGCGCGCTTTTCAGTCGCCCGACAACGGCTGCGACGGCGACGGCGACTGCGGCCGCGGGATTTCGACAACTACACAGGATACTCGGCGCAGTGCCACACACACAGCGCGCACACACGGAGCACACTCACGGCAAGTGTTTGCTTTTATAATGTTTAATTATATGCAATTATTTTATAGCACTAAACATCGAGACAATGATTAACAATATTCGCTGCATATTAAATGCAAATCGATCTTTCTTTTCTCCCCTTATGCGGTCGTCTCTTTATTTATTGTTCATTGCTTGCCTCCCCCTCTCTTCGGCTTGCCAGCGACATGGACACGCTGGCCGATAGCTGCTACTGTGGCGGCCTTTGCTGCTGGCTTGTGGGCTATTAGGTGCATCGAAATGATTTGCCACATTGAACGAGAGCCTTGACAGGACATTAATAAATCGATATGCCATTAGCTATGCGCAGTTTGGTCGGTCTTATCTGTGCTGGGCATCGCTTGACGCGGCGAATTTCGCAACGCGGCCTGAACATGATGCATGACTCGCGGTGTGGCTGGCGTTTGCTCATAAATCACGACTCGGTCGTCCATCACGCCAAGTTATCACGCAGCAACTGACTGCCCGAGCTTCCTGCACAGCTAAGCGTTTCCGTACTGCTTTCCTTGGCCAGCGGCTTTGCTCACCTCTCGGACAAGTGCGAAATCACTGCTTACAAAATCTATTATGATTATTTTATACAAACCATGCGCAATTCACTTTATTGCCCAAAAGAACATAACACAAATATTTTTATTTCATTTTTCTTTTTGTTTTTTTCTTCTTGTTGAAGATCACTTAGTTTTTCCATTATTAAATTTTTTTATGAACTTTGAAGTGGTCATAGATTGAAATTGCATATGGCAACGCTCAGGGAAACCAGACTCAGCCTCAAATAATTTCCTGTAATTGTTCAATTGCATACCTGAAACAATGTTCATATGCATTACAAATAAATAAATGCAAACATCCGCCCGATCTCCCATGGACGGCAACATTTCCATTTAGCATCAGCTCGGCCAAGCCTTTGGCATTCAAAAAGCCAACTGCAATCGCTTATGTAACTCGCATCCAACAAAGCCAACAGCAAATCCAAATGACTTTCCAAGCTGCTCGCACTGAGTGGAGGACAAGAAAAACACACGTTCATATTAAATTATGCTGCACTGCAGCACCGATGAGGTGTGTGTGTGTGTGTGAGCATCAATTGTATGTATGTATATGCAATTGTACTGAAATGCATAAAACACTCGTGCCAGATTCTTAAAGCGACTCCCCTGCAGGGGAAGCACTCACGAGTGTGTTCTGTGCGCCAAAAGAAAAACCAAGTCGCTTTTCACGCTTTATAAAACGAAAAACTTGCAATTAACGTAACGTTTACAAAAGAAGGTCAACGCGACTCATGTCTTTATTTTGGCTTTTGTCGTTTCGTTTTATTTAGTTCTTGTTGTGTTGTTGTGTTGTTGGTGGCTATTGCTATATGAGTTGTTATTGTTGTAGTTGTTTGTTTGTTGTTTGTTGTTTGTTGTTGTTGTTGTTGACATAAAACTGCACATATGCATGCACATGCAACGTGCAACACTTGCGCCGCATGCCAACATGCAAAATCTGCGAGTGGGCCGACTGCCGCAGTCGTGTGTGCCTCAGCCGGTGCCTAAGCTGTTGCCAGTGACTGTGACAGGGGCTGGGGCGGGGACTGGGACGGTGGCTATGACTGCGACTGCGAGCGCCAAGCGCCGAGCGTTGAAATACTTGGAGTTGCTCGAGTTGTTCTGTTTGTTGTTATTGTTAGCGTTCTCTTTGCTGTTGCTCTGTTGTTCTTACTGTTAGTTCGCTTGTTCGTTTGCAACTTTTATTCAGCAACTCACACACTCATACAAACACACACACAAACTCACACACAGCGGCAAATGACTGCAACGCATGCGCATTGTGCTGTCCTCAACTGTTTTGTCTTTCCCTTTGTCGTCGCCTTTGTCTTTGACTTTGGCTTCATTCGCGCTTTTTTGTTTTGTCATCTTTTTCTTAGTACGTTTGTTGTTTTTGTTGTGTCGCTTATTGTTGCACAGCGGCAGCGGGCGCCCATTGTCCGCGGGCAGCTGATTGCCATAGCTTCTAATGTGGGTTCGCATTCGCGACTGTTTTTGCTGTTTGCTTTGCGTTTCCTTTAAGTTTGAGTTAACAATTTTATAATAGTTCTTTTCCACAGTGCTTTTGTTGTTTGTTTTGACTTGTGCCTTGTTTTGTTTTGTTTTATGTGAGTCTATTTTTATGCCATATGCGCCCATTGCGCCCTTTTGCAAATGCTTTAAACTTGTTTTACGCTTTTGGCCTGGCTGCGGCGGCTTCTCTCACAAGATGTGCTGTGTCTGGCTTTTCTGGCTGTTGGTTCTGCTTTTCATTTGCAATGCTTTCATTTGGACTTTTTATTTGTAACATTTGTCGTTTAAATGCTGCAACAACCGCCAACAGCCAGCAACTGCGAAAACAACAACAACAACATCGACAACAAGGCAACACAAATGAGAAGTGGAGGCAAACGTGCCGCTAATAAATTAAATCAAAAGAATTTATGCGATTTTTAACGCTGACTTCGTGCCGTGCAACAAATGTTGCCACTAACAGCAACAAACAACAAACAACAAACACCAAACAACAACAACAAACACCACAAGAAAATGGCATTTTTATTGATATGCCTTCTGCTGTTCGCTAGTTTTTTTTTGTTTTGTTGCTTTGTTGTTGTTTTTTCTTAGTTTCGCCTTGGCTGCGGAGTAGTCAGTTCGCGTTGAAATATCTTTTGCCACCTGTTGCCTCAATGGAATTGTCTTTGCCACAAAGCTCGCAGTGCCACACTGCTGGGAAAGTGTTTTCGCTCACTCCTGCTCTCCTTCTTCGCCTTCTTCTTCTGCCTGGGCTTAGCCACGCTCCTGTGCCCTTTTTATTGCTGCCAAATGAATTCCTGCGCTTGCTGTGATTTGAATTCGATTTTCCAAATGCATTTCGCTTACTTATTTACGGTATATATGTACATGCAGACATTCATAAATGCGAGTATATATACACATATTTTATTTCTATTATTGTTGTCGTTGTTGTTGTTGTTGTTGTTCTGGCTTTAGCTGATGTTGTTACTCGCGCAACGTTTTGCTCAAATTTAATACTAATTGGATTTTGCGCGACTGCTGCAGCGATCTTACAGAGCCAAAGTCCCAACCTCTGCCTCACCTGCGCTCCCCTTGCTTCCTACGTTTGATCCACTTCACATGTTTAAGTAATTACGCCGCCCTTGCACTTGCCTGCTCCATGCCTCCGCCAGCACACCCGCACTCCCGCGCACCCGCGCCAAACAGCGATCCACGACGCTGTGCGCTGCATGAAGCCTGCATGCCATGCAGCCTGCCTGCCTCCCTGCCCGCCCCCAGCTCGCCTTGCCCTGACTTCGTTCACAGCCGTCGTCCGCGTTGTCGTGCAGGTAAGCATCGCTGATGCTATGTGAGTCCAATTGGATTTCGTTATTGTAATAAGTGTTATTGTTGTTGTAGTTGTTGTAAGCATTGTGTCGTTTTTTCTTACCTTTTTTTTAAGGTGTGCTTAATCACTGCAACACCACAAACAGCACAAATACAACCAACACAAGACGACGAACAACGACGACAACAGCAACAACACTTAAGTCGCTTGTTGATTTTAGTGTATTTGTTTATTGCATTCGGTTCACTTGTCTTAAATTTTGCTGACAGCATTTTAAATATTTGCGAAATAAAAAGCCCAGACCCGACTCGCTGCCTGTCAACTTAAATTGACTTTACGCAATCAAAGGCGCACAACAGGCGTGGGCGCCACCACATCTTCCACACTGCGCTCGGCTGCGGCTTCCAGGGCCAACTGGCAACTGACAACCGCCAACTGCCGACTGGCAACTGGCACTAATGAGGCATTCGCGCGCAGGCACACAGAATTTTCGCACTTTGGCCAAGGAGGCCAAGAAGTTTGTGGGAAGCAGCTTAAATGCTTTGGCTGCTGCTGCTGCTAATGGCCAAAGAGCAATCGATTTAAATATTTTTCCACTGCTTAGAGACGCACAGCACCTGCTCCAATTGATCATCGACTTAGGTCGTCTGCCTTCCCGCTTGGGCAATTATTATTATGCGCAAGCAAAAAACAGCAGAAAAAAATCAAAGCTTGCACAATTTTTCATTTCACATTTACGTGTATTTTGCCTTGCTGCAGGCCAAAGCAACAATAAATTATTTTAAGCGAGCCTAAATGCGCACCGTCGCAGCAATGGGGCAGCCAGCCAGCCAGTCAGTAAAGCCCAAAACACATGTGCAGAATTCTGCATGCAGCGAATATCAAACACACAAGTTCTTATGTAGCAAAACACATGGAGCGCTGCATGGTTTGCTGCACGATGCAAGTTGTGTTGATTTTGATATTCGCTGCATGGTGCAATGCTGCCAAGTTATTTTTTGGTTATTTTGGCAGCATTTATTGCTATTTTGGCAGCATTTATTGCTATTTTGACAGCATTTACAAACAGCTGTTGTGTTGTGATGAATAAAAAAAAATAATGGAGGAACAGTTAATCGAATTTGTGAGGGATAACCCGTTTTTGTACGACAAAAAAAACCGGTCGTACAAAAATGTGTATCTGAGAGAGCAGAAATTTCAATTTCGTTTTTCCACGTCCATTTCCATTTGTTTACAAATTCTGACTGTCAAAAAATATGCATGCTTCTGTCAATGAAAAATCTGCACATGTGTTTTAAATGCAGCGCTGCATGCAGCGAACATGCAGCGCTGCATGCAGCAATTCTGCACATGTGTTTTGACCTTAAGTCAGTCAGCTTGTGAGTTGAGAAAGAGGCCAAGCAGCAGCAGCAGCAGCAGCAGTCGAGCGTCAATACAAAAGTTGAACCACTTTCAATTTGCATAATTTCCCGTTTGTTGCGAAATTTGCTCATCTAAGTGTTTTACACGTTTTAGGCATCGTTTAATTTGCACAAAATGACTACAGTGGGCGCCCGTTAGGATGGCTGAGCGGCTGGATGGTTATTACAATTTTAATGTGGGCTAAGCTCGTTATAGAGATTTAACGATTTTTATGCGTTGCCTTTGGCAGTAAAATAACAAAAAAGCCTCAGAAAAGAAGAAGAAGTTTGAATGTGAAAGCCCTGCAAAAGTAGAATATCACAAGTAATGGAACACCACAGAATACAAATGTCGCTCATAACTGTTCAGTCCAAACCCACCTCGTGAGCATATTACGATTGGAATGCGGTATTGGGTTGCCTCGTTCGTGTTGCATTTGTTTGTGTCTACGCTGAATCCCATAACACATGATAGGAGCTCAGGAGCATTACGATGAACAATAACAACTTAAATGCTTAGCGCAGAGGCCACTTCATAGAGTTTCAACTGAATTCGATTGTGAGTAAAAAAATTAATTTCGGCAAAACAATTATGCGCCAACTCGCTTGCAGTTGAACAAGCGCACAATGGCAGGCGAGCAAGCGTCGGAGTGCGCGGAAGAGTCGGGAGCAGGCAAGGCGCAGCGCTGAGGCAACGAACGCTATGGAATTTTAGCGCGCAATTATTTAACAAGTTGAGTTGAGTCGAGTTGAGTTGAGTCGAGTCGAGTTGAGTCGAGTGTGTGCATACATACACATATGTGCTAAGTAAATATGCCAAAAATTAGGTTGTGAAAATATTTCATTACGAAAATGGCCAAAAATAAAACAAACACAAACAACAAAACTAAGTAAAAACGCAAACTAAAAGTAAATCTGAAGCGACGAGTGAAGAGTGTTGACTGAGGCAACGCAGCCACACGCCAAGCTCCGCTATGTGGCATGCAATTATGATGCTCGCATGCATCGTCGCATGCAGATACGCGTTCGTGCTGCGCCTTGCCGTGGGCATGGGCAGGGGCGGGGGCAGGGGCACGGGCAGAGGCAGCAGCATGAGCAGGTAGCTCAGTTAGACGGTTCCCATGGCTGCCAGAGTAAGAGCTTCATGCAAAATGTAAAACTGTTTAGCAAACGGCGCTTGTTTTGACGCTGACTCACTCGGCAGCACAGCGATAATGCCGACAATCTCAAACCCGTTCCCAGCAGCTCCCTCCCCCGCCCATCTCACATCTGCCGTGTGCCAAGAGCTGTGTGCAATTGCCACTGCCATCAACGCCATCGCAGCTACTGTAGCTGCTAAGCTGAAGCGTGGCTCCGGCTCTGGCTGAGACTATGTCTGTGGCTGTGGCTGTGGCTGAGGCTGAGGCGAATGCCGTCGAGCTGCTGTTGATGGGAATGAAACTGTTATTCTGAGTACTTCTACGTTATGAATAAGTTGCATGCAAATTTGCATTGCAGCCACACATGCGATGACGTTGACAGCACATAATTCGGTTTCAAATGAAAAACAAAAGCAAAATGAACAAAACGGAAAAGATTTCAGAACAGTAGCATACAGCAATCGACTAAGAGTGCTCGGCATGCACATGCAACAGATCTCCGCAAAACGGCAGCTAACGGCAAAGTGCAATGATTTCCTTTTGTTTCTCTTCATTTCGTGTGTTTGGTCTAAGCAAACAATTAACTGCGAAGGAAGCCTTCTGCTGCGCGCAGCTGTCAACATGCATCAGCAGTCGCACAGGCCTTGGCAGTCCACGCGTAGCGCACACGTCGCCGAGCAGCTGCCAGCGAGCTAACAATTTCTGTAATTATATAATTTTTATGACGAGTTGGCAATTGCAGCAGCCGCTCTTCGTTTTTGTTTTTGGTTTTTGTTCTCCTCGTGTTTCTTTGTTTTTTCATTTCGTTTCGCAGATTTTGCCTTTGGGTGGTCTGCGGCCGTCCATGCATATGCATTGTCTTTGGTGCCCGGTCCACCCCGGCTTAGCTCAGCTTGGCTTGGCTCGGCTCTCGCGTGGCTGGTGCATAGCATTTAATGCATATGGCGGTTTTTAATTATACACATAATCACAGGCAGCAGCTCATATATTCCATTTGCCTGCTTGCCGCGCCACGATGGGCAATAATACACGTATGCGCGGCATTATTAGTTTATTAATGCCTCACAAAGTGTCATATTTCCCATGCACAGACACAGGCACAGGCACAGGAGCAGGCGCAATGGAAGCAGTTAAGGCAACTAAGGCAGCTAAGGCAGTGCGGCGTCCAGCAAGTGGCATATCTAAGCGATCGCAGACCGTGGGCTCTTGTTGCTGCCGTTGTTGTTGTTGTTGTTGCTGGCCATTGGCTGCCATAAGCAGTCGCGCACAATCGGGAATAGAGTTGTCGACAGTTTAAAGTTACAATGAGCGATAAGCCAGAAAAGGTAAAACACGATAAGCGAAGCACAAAGCATGCGCCGCAGCGCAGCCAGCACGATTCCAGGTACGTTATGTCAGGCACAGCACGGCGAGGCCAGTGGGACGACAAGTGAGTGAATGGATACATAAAAAACAAGATACAAGAAAACTAAATGATAATAAAGCAATAAAACAGAAAGCAAACAAAAACCGAAAAGCAACTCAGTTCTCACACCAAACTCAGATCAAGGCGCAACAGCACAAATTGGCGGCAGCAGTTTGCACGACAGGTGGACCCTGTTGCTTCAGAATCATTATTGAAAGTGTAACATTAAATCAGGATCTGCTTAGGCTTAGAATGGCAATTTGTTGCACACAAAAGCCCACCTTTGGATGATATAAAGGATAAATCGCAATCCAGCGTTCTAAGGTGCAAATCTGAACAAGTGCAGAGCTACAAACTACCCACGAAGCGCAAATACCACAAACTAAACGAAGCTTCTTCTGCCGCATACTCAAACGTGCGTATGGCAATCATTAAAAATGCATTGGAACCAGTTTACGTAAGTCGACTGCGTTTCTTTTACAATTTCTCGATTTTCGTGGCTCAGCTTCAACTTCAGCTTTAATTAAAGTCCAATCAGCGTAGACGGACGCCGCAACAGCCATAGCCACAGCCACAGCCACAATCGCAGCCGCAGCACGGACGCGAATAGCCTGCGAGGACAATACATCCGTCAGACATGCCATAGGGTCGCTCATCCGCAGCACAGACAACTGAAGTGGCATAGCGCATCAAAATGCTGGGACAGCTCGGACGGGCGGCGATGACAGACCAAGACGAAGCGACAAGCACAGACGGCACGAAAGCGAAAATTTAAACAGTCTCTTTGTTGATTTAACAATCATAAACATTAAATGCGCTTATTGACTTGTTTATGAGCTGAATTTGTAAGCGATACCAGGCCCAGCACCAGCACACCGCGCCTGCCGCTCACCCAGACGACCAGATACCCAGATACCGCCATACCGAAGCGATGCCAATCAGCACCGGCCCCGGCCCCAGCCGCAGTCGCAGGCGCAATCGCAGACGCAATCGAAGCCGCAGCGCAGTACGCACGAATACTCGTGAGCGAGATAAGCGGCGGCTCGTATGGCATTACAACCTTTTTTAAGCAATTATTTACACAACACACACGTGGGTTTACGAGCATTTAAGTCGCTTATTGCACCAGTTCGGCCTCACGGTGTGTGTACCACGCAGCCGCTGCTTGATTGGTTCGTCGCGAATGAGACACATCGAACTGCAGGGTGCACACTGCCCGGAGGGCTTCGCCTGCTGCAATAAAAAACACATTTTAGTTGCAATGACATTGCCGATTTCAGAGACATTAGCAATGCAAGTCAAATGAACTTGCAAATGATTGGCACAGTGGTTTGTTAAAGGGAACTAATTACTGAGGTTTGGCTTACATGACCTTCAGCTACGTTAAATGCATATGAAGCCTACGGGACACTTTTTTATTAAGATGCCTCGACTATGTGGAATGACAATTGCCTATTGGGCAGGTTCGCAAATAAGCCTGGCAGGACGCAGTCATCAGATTTGGCATTTTGTTAGTCCCAGGTGTGGGAATATTGTGCTTTGGAATATTTCATAAATATTAAACTTCTCCGAGTATTTACAACTATGAGATGCGGCAGAAAGAACACTTAGGCAAACGCAACTACTCATAGCACCCACAGAGCCATTCTAACTGAAAATGAGGCCAACTAGTCGAAAGTGAATTCATTAGATGCCACAACGAAGGGCACTACACATCACAACTTGAAGTCGTCAACTGTCAAAAACTCACAAACATGAGCGCTCAAAAATTGCTGAAGCGCCATTACAAAACATTTTCCATTAAAATGACTCGGGGAAAAAAACAACAAAAGAAGCACGAAAAGAAAAAACAGTAGAAGTTTAAAGAAAAGGCAAAGCAGCGAAGAACAGCAAACTCACATAAAGTGTGAAAACAACTTGAAAACGTCAAGGATGAAGGGGCATCCTACCCATCCCATCCCATCCCAAAGCAACGCACCGCACCGCCACACCACAACACGCCACACCATGCCACACCATGCCACGTCATGGCACACAACGCATCAAAAAGTCTGCGCCGGAGCATTTCGGAAGTCGTCGGCAAACGCAAACGACTGTCAAAAATGTCTAAGAAGCTTCTGAGCTTTGAGTTTGTGCGGCAAGTGGCTGCTGCCTGTGACATACGGTGAAGTTTTGTTGGCAACGCAAACGAGTTAAAGATGCGCCAAGTAGAGCGGGGCGGGCTGAGCGAAGTTTAACAACAACAACAGCAAGAGAAATAGCAACAAAGACGACAAAAGCAAAGAAGCAAAGGCGCTTAAATTGATTTAATGGAATTTAAATAATTTCTTAAGAAAATGCCAAGCGTAGGGTAGACGACTTTTCAACGAAAATGTTCCATAATTGTTGCTGTCAGCATTGAGTGGACGGTAAGAAACACAACAACAACAATAACAACAACGAGCAGGATAAGCACAGCTTAGCAGCAGCAGCAATAGAAACAACAGAAGACACATGATAACAGACAGTGAAACAATCAAGCAAAGCCAGCGAAAAGTTAAACCGCTGAAAAAAGAAAAATAAAAATATCGAAAAGTACAAAGCAAAAGCCAGCAACAGTAATCAAGTAACGACAAGAACTTCTACAACAACAAAATGTTTTATTTACTACGTGGGGGGCGTACGCTGACTCAAAGCGGTACGCGATGTTGCAACCTAAGTCGGGATCCGAGAAGGGGACGCAGCCCATGCAGGCGATACTAGGCAACAAAGTTTCCGTTTCGCATATCGGTGCTGTCAAAGCGCTGCACGTTTGATTAACAATTCCAATTAGAATTTTTCTTCTTTTTCGTTAGCACACACACACACACACACTTGCAGTAGATAGCAGCAGCAACGGCATGAGACGGGGTGTGTGGGTTGCCAGCTAAACAGATCATAAATAAAATATGACTACATTTCATTGCTGCAGTGGAGTACTTGATGATCACGATGATGATGATGATGATGCCGATGATGATGATGATCAGCATGATGATGATGATGTCTAAGAAGAAGCCACAAGAAACCAATAAGCAAATATTGCCATGGCAGCAGCTTAACAAAACCAAAACAAAAACAACACAACAAAGCAGAAAAGATACCCGATGTGTGTGAAAGCGAGCAGCAGAAGCAGCAACAGCAACAGGCCCAGAAACAAATTCACATCACAGCAGTTTACGTTTTTTTGCTGCCGAATGAGGTGCATGGTAAAGCAGTTAATGCTGCATGCATGCCAGCAATCGCGCAAACGAGTAATGACGGCAACATGCAGCCAATGTTTCATGGCCAAGTTAACAGGCGCACAGCGCACGCAGCAAAGTTGGTGACTAGCGAAAACCGATCGACGCGATACTCGCACAGCAAACGCCGAAGCCGGCTTAGACCAGCGACTAGACAGCGAGCACAGCACGGCACAGCACAGCACAGCACAGCGGAGCAGAGCAGAGCAAGGCGCAGTGCGGTGGAGCGATCCAACGAGTTGTGGCAACGTGCAGCAGCATCATTAACTCAGCGTCGTATCGCATTCGTTCGCTTTGGCGAAACATGCAACATTGCAGCAACAACAGCAACAGCAACATACACACACACACACACACTCACTCACTCTCAAGCTTAACCACAAGCAATTCAAGTTCAGCCAAGCAACCAGTCAGCCAGCTAGACAGTCAGCCAGCCAGACAGACAAACAGCCAACCGGCAAACGGACAAGCTAGGAAGGCGCTCGCTCTGTTCTAGTCGCATAGTAAATCGCAGCAAGTCGAGCCAAGGCGATTCAGTTGCGTCTACTGAGCGGCAGCAGATTGCAAGTTTCCTTGCCTTACGTGGCTCTTGCTCTTGCCGATGCTGATGCTTAGAACACAAGTCATCATCGTCATCGCAGAAGAAGGCTGCTTGATTGACAGTGGAAGCAGCAACTGCCAGCGACACGCTGAAGCTGAGGCCGAGCTGCTAATGGCTAAGAGCAGCCAACCCAAGCCAATGGAAAGCTGCGCTAGCCGCCGGCAGATAAACCTTCAACTCAGGTCCAGCATTGGCAGCAACAGCAGCCACAGCAGCTACAGCAGCAGCAGCGACTGAAGTATGCTGAGCTGCTGCTGCCTGCTTAACGGTCAAATGGTAGCAACTGCCACGCAGCAGCATACAGTCACAGTCACTTACTCAGGCACAGACTCAGGCACAGGCACAGTCACAGCCGCAAATGTGTTTGCTACTATGCTGCGCCTTGGCTTGACTCGCCGCTCCTCGCCCCGCCTGGCCTGGCCTCACCTCAGCTTGACTCGACTTCACTCGTCTCGAGTCGCTTGGGTCGGACTTAGCGAGAGGCGTTGCCGCGTCATTAACTCATTTGGCCGTGGATGTGGCCGCTCTTGCAAAGTAGTAGCAATTTCCTAACCGGAAAACGCATACATCAACTTGATGACTGCTGCTGCATATGCGCTGTCTAACTGTGCGCCTGCCTCCGTGCCCTGCTTGCCTATCTGTCTATCCGTCTATATGTCTGTCTGTCTGTCTGTCTGTCTGTCTATCGGCCTGTCTGTCCATTTCATTGCCTATCTGCGTATTTATCTCTCCGTCTGTCCGTCTGTCTGTCTGTCTGATACATATGCGCTGTTTATTGTCATTCAATGCGCTTAGCTGTCAATATTCTTTAACATGTTTTTTATTCTGCTTCTGTGGCGGCTTCTAATTATCGAGTTATGCCCCGTTGTTGTATGGTAAGTGCTCAGTTATTTGCTGGCGCAGCTATCGTACAAAGATACTTTGCTGCGTTCCTCTGTGCGCTGGCGTGTCTAAGTGGCTGCATTCTTAATCGCATTTGACGTGCACTGATTATTGCCATTCGCTCGTTAATCAATAGGCGTGAGTGCCTTGCAAGTGAGCATGGCTGGCATTAGGCTGGTGTGAAAACGTAAGAAGTGTGCTTGTGGCTACAGGCAATTGCCAGACCCCCTTTGTCCCACACGGCAAGCGCGAGATGTTGGCCAACTCGCATCTCAGATCATTCACGGAAAGTGGACTGAAATAATGGCAATGATGATCACAAGTAAGACACGGGCCATCATACACGCTCAGCCAGCTCAAGTCAATCGGCACACTTTGGTGCCGGCATATCGCTGTGCAAAGGCTCTTCTCATTGCTTATTGCTGCAGCCATTCTGTAGCTACTTAGAAGGATGCGTTAATTTTGCCACATCCACAATGTGAAAACGCTAACGACAGGTAAAAGACGTTGGAACATATTTCATTTTCGCTGCTCGCAAAAACTTTTTCAATTTCGTTGAGTGCCAAGCGGCGGAGTAGAGCAGCAGCCTTGTATCCGTATATGCAAACGACTGAAGCTGAAATCTTGTTGCGATGCCACGGGCAAATGGGCAGAGGGGTAAAGGAACCAAGGAAAAACTGTGTCAGCAAGTGCAGTGGAACTTTTATTGAACTGTCACCGATGCATAATAATTTCCCCTAGGCTGGCTGCCTGGCAGACTGGCAGACTGGCAAGGCAACGAACGGAAGGAGCAAAAGGAGCAGGAGTCGCATGCGAGGCAGTTGCTGGCGGTTCGCTTGTGTACGCTGGAAAACTCATAAATTATTATTTCGATGACTTTCTTTTACGGCTCGATTGTCGCAAACTTATGCACTTGCCAACCTTTTTCAAATCTAGTTATGATTGCACACGAGTGCTGCAGCCTTTGCCAGCGCGAGTCCCTGTGCCGATGCCAGTGCCAGTGTCAGAGCGGGGGTTCATGTGGAGGCATGCATTTGCATTTGCCGACATGTCACAAAGGACGTGTGTAAGCTGACACTGGCGTCGAAGCGAATGTGGCACTTCTCGTATGCTTGCCACAATGCTTTTCCGCTAGCTTAAACTTTTACTTAACTCCGATGACACTTGGGTCGCGCAGTCAGCAGCCAGCAGTCGTCGAAGCCGACAACACTTGAGACATACAAATGACATTTCAACTGTGTGCCTGCCTGGCTAGGATTCTTCTGGCTTTTACACTGATTTATACTGCTGCTTTGTTCTGGTTGTTGTTGTTGTTGTTGTTATTGTTGCATGTAAGCAATACCAAACGCCATGTTGTTTCATGTTCTCGCCGCCAGCTGCCATTTTTATATGCGACGCACTTCCGCTTTGTTTTCGCTTCTGGCGTCAACTTCTATCGACTAACTTCTTCAATTGTTCATTTTGTATGCATTTCCTACTCCTCGCACCTTAGTCACTCTGCCAGTTTAGCTGCCATAGAGCTGTCAAATGTTATGACAGTCAGTTCGTATTGAGTTGGAAATAAAAGTCAGCAGCGTAGATATGCAAAATGAAAAGGTTTCATCATATACATGTACATGTACATGTGGATAATATAAAATCGGCATCGACACTCTAACCGACTCGAAATGAGTTTCATGAGTATGGGAACCTCTTAAGCTTGAAATAATAATCTTCTTCCGAAAATTCTAAATTTAAGAATCTTTCTTCTGGCAGTTTCTAAATTCGCAGAGTAATATCTCAAAGACATCGTCAGTAGGTCAGGTTCAATGAAAGTTGAAAAACCTTTGTCTTTCATATGCTCTCTTCGATGTTCTAAGCAACACTGACCCGCTCTTTTATCAAGCGATAACACCTTTTCATTGTTTTTCATTTGCTCTCTCACTAATTTTTAATCTTATTTATTATAAATTTTTTTTTTTCACTTTTTATTTGTTGCTAACAACGTATTAAACGGGATGAGTGTTCTTAGAAAAACTTTACAATATAACAATATACAATATCTTATCGGTGGGTTATTTTATAAAATTGAAGAGTGCATATCAAAATGCTTAGCGAGTTGTAGGTATAAAAGACATATTCAAAACTCAATTAGTCAGCCGTTGTTCTCTGCAAGAAGTTGCAGCAAAAATGAAATTCCTAACCGCGATTGCCATGTGCCTGGCGATGGCCAGTGCGTCGGTTGTGCCTCAGCTGGGTCAGAGTGCAGAAGTGAAGCCAGCTCTGGATATCGATGGACGCATTATTAATGGGCAAGACGCTTCCGTTGGACAGTTCAAGTTTCAAGCGGGTCTCTCCATCAAATATAGCAATCAAGCAAGAACGTGGTGCGGAGGTGCTCTGATAAGCCCGAGCTATGTGCTCACCGCTGCACATTGCACCTATAAGTAAGTGTGAGATTTGCGCTGCATTCGTGTCAACTGAAACTCATTTGACTTTGCACTTTGGGTGCTTACAGCATCGAATCCGTAATCGTTTACTTGGGTGCCAATGAGCGCAACTTAGACGAAGAGGCACGAATTGCCTACGCCAGCGATATAGTCAACCATCCTGGCTACGACTCAGATACTGCGAACAACGACATCTCAATAATCCATTTAACGGAGCCCGTTAGTCTCAAGGGAAATATTGATGTTGTTGCCTTGCCTCCTTACGGTTCGAGCAATCAATACACCAATGCCAAAGTGCTTACCTCCGGTTGGGGCAAAACCAGTGACGGTTCCAATCGGCCCGCAGATTATCTACAATTTATTACCATGACAATTGTCAATGGGGATCTCTGCACCCAAACCTACAGCAGCAAGTTTTTCACCGACGCCAACATATGTGTCGATACAACAAATGGAAAATCCACCTGCGAGGGTGACTCCGGCGGACCGTTAGTCTTGGAATCGTCCAAGGTGCTGGTGGGCCTCACCTCATTCGGAAGCCTTTCGGGTTGTGAGAAAGGCTATCCAATTGTCTTCACGCGCATCACCAGCTATACGGATTGGATATATTATGAAACCGGTGTGCGAGACTAGGAGGGAAACACTTAGGACAATAATAAAATTCAACTTTACAAGAGCATAATACTCGAAATGATTTACTCGCTTCCACTTTTTAACACAACCAATCAGTGAAATAAGACGTGCTCAGTCTGTGTTATCTTCTTTTAACAGTCGACGTGAAAGGTTTTCTGTCAGAGATATAAGCAAAGTAATCATAGTTATTATTTATAGGTGATTGGAAAAGTATTTATTTTTGAACGAAAAAATAATAATCAATTCTGACTAGAAAGTTCTATGAACTTGTTAATAAAGAACTTAAACTGTTCAAATACGAAATGCAAGGTAGTTTTTTCGTAAACTGTCTTCTCTGTGCAGAAAAGGCTTTTAGTGTGCAAAATCTGTTTTAAATTTGCTTAAAGTCAAAATAGTTCTTAGAGAATTGCTTCAAAAGCAAAAACAAACCCGCAAAAGGACGCTTGTAAACAGAACGGACACTAACTAAAAGAAATGAACTCAAAAACATGCCGGAAATAAGCAAACTTTATTGGAAATCCGTACATACCCAAACACATACCCCCGCCACTAAAGCCCGTTGATCCGACGGACACGACGTCACAAACTTCTTAACTGCCTTTCCGCACCGTTTACGAATTGAAGATAGGTAGGTAGGTAAGTAGAAGAGTAGGAGGGAGAATGGAAAGGTAGAAGAAGGAGGGCAGGCAGCTGCTTACTGCTCTGATGCGGACAAAGAATTCAGATGCGTTTATGTTTAGGTAGAGTGTCGTATCTTCTTTTCTTGCTCTTGTTTGTTTTAATTTTGTTTATTTTTTTTTTTGTCGGATTCATTTTACCATTGAACTGCGCTTTAATAAAGTTCAAATCATCGAAAAGGGGGTACTCCGAACGTTGTGCTGCTATGGCACACTCGCTTGACGTGTCACATTACTTGAACTTCATTTGGCATATCCAAACAAGCTACCGTCGACTGCCGACTGCCGACTGTCGACTGTCGTCTGCGAACTGTGTATCTGCGGCATACAGTGAAGTCTGCGTCGCTTAAACACTAGTGTCAAAAAGTAGTGACAGCAGCAACAACAACAACAACAACTGCTTATCAGAGTTGATACGCTCACATATGTACACAAGTCCACATATGCATGGATGAAGCAATTCTAACAGGGAATCACAAAATACTCATGCTCGGCAAAGTTACCTCGACCCATCATAACTTCTCATCGCCTGTTGAGCATTCGCATGACTGGCAGCTACGAGACAAGGCAGGATAACCGACTAGCAAGGACCAAGGGACGGGGGGTCCGTTGGTCGCTTGGCCGGTCACAGCGCCAGCCAGCCGGACAGACAGGCAAAGCATTTTTACCAGTTTATTGAAATTGATATTATGGTTTTGCAGAACTACGCTTATGCGAAGTTCCTTCCGCCCGTGCGAGTTTCTGATTTTTCTTTTTTGCGTCCGTTCTTTTTCTTTTTCTTTTAAGTTTTATTTTGTCATGTAGTCAGTCTGCTATGCGGCATGTGTGTAGTTTTCTTTGTTGTTGCTGTTGTTGTTGTTATGTGTTTATTACTTCTTTTATGGAGATTTCGTTTGTTAAATCGTTTGGAAATGTTTCGTATAGTTTTTTTCATTCTCTTTTTTCTCTGTTTTTTTTCTTGGCCTGTCTGTTGCACTGTTGGCTCATCCTGGTTGTGCTTGTCTTGTTAGTCGCCAGACACATATCCTGCCACAATCAGTTGTTTGTCGTATAAAGTGTATAAAGTGTTTTTGTTCTCCTTGCAGTGGCACAACGCTTAGTTGTGTTTTTATGTGCCTTTACTCCCGCATGTAGTCAATACCTAAATATACTTTACTATACTGTCCATATATACTCGTACTGTATATGTAGGGTGCATATATTTCAATATTAATTAACTTAATTTTAGCATCTTCATTTAGGCCACAGATATCCAAGGCAAGCCAAGCCAATCACGCCAAGCCAAGCCGAGTTGCTTGTTGTGATTTGTTAATTATGAATTATGCGCACAATTTCAATTGACAAGCTGCAACAAC
This sequence comes from Stegana nigrithorax, assembly GCA_037044495.1. Classification (NCBI taxonomy): domain Eukaryota; kingdom Metazoa; phylum Arthropoda; class Insecta; order Diptera; family Drosophilidae; genus Stegana; species Stegana nigrithorax. The sequence continues at coordinate 612,325 of JBAMBQ010005350.1, read as the reverse complement.
GGATGCGCATTCCATCAATTAGCTTTACCTTTTGCACAAACATGGTCACTTACGGCAACAACAACATCAACAAGAACAACAACAACAAATATTTAGACGAAGACGAAGAAGTCTGCGTTGTTGCGTATCCTTCAAGTGACCACAGCAAGCGCATGCTTGGCTAATTAAATGAAACGACAACTGCAACGACAACAACAACAACGTCAGCAACATCGACAATGGCAACGGCAACGGCAACGACAACAACAACAACAGCAACAGCGACAGCAAGAAGAACAAACGCATGCGGCTGATTTGTTGTGCTAATGTTGTAATTAAAGTGCAGCGCAACAAAGCCATGTTCAAACAGCTAAAGCCGCTGCCGTCGATGCCGATGCCGATGCCGCAGCCGCTGGCGGCAGAGAGTTTTCTTGCGTTGACAGCGGAGGGTGCATCCTGACGCCATTGTCGTCAAGTCGCATGTGGCGGCAGCCACTGCTGGGGGCAGTGCATAGAACGCGACAACAACAACTGCTGCGACAACAATGCGGACAAAGTACAACAACAAAGGCATTCACCATCGTGTTGTGTCCACATTTGGCGTGCAATACAACAAAGACGGCTCTGACAGCAATTGTTGTAATTGTACATTGACACCTCGACTCTGTTTGTTGTTGTCGCCTATTGCCTTCTCCCTCCTGATTGCTGCCTAGTGCCGGTTGCCAGTTGCCAGTTGGCAGTTGCCGGTTGACTGTTCTGTGCATTGTTGTTGATTTTGCTAATGTTGCTTTAGTTGTTTTCATCGCAGTTAATGTCGCTGGTGTTATGGCTCTTGTTCTTCTTGCTGTTGTTGTTGTTGTTGTTGTTGTTACTGTGGCTGTGGTTGTTGCTGCATTGAAGAGTTTAACTTATTATGGACTCGCGTAGTACATAAAATTTATGTCGCCCAAAGTGAAGCAACGCAAACAATGCGTGGCAGTAATTTGTTGTTGTGCTTGCCGCTGTTGTTGTTATTGTTGTTGCTATTTGTAACTGATCCTGTCCTTTGTTTCTTATATTGTCGTTGCCGCCATGAGTGCCGCCATTGGTGCCGACTTCGCTGTCATTGTCACCAGTTAATTTAATGTTTGTGTCGCATAAATTCCATCGCCATTAGACGCATGTAGGTAGGAAGGCTCCATGCGAGCTATGCTCTCACTCTGAGTTATGCACGTGTACGTGCCGCAGTCATTGCTGTCTCCTGTCTCCTATCTGCTGCTTGCTGTCCGCTGTCCGCTGCTCAATGTCAAATATTTCGCTTTATTTGCGCATCACATTTTACAAGCAGAAATCGCACACAAGCCGCATAGACACGAGCAGCAATTAAATAAAAGGAATTCAGTTGCGCATAGTGGCCTAGGAACAAACAAAAGTACACCCTGAGGCAGTTAATTATTCATTTCATAACTGGTAAATGTTTTACAAAACTTTGCGAAAAACAAGCAATGCAGTTATTATATATATATATATTATATTATGCAGTTAGGCATTTGTTGTACATCACTGCCACAGTTGCCAATGTCCTTGGTGCGAGTATGCAAAACTAATCGGATTCTGTTGCTGCAGTTGACATGTCAACAACACGCATATGCCGACATAATGTTGCCTGTGAAACTTAAATCGCAATTGTAAATTTTAATTTGAGTAACTTTGCACAATGACACAAAGCAGTGCTGCGGATATACTAATGTACATACTCACCGGATAATTAGGATTAATGAAATGAAATGACGTAACGAGGTGTGACATTTGATAAATGTGTTTAATGCATATTTCATATTCTATGACTTATGCATACGCAGCCGTCATATTTACTTTATATTACGCATTGCGCATTATTTTATAATGCAATGGCCAACGGCATTACATCATATTAAGAGCGCAATTCAATTCAGGACTTCATTCAATATAACTTTACTTACATTAACAAATGATGGCATTCACCATAAATTTAATTTAAATTAATTTTATGACTATATACATTAAACTGAACTCAATAATAATCTTTGCATGAATCCCAACAAATAAATAATTAATTTACGTAATGTTTTACGATTAAACAGAAATTTAATGAGCGGTTGGCCTCCAAGACTCAGTCAGTACCAACTGAACACAGCGTAAACCGCCTGCCATGCAGGACGTACGCGTCAGACTAGAACAGCAACACTTGTCAGCTAACGACACGAGAACAGCAACAACAGCAACAACATCAGCGAATACTGCAGCAGCAGCTGCAGCCACAACGCCAACATCACCAACAGCGCCAACAACAACAACGTCATTGCAAAGTCGACGCCCACTTCACCTTTTGCCGCCGATCAACCTAAGGTAAGGCGGAGTTGGAATTGGAGTTGAAGCGATTCTTTTTTGTCATTTTGTGTTAAGTTGCGCTAATTATCAACTTCCGTTTAGCGATCTGAATCTGAATCCGCCACAAAGGCAATTGCACTATCATCGCCATCAGCATCAGCATCCGCATCATCACCAGCATCACCAGCATCAACATCAGCAGCACGAACTGCAACAACAGCCTCAGGCACAGCAGCAGCAGCTACAACAACAACTGCCAGCACATTTACATTTGCGTGACACGGATGACATACACCAGGTACCGCCTTCGCCCAGTTCCGAGGAGGACAACTCACCCACAGAGATGAACAATTGCCGCCGTTTGGTTGATAAGCCGCCACTGGTAAGCAAACCGCCGCCAAAGGCCCCCGACCATAAGCGGGTTAGCCAAATAAAAGCTGCTTAGCTCGTGAAGCAAATGTTCAAAGCAAAAGGCATGTATTCGAAAATATTTTCCAGTGTAAATGTGCACTTGGAGGAGCACTCCATCACGTGCAGGTTGCGTAATTTTACACTAAAGGCGTTAACTGACTCACATTTGTATTTTTTTTTTTGTTTAATTTTTTGTTGTGTGCAAATGGCAACTCACTGACTTTATGACACATAAATCGTAGAAAGCATGCCACGAGTCCTGCCTGCCGCTGGCTCAGCTTGTAGGTAAGCCACTTGAAGTAGGCAAGCACACGGCCCCATGGCACGGTGGCACAGCGTACAGGCAAAGCCTAAAAGTAGGCAACGCCAAACGCAAGAAAATGCGAACAAATCAAATGCACACGACACGGCTTTACATTGTCCTACAAATAATGCCTTGGAGCACTCGACAGACAGCGTCTGCTGTGTCGATGCTGGCAGCAGCCGCTAGGCAGGCGCCTCTTGCAGTGGGCGCAGAGTGGGGTGGCAAGCTCCTGGCACACGCCCACATGCTGTGCGAGTTTTTGCTCTTTGCTGGCTCTTGCTTCACAGTCTGCATTATCTTGCCTTCCTTGCTTTGCTTTCCCTTTTCTTTCCTCGTTCTTCTCGTTTTTCTTTTCGTTTTGTGTTGTTGCATTGTTGCTGGCATTTTTAAATGCACTTCCAACTTTGAAATTGCAAACGAACGCACAAAAGTCAAGAGAATGTGTGTATATGTGGGTGTGTATATGTAAGAAACTACTTATAAATTGACAGCAGTGTACACATGTTTATATGTCTATATGGCTGATATAATTCTGCCTGCAGTTTGTTCTTGTTGTTGGCTTATTTACTGACTTTCAAAATGCCTTTGCGCAGTCAGCAGAAATGTGCAACGCCTCAGTGCCACAGCTGCTACCTCAAGTGGCGCTCATAAGTGACGTTGACTATTGTCTGCTGCCTGCCACATGGAACCTCGACCTTCGCCAGCTGCTGCCATATTGCACACAATTTGACGAAAGTTTAAAGCTTTAAAAACCACAATTCACTTTGCAATCGGAAAGCAATAAAACTTCTCTCAAACTACTGACAAAAAATAATACCTAAAAAAAATCAACAACTTCATCTATTTGGTAGGATTAAAATGTTCCCTTCGCTTTATTGCCGAATACGAATTTCACACAACAATTTTAATTGTTGGTTTTCTCGATGTAGCAGCTAAAGTGATTTAAAATGTTTGTGGCTTTGCCATTACCCAAAACTTGTACCCCGCCTACTCTGGGGTAGGTGGGCGACAAGCAACAGCAACAACAACAATTGCAGCTTGACAGCCTCAAATGACCCACAACAGCAACCAGGAAAGCAGCCACACCAACCAATCGACCACCTAAGAAGTCGCCGGCCATCAATTACACGTTTTACACAAGACAGGTCAGACAAAAACAAAAAATACAATTTAGTGTAGGTCCTATAGGAGCTCTTGGTATGAGCTTGATTGTCTCACTCTAACCTCAATATTAAGAAACACGGTGAGGTCCCAGCAGCAATATACGCAGGCAAATCCATTAAATAATTTCTGAATCACCCTGTCTATGACGGAAATTGACATGATAATGCTAAGCTCAATTTTTGAACATGTATCATCAACAGGTTAAGCGGCTTACCATGGGCATCGGACTGCTGCGCGTCACAGAAGACAGTCGTCCGCTGGTGCATGCCACGTCCTCTTCGCTCAACTCCGGCTCCTCGCAGACCATTTCCGATGGTTATGTGAACGAAGCCATCTGTGAACCTGACAAGCTAATTTCGAGTAAATTCGGCGATTCCTGCCGACAATCGTTGACCGCGCTCGAGGCCACACAGCGACTGCAGGAGCAGCACAGCGAATTTGGCTACCAGAAAAAGAAATTCCTGCGCGAAACGTGCAGCGGTGCGTAGCTCCCAATGTCATGAGGCATAACCCCCTGTACTCACTGCATTGTACTCTACTTTAGCCAACTCCAGTCCAAAGATGTACACGCCAAGCGCCCCCTTACGTCTCGATGGTCTGAGTATGGCCGAGCAGCAGGACCTGAAGGGCACTGCCTGGTTCCAGGCGGGCATACCGCGTGAGATCTCACTGGAGGTGCTTTCGCGTCAGAGTCCGGGCGCATTTTTGGTGCGCCAGAGCAGCACGAAGCCCGGCTGCTTTGCGCTTTCGTTACGCGTCCCACCACCCGCGCCTAAAGTTGCCCACTATCTGATACTGCGCACGCCGCGGGGCTACAAGATAAAGGTAGCTTCGGCTAAAAGCTTCTCATGGCGTTTCATTCAATACGTCTTTGGTTTTTTCGCAGGGCTTCACCAAGGAATTCAGCTCCCTGCGCGCGCTTATCACACACCACTCTGTTATGCCGGAACTGTTGCCTGTGCCCTTGACGTTGCCCAGACCGGCACACCTCGACGCGATGACGGCAGGTCGCAACGGTGCGCGCGCTAATCAATTCGATGCGGATGCTGACTTCGAGACCTATGGCTCCCTAAACGATTTTCGCAAAGTGATGGCGGATCTGAACGTTTGATTTAATTCAAATTATTTGTTTCTCTCGTTTTTTGTTGGCTGTGGTGCATTGCTCTGGCATGGCATTTAACTAATTTTGAATATTAGTAATGAATACAAGTGGCTTACGGAATGTCAAAACGCTTTGATGCCAGCCCAGTCCAGTCAAGTCATATCCAACGTTGCTAGCTTCTCGATTCAATGTTAAGTGTAAGCCACTAACCACTAACTCGGCCTTAAATACATATACGATATGCTGTTATGAAATTAATTGCTGTCAATTGTCAATTGCTTCTAACTGTTGTACTTAAACAATAATAATAATAATGCAATAATCGCATATGGAATTATGTAACCATACACAAAAACTTGCAAGCTGCGTCATATTATGCCTACTTTTCAACAGCGCATTAACAGCAGCAGCGTCTGTTATCAAGAGCCAATACAATAACGTCGCAGGCACTGTTATGTAACTGTCTGTAACCGTCTGTTGACCAAAGCCGGCCACCACTAAATCGCTGTTGCCACCCAACTCTCTGTATCTGCTTTGGCTTTGTTATTAAAACTGTTATTACAGTCTGTGAGAGGGAAAAAATGCCTTTGGCACCAAGTAGAAATTTATATATTTATTAATTTGCGAATAATTATATGATTAATATATTATTAAATATTCCCTGCTCTTGCGTCAACAGTCTCTGCAGCTGTAGATGCGCCATTGAACGAAGCAATAAGCTGTTAAATATATGTAATCCTTACTTCATTTCTTTTGATATAAGCACATCTACTTTTAATTTTAGTAACCAAAATCATCATTTTGGAGTTTGTGGTATGTGAGTAATGCAATAAATTGTCTAAGATAGGCATTTTTTGTGTAAATTTAGTTATACTGGTTTATAGAAAAGTTTATTAACAATAACATAACAATTAGATAGCTGGAAATATTTCTAAATGAACATTGCTGTAAAAATTTATCTATCAATATTAATATATACATATATATATATATATATACAGTTATCTAAAAAAGCATCTGGACTTGTTTATTTATACATAATAATTCATAATCAAACAAATTGATAAGTTTGCCAGAGCACATTTTCTGTTTGACAAGTGCTACCTCGTTGGAGGTACTTCAGCTAATATAACAAAACCGTGCCGTCGATAAAGTTGTTGTCGGACAAAACTACGAATTACTCATGCAAAAGCCAGTATAAATCATAAACTCGCATAGAGCGCATCAACCAGCACCTTTATCAAACCATATCGGTAATCGTAAATCGACTCTGATACCGGCGAGACTGCAGCAACACCGCAGTCTACGGAGCCCCCAAGCCAGCAACTCAACTGCATAGCACGAGAGCGCCTTCGATCAGTTCTCGCCTTTGCCTATCTAATGCCAGAAAGTCTCTACGGGTGCGCGCACTTCAACTCCGCATAGCAGCGCAGTCCGGTAAATTGTTAACCGCAGATTAGGCAAATACAAATCTCAAGCTCACTTTCGCTGCCATTTGATTACTTCGATCGTATTCAATCGATGCAAAGACATAGCAAGCGTCTGATATTGGCGGTTAAGACTTCCTTGCTGTTGCTTCTGTTCGTCGGCATTTTGCTGGCGACGCTGACTATGACGTCGGCCGGCCGTCGAGAGTGTGGCCACGAATCGAACTGTACTGTCGGTGTCGCGGACAGCGAAGTCTGCGCCTTCGATGAAGAAGCCAATTGCTTGCGCAAATACCCGACGCAGTGTCATCTCGAAGTCGACGCCTGCAAACGTCAGCTGGGTGAGTACTTCTTCTTCTCCTTTCTATGCAATGGATCCCGCAATGGAATGTTTCTGCCGTACACAGCTATAGACGACACGAGTAATATTTACTGTGCCATGGATAGTTACTATTTCTGCGAAGCAGGATTCGAGCGCTGGACCATATATATTGGACTTGAAGATAAAATATAGAGCATTACAGTGACCAAAGAGCTGACGTAAGACAATATAATTTTGTGATCTTTGTTCTGATAATATACCATACATCTGTAAACTTAAGTGCAAGCCAAAGTATTAGAGGCGCGTGAGGTGCGAATTATTAAAAATCCCCACATAGATAATCAAATCGATTGCTGATAAGGCCAATTAGGGTTTCCAAATGAATATAAGCCCAACAAAAACATTTTTATAAAAGTAGCATTCATTCAATAATTCTTATTGATTATTTCGATAAACAACTTTATCTCCATATGGTAAAGGGAGAGTCGCACGTGTGCAATATGATGACTAGATTTTACGATTGCTATAAACAAAACAAACAAATATAATTTCCAAACCGGCTTTTTACTATCAAAGTGTTAAAATCTAGTAAGAAAGCAGCTAAAACTTACGATGTAGGTGAGTTGAGGTGAAAGATAATTTAAAAACAAACAACTAAAAACAGAAATTGATAACAACATTCGGTTTTTGAACTGTTTTCCACGACCAGATGGTATATAGAAATTTTGAATTGATCATAATTAAATGTGTAAAATTATTTTGCATACTTTGTGGCGTCAAGATAAGTACTTTTTCGAAACATACAGTAAATGAGAGAAAAAAACGTTGCATACTTATGAGCTGCAAAGTTTTCAACGAGTTGGGGGTTTTCAGCTTTTATGCAATATAATTAGCTTGTATAGGGCCAATTCTGTTTTCTAACACTACAGAAACAGTATTGGCGAAAATTACACTCAAGCTGGGCAACTACCGAAAGGTTTCCTATTTCTACAAAAATCTTAAAATGGTCAAATCTTTCCGCACACACCAATATTTTACGATAATGTGGTTTGATAGTGTTTTGCTGTTCACATACGCCAAATAATTTAGCAACGCATCGTCGCTACAGTCCCTGACAGCTTCTTCAAGCAACCACGTGCCAGCTGTTACACGTCCAAAAAATCCAACCGACAATTAGCTTAAAATAAGCTTATCAAGACATAGTGACGGTGCAGATTCCAAACGTCCGATAGAATACCTTACCTTGGTTTAGTTTCGCTTGGCTCATTAATCACAACCTCAACGGCTTGTTTAGGGAATACCAAAATAAATAAATGTATAAGCGAATTCTACCCAAACCGTTTAATGCGTAACTAAAACATGTTAAAAATGCAAAACGATGTTTATAAATAATCCAAATGCCGGCAAAAACAAAATTCAGTAGCGTCAGAACTCAAGCCGCGGCCATCGATTGTTTGGCTCTCGGCGGACATTCACGTGACAAAGTTCAACGTAGACCGAGACTGCGACAGCGACTCTGACTGAGACTCTGACTGCGTCGACGACTTCGACGTTTTTTCCCACTAATGAGCCCGTGAAGCAGACGGCGCGTCGCCTTCAGCGTTTTTCGGCACAACTTTGAATAAATTCAAAACGGCGCACACACACAATTAAATTCAAATTCGCGCATTCATTCATCGACGCTCACCCATTGACGCTCGCGTGATTCCATTTCGCTTAGCACGCGACACTCTTTCGCTCAGCGCTTTTGGTACGTTCGCGTTTTGGGCAAAACCGCCCCGAAACAAGAAATCGGCTCCAATCAAAAGCGACGACTTCACGTTTTAAGTACGCTGGTATAAATGGTGCAGCACACAAATTCTCAGCCTCAGTCATAGCGGCGACGATCCTTTAACCAAACACCAAGCGTGGGAATCACTATGGCCCCCTACAATATCTGGCTTCTGGCGCTCTTGTTCTACTGCGGTGCGTATAGTACAGTGAACACTCCCATTACTTACACCTGCTCCTGCATACTGTCTATATACAATACAAAGGACATTAAACTGATTTTCAGTCTTCTCACTGGCGGCTGCTGATCGACCTACTCCTACCTACAAGTCCATACCGCCCGTACCCGATGAGCGCTTAGCCGATGCCGAGTTGGACCATGCTGCCGATTTGCCTGTGATCTACGCTAAGCTACGCAGCAGCATGCAGCAGCAAACAGCGGCCAAGAAAATTGCCCTGCAGTGGACAAAGGACAGCGGAAAAGGAGTCATTTAGCCGGCACTTGCTTTAACTGGAAATCGTAAGTGTGCCCAAGCTTGTAGCTGACCATAAGCAGTATAAGATAGTTATCCGCCGGTGTCAATTAGTACGGGGTATGCAGCGGCTGCAGTCGAGTTTGCACAACTGCAAGTCGAGCCAAACAGTTCGAAAGCGAAACCAAATACTTTTCGATTAATTGGCGAGTGTCGGTGCGGCGGCTGCACCTAGGCCACACCGCGCAGCTTCCGCTGAAGCACTTCCGGACCCGCAACGACAAGTTGAGTTCAAGGTCAAGGTCAACACTGCTGCCCGTTGTTTTTGCAACACATTTCGTTGTTTACATATTTTGTTTCTTTACTGATTTTCTCAATTTTCTCTTATGCTTAATTAAGTTTCTTTTTCTGTTTTTTGTTTTTGCATTTCTGTACAGTCACAGAACACACGTCAATGGCCCGGCCCGCAATGTTAACGACGACCAAGCAACGTACTACACGTCAATGCAAGCCGAATAGCTCTAAGAATTTTCTCAATAATAAATTTCACTTACTGTTAACGTTAATCCGAACGTGTTGAATGGCTTTTTCAAATTTGTAACAAGTTAATCACGTAGCTGTGCTGTGTGCACAGCGACCAGCAGCAGAATGCATATAAAGCGGTGGCGGTTTGAACATTTCCAATTAGTTTTGCACAAATATTACATGAAAATTATTATATACTCGAACATTAAAGCAAAAAGTCAAAATGCAAGCGTTGCGAGTGTCAATCATTTGTGTCATCATTGCGGCGAGTAAGTCTTGATTAAATAAATATTTAAAGCTTCGCTCCTCCCTAACCCATGTGTCATCTGTCAAGCATTTTTGGCTGCTGCGCACGCGCGCCCCTGGCACGAGCACGACGTCCGCATGAACGAGATAAGCCACGACGATGACGAGGATGTGCCTTTCGATGCTCACACGCCGCCGGCTGTGAATGTAGATCAAATCTTCAGCAGCGCAGAGTCGACTGCCCCCAGTGCTGCGTCCACTGTGAAGCCTATGACGACTGCACAGAAAGCCAAGCCCAATGACAAGTTCTTTACAGCGTTGCTTGGCTTCTTTGGCAGTCTCCTGAGGGGCGTCTAATCAGCCATCCAAAGTCTATTATTTATTTTTATTTTTTATTACACATGTCAGTTCTCATTAAAAATTTGTTGCAGTGCAAAAATCTTTTTAGACTAAACACAATTTGTCATTGGCAACATCAGATTCGGGTCACTATTAGTAAGAGGCAGGCAGGCAACAAAGGCTAAGAAACATGTGGAAGATACTTCTATATATTTGTCTACATTAGTTTTTTTTGTCCGATTATGTGGCTTCGCAATGCTCAATCTCTTTGTGATAATCCAAAGGAACATTGCATAGCTAAACGGGATCAACAGAATCACTCTTAGTCCGGCGAACGGCAGCCAGAACTCATCGCTTCGCTAGAACTTAGTCGCTCTCAAATACAAATTTAATCTCTTAATATAGTCAGATCAGCATGATACACTTTATTCAATAATTAACAGATGCATTTTCATGTAAACACGTCCAATTGCTAATCAGTAATGGCAATTTGCAAAGCAAATTCAACTGAATACAACTGATAACAAAACTAATCGTGGCACTTTTTATTGCTGGGCTTTCCACATTCCACACTAGGGACCTCTGTGAATTCTGTACAATAAAGAAACAATTTAAATATAGTACAAAAAACGAAAAATCTTAGCTTACTTGGATGATCGGCACGGCAATTTGCATACTCCAGATTGCATGAGTTGCCGAATATTTTGTAGCAATCGCCATTAGTTGCGCAGATGCCCTGATAATGCGCAGGACATACCTGAGGACAACCATCGTTTGCGCAACAGAAGCCGCACAGCGACAGCACAACTGAAAACGAGGCAATTATAATCACACGATCCTTTGATCCTTTGAGCAACACTCACCGCAAACAAGCAACGCCAGGATTTTCATTTTTTCAACTTGAAGCTGCAGAACAGAAGTGCAATAGCGACTCAGATTAGAAAAAGTTTGAAGCTCCGTAGCACAAATCCGCGACTTTTATACTAATTACGCAGGGCAAATAATTATCAGTTAGACCCAGCCACAGTTAATGCGAAAAGATAGTGTGTGGATGCATTAATCACAGCAATCAGCACTCGCATGCTAAACACTTAGGCACACGTGAGTACGTATGTACGTACGAGTTCATACTGAGCCGAGAGAGCACAGCCGACTGAAGATTGCGCTGCGCCGTGAGTGTGGAACAGGTTTCGGCCACTTCGACGCGTATAAATCTACTAAGCGTTGCGGCAAGCCCCCCGATGCCGATGCCGATGCCGGTGACGATGCCGATGATGAAAGCAGAACGGGGGTTTTTATTGCCCAGCGCTATTTTTGCTGACATATATGAATATTGAATCGAATATTGAAATTCGCTGCTCGGTCGGTTCGTTTGAGCGAGTTCAAGCGCCACTTCAGATGATGACTTTAAGCCGATCGGATTGATCATGCTGCTGGCGTCTTTGTTGTCGACTTGTTGATTTGTCACATCTATTTAAGTTTCACATCTATTTTAGTGCTCAACTACGTCTGGGTGTGTGCAATATGGGTACATACGTCAGACGTCAGGCACGAAAATCAAAAATAAATTGCTTTGGCGGTTTACCCCACAAAAAGTTTTTATTAATTCCTGTATTTTGGGCTTTCATTAGACAGAGTTTAACTTAGGCTAACGAGTTCAGCATTCAGATACTGAATGTAAGAGTGTTCAGTGTGCACTTAGCAGTTAGTACAATTATCATTTTATACGCAATGTATATTTTACAATCCTGTGTGACCCGTAAGGTGCAACTACTCACTATTGATTTTTTTAATTTATTTATTTGTCAAACAGATATTTTTGACTATTGTGTCAATTTTAGTTGTAATTTATTATAGTAATTTTCTATATAATTTCTAATCACTTCTGTCATCTTCACAATGTTCATAACTAATTAACAACTGCTAAACGATAGACATTGTGCTAAGTGTGTTTATTTTTTATATTAGAGACTGAGACCCCCCGTGCATGCCAACAAACCTGAACAGATTTTTTTATTTTATTACTGCTGACGAAACAGATCAACTGTTTAAGTCTTATTAGCTTCGGCTTCTTATTTTAAGTACAACAATGTATTGATAGTATTCCAAAAAGGGACTTCACACACAAGAGTGTTGAACAATGCCAGATTACGTTGAAAGTGAAGCCGCATAAACATAAGTAAGTGACATAAAATACGTGAATTCAAGTTTTGCTTTTGTTTTCCCTTGTTTGTTCAGCAATAAAGACAATTTTTGCCTTACCAAAAAACTGTTGTCCATTATTGGAATTGTCCATTGTTCGGGCTTTTTGTTTATTTTGAATTTTTTATAAAAAACATTTTTAACTTGATTTCACTTTTATCTGTTGTAAATAATTAACCTGTAAAGAAAACTGGAATATTCTTTTTCTCTTTTTTGTTTTCTTTACTTAATTCTGTTTTTCCTATACTTGATCATTACATAATTTAAATTTGTATTATGTAGATTGATTTTAATAAATTACGCTGTTTTACATCAACATAAATTATTTTTTATTCGATTTGCTAACAATCTAACTACATTACCTAATATATATTGATATGCATTTACTATATTAAAAGCCCTAACTAGCAATCACATGGCCAGCAGTTGAATGCAACTGCAGCCATTTACTTCACTTGTTGGCTCACAAAGTAGAAAAACTTTGAAATAGACAAAATATCACAAAAGTCCTTGAGAGTGCGAAACTGTTGCACAAGTAAACCACTTTTTGCGCCATAAGTATGCACACCAGTCTGGCGATTTGGCGATCTTGCGATCAAAGCTGTAACGCTTAAATATCAACTTGAAAATGCGATATGAAGGCATATGCCTTCTAGACACACACACGGTGTGAGCATTGACAAGACTGCGAGGTGAGTTACATGTAGCCAATATGGATGTGGCAAGATCGGACTTGGCCGCAATCAACACAGCATATGAGCTCGCCAGCGAGCGACGCCAGTTTGGCCGCGTGTTGAGTTTTTGTGGGGCATCAACTGGCGGCAAGCAAGGTCGGCAAGCGAAGTAACACATTTATTACACAATAATATTTTATTAAAGCGCAAAAGAGGTAATTTATTAAGAAAATACAAGAGAAACGAAACGAAACGAGAAGTTAAGTGCATTCGGTATTTATTTCAGTGTTAAACAAAAGACTTACGACACGAACTTGTTAACATTTCATATTTGTTTATGGTTTTGGGTTCTTATTCTTTTATTTTCTGATGTTTTATTTTGCAACAAGTTGAACTTAAACAACTTCTCCAAACACAAATTCCATTCTTGCCAATCAGGTTTCAGGCAAACTTTTTAATTCGGTTCCAGCAGACGATGCTTGTACACTTTAATTGCGAACACATTCTGACTAAGCGCAGTGCGGAGACGCAACACGCAGCCTTGGGCACGGTTGAGCAGATATGGAAATGAAACAAAACAGAGCAATTCAGTTTAAACACAATGCAAAATATATATATAAAATTCAAAATCAAAAGCAAAAGCAAAACCACTCGACAAGCCAAAAGCACAATCAAGTTTAAATTTAACATCACAGTCGAGCGTAACTAACCGATGAGGTACTTAACGACACGCAACAACACCATCCTGTGGTCCGTCTGCAAACTTGAATACGTTGTGACTTGGGTTTCCGCTGACGTAGCTACTGCTGCTTCTGGTGCTGCTTCTGGTGCTGGTGCCGACGCTGATGCTGATGCACACGCGGCGAGACTTAGAACGTAATTGAACGCAAATTTAAACTGCAGCGGCTACCAAACCCCATGTGTGTGCGCTGCCGACGCCGGCGCAGCGCCAATGCTTGCGATTGTAAACTGGCGGCGCATGCGCAGCTGCTCACTGCAGACTGCTCAAACTGCGGTTGTTGCTGTTGCTGTTGCTGTTGTGGTTGTTGGTTTTATGAGTATGTATTTATTTTTTCAATTACCGCACATAAAAAAGTTCTTAGTTGTTAGGCGTGCAAGAAAATTTATTTTCGGCCAGTAAGCACAAATCACTTGTGTTACGTCACAACAAAATAAATTCAACAAAAACTAAATAAAAACATAAAACAAAAAAAACAGAGAAACGCAAAGAACTTGTTTTGCGTAATGCAGATTGAACACAATAACAACATGCGGCGCAGTGACTGAACCAATGTGCCGCAGCAAGTTTGCAAGCCAAATTCTTAGCAAAGTTTACAGTCGGTCAGCAGCCAAGAGAAGCGTATAGCTTAGTCTGCCATAATGCATATTGCCTATTTACATGTGAATTGAGGTCAAAATTTGAAACTGAAACTGCATTCGATTAAATATTTGTTCATTAATTAATCATTTACAATTCTTCGAAACTCTTCTCAGCTTTGTCATTGACACCAAAAACACAGAAACCCGTCAACCAGTTGCTTACCGATTTATAGCTAATGCATCCCTCTAAATTCTATCAATGTGCAACAATCACTTCAATGATCACAATTAAATATCTGTATTTAACTGCACTTACCATATATTGCCCCTTTGACGCGGGGCTAAATATGTAAAAACCAAACTACCGAACTTTGATTACTTCAAAACACTTTTATTGTCGAATTAGCCAAGAAATGAAAAATTTTATTTGCGCCTAACGCACCAATAGCTTTTTGGGTTTAGATGCAAAAAAACTGTACATTGCAAAAGCCAAGTGTAGCTCATAAAACGCACTACGCAGCAAAAGACGCGCATACAATAAAACCGCGTCAGGAAAACGCGATGCTAGCAGTCGCCTACACAAAAAACGCGAATTAAAATAAAACGAGTCGACTGGACGGCATAGGCTATGCTGGGAAAAATGTGTAGTACATCAAGGGATCTTGTGCTGAACTTCTTTGATCGGTGTGAGGACTTCTTCTAGCACCAAATATAATATCCTTGCCGTTGCTAAAGAAAAATGCTCACTACTTGCTTATGAATAGTTGACAACCTCATCATACAACGAATGAGCGCAACAAATAAAACCAGTTTTATAATTAAAATATAATGTTCATTTCATTTCTAAATAATTGCTACAGTTTAGAATTTTTACATTTGCCTAAGACTAATTCGCATACATAAATAAAATATTGCAAAATGCGTATGGACTCGCGGTGTTCTATATGCGCGCATGGATTCGCCAGCGCAGCTTATAGACAGACACGAGCGTGTTTACGACGAAGGCAACAAACGACAGCTAACAAAGTTAATTATCACATTTCACTAAATCATTAACAAAAGTTCGCTTAGAACTCTACTACGCTTACGTAAGAATAATAATAATATTAATAAAATAAAACAATACACAAAGAAACACATGTTGACTGTTTAAACAATAATACTCGACGATGCTTAGACTACTTTCGCTTTTGTGACTCCAGATACGTGGCCGTGAATGTTAACAGGCGGTAGCGTTGCTTCAAATTGCGCGCGCGCACATGCGCAGAGTTCACTTCCTCGGTATAACTGCCCGGGAACCAGCCAACAGCGCCGTCGCGTATGCGTTCACCTTGGTACCAGCCTGAAAAACGAATTAGTCAACGAGTTAGAAATTATTGCAGTTGATCAGATGCGGGTAGAATTACCATCTTGTAGTTTGCGCGTTACGTTGACCACGTCGCCCACATCCAGATTGAGTACATCTGGTTCTTCGGATGAGTAGCCGTGCTTGGTTATGACCTGCGGACAGTCCCAGGCCTCGTAGAGTTTCTCACCTGGCGTTTCGGCCTCTGGTGGTTGCATGGCTTGCAGCCAACGCTCCTGCTCGGAGACTGAAGGGCAGGAAAGCAACTGAAATGGAAATATTTGCAGGTTCATCTCAGAATGGCATGGAGTCAGCAAGCAGCTTTTGACTACTTACCAGTTCGACAGTCTTTCGCTCATGATTCTCCAGCAGCGTCATCAATATTAGATTCTTGCCCGTCTGATTGAAGTCTTTGGTCGGTAGCTGAGGCAACGCATCGCCAGAAGCAATCGTCAACATGCTACGCGGGCAATAATCAAACACTGAGAACTGTTCCTCGCCCTTGCGCTTGGTCAGCACAAGCAGATCCGAGAATAGGAACGCATAGATCGCCGCTTTGGTAAAGCGTTTGCCAAATGTCAGTTTCGCCTCCTCTCCGCGCCAAATCAAATGTGTCAGCTCGCCCTTCTTCACAAGAAAACGTGGCTTTGCGCCGGCTGCTGCCACACCCGCAGGAGCAATCGCCAAGGCGCGTATTGTGCTGGGGAACTCCAATTGCCTTGAGATTCTTTCGATCTCGTATGCTTGCTCGCAACGATTGGCCGCCTCGTTGCACTGAGCGACAATCTTGTTCATAATGGCCAATGTCATTTT
Source organism: Stegana nigrithorax (assembly GCA_037044495.1). Classification (NCBI taxonomy): domain Eukaryota; kingdom Metazoa; phylum Arthropoda; class Insecta; order Diptera; family Drosophilidae; genus Stegana; species Stegana nigrithorax. The sequence goes on along the minus strand of JBAMBQ010005350.1, from coordinate 595,560 downwards.
CCAACTCTCATATTCATCATCGCTGGGGGCCACCTTGCTGAACACAGCATCGATGAGCAGTGGCAGGCGAGTTATGCGCTGCATAGGCAACATCAGAAACGAGTGCAAATTCAGGCTGCAACATGTGGGACTAGCTTCGAGCTTCTCCAACTGCTGGCGAAAGCTGCCGGGCGTGCTCTTGAGACGACGCAGCGTACGATCCATGCGACCCTGATGCTCGCAAAAGGCAATGTACACATGGAACTGCTGCTCGGCCATGGCGTAGATGCGCTTGCTCAGACCCAACAGCATGATGTTGTCCTGCCAGCAGGACTCGAGTTCGGTCAGCAGACGCTCGGAGCACTCGTGCACGGGCATAATGTATGCGAATAGCGCTTTGCGATCGCGCGCACTGAGAATGTTCGTGTCACGGAATGCCGTGTGCTGCATGAAGTGACTGCGCAGGAGATTCAACGATTTCAGGTAACTCGCCTCGGAGGTGACAATCTCGAATTTGGCCTCTTGCAGACCACGTTCGCGAGGCGTGAGCGTGGCTAAACACAGACAAATCAGCATTCACATCAAATACATCTCCCATCACTAATACTCACGCAATATACACGAGTTGATGACTTCCGGTATCTGACTCCAAAGCGTACGCGAAGGTCCATTTGTTGGCTCAACCAGCTGCAGCGCGCTCGGACGCAGGCTCTTGCGCACATTGCACTCATTGCTATCGACTGAGCGTCGATGCAAGCCAATCTCCTCGTAGCCATCCGTCGAACTGCCCTCAATATCGGCCAAATCACGTGAAATCGACTGCGAAGAAGCAACAAAACTCATTTTACGAACTTTCTGCCGATGGATTTCTTTCTCTCACACTCACCTCCAATTTGGCCGCATTGTAAATCTGATAGAGTGGCTCGTTGAAGAACAGACTGTGCGACAGTTCGTCACCCAAACCGGCCTCCGTGCCCACGGAGACGCCCGAGCTGCCGCTTGAACTAGCCACCGACACACCACTCGTCTGATAGAGCCCTGCATCGGTGTACCAGGAATTACTGACCGTGCCACTCTGACTATTCGTGACACTCCTGCTGCCGTCTTCCGACATGCCGTTGCTGCCTTGCTTGAAAACGCCACAATCCGCATACCAAGAAGTCACCTTCTGGCGCGCATCAGGCTCCGACGGCGGCGGAGGTGGAGGCGGCTCATGTGGCCTTATGCCAATGGTCGTGCGTCGTCGTTGCGCCTTCATGTTTTCTTTGGCCTTTTTCACTTTGCGTGCCACCGTTGAGAACTTCTGCGCTTCGGCGCTTGGCACATTTTTTGTCGCAGCTTGGCTGTGGACACTCTGCTCGCCATTAGGTGTGGCGCATTCGAGGAAACCCGAATCAAACTCACCGCCCCCCATTTGCAACGGCTCCTCAATGTAGAATGTGCTGCGTGAGCCGTTTAGTGTGGACAGCTGCTTGGCATCGAAGGCAGAGCTGCCTCCGAGGCTCTTGCGTAGCCGAGAGAAACTTTTAGAGCTCTTGGGGCGTGGCGTGATGCCATTGGGGGTCTTCGCATCACCACCGCTGTCCGCATGCGTTAGGAGGTTCTTTTCGGATGTGCTCAGACTCTTGACATCCTTTATATTTATGGCAGCCGGCGTGTGGAACTCCGTATTCTCATAGTCTTCATTGGAAGCGGGGTTTTTTTGTGTTTTTATCGATTTCGTCGGCTCCTTCTTCGTCGCCTTAGCTTTGGGGGGCCTTGCTTGCTTATCGTAGACAGTGTTCTCCACATAGAACTGCGAGGTGTTCTCGTACAGCTTCTGCTGACTGCCGCTCGGGGATTTCTTGCTCGATATAAAATTCTTCAGCTTGCGCACGATCGCGTAGACTTGATTCGTTGACTGCGGCGGATCTGGCAAGCGATGATTGCGTATGTCGACTCCGCTGTCGTTTTGCTAAAGAAGAGAAGAAAATGACAGATTAATTCAGCAGATCTTCCGACTTGTTGATGCCTCCTGTACTTACATTCTGCATGCGTTCCTCATGCTCATCGGTATCCGTATCGAAGGAATCGTAATCGTCAGAACACGGTCGGTGTGGCTGATGCAACTGGTGCGGTTGCTGTGCTCTTTGCATGCCTGGCGCATCCTGATTACGCCTGTAATGGGTATGAGTGGGCGGCAATGTCGCATGTCGTTTGTTGCCCAATGGCGAGAGGGGCTCATAGAAATGATCGGAGTCATCTATGGTGAGTAAGCAAAACCAAATATTTTTATTAAATTAGTTACTAGCCAAGCAAGCTACGAATTGAATTTTTTAACAGTAGTTCCTCCATAACTAACCGACAAATGTGCTGACAACAACGGATTCTTTGGATTCATCATCTAATTCCGCGATGGTCGCCCGCACGAAACTCAAATGTTTGCGCTGCGTGCGTTGCCTCGCCGCCGTTATGGCCGTGGCCTCATTCTGATAAGTCGGCTCGGACACTTCATTATCCGCGTTCACTTCACTATTCAAATAAACACAGCTGGCGGGGCACGTTATGCCAACCTCACCGAGTGCGCGCGCACGTCTGCGGTGCGGCAAGGTAAGCGTCGGATTCGTGCTGGCACACGGAGAGGGATTTACGAATGTCGTTTCGGCGATTTGTGTCATTTTTGCATTTGGCACATAATTTTTGTGAATTACTCAATATTCGAGGTTTTATTTGTTTTCTGTTTTCTTTCTTCTTTTTTTTTTTTACTTTTTGTTTTAAAGTTTACTCGGCTTGATTAAATACCCACTTTTGATAATTGAAAATATATCGTTATTCTTCTTATTTTAAGTTTGATTGACTGACTTATACTCAAAAACGACATTTCTTCAAATTTTACTACAAAGCAAAAATATATAAAAAAAAAACTGATCATTTTTTTATATAAATTTTCATTTTACTTCCAACATGAATTTGTGTAATTTCGAACAGTCACTCCTTTTTTTTATAGCATTTGGCTTCTTCTCGACCAGAAAAACAATTAAAGACGCCGCATCAGAACACGCTGAGATTGTTGGCAGATTGCTTACTATGCATTCGCTGTAACGAACTAAAACGCTTAAATAATGAATATCCGCCCAGGGGAGCTTTCACTGTATTACATGTTCAGCAATGACTAAAAACATACATTGAAGCATACATATGCAAATCCGCTGTCTTGGCTTGCTTAGACAAGCGACTCATCGCTTTCAACTTGCCAACGTCAGTCAGAAACTCCGACCAATTAAGCGCAGCCATGCAAAGTTTTGTTGATGACGAACTCTTGACCCACTGTGGCTGTCGCACTGTTTGACAACTGTCCCACAGTAGACGACGTCAGTTAAGCAATTAAAAACAATTAAAACTCCCCTCGCAATGCACTTGTTGCCACATGCTTACAAGACATAAAAAATCATTTATTTCTTGCGATTATGTTTTATGATTTTGTTTTTTTTTTTGCATAAATAAACGAACTGTTATAGCAACATAAAAACCATTAACAAAGCCAGGCATGTTTTGTTTTGCGATTTTTTGTTTAATTAAACTTTAAACCGTAATTGTGCGCACACGATTTGGCTTCTTTGCTTTTATTTGCAATCTTTGCAAAATATTTCGTAAAAATTCAAATTAATTAGTTTTTAATTTCTTTTTCGTTTTGTTTTGTATGTTTGCAATTGTTAACTGACACTCCATGCCATTCCACCGACAGCAGCAGCAGCAGCAGCAGCAACAAGAGCAGCAACAAATAAAAAATCACATTTGTTTGACAATTAACACAACGTAAACTATTCCAAGTGTCGAAAAGCGGTGCAGCCGCTGCCGTTGTTAATCGAAAATTTAATACAATTCGCACGGACTGCGCAGCTAAGCTGCTCCGCGTCGAACTCGTATTGCCTAAATGGGCAATGCCCGTAACGGTCGACGGATGCTTTGCGCAAGTCGCCTGGCTTCAGTTGGCTCATTGGAGCGCATAATGCGCGCGTCTAACATCATGTGGGGCACACGTTGGCTAAGCGCGTTAAATATGAAAAATCAATCATAGACGCACTATAAAAATAAAACCAACACATTAACAGACTTCTTGTTTTTGAGTTATTATTCTTTGTTTTTTTTTTTCTTTTTGTAAGCAAACGGCGCATGCGTCAGTTTACCAAATTGATTACCGAATTAATGTGAAATTTAGCAAAAATCAAATAAAAGCAAAGCAATATCACGGCTCAACATTTACAAGCCAGAATTGACGGACAGACAGCCACAACCACTGAACCGCTGGTGACCAATAGACCGGTTTGCTTTAGTACCTTACATTTCGCGCGGCTGAAACCTGGTCAGCCAGCCAGCCAGTCAACCAGTCAACCAGCAGGCCAGGCAGAGCACCAAATATGGCCAAAATGCGACACTTGTCTGCTCTCATTCTCTGTGTGGGCTTATCGGCAGCGCTCTGCTGCGGCTGCGCTCGTGGTTTATTTATATAAAACGGCCCAACCGACCTGACTGGCTGCGGCTTAGCAAGCGAACAAGCGAGTAAGCGAGCAAGCGATGAATTGCGCCAAAAACTGGTTTAAAAGAATATTTGCGAAATTAAAGTATTTCGAACGCCTTCGGTTAGTTGCAGACCGCGGAAAAGCACAAGCGCACAAAGACGCTATTAAGGGTTCATATGCAGACAAACGGACAGACAGACAGCACGGAAGACATTTGCGTTTTTGTTTTGTTCAGTTTTGCTTTGTTTTGCTTTGCCTTTTTGCAATTTTAATTTTCGTGTTTTTTAGTTTATTTGTTGTTACACTACGTACATTGCCTACACACATTTATGTGCACATACGTATGTATGTACGAGTATAACACGCTGCCTGCCTATGAACAAAGACTGGCCTTTGCTGATCGCTGCCATGTACGCGGAGCTGGCTGCTTTTTCTTTTCCGCAAGCATTGCAGCCAGCCATGTGGCAAAAGTATCAGCTAAATAACAAATTAAATTAACACGAGCGCAAAGTAAAAAACACCAAAAACCAAAAATAAACCCACAAACAACTTGCCACAAGTGAATTAGTTTAAAGGCTTTCAATGAAGATGAAAATAACGACCAAATAATAAGAAGCGACACAAAACAAAACTTAACATATAAAACAAAACACCTGCCAATTCACCATGTGTCTAAGCGTTAGTGACTTTTCAGCAAGGTTAGATGTGACGTCGAGCAAGCGAAGCGGTTCGCGAGAATTCGCCATGAAGCCATGCCAGCGAGTAAAGCTTAAGACAGCCGATCGTATGCTGGCACATCGATCGATAAGCTGAAATTGTCCGTCTGTGTGTCTATTGATTTTTTTTAATCTGTCCCCAAGCCGTTGCTTGATTGATTGACTGCTAATTAAGCGATTGTTCGAGGCATTGGGGCTGCCGCAATTATCAGCAACGATGTCATTGTCTTCGACGCAATGCCAGGCGGCAATCGGATGGCATGCCTGCACGTAACGGTAACGATGTGAGTGCACTTTGCTTCTCATTTGATTCAACATGCACATTAATGCCACTCAACTCTGATAGTCGCATAGGAAACAGAAACAGAAACAGTTTTCACGTTTAATTATTGCAGGCTGCGTTTGTTCGCTAAGCGTGCGTCGGCGCCTGCGCATGCGCCAGCAATTAGATCAAATCTAACCCTGCTTCACGCCCACCGGCCCACCGGCCCAGCACAGACTCGATTCACGACACTTTCGCTTTTCTGTATGCCGTGACCGTCTACTGTGCACTGCGTGCTGTGTACTTTGTGCACATTGCGTGACGTGTTTGTTTTCTTTACTTAATTTTTCAAACATGTACACCCACACGGCGTTTGAAATAATTGAACAGCAGCTAATTATCCGCATGTGACAAGCGTCATAACTAATGTGCGCACACATGCACACATGCCATGCTCAGCTGTTAGTTTGCTTTTTAACTGCTGCTGCTCGCAGACACATTTAGGTGAAATTCCTTTCGTTTTCTTACGCACTCGAGCAGCTGCAAAGCATAAAACTCGTCATAGATTAACTGTTGCCTAATAATCCACTTGCATGCATGCGCCGGCGACAGGAAAACTCGCCAATTTTCGCTGATAGCTGCTTGCAGTGCATTTGCCGTTGCTTTTGCGGTAGAGGAAGCGCGTTTGCCGTTCAATGTGCACACATATGAACATGAGTGCATAGACTCTTACGCACATCTGCAAGTATTAAGATACAGATGTACACACATATGTACATACATATGCAGATAACATACTCCGATGAACGACATCGTCTATTGAGTATGTGCGGCAATTTTCGTTCAGTGAACTTTGCTTTTGAATATTATTTTATAGCGTGTGTGTAGCAAAAGCACTACAGTGGAAAGCAGTTACAGTGTACAAAAAAAACTAGCCTACAGTAGAGTCAACCACTTTTATAAGGGGTCGCATCGTGAGTAAGTCGTTAACTAACATTGAATCTAGCACGATAAATCTAACGGCTTTATTGAGGTTTCCTAATCATAAAATCATCTTCCACTCAAAGGTCTGTTGTCGTCGCTTAGTAAATCTTATCTAGTACATCTTTTCTACATCAGCGAATACAATTGTATTTACGTTTAGCATATCTTGTTACATTTTTAGCTTAAAATGCGTTATTGAGAAGTCGGGTGTTTAAATTACGATATATATATAAAGAACTGGCTGACATACTAAACGAAACGTGTGAGCCTTCAAGCGGCAATCAGAAATTGTAGACTATCTGAAATTAGGAAAAAGTATCTTTATCCAGACGATAGACTAGCTGAATCTACCCTACCCTAAGCCATGAGAAGAAAAAATCAACATAAATAAAAACTGTAGAATACATAAAATAAACAGTTTCAGGTCAAAATAAAAATTATTTTATATGTATGAACGAAAGATCTCTCATTGTTTCACGCTTTGCTAAGCCAACTTAATTTTAGCGACTATACGCAACCTTGAAATATGTTTTGTTCTAACAAAAAAAAAAAAAAAACAAAAAATGTTTGTATTATACATACGCCGAAATGGCAAATCCATTAGCATTTGCGCGCTGCTCAAATATAATTTAAATAATAGCCACAATCTTATCTACACCATAATACACCTGAAATGTTTTTATTATGATTAATTCTAGAAATATTATTTAGCAGTACGACAAGTAGCCGGCAGCCGAGTTTCAAAGGCAACGCGACTCTAGTCTGCAGTGTAGGCTCAGAAGTGAGTTGCTCCGTTGTGTGAGTGCACGAATGCATAAGCAAACGCACATGTGCATTGTTGTGAGTTTTCACTTTATTGGCTGTCACTTTTGCAGGCCAACTGCACTTCTGCTACCGCTCAGCAGTCATAAATTAATTTGTGCATGTGCGGCGCTGAATAGTTTCTTTTTGTTTTTTCGTTTAATTTCGTAGCTTTATGAACGAGTATGTGCAAGTGGACTGCATAATTGTTTATTTAAATAAACTTTACTTTGTTGGCTTTTGCTACACTTTTCTTTTTGCATTTTCATGCCGACTTAACGCTTGCCTTTTGTGTTTTTTGTTGAATCATTTTTATTTTCTTTGTCTGTGCGCGAATTTTTCTGCAACTTCATAAGCTGCAGATGCCTTTGTGATTTTCCATGCTTAAACATAGGCAGGCATCTTCGTTATAATGTAAATGTTTTACTTTTTTTCTTATTTTATTTATTTTTTTTTATTTTTTTCGTTTATGTTTTCAAGGTTTCGCATGTTATTTTATATCATTTTTTTTATTTTGTGTACTTCTGCTAGACTGGTTTTCTCTGTGCTGGGGTTCAGTTGCTGTTATAAATAATTTCGTCATACACACGTACACCAGCAGAGTCAGCAGCGGCAGCAGCAGCATGTCACGCTGTGTTGCGAGCGTAGCTTGACTTGAAAAACAACAATGCTCTGAAAAGCAACAGCAAATGTTAAAGCACTATGCGCCAGCTTTAGCCGCGCTTTGGCTTTGCTCTTTGAATTACGTATATAGGCAACAACAACAACATTGATACAGGCAACAACAACAACAATGATACAGGCAACAGCAGCAACACGTTCGCATGGCAGCATCACTAACTATGTATGGAAGGGTTGCGCTTCAGCAACAACAACCAAACCGAACGACTACAAAAAACTTGTATCAGAAACGCATTAAAAAATAATAGTTTACACAATAACACGACTGCTGCTGCAGGCAAATGCCATAATATTTACAACAATTTCGACAACAGTCAAAGCCACAACAATTAAGCGACGGCGAAAATGCATGGCCAGACGTCGATGCTTTTATTGAGAAAATCTTGTCACATGCTCATTTCATAAAATAAAGAAAACAAACAAGAAGCCAACATAAATAAAAGCAAACAACAGCAACAACTACTACACGTATATGCAATCGTACGCGCGCATAGTAGTAAAAGTATTAAAAATGCAACACACAACAACTGGCACCAACAACAACAACACACATGGGTTATTGCGCATCGTATTGCAAAACCTTCTTCTTCTTCTTTTATGTATATGCTTGGTTATTTTTTATATGTTTTTTTTTGTTACTGAAATGTCATTCTCACATCATATGTACATTGGCTTGTTTATATTTATTTTATTTTATTTTATATTAATTTTTGTTGTTTTTAATGACGCTGAACACCGCCGCAAGCAGTCATAGCAACAACAAATACAAAACGAAAAACAAGCAAACAACCGAGCGACCGACAGCCCACAACCGAACGTTACAAATGAAGGAGTCCAACTAAAAACTGTCGCAAAGACACACTAAGCTCAGCACAGCAACGACAAAAAATATCTCACATATAACGTACGAACAGCAACAAAGGCAACAACAACAAACAAGTGTTTCGTACCGAACTGCACGCTAATATGTACTCAGCTCTCTTGGCTAGTTTCTGGTGTCCGCTCAGTGTAAGCGTTGTCTGCGGTGCGCACCCACAAAAAACTTGCGGGAGGAGGATCAATCTCCCATTTTCATTCTCTAACTCTCGTTTGCGCTCTCTTTATCTGCCGGCGAGATATATTGCCTTTTGTGTAGAAAAAGCACAGGTGATGGAAATTATTGTTGCTGTTACACTTGTAGAATGTGAAGAGAGTGTTGCCACTGCAGCAATTGTCAAAGTAAATTATTGTTGGGGAGCAAGCATAGCAAATGAAAAATTTGATCAGTTCATTTGACACAGAGTCAGTTAAAGTCAACTGGTGACCGAAGCGGCCATTAGATAGGTTAATTCTGAAGTTTGAGTAATTCGCTCTCAGAGCGATTGGGATTTGACTGTTCTCAGTGTTTTTGTCTGTATGTAATTAATTTTATGATTTTTGTTGGCGATTTAAGTGATAATTCCGTATTTTCTAATTATGTACTAAGTTTATGTGATTTTCTTTTACTTTCGTTTACTTTTGACATTTTGCATTAACTGCAACTGCTAATATTATGATGTTGTTAACGGGAGCTGGTGGCGGCACCTTGATTATTTATTAAGCGGAAGCAATTAGAAAATTTTAAGCTGCGCAACTAAAGATAAGCAAGTTACTTATGTTTACAAAGGCGACCTTGAACTCTGCGCATTAGAACTAGCGTATACGTAAATGCGCAAACGTGTTCTAATGATTGAACAACAAATCATGCAGCTTCAAGCCAGTTTTTTAGCACACTCATTTAATTAAATTTTAAAGTTATCATTTTTTTACAAATTGGATTGTTATTAAGAGCGTTGTATCAAATTAATTTTTTTTTTAATTTTTACATATTTATAAACTAATTATAAGTTCCTATATACATAATATCAAATTTTCATGGGAACATATTCTTTGCGGACATTTTAGCCAAGTCCCAAAATAATTTATCCAATTGTTTTTGCAAAATGATTATTTTACAAAATTAACTTTTCAAAAAGCTTAGCTTAGCTTTTCTTTGCTTTTAAAGCTGCACTTAAGTTAAGCTCAACCTACATTTTACAGCGTGAGCTTTCGTAAAAGCTATCATCAGCTGTTAAATCAATGGATGTGGACTGTGTGTTAAAGTTATGGAAGCTATTCTGTGTTACCGATCTTATTTTATTAAGTAACGTGGCAAAAGAATATTGTATATTCCGTATATAATAATAAGAAAATGTCAGTAAAATAATTGCTGTGGTTATTGTATGTAAACTAATAAAAATTGTTCACCTAGGGTAGAGAATATGAACAATATTCTTCAGAGAATGAGTTTCCACAAATGAAATTATGTCACCTTAATGAGGTAGGTCATAACAAAATTAAGCTTTTATTTTGTACGGTTTCAATGACTTTTTAACGTTTCAGCTGTAAGAATATATGCTTCGGATGCACACGGCGAAATTCATAAGTCAAGTTGTTTTTGTATCCACATAAGCCAACTGTGGTACAATAGCACATTTGCGGCCCAATTATAGGAAAGAACTAGCGTCTGCTTTTCGATTCACTTACTTACCCTCAATATAGCTTATCGCCTTTTTCTGTTGCAGTCTTTTATCTCGAATACGTTTGGACCAATCGGGACTGCGATGCATCTTCGAACGCTCGCGCACGCTATGTTAAAGAAATAATAAAAGATAACGAATTAATTAGGAAAACAATTTAAAAGAAAAACAATTAATAAACACAATTTGATGAAAGCCTTCTATAAAAATAGACGAGTACTTGATTATGCAACTGGCGAGGAAAGACCAGACGACGCTTGGCAAGTCGGTCGAATGTTCCGTTCAAGTGAAGTCTTATAGCACTCAAAGTGCAATTGTAACTGTTGCAAAACGCTCATTAACAGCGAAAACAAAACAAAAAACCAAAGTTAACGCCCAGCACATATACTCGTATATTAACACATATGTATGTATTTATGTATTGTTGTGTTTGAGTTCTTTTCAACAAAAACGAAAAAGCAAGCGGCAATCTTATCGCTGACAACATACTTTTCTAGGTCATTGTGCTAATGAAAAGCACAGCTCATGATGGGGTGTAGAAAAACGTGTAGTCCACATACACGTACACGATACTCGTGACTTGCAACGAATAGAGCCAGTGTGGACAAGAACTCTTTCCGAGCATATCGTGAGAATTACCATATACGATTTCTTGACGTTGAGTTGACATGCGTATTGACCATAAGTGAAGACAAATAAGCGCACATACGCCCGTATGCACCTAATGAAAAAATGTTGGACCCCAAATGCTTAAATTTCACTTGCGAAGACTGCACGCCAACAGCAATAAAGTCAAGTGTATTGAGTTACGCTTTAAGCAAACGGATGTAATCATTAATCATTATTGGAATGGTACTCTTGTATATGTGAAACATGAAACCCAAGTGGCCCAAACTTGACCCAATTAAATGCTTACAAGAAACTGTAGCTAAGTTATCAATAATCATCAGCACTTTGTGCATATGCTGCGATCTACACGCACGGTTCACCGCTTTCATGTCTTTAGCAACATTCAGTTCACATTCGCTGCATTATCAGTTCCCGACAACAAATTAACTTTGAGATAAGATAAGCGCGAAGCCAAAGCAACGCAATTCACAATTATTAACTTGTAAAATGGAACTACATCAGTGCCTCCCCCTCGCACTCTTTCATCCGTTTCCCTATTATCATGCCACCTTCCACTACTTTTTCTACAATTTCTCAATTTTCCTTTTTCTATTTCGATTTGTTTTCTTTTTGCTTTTACTCGCGATCATACTTACACAATGAACTGCTGCTTAGCATCCGGCGTCGCCTCAGCCTCAGCGTCGGAGATGTCTACCCACTCATCGCTGTTGTCACTAGACGCAGAGCAGTGGCCATTAGCCAGACTGCTACGCTGCCCACTGCTGCCGCGACTCACAGCCACCGATGAGCACATGGACGAGCGACAGCCAAGGCTGCCCGTGCCGTAGAGCAGCCCAGCCGCCACTGAGACCTCATACAAGCTGTTGGTCTTGTGGTCCGACGAGATAGTCAGCGAGGAACCGCCGCTGCTGCCGTTACTCTGATTATTCGTGCCCGTATTGCCGACGCGGCGATAGTGGGTAATAATCTCGTAGCAGTTGGAGGTCAACGAGATGCTATCGACGCCATTGCGAATGGTGCTCGTGCTGCTCGACTTCTGCACTGACTCATAGCAGTGGGAAGTGGAACCGCCTTTGATCGTGTCGTAGATGTTCTCGTCATCGTCATCGGCATAGTAATGATGCTCCTCGGGTTCCGCAGTTGGCGGCGGCGCACTCTGGCTCGGCCATTGCAGTGCTGAGGTTGGCTTCGCGGGTAGCGTTGGCGCTCGGTTACACGGCAGTGGGGACTTGGGCAGACGCCGTTTTGGCTTTGGTAGCTCGGGCAGTTCATCGTTTGTGTTGCGCATGAGCGCAGTATTTATTGTGGCCGTGCTGGGGGTCGTGGGCTTTGGCAGCTCCTCGTCGAGTGGCTCGAAGCTCTCGTATCCGTCGTAGTGAGTCGTTTTTTTGATTACCAAGCGCAGGGAGTTGCTCTGTTCGCATGAGCCCGCTATCGACTCGTAATCAACGACTGCGCTGTGCGCCTCATCCACCGTCTGATAGATATCCTCGATGACCGGCAGTGCTGGCGGTGCAGCTGTCGCTGCTGTTGCTGCATTGGCAGTATTCGCTTTTGTTAGTGTGCTAAATAGAAAAGATGTTTGTGGTTCAGTCTTGGGTTGGTTGGTTGCTGCATCGTCAGGGACTTGCTCTTGGGCTATCGGCTCATACATGGGTTCCTCTTGCTCCTGCTCTTGCTCCGCCTGCAGTTCCTTTTGTTCCATAATCATTTGCTCACCTTCGATAGCATTGACGAGCGCCACGTTGACCGCCTGCGTTACCAGCATTTTATTGTTGGAGATCTGCGCGGTTTGATGCACAAAGGAAGTGTTGGGCAAGACGCGCTGCTCAAAGTCATCATTTGCGGCTACCAGCAACTCCAATGCGGTTACACCATCAGTTGTCGGGCCAATTGTTTTAACCGACAGATCTTTGAGCTTTTGGTCGATGACCTCGAGTGCATCGAGTATTTTTGCCTCAGCTTCGGCTGCTTGTGGTGTTGTTGTTATTGTTGTTGTTGTTGTTGCTGTTGTTGAATTCGTTGTTGCAGTTTCGGCTGCTTCTTCCGCTACAGCAATATCAGTGTCTGAGGCACTTTTTGCTGCCTCATACGCTGACCTACTCGCAACTGTTGCTGGCAACGTCGCCGCCGTCGTCGTCTTCTTTGGCTGACTACTCGCAAACGGTGAACGAAAGCGGAACTTCTCATAGATCTTTGCATATTTATGTTTGCGCTGTTTTTGCTTTTCAGCATTAGCAGCATCGATGACATCGTCATCATCAGCTTCATCAGCATTAACAGCAGCCGTAACTCCGTCAGCCACTTCATCAACAGTTGCAACAGTTTCTTGCTCCATTGCTGCCGCTGCCGCTCCTGCTGCTGCTGCTGTTGCTGCTGCTGTTGCTGTCGAGTCAACCATTTCAATTTTGACTTCGCTTACGCTTTGGGTTTCTTCGGCTGTCACTTTAGCAACGTCAGCGTCTGTCCCAGGCACGACCAAATCATCATCACTCATGGCTGTCGGCTGACTGTCTGTCTCCCCTTTGGCGGCCACCAGCATTAAACGCTCGTCCCCACATTCCAACGGCGTCTTGGCCTCCTCACGTACCACGGCCAGCTTAAATTCTGTCGCTTGCACCGCCAGACATTGATTCGCTCGCTTGCCGCTACGCGCTCCATTCAGTGTCAGGTTACTCGGTCTCGTTGGCACCACCAGCTCCTTATGCCGGCGCACCACCTGCACGCTCTTCACGGGCACCACAGGCTTCGCCGCCGTCGCCGCCATCTTCTTCGCGCTGCCCGTGGCTTCTCCTGCCACACCATTCGCTGTCATGCCATGCTCAAATTTGCTAATCGCGCACTGCACCAGGGAGTTGCGTTTCTCGTCTCCCTTCCCCCTGCTGCCGCTCCTTTGCGCCCTATTACTCTTCTCGACCACCTTGTAGACGTGGGTGCCACGCGCCAGCCACACCCCATTGTTGCGTTTAACCTCCTCGAGCACACGACTATCCTTCTGTATAATTTCGTTGAACTGTTGTGTCAGCTTGGCAACCATTGAGGTGCCAGCAGTGGATGTGGCACTGCCTGCGCCTCCCCCGCCCAGCGCCACATCCTTGCTCTGATTCATGGAAGAGCGTCGCGTTGTATGACGTGTATAAGCCCGCCCCGCATGCGTCTTGAAACTGTATTTGCGCCGTGTGCCCGTGCTCGCGCGCCCTTGACTGTTGGTAGTCTTTGTTGTCGTTGTTGTTGTGGTTGTTGTTGTACTACCCGAACGCAACGAAGATGCTAACGATTCGCAGCTACCGCGTTTCGAACCCGATGCGGACGATAGATTCGATCTACCAGACTCCGTGCGATGTTCGCGTAAACTGACTTCGTGCATGGGCGAGCTTCCAGCGGTGAGCGTATTATCGCCGGACACCGAAGAGGTTTCACTATTCCCGTCTCCCGCTCCACAGCCATTGTTGTTGTTGCTGCTGTCAGAGTTGTTTGTGTTGCTGTTTGCATTATTATTAAAATGTTTTGCTATTTGGCTAACATTTACGTCGTTGGTTTTGCCTGCACAGTTAATAACAACAACTTCGTCGGTGCTGCCTGTGCTATGCCCCGACGCGCTGATAACATCGTCGACGCTGCCAGCTGATAAGCTGCCAACAATCGCCGCCCCCGTCGTCGTCACCGTCGCCGTCTTCGCCACCTCTGCCGCTGCCGTCTTCGCCCTTGCATTACACTGACGCTTGCCCATGCCAATATCGTTACGCCTAAGCCAATGGATGCGTTCACCGCGCTCACTGGCCTGCACGGCGGGAAAATGCGCGTCCTCCGTCATCGTCGCCACCATGCCGACACCGCCAATGCTCGCGCGGCGCGTCTTCACACGCGCCAAATGCAACGCCGCCTGCTCGGCGTTTTTGTACTTGTAGAAATTATCCTTAACCCGATGCAAGCAATCGATATCGCTTTGCTTGTCCGCCAAAGGAATCGCTTCAGTCTCGGCTAGGTTGTCGTCGTCGCTGTCAAGCTGCGTACAATCGTGCAGACTGAGAGCGCGTTTTGTTCGCGTTTCGCGTAACGTGTCGTTGTGTGTTTCGCGCGTTTCGTGTGCGGTATTTATCGCGTTCACCAGGCAACTCACCGACTTGTTCAATTTACGTAATTTAATTTGATTTAATGCTTTGGTATGCGCTTCTTCGCAGGCGCTTATGCGTTTGTTCCAAAGATGTCGCAACGTTTGAACGCCGCGAAAGTCGCGCAGTGTGCCGTCTGCGATGCGTGCGCGCGACTTTTCCGCGTCGCAGCTGCAATTGCCGCGTGCCGTCGTTTCTGGCGCGTTTTTCACGACGACGTCGCCGTTGTTGTTAGTTTTACTATCGTAATTATGCGCTATAATTTGTTTATTAACACTCGCGTTTGATCGTGTTGTTGCTGATGTTGTTGTTGTCGTTGTTGCACTTTTTAACCAATTTAGTATTGTCTTTGCTCTTTTCGTAGGACTTGTCTTTGTATTTAAGTTCACAGGTGCACTTGCAGGCGAATTTGCATTCAAATCGTCTGTCGCTTTGTCGTTTGTTTTGTTGCTTATACCCAGCAGTTGCGTGCTCTCAGTTGGCAACATGGTTGCGTCCGAACTGGCTGACTTCGCCATCGCAACTGCTGCATGCGTTTGCCGTTTGTCCAACATTGTCGTCTTGGTCGCAATTATTGATTTGTTTTTTATCGCACTGCAGCAACTGGTCACGTTCTGCGCTTCTATCACTATTATAGTTGTTGTTGTTGTCTTCGTATTTATCGCTGCCACTGGCTAAGCTGGCCGAAATAGTTGCTGACATGCAGCAAGCGATGCTGCTGCTGCTGCTGCGCGCTAGCACCCGAAGCTGTAGTGGCGGCCTGCAACAAACAGAGAGGAGAAAGCCGATTTATGAATATTGAAAGTTACTCAACAGGTGTGTCGTCTTTGTCATTACTTAAAGAATCTTGCATCGGCATGTGTTCAAATATGCAGAATGATTTCACATCTACCAAAGTTGTCAAGCGTCAATTCAATCAATTCGATATGGCTTTGGTATTTCAATCGATTATTTATTTATTTTATTTAACAAAAATACTTCACTCGATGGGGTTTTGCTTTGACGTGCGCTCAAAGCCGCTAAACGTGCTTAGCAAAATTATGCACTGTCGTGCTTTGTTTTTTCCCTGTTGTCTTTGTTCTCTATACATTATTTTTTGTTCAATAGTAAAAACAACAATGTTAACAAAACAAAAAACGAACAACAGAAAACTAAAAAACAAAACCGTCAAGTTCATGTCGCATTTTGACCTCAACACGCGGTCTCAGGTGTGTCTGCCACCGTCAGCGTCTCAACTTACTATTATTTATTTTATGAAAATAAAAAAATAATAAAAAAAGCTATAATAAATTGGTATTGTCACTACACAAGTCAGCAAGCATATTTGTTAATTTTGTAGGCACGTTCTTTACTTGCTGTTGCTATTGTTTATTTCGTTTTTCAACTTTCCGAAAACTGTTTTGAAATTCCATATGTTACGCATAATTTTGCGTTCACATACCTTGGCTGAACTTTTCTGGTTACTAGGTTTTGTTGAGGCTGTCAACATGATCCCTGCGTTGCTTTACAAATTGTATTTAAATCATTCAACATAAACAACAACAACGCATTGCAGCAAAATGCAATGAAACTCTTTGATGGCAAATGTATACCAAGGGTTTTTCTTTTTTCTTTTATTTATATTTTGTTATACTTAGCATTCAAAAATGATTTGCTCGATTAAAACTTAAGCGATCTCTGGTAATAAGGAATTGAAATTAGCGCCTAGATAATTAAAAACTAGCCAAACTAGCTATCTACATATCAATAAATCCATTTCTTGGATATTCTCAAACTTGTCTAAGATTAGATGTCAATATGTATGCAACTATTCTAATCCGCTGCTCAAACAAAAAAAATGACAAAAATAAAACAAAGAAAAATTGCGCAAAAAACTTCACACACTAAAATACATACCTAATGAAAAAGTTGAAACCAAATTGCAAATTTAATTTAAATTCAGTGCTGACAATAAAAGAAGTGCAGAGTTAACCGAAAATGAAAGACGAAATTAAATACGAGAAACGTCGTCAAACAGAGAGCATCAGCCAAAATAAAACAGCAAAAACATTTTCGGCAATAAAAATTATCAGTAATAAGCATAAATCATCAGCACTCACGCAAGCAAATAACACTTCAGCAATTTGTTGCTGTTTGCTGTTCATTGGCTCGTATAACTTCTCAAATACTTAATTAAAGTCATGAAACATAATAATAAACCGCCTGAGAAAAAGCAGGGAAATACAAAAATCAAATAAAAAGCAATGCACAGTGTTTCACCGAACAGCCACAACAATGACAATTTTAATCTGTTGAACGTGCGTCCAACGAGCCACGAACTGATCGCTGCTCGGGCCGCAATTGCCGACGATTGGCAACACAAGGCAGAAGCGTCAACGCGTCAACGCGTTTTCTGCAAATTCCAAGAGTGGATTCGTGCTGAGGCAAGGCGAGAGCGACTGCTGACGAATGGTGGGACAACTGAGTAGGAAACGCGTGAAATGCAGAAAAACACGTGCCTGCCTCTAAACGACTTACAGACGTTACGTATGCGTATTTTGCTGTTCCTTTACGTTTTATGTTTTCCATTTTCATGTCATGTTTCAAGTCACGCCCCCTTTCACGCTTTCTTGTCTTTTGGAAATTACACGCTTTTCCACATACCAGGCGACAAATTCCACGTCTGATTACATAAAGTGAATAAAATGCGCAGAGTCGCCATCTTCACGTACACACTTATGTATGTAGACGTCTTCAACAACAACTGCCGTTTTTGTCGTGGTCGTTGTTGTTGTTGTTGTTGTTAACGTCAACAAGCCAGGTAGACAGACGCATCAAAAGAAGAATAACAAATACATAAATGAAAAACGAATAAGCGGGAAAAATATGAGAAATGCCTTTTCAAAAAAAGGCCACCAATAATTGCCGCTTACGCAAGCGTCTTAGCCAGGTTTTTATTGGTTTCAATTAGATTTGTTTGCATTTTCGCTTGTTTGCAGTTTACTTGCGAACAATAAAAAAAAAACAAAAAAAAAAAAAACAAAAAAACCAAAGACGACAAGAAAAAAAAAACTGTTAAGGCTTAGTTGGCAGCTCAATGGTGCGATTTTGTATTTTTGTAAGCAATTTGTATTATTTATTATACATTTAAACTTTGTTTTCTTTTTGTGGTTTTTTTTATTTAGTTGGTCATTCGTACACTAGCCACGTATTGAAATCATGGCTTGCGGTTATTTGCCAAAGCTTTGGCCTGCAAAAACGAATGTATGAATGATTTATCACTTGAGCCGCCTTTGGTGCTTTTGCAAACATCGTTATCGCAATCGTTAACGTAGTTTATAAAAATAGAAAATAATCATTCGAAAATTATGCCCTAAGCACATATCTATTTACATATTGATTTGGCAGAATTAACGCTTTAACTTAATAATCATGACTGAGACAATTCAATCGAATCAAAAAAAGATAAATAAAACGAAAGTTCTGCTTAATCGCAAACGCTTGCGACCAATTATTGTAAATGTCAACTAACAAGACCCATCGCACTTCCCCTGTGCCTCTCTCGTGTAAGTTAGCTAGGTCCCAACGGACATAACTTGAATTACACTGCGTCTTTAAAGCAGGACGCGCTATCGGAATACCATAGATCTATGCTGGCATGAGTGGTTTGGTCTTCATATTCTAAACTAAATTGAAACATTTTGCGTCCCATAAAAAAATGAACGCTTAACACCCAATAAATCTAAGCCCGCCATTTGCTCAATGAGGCAGCTTGTATAGCCCATCAGGCTTGGCAAAATAAACATCCGGTCTTACAGGAACACACAAACAATGAACAATAAACGCGAAGCAAATCAATAACTTAGGCACTGAGAAACCTTTAAATTATACCAGTGTACAAGGCAAAATATTTCAAACAGAAACCGTGAGCTAGATCATGCTTACTTAAAGCTCATTGGGCTCACTGGATTTTACACTCGTCGCACTTAATCATCTGCATTGAAGGTAAATAAGAAACCACATGCAGAATTGCACTTGTAAGTCACTATCATTAATATTAATTAATCAATTATTACGCATTATTATGCCAGAAACGTAGCCAACTCCCATATAGAATACGCAATGATGAATATGTACGGATGTGCGATACCATAATTTTTTCCTGCTAGCAAACCAAAGCACGAAACGAGTTTAGGCGTCAAAAATACGATGTCTATGCAATTCAGTCGACAACAATTATAAGCACATATGTATATGCTCGCATATGTATTTCAAAGTTGTCAATAAAATTAACTTCAAAGAAAACGAAATCCATATCGGCAAACGCAGACAAATGGTCAATAAAATATACGCAGAAGAAAAAATGAATAAACACAATAAAGTAAATGATAAAAAAAAAATATTTATTTGCATATTAAAAAGCATCTTTCTGCATCGCTTTGTGTTTTCTTTTCTGATATTCATTTATGTATTTATAAAATACCTATGAAAGCAAATTGTAAATATGCGTTTCATTTGCGGCACACGTTGCTTTCTGTGCTCGCATTGCGATAAGGCGTAATAAAGTATCTACACAATACACTAAGTATCTGCATAACACAACGCACGCGGCAGCAGCAGCAACAATCGCAGCTGCAATGCCTGGCATTCATCTGCAGCCCAGCCCGATAAAGCGCTAACGAAGATTCTCTTTTTGTCTTTGTTGTTGTATTGACTTTATACGCTTCTGCGTTCACAATAGATACGAGTGTGAGGCCATTGTTTTGCCTTCTGCCTCGGCTGCGGCAGATGCAGGTGTGTTGGCCGCTTACACTCGCAAATATGGTCAGGTCAATGAAGGTGCGTTTTATTTGTTTACGTTTTTCTTTTTGTTTTCTTTTTTTAAGCTATCTGCTGTGAATGTGTATGTGTGCTTTGTCGATAGCTGCGCAGCACTTGCGCTAAAACCGCTAAACAGTTATTTCGTATTTTGTTTATTGTTGCAATTATGCATGATTTGACGCCATTAATGCTATTAAAAAAATTATTTGCTTTTCAGCATTTTGGGTGTCTATTTTTGGTGCTTTTGAGACAAGGTGAAAGTTACAGAAACTTTTAAGACTATTTTGTGTTCAAAGCTGTCACACAACACGAAGCTGATAATTGTGCTCATTTCAAAGAACAACCATTAACGATTTATTCTGAACTAAAATCTAACTTATACTGAGCTCAGTAGACAAATGCGGAACAGTGGGTCTTTATTTCAAAAACAATTATCTTTGAAGATCATGTGCAGTACAATGAAGTCAACATAAGCTTCATATATAGAATATGTGTGATGTTGATGAGTGAGCTGAGGCGGCTCAGAATATTCGAACGAATTATTTTTAAAACAAAATTCTAAACCACCCTAAGCCGCAAACCAAATTTGGTTATCTCCATTTTTGCTATCAAGCAAAAACGAAACCAAATCGAAACAACATGAGAGGCAACCATTAAAATTGCTTACCACAAAGTTCAAAGTTAAACTGAAACAATAGAAACTGCTTTTATTTTTATTCTAAAGCGGCACAATTTCTTATCTTAAGTGACAAAAAAATTAAACAAAGACAATAAGAACTTTTTGATTTCTTTAATACTAAAATTAAACCAAGGAAAATTTATGAACATTTTTAACAAAAAAAAAAATAAAAAAAAAACGGGCAAAGTTTAAAATTGTGAAAGCGCAGCTGTCTCGGCAAACGGAGAAGAAATGCGGAAAGACAAACACAGCACAACAAAACACACACGAAACTAATGAACGCTGCACAAGATTCACATGCAAGCGAAATTAATTTGTTTAAACTGAAATTTATGCTTGGGCAAAGCACAAACTTAATTTTTTGGTTGACCAATTATCATTTGCATGAAATATAACTAAAAAAGTTAGAAAAATGTAAATCAGTATAAATAAATGCTCAAGACGTTAGACTCATCTGCACGCACTTTGCATTAAATATCGCTTTCTTTTGAAACACTCTCGCACGATTTTTAGCATTTATGCATTATTTTTTATTCACATTAACGAATTTGCATTTCGAACTTTTTATTTATTTATTTATTTATCTTTTGCTTTCTGTTTTTCACACACTAACCAATCGTTTATATCATCGCTTAGACAAACAGACACATTTACCGTCCAAGGACAGTCTACATTATGTATTGTGCTTTATTTATTAAATTTTCGTTATCCTTATTCCTCACTGTTTTGCATTTTGACGTTGCCTAGGCAACAACGTTTCGCGCTCGTTACTATGTGTCTGCCAGCGCTTATGGTTAGCAACTGAGTCCGGGTACTGAACTAAAAAAGCAAATGAAACTGAAACGAATCGAATCGAACCGTAGCGACTGCAGCCCTAAGTGCAGTGCTAAGCTGATGCAGAAGTGGAAGCAGAAGCACCCTTAAGTGGTCAACGTGGCGTATGCGTAATCGCAACAAAGAATAAACCTATTTCATAGAATGTAAGGGCACAAATGACGTTTGCTACGTTTGCCTGTCTGAAACGGCGGCTGTCAAGGGTTACACTTATTATTGTTGTTGCTGATGTTGTTGTTGTTTTGTTTATTGTTGTTGTTATTGTTGTTGTTCTTGATTATATGAAATATGTTTTTGTACTATTGTGGTCGGGGTCTTGCGCTTGTCAATCAGCAACACTTTTTATGTGCAATTAAACTTGACGATGTCAGTCGGCTGCGCACGAGCCACTATTGTCATAAGTACATAGCAATAAATAACCACTAACTACAACAAATAATAACAGCAACAACACCCACATAATAATAATAATAAAATAGTGCAAGAAAGTTCAAGCCAGCGCTTGGCAGAAAGTAAAAACATTCACGTAATTGGTGAAGGGATTTTTTGTGGTGACTGGGACCTGTACTTTGGCTTTTTCACATTTTTTTAATAAATTTTTAAACTTATAAATTTATTATGCACCATCAACACCATGAACATCACTTAAATGATTCACCGACAGTTGTACGCAGTTTAATCAGCTTAAATTATTTACGTAAAAAAAAAGTTATCGCAAGCACAAATAAGCAAAAAATGTTCATTATTAAATTATTTTGTATATGTATATATAAATATATATATATATTTTTTTTTTTGTTCTTTTTTTTTTGGTGTCGAAATCACAATAAAGTCACAAAAATGTAAAGTATATCGTTAGAGCATAGCGTTGCTTATCTACAAATTACACTGGCAATGAAAATTTATATTTAAATTTAAATAAAATTAAAAACAAATGCCAAGACATGTCAGCTATCAAAGTGTTTGGTTTTTTCTTAACCCGGAAGAAAAACATGGTTAAATAAAATATTCTTGCAAGTTGATATAATAATCAAGAGACTATGTTCTTTGAATACTTAATATTAAAGCGGCAGCAGTTTGCCGCTTGCAGTGGCCAAGGCTACAAATCGTCGAAGAGTACAAGGTTAAATGACAGATGTGTCGCTTATGGGCTAATTGCAATACCTTTGTTTAAAATTACTCCCTTCTGCCTCTAAGTCGTTTCATGTCTACAAAAGACACCTGCCTCAAACACCCCACAACAACTACGTGCATAGACCGTCATTGCCACGATTATGAGTAACTTTGGCAATTTCAGCAACGTGTACGAAAATGCAACACGAGCAAGCAAACAAATGTTTGCCTAATAACTGCAAGCCAACAGCAAAATCATTACAAATGCTAATGACTACAGTTATCTTAAGTCATACGCCTTTGGTAGAGTTAGCAAAGTGCGAGTAGCTGCGCTGCACAAGAATTCTTTAATAATTGAGTGTTTGGCATGTACTCGTGATTTACAAAAACAGAAAAAAAAATAAATGTGGTTACATATGGGTACTAGAATTACACGATAAGCAAAGCAGGTAAGGTGTGCACACCCTGTACGAGTATTAGCCGCATACTAAGCAATCAACAACACCAACCATCAACAAACAAAATGCGAATATGAATGTTAAAGACTAAGCACAACAACAGCAACAACAAAGGCTGCAAGAAAATCGAACATACCTAAATGCAGCAGACAGACAGCGTCTAAATTGCTTACATTGCTCCGTACATACATACGCACATACATACATATACAAACTTGTGCACTAGTTGTGCATGTGAGTAAATAAGCAATCAAGAACACGCTAAGCCAAGCCGAAGAAAAATCAAACAGATACTCGACAATGGATTAACTTCGCCAACCAAAGAAATGGCCAAAGAAAATTGGCAAAATGAAAATAAATGTTCTACAAAAGCAGAATATGCTGAAGTTATAAGCAAAGAGTGTGAAACATATGCAGCACTGTGGAAAAAAACTGTTAACCGTAAACCGACAACTGACACCAAACTCTGTCTCTGAGTCGCGCACTTTAAACGTTTTAAGGTCGGCTTTGAGGTCGCATGGAGCGTTGAAGTATTATGTGAAAACTAAGGGAAATGTCGCATATGCGAATAATGGAGTCAAGCGGCAAACGAAAAACAGAAAAAATAAAAAAAAAATACGAAAAAGAAAACGAAAGAACCTAAACAAATGTGTAAAACCAAGCGCGTAAAGAGCATTTTACAGTTAAGCGTGTTATTTAATTTAATTACCATTAAATACAGCATAAAGTTGACTTAAAATAATCCACGAACAAGCGACGACACGATGATGTTGATGTGCAACAACGAAGGCAACAGACAACAAAAGCAGCACACTGCTGCGACAAAACGTTAAATCAAACACGAACGCGAACAACGCAAACGCAAAGCAGTGAAATTCCAATCAGAAGATGAAGCAGCCAAGAAGTTGTTAAAGAAGTATCGGGCAGGGAGTCAGAGCGGCAGAGGCGCAGGCGGGCGGCGGGGACAAGAGCGCACAGCTTGTTTTGGTTTGGTTTGTTCTTGTTTGTCGCTTTTGGTGAAATTTACGTGTGTCCGTTGTCGCCGCTGCGTCGCGTCACAGCAGAAGCTTAGCAGCAAAAATATTTCTTGTAGGCGCGACACAAACAAATAGCGGAAAAAATCGACAACGTCGTTTCACTTTTCTGGCATTTGCGCTAACACTTTCCCATAAGATTTATTTAAATTGCATATTTCTCTTTTTACATGTCACTTTATTTCACTTGTTTTTTGTTTTCCCAACAAATATTTTTCCCAATAACTTGTGTGTGCACTGTTTCTTTTTGTTTCGTTTTACTTATTTCTTTAGGTTTGGTTTCGTTGCATAAATTTAAGGTAAAATATTGCACAATTTGTTTGGGATTTCGTTATTACTTTGCATATGCACATGACTCTGCACACAGTCGTATGTAATTCCTCTTATGCATAAACAAATATTTCGGTTTTTTGTTTTAAACAAAAGCCAAACGCGGAATTCCACAACGTGAGCATTTAAAATAACCACTAAGCCAACGGACACGCACGTCGTGCTCCGAAGACGTCTGCAAGTAAACTGAAAAATTCAATTCAAGCCAACAAGCTCAATGAAGTTGTGACGTCGCTGCCGCCGTCACCGTCGCCGCCGCCATCGCAGTTGAGCCGCGCTATCGACTGCAAGTTCAAGCAAGTGTTTAACCCACATCGGCTACGTTGGTTAACTGTTACCCCAGCAGGCGCTTAAAGCAAGAGAATCTTCAGAAAATTAGTTTCTTACTAGGGATTTATTTTGAAAAGCCTAAATGTTATAATTTTTATTAAGCATATTATATATTCATTAGTCCGTTATTATTCGTAGATTCCACCATCTCAAGCCACCAATGGCTTTTCAGTGGGCACTAAAGGGTTAAAGCAGAGCGCATCTAGCAAAGTATGACGACCTAAAAACATATAAGAAGCAGCAGCACTGACTGCAACCACGCAATAGACATCGTATCTTCAGCTGCTGATCTGTTTTGAGAACCCGAGGTGGGTGTTTGGTCTGCGGAGATGTGCAACGCAAACTCACAAATTGCATATATTGTGTGATTTACAACAACATCAACAAGCAACAAGTAGCATAACAACAGTAAACACTTATGTTCTGTAAATATTCCTGAACTTCTTCACACTCACAGCAAACTGTGGCTTCGCTTAAAAAGCAAGATGCTGCTGGCATTCTTCTCCTTCCATTTCCTTCGCATGCTTCGCTTTGCTTTGCTTTGAACAGCGAAATTCTTTGTTCCAGAGCGACTGTGCAATATGTAGTTATATGGATAGCGATGTAGATACAAAGATACATACTTATGTGCACATGTACAATACGCGTACATGAGCCTAGTGATTGGTGTTGGGGGGTGTGTGATGTGGGGTGTGCGGGTGTGGTGTGTAGTGCGCAGATACAGCTCATTAATGCACGCGTTCATTGGCTTAAGCACTGGCGAGCAGCAACGGCAGCAGCGGCAGCAACGACAGCCTCAGAAAGCCAAGCGCAGATCAGCGCGAAATGTTTCCGCTGCTTTCGTTGCTATTGCCGATGCTCAACTATTTTTAATTAATTTTTGCATTGCCGTTTGGGCGCTTCTTAAAAAATTCGCATAAAAGCAACAAAACTTGACATCAAAATTCTTTAAGACAAATAGCGGCAGAACGAACAATAAAAAATCAAAAAACCTACAAAATAAACCAGTCTGATGACGAAAGCAACGCGGCTTTTATGCCCAACCTAATTTAGGTTCCAAAATACATCACAAAAAAATATTTACCCGCTACCAAAGCTGAACTGGTTCTCAGAAACTATAAAAGTAAACATTATGGGAAAAGCTGAAGTTTGTTGGAATAATTCACTTGTAATTTGTAATGATAAATTGTGGGAAGTTTATAAATCATTTGACAAGGAATGCACTTCTGACAACTGCTAACTGATACTCAAATTACATTTAGAATGACATAAGTTTTGTATCAGCCATAGTCGAAACAACCAGAGTTCGTTATGTCTAATAGTGCATGAACTTTAACCAATATTAAAAAAAATACAACAATTAATCGGTTGGTTTTCTTTTCATTTTTCACTAAATCTATTTTACTACGACGCACTCAAATCTGAACAAGGATATCAAGAACCAAAAAAAACCATTAAACTGACAACCGTCTGCGTTGACTACACAGACGCGACTGACTTCTACTAAGCTTCAGATTTTCACGAGTAGATTTTGCCTCTTATTTCCATCACGACGCGCGGCCTCCCACCTCACGGTCAGAGCTTAAAGCGCAAACTGATAAAGTACAAATTATCAACTTTGTGCGAAAGCGTCGTTTACAGTCGCACTCCTCTATAACTAATTCGTCCACGACAGGGATTACCTTGTCTGGCGTATTTGTATATTATATATAGAAAACACAAAAATGATTTATTAGATTGAATTAATTCGTTATAGAGAAGTTATACTTTATGAAAAAGTGTTTGCGTGCTTGATAAAAAATTCGTCACAGAGAAGGGGTTCGTTATAGAGAAGTTTGACTGTGTTTAGTACGATGCTGCGAACAACAACCACACGCATTTGCCTATCTAAGCTTCGAACTTGCGAACATGTTTGACGAGCTGGCCGCGTAGTTGGTATGATAAAGCGCAGTTAGCAGCGCAAATGTTTGAGTGAGAGAGAAAAAAAAGAGTGCAGACATTCAGGCAATTTCAGGCTGACCAGCTTCATTCATTTAGTCGATGATGAATTTTTTCGAACCAATTGGACCATATAACAATTTTCACAAGGACTGAGGACAGACAGAATAGTTTTGATCAATTATATTCATGGTACAATTGCTTCTTTTTGATTTGTTCATTGATTTTTGAAATTATTTATGATGATATGAAATGATATGAAATGAAAACGAAATATCGCGGATACGCAACGCACCTCTGGACTTATAAAACAGAACACGTAAATTTACATTGTGGAAAGAAGACCTGCATCGCATAGATAATGCAGAATAATAAGGACTAAATTCGAAATCAAGTTGATTTTATTTTTCGTGTTTGTAGACTTTGACTGTATTGCGTGTGCCTGCTGCACGAATGTTGTCCTAGTCGCAGCAGTTGCTCATGTTGAGCTTATAAAAAACACATACTAGATGCCAAGTAGGTCAATATTAGGCGATAAGACTATTCAATGCCTATGTGAGAAAACAATTAATGAAACTGTATTTATTACAAAGCCACTTTTTTTTCTAATAGTTACGACGCCAAAACAATAACAACAACAAAACTATCACCGAACATCAAAGCAGCAAAACCAGATTGTGGCTACCATATATGAAAATCTAAAACAACTGCAAAACGCGCATGCCTTGAATTTTCAGTAGTCAAGTATGAGTGTAAGCGCACACACTTCATTGATCTATCAAATACTAAGACTAGCCGATTTTTTGCAACGATTCGACCTGTAAACCTGATTTTCATTTTCATTCATACAGAAGAATGTGCATCTGCGCTGCTAAATGCGCCGCGTATAACTCTCACTCTTCGTTATGTTGCTGCTGCTTTCAGATACAATAACGAGATATGCGTTTTGGATGATGCTGGTGATGAAGTTCATCACAATGCACAACACTTGTTCACATGATTGTTGTTCGTGTTGTTCGTGTTCGAGTTATTGTAATGTTATGCTAAAGCTAATGTTGTTGTCGTTGTTGTTTCTTGCAAAACATATAATAATTTGCATCAATTGCGTTCCTACATTGCTGCAAAACTTGCGCTTCCCTTTTTCGGTTTCGGCTCTTATGAGACACACGGGGGCGTATGCGAAACAATTGACAATTAATCACCTCGCAAAGCAAATGTGTAAAATGTGTAAATTCGAAGCCTTAATTACCTTCGAACGCCAATATGTTACAGCGAAATCAATTTTTCGGTCTATTTCATTTTCAATTTATTTTTATTTTTGTTGAAAATTTACTGTGTTGTTTTTTTTTCCTCTTCCATTTATCGCTTGTTGTATGTTTATATTGTTAAGAAGCAGTGCCAAGTGAAGAAGATCGAACTGTAGCTGAATTTGGAGTCTTACAGTAAAATATATATGATAATGGATGGTGTCATTGAACAATAAGAATATAAAACAATTGAACATTCCTTTCTTTAGTCTTTACGCTAGCTAAGCTGCCCTCCTACCGCCAGTCAACAATGCCAGGCAGAAGCCAGAAAACTTTTATGCTGGCGCGACTGACTAATCAAATATTTAAAGCCAACTGAGCGAACTGACTGCAGCCAGCAGCGAATACAAAACTTTAAATAAATTTATATACATAAATAATAAATCACACATACGTTAATCATACATACGAGTATATATACTTAAGTGGTTGAGCTTTGGCTTTCAATCATTGACAATCATTGGAGCAATCAACAAGTTTCTTTGGCTTCAACCAAAACAAAAATCAAAATTAAAACAAAAGCACAAAACACACCTTGCAGATGACACTACTCTCAGATCGTTAAGATTTTGCAATGACGCTCAGTTATCAGTTTTTTCATTTGTGTTTTGTGTGTTGTGTTTTCTTAAGTCAAAAGCGAGCAAACTTTCGCCATGTCGTGCACACATGTAACACAATCGACTCAACTTGACTTATTATTATTTTTATTATTTTTATTACTATTACGAAATACGTGATGTTTCCACACTCACTCAGTCACTTACTTCAGCAGAATGCAGCGTGATTAATCGATCAGAAAGCATATTCGCACTCGTGCTCAACGTGGCTAAAAGACACTTAAAGAAGAAAGTGCGCAGTAGCTGGATAATAAGCATAAGTAAAAGGTGTAAAGATCATTTTTAAATGCATTCGAGCAATAACAGGAATTGAGGCTATTGGCAGCGCATGGGATTGTTCCTATTACTTTCGACAAGGGTAGAACCAAAATTGCTTTTCAAATCCAATCACATACTGATAAACACAAACAACACGGCACGACACTTGTAACTTTTACGTGACTTTTTCCACCTTCTCTCGTGCTCCAGTGGACGTTGCGAGGCGAGTTGTGCCATCTTAAACTTTTCATGCTTTTTTGTGACGTTGACGTTGACGACTTAGGTGCATAGGTAAAGGTCGCTCAGATGCAAAGTTCGTTGTCTGTGCAAAATGTGCATAGCTCATCGGTTATGGCTTAAAGAATTCCAAAAAACAAAACGCTTAAGCCGTTAAACACAAACTGCGTATGGTCTGCAAAATTACATTTATGAACCGGTTTTGGTTTTGGGCCAATTCGAAATGACTTTGCGGTTGGTTCGCTTGGATGATTCATATTTTCAGGCATGTCCCGGTCAGATTCTCTTATGCCGACGCACTCTAAATGCGGGTCGATAACAAATCCAAATAAATTGCAAATAAAAAACAAAAGCCAATACCAACGCCTACATAAACAACAAAGAGAAAAATAAAAAATTAACAAAATCTAATGAACCGTCTATGCAGCATTCCCATCAGCAAGAGTAAGCCATAATTATGCTGATGCTGATGTCGATGTTGATGCCGATGCTGATGAACTGCAATTACATGTTCAAGTATTCGACACCCACATGCGAAAACACAACACAACACAACACAACCCAGCACAACAAAGCACAGCACAGCCAGCATAAGCATTATTTGTGAAAAATGTATTGAAATTTGTATTTAATTATATTAATTTATTAATGCAATCGAGTGATCCATTGTAACAATGCTGAACATTGTTTCCAGCCTTGTTATTGTTACGTAAACCCTCCGCAAGCCCCTGCATGCCCACCCAGTAATGAGTTGTCATCTATGCAGGCGAGTGTCTCGTTGTCGTTCATTACAAGCTGAAAGCGAAAGTAAATCACTTCATTTTATGCGCCTTAGTTGGCATCTTGCATTATTGCATACACATTACATTTTAATATCGTTTGGCTATACGAGCTAAGTATACTTTGCCCAAACACGAACGGAAACTATTCATAATTTTATTAGTCTGTTACACATGTAATTTTAATTGACAGCATTACATATAAAAAATTAATGCATTTTTAAATGCAAATAATCCGAAATACATTACACAGCTCATGTGTATGTAATTGTGCAATATTAGGCTTACGTTATTTTTCTAACTGTAACTACTTGGAGATTATGTGAGCAGCTTATCTACATGGCTACTGTTTTTTTATGTTTTTATGTTTTGTTAGATTGGGCACACCAACAGAAGCAAGGCACAGTGTACACAAATCAATGTATTAAAAAGAAACACAAACACAGCAGTTTGGATTGTAAGATTTAGTTTGGGTGAAAGACAAAAGATGTCACTGACTTCAGGATTACTCGGAGGCAAACGTGGATGCAAGAATGGGGTCCTCAACTAAACTAAACTAAAAAACATAATTTCCAAAATACAGACAAAAGAAAACGTTCGGACTTGTTTGCCACGAAATCAGTTTCTGTTAGTAAACAAGTCAGTGCTCTGTCAACGGCTGTTGTCTGTTTACTACGTATTTCATTGAGCAGTCAACGACGGACCCCGACAATGTTGGCAATGTTCCTACAATGCAACGCAAATACTGACATTTGTGAATGAAATTGCCATGATAGCACAGCCAGTGCAGATCTGATGAGAACGTGATTGTCACACTTAATCGAATGTCGAATAACAACGCAAACCGAATACAGAAATATCCCAATAAACTCCTCACAAAATAGTAAGAAAATTGGACTGTCTGCGAGTCCATAACTTCTCTCTCGCCCAACCAATATTACTTCTTCTCTGCTTCTCCACTCTGGTCGTGAGTTTTTGAGCCACTCTAACGAATTTCGTTACTTTGTTCATGAACTTTTTGCGCCACTTGTATCGTCTCCAATTATTGAATTTAGCGTGTAGCGTGGGGATTGGCCATTGTTCATTAGATTGTGTACGGCAAAAGCCAACTACTTTGCTTCAAGTTTTAGTATTGACCTACAAGTCTCAAGGCACATGCGGTCAAGCCAAAGTGAAGTATTTAACTCATATAAAATTAACCAAGGCGTTAAGCTTGTTAAAGATTACATTATAGACTACCTACATCACAGCTGATAATGGCTGTTTTTCAATTTTCTTTATAATTTAAATAATATGTTGTTCCCTCGTCTTCGCTGAGCATAATTAAACGCAGAGCAGGGCGTGTCGTCTATTTGCACCATTATGATAAATACAAATGCGCATTTGGACAAACGCAAAAGCTTCCGTGTGCTAATACGCATTTCTACTGTTATAAAATTAGTTCCTTTTTTTTTTATTTTCTCCTCTGGGTTTTTATTTTTATTATGAAAATGTTTACTTTCATAAAAATAAACATGAAATGCATGAATCACAGCAGCTTGTGGCAATTGAAAGTCTTTTGTTTGCAGTCTGTCTTGATGATAAAAGTAGAAAGAAAACTGAAATATGCCAACAATAAAAACAGCAACAGCCGCAGCAAGAGCAAAAACAACGCGTGAAAATTGAGATAAGCATTAAGGAGGCCTATCACAAGGGTGTTTGGCTCATTGTTTTGAATTTTATTATTGATAAACATATTTATTTATTTATTAAAGCTAAGAATGCATAGGGAATTCGTTTGCATTAGCATCGGTCGGCTGCTATCCGACAGCTGAGTCAGTCTGAGTGGTCAAACAACGTAAATACTTTTATAAATTATACAATAACATTGTTTATCGTTTGTTTTATTTGGGTTCCTGGAGGCCTGCTTCACTTTGTTTTGTCACAATCGGCTCTGTTATTAAAAAAGTTGATAAGAGCCTGCAACAATCATGTTGAAGTGAGAGAACTGAGATCATGCACAAAAATTGGTCACGCACATAGTACGGTCATCCTCCGAAGTCGCACCCCTAGTGAATTAATCCGGCAGAAGGCAATGCCGTAAAACCAAAGGCAATGAAGATGTAGTCAGCAACTACTGTTTATGGACATAACACGATGAATGAATGTGGCAAACTATTTAAGTCCGAGTTCAGCAGAGTTACAATTTCATGTATTTCAACGTATGTAGACGATCCCACCAAAAACTGTTAACAACAACATTTATACTGTAACTTACTAAAAATAGCCATAAATCAGATGATTATATTGTGTGAATGTTAACTTAAGCCATTTATTTACTATTCCGCCATATTTATAAATTAACAAATTTAAATTGTTTTCTATTGTTTGTCATTGCCTTGCGTCTACAGCTTCTTGTGATGAATGATTGCTAAAGCAATTTGCTTCTTACACTGGTACGGCGTTCGGAACTGAAGAATCTAGTTAATTAAATCAATTCAAAAATGTTACCAAGGGCGTATTCTGGAAGGAACCCCTGGGGGGGTCACAATCCAGCGTTATAAGAAGTTCTGGATAATTTGTAACATCAACATAGCAGGTCTGAATCCAGTAGATGTGATTACTTATTTCTTATTACAATAGTTCCGAGGCAAAACCGTATGTATTGGGGTTTATTTGCGCAAAACAAAAAGGAAAAATACTTTTTAACTCATATGTAGGCCGTTATGGAAATTAACAAAAGCACACAAAGCCAATTGCATGCTATTTTTCAAAATACTATATGTCTTGTGATAAGCGACGTTATCTAGCTTATGCTCTCTTCTCTCCCTTACACCCTGATGCACTCACTCATTTGATAAAAGCAAATATCATATATGTACATACATATGTACATATGTACCTACATACAAAAGTTGAACTTGCCCATTTATTTTTTCTCGGTATTGATAACAACGCCGTATGTGCATATATATGCAACTAACAGATCGCAGACCACATTAGTATGAACAACGGAAATAAAATATAACTAATAATCACAAGAATAATAAAAATCGAAAAGAATGGTTGAACTTACATTTTATAGCCGTTATGCAAAGCGCTTAAAAATTTTAAATCAATTTTACTATTTTCCTTTTTTAATATTTCACATAAACGAAGTTAATCTGTTGTAATGACACCAAAGAGGCTTTAAATGATTTCTTCATCTTCTAACATATTCACAAAACTCACAGTATTGCTTGCATTTAATATTGGTTAACAACACTTTTTGCATATTTTTTATATTTATTCTCGCCGCACTAAACCACTTTTCTTATACTAGCGTCGGCTATGCTGCCGCTTTTTTCCTTTACTTATCATAGACATCATTAAAATGATACATTCTTTTTTGAGCAGACAAAATCAAGCAAAAACATTTGCCACACAACTCCAACATTTAATGCGCATTAATAATTATTGATTTCCACTTCGCTCTAATGTGCTCCCTTGCATTGATTACAAATCAAAAAAAGGAAATCAAACATTAACGATCAATTATGCTTAAAGAACCGTTTTGTTTTTTTGTTTTGTTTTTCAATTAAATTTTGTGCTGCTCCGAAGCACGCTCGCGCGTGAGAGAAAATAAGTAATTGTGCCGAGCACGACGATCAAAACGCGACTGAAAAGGCAACGTCAGCTACACTGAGATAAGTGCAAGAGCGCAAGCTTTTTGTGCTAAACCATCGATTAGAAAGGGTCAGAGGGGGGAGTGATATACATACATATGTATGTACGTTTAGCTTTTTGTAATTTTTTCGGACATTCTTTTGAGCTGCGCATATTTAAACTTTTCATATCGCCCCTTTTAGGGCAACACAAAAATCAATTGTCGTTAAAAAAATTATTACTGTTTTATTTGTTTTGATTATTGGCGCCTTGAAGCTACATTAGAAAGTACAACACGCAACATCAGACAACTGAAATGGCTTGGCCAATTTCTGCAAGACTGCTCAATAGAATGTAATTGAAACCGAGTGGTGTGTGTGCCGATGCAAACCAATGCTATGGCAGGTGAAGAAGAAGCAACAGGCACACATTGGTGAAATTGATATTTTTGATTTTCTGCTTTCCTTCTTTTCCATTAGCCTGAGATGCTGGCTAGTCTAGCAACTTCCTGTTAGCCAAGTATGGATGGCTTTTACTTTTTTGCAGACGGATGGCGAAGCACAATGTGCTGCACAGCTGTGTTTAGGCAAACTTGGCGGGCGCACTTCCAAAAAACAAAAAGACATAAAAATAAAAGAATGGAAACTTTGTTACTTTTGAGCGCGGTATAACCTAAATTCTTTGCAATTTCAAAGTCAATGTTTATTTAACGATGTGCTTTTTTGGTTATTTTGCTTTTTGGTTACTTACTTTTTGCAAATTCCTTGAAGCTTCTTCAATCTGCTTTCTCTTAACCAGTTTGCGTGTGACGCTGATTGAAAGCATAAAAGCATAAGCGGCAATTTGGGTGGCTGGGCATTTTGCTTGTTGTTACTGATGGAAGCAAGCCGCCAATCAAATGCGAAAACAACTAGTAAGTAGAGAGTAAAAGAGCAATACCTAACAGTAGCACAAGAAGCCACTAATATTATGCAAATGCTTGACAGACGAGTATAATTCTAAATCATGTTCACATTAAAATTATGTGCAAATTGTACATTTTTACCGTTGCACTACCACCATTTTCAAAGTGTATGGATTATGTCTGGCGCAAATTCAAAGCACTAATAGGCACACTTGCCAACACTAAAATAAAATCTGACAACACTCGCATCAAAGTCGATTGTCTGCACTCTGCAACACTGTAAGTGTTTGTAAGGCTCCTCCAGCAAGCAGTTTTACATAATAATTTGTGCTCGAAATTCGGCTGGTATTTTCAGTGTAAATAACATAAAACACGCTTGCGTCGTGTTACTACGCATTTGCATAATCATTTTCACATTCTCTCAACAGTAAAGACACAATGTCGTTGACACAAATCACGCGTAACTGCGGCCGTATCGCTGCGCGAGCTTGGACCAAGGTGGCGACTACCACCGCAATCAGCCAGCCACAGTGCCGTCTGCTGCATAGAGTCGCGCTGCCCGCTGTATGCAATACAATGCAGCAAGTAAGTAACGTCCTAGAACACTGCTGTAAAGCGGAACTAGTAAATATATATTGTTTTCATTGTTATGCCTAGCTTAGGCAGGGTAAGAAGGGTGGTTTGCTGTACATAACCTCATTGGCAAGTGATAACATTTGTTCGTTGCTGCAAATCGAGTTGTGCGTTATCATCGACGCCTGATAAATGCGACATCCAAGCAGTTCTTTTTTATTTTTATTTACATTTGTACATTTTTATAGCACATCTTACTGCGCCAATACAGTGCCGGCAAACGTTCTCTCGAAGATATACAGGGACGTGTATTGAAAGTTGTCTCGGCCTATGACAAAGTCACCGCCGACAAGGTAGCTTACTATGGACTAAAGTCTTAACTAATGGTTCTCTGTTTTATTTCTTCTCTTCGTTTTCGGTTCGATATTAAACCACACGTACACATAATCCACCGTCCGTCTGTATAGGACAACAGTTGTCGCTGGCAAGCTCTAACGTTGCGTAGATTCTCAGCCAAACCGCCATTGTCGCTTAAGCTCATCAATGAGCGTGTGCTACTTGTCTTGAAACTGTATGACAAAATCGATCCAACCAAGGTAAATTGTAAATAAGTGCTATGTCAAGTCTGCCTATACCAATTACCTTTGTCACTCAGTGTTATATTGAACCGAAAATGAATTGATTGCTTTGCCCATTATTATTTTTTGGCATTTATTTGTATTGTAAGTTTTCGTTTACTGAATTGTGTATTGTATTGCAGCTGAACGTTGACTCGCACTTCATCAATGACCTTGGTCTGGACTCGTTAGATCATGTTGAAGTCATTATGGCCATGGAGGATGAGTTCGGTTTTGAGATACCCGACTCTGATGCCGAAAAGCTGCTAAAACCTGCAGACATTATCAAATACGTCGCTGACAAAGAGGATGTTTACGAATAAAAAGGCCATTTTCATAAAACGCGGGGAGAGGGCGATTCGTGTACGGTAAAAGTGTTACATTGTAGTGGCATTTTGCAATTTGATCAATTGAATAAAATGTATAATAAACGTTAACGGTAATCAAATTGAGTGTAATTAATTTAAAATATAACGTTGTTTACAATAATTTTTTGCGATATTACTAACAAACTGGAGATGAGTTTGTTGCTCGCATCACTGATCTATTCTGTTGAATTTTTGTGGTCCAGCGAGGAAAACACTGAAAGTTATTATTTTGGCAAAGAGTTGCAGAATTATTTTTGGTGCCTTGATATACATGTCAAGAAGTGCAGCTGTTGAATCCAACAAAAAATAATACGTCAAATCTTATCACCAAGTGAGACATTGCGCCACATCAACGGAAACACTTTACAACACTGATCGCCTAAGAGTCTTTGTGCACACTGCATTAGTTAAATTCAAAATGTCGCCGCAAACGATTGACGAAGTTGTTTCAATAATAGGTGAGAAGATTACTAACTATTCTCAGAATTAATCTAATACATCGAATTCAAACAGATACGGCGCAAGATGGTATGAAGCGCCAGTTGAACAAAATAAACACAATACTTGAAAAGTCTAACGCTATTTTACTGCATGTTGAAGCATCGTGCTCGCAGAAATCGCCTGTTGCAGGCTCAGCTGGAGAGACCGACACAATCGTCAAAGCTTACCGAATACAACGTGAAAGCGAGCATGCGCTGCACAGCAT
Source organism: Stegana nigrithorax (assembly GCA_037044495.1). NCBI lineage: Eukaryota > Metazoa > Arthropoda > Insecta > Diptera > Drosophilidae > Stegana > Stegana nigrithorax. Next base: position 558,853 of record JBAMBQ010005350.1, on the reverse strand, counting down.
TGTAGTCGAGTTTCAAGCGCTTTTACAGCATTTAAAATCAAACAACACACGCGCAAACAGCGTTATGGACGGCGTCATGGCTTATAATCATCGTACCGAATATCTGCTGAGCGGCGTACGCAAGCTAACAGCCTTATGCCAGTCGGTACCTCAATTGAAGCACTGTCTGCAGCAGGAAATAGAGCACGGGGTTAATGTGGTCGACGACGAGGACAATGACGATGAAGAGGAATAATGTACTTTTTGTTTTGCGTATTGTAAGCTTTATTTATTAAACATTGTGAGCACCAAGCTGCAACAGCGTGTAATTGAGTACCTCGATTAGCGACTCCAGATGCGAACTACTCGAAATTTCGTTCGCTTGCGTTGGAAAAAGACTGCCATGCTTGCTTATATAGTTCAGCTGAACCATGTTCTCGGCAATTACCAATAGCTTAGCTTGCTCTTCGGTGCTGAATGCATCGGAGCAGGCATGCTCAGTAGGCAGTAGCTTCTCCAACTGTTGCGCGAAGTTACCCAGTTGACGTAGTTTATTTGAGTATTCTGATTCGATTTTCGGAGCAGCTGCTATTGCAGAGCGTGCCCGTCGCAACTTCTGTTGGAATTTCTTAAAGTCATTGTAGATTTCGTTGGCATTTGGTTGCTCTTCATATTTTGAAAAATTTAATGAACTTGAGGAGTTATTTGTGTTGTCAGCAGCGGCTTCCGACAGTGATGCTGTCGAACCTTTCAGCAAGGTAATATTGCCACGTTGTACCTCATGTTTTTTGGGTTTCTGCAGATTGGCTGGATACTCTTCGAACTGCTTGAAGAGTTTCGCATAATCCCCAATTGTAGCTGCTGGCGACGAGTCAATGCTTTTCATTTCCCGTTGCAGAAATTCATCGCATTGACTGAGCGTCATAACTGACTGTTTAATCTTTAGTTCCTTAGCATTTTGCTCGTGATGTGCATAATTTGCGTTAATTTTAACCGTAAGCCCGTCAAAATCAATGGTCTCGTCGGCTGTTGCCATTTTTTCAACAATTAGAAAAACTATTTTGCTTGTCTTTTTGAATATGCGCCGCGGGTGCTTGTTCGTTGTTATTGCCTTGAAGAAGAAATTACTACGGATAGTATCAAAATAATAGCCGAACAGAAGTAGTTGAATTCTTTAACTTGTAATATAATGTATTTAAATCCTAATTAATTATTAGTAAATTCAAAACAAAATGCCGCGACGCACACATTAAATTAAAACCACTATATGATATACTGATCATACCGTTTTAAGTGTTGCTTCCACTGCACTATTTAACACTTCGTTGTATTTTCAAATCATTGTTAGCGCCTATCAGCTGTAAAATAGAAGGAACTACTGCCTTGCGTTTTTAAACACTGTTATATTTCTGCCGGATTCCAATCGCTGCTCTAAAATAATTGACAATCAAGGCATGAATTGAATTTAACTTTGATTTAAATTGATTTTTTAAATTTCAGATACATTATTTTCATATTTTATTCGGTCACGTTGACTCAATTGTAGCGATATGAATTAAAAAGTCTATGGCCAATTTGACCTCAACCTTCTATTGAATAGCATTTATTTAAAAAAAAAAGGACGCAAAGATGCCCACACTCACCTGTTTATGCCACTCTACCAACCCACTTTGGGTCTCGGACAACCAAGTAATGCCCCAGGGTAAGTGTTGACATATGCACAATCTCTAAGCTGACCACTTTCCCTTAGTGCATTGTCGGAGAATTATGTTCAATACAAGTGTCGACACATATTTTGATATCTCCACTCAAAAGTTATCATCATGTAATACTCGTCAGATTTTATGGAACCATTGGCTCCTGAAATCTGGCCGCGAGAACTATTAGATTTGAGTTTATTTATTGGTTGGTTAAACACATCAGACTTATACACCCTTTTTAAACAAAACAAGAACAACTGCAGTGCAATAACCTCTTAGCCATATTCTGATTGTATGGTCAACGAAAATTGCCCTTTGGGTATTGTGTTTGCGTAGTACCAGGTGCGCGTATCCACAAGTACTGTAAAAAGTGCATAGAATACAAACAAAACACAAATCCTGCAGAATGGCACAGACAGATTACCTGCATCACCAGGTTCCACATAGAAGCTGAAAGATTGGCACTGATGATCGCATTCAGGAGTGGGCGCCAAGATCCAACTTTTATTGCCTTGCAACTGTGCTTGCCACGTCAGCCGCGGTATATAGTCTAGCTATTACTCGAAAAATGAAACCAATCGCATTCTTTAATTACAATCTTTTGTTGACAATCTCAGCTCTGTACTCACATGCATCACCGCCCCCTGTTCGTATCCCATAAAAATGTAATCCGCATGTGGCATTTCCGCATCTACTGGTAAAAAATGCGGACGTGGATATAACTTACGCAGCTCGATAAGCAACGCTGCATGACACACACTCCAGCCGACATACCACGTTTGCTCATCCTCTCTACTAAGAGTCACACGAGCCCATGGCATGTTGAAAACGTCACGCAGCGTTTTCAAGTCGGAATTAAAGTGTAAAAATTGACAATCCGCGTCGTAGGCATCCGGAACACTCTCATACAAATTCTTTAGATAATTAAAATCCAATAAATTCTTTGCGGGCCAATGCGCCACGGCACCCTTAACGATTATCGGTGTCGAGCTGTAAGCCATGGGCGCAAACTCCTCACGCGTCAGATTCTGGAAAATCACAGGCGCCACAATGCCCTTGCAGAACTCGCAGTCACTTATCGGGCGTGTTGCCTCCCAGACGAGATAATTGTTAGGTAAAAAGCATCGCACGCCAAGCAGAAAGGATATCGTCCCGTAAAATACAGGCGTCGCGATCATAATGAACGCCATGACACCGAGGATATACCAAATCATATTGACGCGATTTGGTTGCCTTGGCCGACTACGCGTGCGTTCATAGGCCACCTGCAGTTCAGCATTTGTAACCACCCCCGTGCGCAAGGCAGCCGCATGCAGCTCGTCCAGTTTCGCAATGAATTCATGGCCCAAACGTTCGCGTATGCGTTGCATGTGGGTGCTGAGTGTGCCCATCGGGCGGCTGATGTACTGTGACAATAACACTTATGTAAAAACATTTTCTTGATTTTTTTGCATTGATACTTAACCGTACATACCAGAAACATTGTTATCGTCGTGGAATAACCCAACGACGGACTGCGTTCCACACACAAAACGTAAACAAAAAAAGACTAGTGTTGCAAAATTCAACTATACGCAAATGTAGCGCATGTACACGCACAGCTGTTCAATGGTAGCAAGTGTACACATACTATTTTCTTATTTTAATAACGAGTTCGCACTCGACGAACATCATTTCTACCATAAGGCTGCACTTTGCTCGGTTGTAGTAACAACCAGCAAATATAGAAGGAAAAAAAAACGATAAAACAGAAAAACCTTCACTTAAAATTCTCAAATATCCAAGTAAATTGAGCGCTAAAGCAACGTGACAATAATTTAAAATATGTGTGTTTTTTTATAAGTGCGCGCTGCAATATTCTCATTCATCAGTTTTTTCATTCACACAATACAACAAAAAAGCCAAGAAAATTTCACTTTGTGAAATATAAAAGTGCAACTGGCCACCGTCGTAACGCGCTCCACAACTCCATCATAGTCTGCGAGTCTAAACTTTGTATCCTACACTGTTAAAGTGCGCACTTTCACTCAAAAAATAGAAAAGCCTTTACTAGCAAGTGTAGAGAGACTTCCAATAAGCATAGAAATAAATAAAGTGGACAAACTGTGCAAACTCCAATTAGAATGTCGAACGATCAAGCAGAAAAAATCATACGGGTTGGTTCCCGTAAAAGTGAGGTGAGTGTATTGGCCAGAAGTTATGCGTGCCAAATGGCATATTTAATTGAATTTAAAAAACCCAAAAAACCTTAGCAACTGTCTGACGTCTCTGCATATTTACGCAAGACTTGTTGCGCCTCATATTGTTGTTGTCTGCCGTTGTTGTTGCCTATTATACAACACAAGTCTACAACACACCAAGCAGCAGTAGATCCGCGTTGCTCGCGGAGATACTCGTTTTTAAATTAAACTCGCTAATACTTTGCTCCCCATGAACATGAGTACATTTGTTGTCTGAACTCGATTGGTTAGTTGTTGCTTTAATTACAATGTTTTTTTTTTCTTTGAGATCCAGTTCGGTTGTTTTTGTGTATTTTTTTTCTGTTTCCTGCGTGCACAATACTATTACAAACTTGCGAAATCCAAGGCCAGCGGCATATGCTAAAAAATAATTGTGTGTTTTGTTGTCAAATATCGTTTGGCACTCAGTAATGTTAATTTTATATTGTTGTTGCTGAGCGCTTATGGCTGCAAGCTTTAATATGCCTAATAGAAACTTTGAATTTCAGATTTATTTTGCTATATGCATATATACATATATATATATATTTTTTTTTTTTTTCAATTGTAAGTCATTAACATTTAGCAAACTTTATCGCCTCACCTAATAATACAATATTTCACTCAGCGTTTTTGGAGCTAAACTTAGGCTAAAATAAAGTCGTAAGAAAACCTTTAGCTAAGAGTTTAAAGTGCTTACTTTCTCTTATATGAATACACAGCAGTGTATATTATTTATTTATTTGTGCACCTGTCGTAGTCCAATGCACTTGCAATCTCAGTCAACCATCTGGTTTAATGTCACTTAATAAGTCACATGCCAATTCCGATGCGTGCCTATTTCATTTAGCAATTATCTCATTAATAGAGAAAAAGCTTTTAGTAACTATTTTCATTTGAATTTTATTACAGTTGGCGCTCATACAAACCAAATATGTCATCGGACGTTTGCAAAAACTTTACCCAACCAAAAAGTTCGAAATACGTAAGTAACTCTAGACCTATTATTGAAATATTTATTTGAGTCTAAGTGGGTAGCTATGGAAGTTTCTGCAATAGATACATTAGTGTCTAAATAAAATACCTTAGCACATAACAGTGTAGTTAAATTTCAAACGCGACAATCCAAAGTTTTGTACGGATGTTTTGCATTGTTCTAAAAAAAGTATTAATTAGTTTAAGCTGTGATTCAGTTTTTGTAGTCACCAACGGAGCGTGCGTCAGCCAATTCAGGTTAAAGTGTTTCTTGACATTAAGCAAAACCTTAAAGGTCTACTATTTTTATTTTTCAACTCGAAGCATGACTGAACAGAAAACCACTTAATGCAAGGTACTAAGCAACTTCAGCCAATCGGCATGAATAACTTGAATTCTTATCAACGGCAGCAGATAAGTTCACATAGTAAAAGATACCAATTTTGGTATTAGCATTCCTTGTGTTATTTTCAAAAATAAAAAAAATAAGAAACTTTATATTATCTCTTAAAAAGGGAAAAATAACATAATATGTGGAATACGTACATCATCATTCGAAATCGGCTTGTAGTTCTTCTCTTATCTTATGCATCAATTTGGGTATGATGAAATTCTTCTTTAAAATTGTAAATAAATAGTACTTGCATAATCTATATTTAACGTTTAGTTCATGGTTTTGGTTTCTTAATCGAAGAACTCCTGTTAAACATTGTTTACTAGTGAAACCCATCCAAGTTTTTAACTATCTGATAATGATGCATATCGCTTCTGCGGCCCAATTGTGGGCACGCCGAAAGTAGTACGGGTAATTTACTTAATTTGTGATAAAGCCAAAAAAAAATGCTTATGAAATATTTATACGTCAGATGATGTCGCAAGCTTGAAGAAAGGCATGCGCTGGCGCATGACAAATCAAACGAAAAATGAAAAAAAGTAAAATGTGCTTTTAGTTGCTTTTTGCATGCTAATCTGAATCTGACCTTGAATTTGTTTAGATAACCGAACTGAAAGTTATCAAAATAAAATGCAAAAGAATGCATAAACTAAAGAAATTTTCGCGCCACTCGATTGTAAACATTTTTTAAGCGAATTCGAGAAAGCGTAAAAGTTCATAAAGGCAAGGTCTCGAACAAGAACAAATTTTTGGGCTAATTGTGTATTGTTTTGTAATATAAACAAAACTTTGATCACTTCAAAGCCTGTGAGACAATTTCGTTTCACGAAATATTTAACTCTCTACCCTCTTTAGTTTACCACGATGACCGGCTGTTGTTTTGTGCCAATTTAAATCTACTAAAGAAAATATTCCCCACAGTCAGTACGTTTTCCGGTAAGAAGTTGGTGCCGTATCGCGTTTTTCTTAAGCAATTAGTATGTGGCATGACTGCCATTTGCTATTTGACGATAAAAAGCACACGACAAATGAAGCTAATGGCGGCGACCATCAATCAAAAATATTATGTGTGTCCCACTCCACCCTTAATTTTCATTTAGTTGCTTCTGTTCGTGTTTATCAATTGTTTTGCATATCGCGCAATGCGCCATTGAAGTTAGGTCATAATTTTATATTTCATCGCTTTGACAAACAGTTTCGTCGGTACACGTGCGCTTAAGTGCAGAAGAAGCACATTGGCTGATAATGATTTCCGAATTACACAGCAGGCTGATAATAGTTTATAGGGTAATGCGATAAGCAGCGAGAGCAAGGGAGGGTGCAGCCGTTTGTCAAACCTTCTATTTCCGATGCTACGCTATTTGCTGCGCAGAGTAATTAAATTTGTCTTTTTTTTTTCTTTTACCCCCTCACCATAGATACCATGTCCACAATTGGCGATCGTGTACTTAACATATCACTGCCAAAAATAGGCGAGAAAAGTCTATTCACACGGGATTTGGAGGATGCGCTGCGCAATGGTGGCGTAGACTTTGTCGTGCACTCGCTTAAGGATTTGCCGACTGCTTTGCCTACTGGCATGGCTGTTGGAGCTGTGCTGGAGCGTGAAGATGCGCGCGATGCCTTGGTGCTGCGCGAGAACTATCGTGGACATACGATAGCAACGCTACCCGAGGGCAGTGTGCTGGGTGAGTCCTTAACATACGCTTCACGATTTTCTTTTAGTAATTTTAGGCTTTGATGCTTGCAGGCACTTCGTCGTTACGTCGCACCGCACAAATCCGTCGACAGTATCCGCATTTGGTTGTCTGCGATATACGCGGTAATCTGAATACACGTCTGGCTAAACTGGATGCGCCGGATTCAAAGTTTGCAGGTATTATACTGGCACAAGCAGGTCTAGTGCGCATGGGGTGGATGAATCGTATTAGCCAGGTGCTGGAGCCCACGGATTTGCTTTATGCTGTCGGGCAGGGTGCGTTAGCAGTGGAGTGCCGTGCGCATGACAAAGTCATACTCGAAATGCTGCAAAAGCTGATGTGCCTACCGACTACGTGTCGCATATTGGCCGAGCGTAGCTTCTTAAAGACCCTGGGCGGTGGCTGTTCTGCACCTGTGGCAGTCTGGAGCAATCTGAATGGCAAATTGACGGCACAGCAGTCAGCCACTGACGTGGGTTTGACATTGACTGGTGCCGTTTGGAGTTTGGATGGCGCTGTCGAGATACGTGAGAAGCTGGCCTGCACGCTCAAGGAGCAGCCACTGAAACGTACGCTGCCAACAGAACAAGACAACGACATCAATGAAAATGGCATCGACAGTGGCGTCGGCAATGGTGACGATAGCACAAGCAATGACTCGCCACCACCGACAAAGCGACAACGTTACGGAGACACCGACTCGAATAGTAATAGCCCAAGACAACGGCATAGTCCGCCGGTTATAAATGACGACGCCGATGTTGAGCAACTGTCGGCGTCGTTTAACGTAGAGGAACTAATTGAGCGTCATATCGATTTGGTGAAAAAATGCCCAGTTATTGGCGCAAGCGAAATAACGCACAGCGCCAACGGCAATCTTGTAGTCTCTAACGGCAGCAGCGGCGGAGGTGATGCCGACAGCAGTGCGAATGTTAATGCTAATGACAACGCTCATTGTCCCCTGCCGATAAACGTGGGACAGGATGTCATGGGCCAGTGCCCGTTTGTTGACAACGAAACGAAAGTTAACTATGCCAGCGCTGGCAAGTGCCTCATAACACCGCATGCGACTGCCGGTGGAGATGAGGTAGGTAGCGTCACGGCCTCGACGTCATCGAAATGCCCTTTTGCAGCATTGCACAATCGCAAGGGTATGGAGTTCAGCAATACAACTACGACGACGACGAAGGTGACGTTGACGAGCAACAATGACAATAGCTCGAAATGCCCCTTCCTACAGAAGACAGTGCAAATGTTCGACTATTCCGATGAGGAGAAGCCATTACCACAGAAGATGGACGTGCTTATTGAAGATGTGGACAACCTGTTTTGTGGCCTATACCAGCATGCATGCTACAGCCGGGAGCTTTACGTGCGCAGCAACGAACTTGGCAAGGAACTGGCGGATGAGCTGATCAAGAAAGGTGCTTTGGATGTCATGAAGATTGCACAGACGGAAATACACAGCAAAGCGACTTAACACAAAGCAAACCCAACGGCATACACCGCAATGTGCTTCCGTCTCGTAGACATCATCTCAGTTAAGCTTCGTATCTTTGTTTCTATCGTTTTGGCCCACTTCTCCTACTTGGCTTTTATATGTTACACCATACTCCTCAACTTCGTAAAATCCATATTTTTTAATACATATATTTTTAAGTAGTAAAGTGCAAATAGTTTGAATAATTTTTTATTTTTCATCCTTTAGTTTAAAAGTGGCTGCTGTTATTTGTTGAAATTGTTGGTTTATATGCTTAGTAAATTGTTAAAAAAAAAGAAAGGAATAATTGAAAGACTATATTGGGTTTAATGTTAAACAGGTAAAGTGCTAACCCATGCTAAAGGCTTTATCAAGAAAGTAGTTTCTTGAGACACATTATTTCCGAAACTGCAGTCTTCTATTAATCGGCATGGGAACATGTTACGGAATTTGAATTTCGGTGGAGCTAGAAATTTTTCAAATTTTAGTGCACTTAAGCCCAAAACACATGTGCAGAATTGCTGCATGCAGCGCTGCATTTAAAACACATGTGCAGATTTTTCATTGACAGAAGCATGCATATTCTTTGACAGTCAGAATTTGTAAACAAATGGAAATGGACGTGGAAAAACGAAATAAATTAAAGGCACTTGTGCTTTATATAGCAGTTTATGAAAAATACCTTAATTTAATAGATGTTTGTGCTAAAATTAAAAAGAAGCAAAAGGAAAAGAAAAATAAAACTCGGACTAGAAGAATATGGCGGCTGCCCGTTTATACGGAAAATGAGAGGGAACTGCATGGATTCTTCTCAAAATTATTTGCCTACATGAAAAATGATAACGAGGTGGAGTTCAGGAAGGCCACACGTATGGGAGTCCCAACGTTCAAACTACTTTTAAATCTTTTAAAGAAGCGAATAAATAAGAAAGATTAGCTGGACGATGAGGAAAGCTCATCTCTTGATGCCCGGGAACCAGCAGAGAAGCGAAGGAAGCGCAATGTAAATGACACATTAGACACCGCACGCAGTGAGATGGCCGACTTAACAGCGATAGCAAAAGATGCATTCAAAACACCAGCTGAGCAGAAATCTAGCTCGCAAATATTTTTTGACGCAATGGCTCAGCAGGTGGAGGAGTGTAATCTCAGTCTATTACAAAGAACCAAATTGCACTTACATATGCAATCTGCATTTGTAAATTTTTTAGAAATAAATGATATAAAACTTAAAAAAAATTGTTTTTTTATTATTTTCATAAATATTTCAAATTTCAGTTGGTATATAAATATTCTTTTAGAGTATCTCTAATGGAGAATGCAAGTCGTCTTGAATTATGATTATGATTATTATAAATTTGCTGCAAAGGCTGTACCTCGCGTCGCCATAATCCATCCATGCAGTTCCCTCTCATTTTCCGTATAAACGGGCAGCCGCCATATTCTTCTAGTCCGAGTTTTATTTTTCTTTTCCTTTTGCTTCTTTTTAATTTTAGCACAAACATCTATTAAATTAAGGTATTTTTCATAAACTGCTATATAAAGCACAAGTGCCTTTAATTTATTTCGTTTTTCCACGTCCATTTCCATTTGTTTACGGCTACCAACTCGATGAAACAGTGCATGTAGCTTCGAACTTATGTCGACTAGACGCAGAAGACGTTTTGCATCTTATTAACGGCTTCGTGCAATTCGCCTAAACAACACCTTCAGGGGAGGGTTGTCACCATATTACAGTGTTCTATATTCTGAAAAATGGCGCTTACCGGTTACATTATTTGCAATCAAACAATTTCGATTTAGGTTAGCTCACTATACTGCATTCTGCTTCAAAAGAACATTGCAGGTTTTGTATGCAGAACATAACAAAGCCAGATTTTACGTTGATCATACTGCTTCAGTGTTGTTGAAAAAGAATAGAGTCTACAATACGGTTTTCCAAGTCGTCTAACACGGTCCTCCGATTATCAAAGAGCTGACACCTTACCACGCAGCCCTCGGTCGCCGGTGAGTAACACCGTACCAAAGTTCGCGAGGAGAGAAGAGGGGATTAGGTGCGGTTGGAACTGTTAGGGCTGTCACGTCGCAAAACTTTGTCCGGTCAATGCTGATGAGTCCCGGTAAAAAGAGCAAAGTGAAGCAGGATTTTACGTTGTGCACCACTGCTTCACTGGAATAGAGTTTGCAGAGCACGAAACCGTTCTTTCTCACTCTCACACACTAGCTACTCTCTTCTGACGACTGCGCTTTTGTAAAATTGTAACAACATAATAATTTTTATTACGTCGAAATACGGTTTTTCTTAATAGAAAGCAATAGATTAATTATTGAAAATCATAAAAGTTATGTGTTTGTACAATTGAGTAATCACTTAGGTAGCCAGTTAACAAAAAAGTAACATCGACACAGCAGCAATTACAACAACAACATCAAGAACAAGCTGAAGAGCGAACTACTTGTCCAACTTCACCAAGAGTCTGTCTGTCTAACGCAATGCCACTTTTTGGAAAATCACAAAAGACACCCGCCGAATTGGTGAAATCGCTTAAAGAAGCGATTAATGCGCTTGAAACCGGTGGAGACCGCAAAGCAGAGAAGGCTCAGGAGGATGTAAGCAAAAACCTTGTGTCCATCAAGAATATGCTGTACGGAAGCAGCGACGCGGAACCCCCAGCTGACTATGTTGTTGCGCAGCTGTCACAGGAGTTGTACAATAGCAATCTGTTGCTGCTGCTCATACAAAATCTGCATCGCATAGATTTTGAAGGAAAAAAACACGTGGCGCTTATTTTCAACAATGTCCTTCGACGACAGATCGGCACACGGTCTCCCACAGTCGAGTATATTTGTACGAAACCGGAGATATTGTTTACGCTCATGGCGGGCTATGAGGATGCACATCCAGAAATAGCGCTCAACTCGGGCACAATGCTACGCGAATGTGCGCGTTACGAAGCCCTGGCCAAAATAATGCTCCATTCGGATGAGTTCTTCAAGTTCTTTCGCTATGTTGAGGTGTCGACGTTCGATATCGCTTCGGATGCCTTTTCAACGTTTAAGGAGCTGCTGACGCGTCACAAGCTGTTGTGCGCTGAATTCCTGGAGGCCAACTATGACAAGTTCTTTACGCAACACTACCAGCGACTGTTGAACTCTGAAAACTATGTGACGCGACGTCAGAGTCTGAAACTACTCGGCGAGCTGCTGCTTGACAGACATAATTTTACTGTGATGACGCGTTACATATCAGAGCCGGAGAACCTGAAGCTTATGATGAACATGCTCAAGGAAAAATCACGCAACATACAGTTTGAGGCATTTCATGTCTTCAAAGTATTTGTGGCGAATCCGAACAAACCAAAACCTATACTTGATATTCTGCTGCGAAATCAGTCAAAGTTGGTTGATTTTTTAACTAACTTTCATACGGACCGTTCCGAGGATGAACAATTCAATGATGAGAAAGCATATCTGATCAAACAGATAAAGGAACTGAAGCCACTGCCTGAAGCTTAGTGTGAAGAAGTGGCGCACGCGCACAGCCGAACCAATGGCAACGACGACAGCGAAGGCGACCAAAACGATCGAACGAAAAGAGAATGTATGAATGATTGGTTGGTGGAATGAGAATGATGATGTTGATGGTTGTTGAGTCGTGTACATCGGAAACCATTTCCGTTTAAGAAAAGCAGTGACACATTACACACACACACATATAAACAAAAGCAGCCGTGAGTAACTAAACAATAATTTAGCAAACAAAAGATAACAACTTTTTAGAAAAGATATGCGAATTTAACTAAAAAATTATATAAATATGTATGTATACAAAAAATTTTGTAAAAAAAAAAATTAAACAAAATCCAAATTACACTCGCTCTGCATCCTAACTCCACTTGTATTAATCCCAAGTTTTAAGATTGGCACTAGGGCCAGTGCATAAACGCATAAAAAAATGGATGCTATATTTCAGTTATCTTGGTTTTTTGTTCTTAATACTATTTATTTGATGTATTAAAAGTTAAAGTAAAAATAACGAAAAAATTAGCGTTTCAAACGAACCTAGACTACTACGACTTAGACGACATTTAAAATGTACGCAGAAATTTAAAGTAAAGAAGAAAATTCTATGAATATTGATTCCAAACGATGTAATGTAGATTTCTCACTGAAGAGCGATACTATTTTAATGCATAATAATAATTAAATGATGATAATAGTGATATATTTTAAATGATGTATGTATCTAATGTGTCCTTTGCATGCACACGAATACACACTCACAATAAAAAAGCGAAAACAAGTTTGTTTAAAGGAAGAATCAATACAAGCCACATATTTAATATGCGATTAAATAATTATTAATATAATACTGAAAATGAAAACCAATTATTTATATTATTATTCCCAAAAATAAAGACAAAAATCAAATCTGTTTTTTTTTTTTCGTGAAGTGTGAAGGAAAAGCCAAATATATCTCTGCATAAATATTGTTTTTAAATATTCTATACCGTATACCTAAAAACACTTCCTGCCAATCCGAAGATTTAGGTTGGTTCTATAAGATGACTGAAGCAGACACCTCTCCCTTTTGAGCTAATATTAAACTTAATTATAAACAAATATTTTAAAATAAACAGTATTTAATTACATACTAAATTTTTACATTTTTGCCCAACCCAAAAACAGTGTTATTTAGGTAAAGTACTCAAAAAAATTTTATCTAACACTACTTCGTCGATTAAGTCTTTTGTTTGGTGTTATTTATTATTTGTAAAAGATGTAATAAATACTACGCCGATGTTTTCTCATCTTCAGTTCACTTAAGCACCGGCTGCGTCAGCGTATGATGCAGTTCCTCGGGCATTGAAAATTAATCCGAAAATAAAAGGTATCCTGACCATCTATGATTCTTGTAGACGGATACCGATTTGTTCTCATTATAATTGTCTGTTAGACATAAAATAAATTGAGGAGCATTTTAAAAAAAAATCTGTCAAAACCCTTGATTAGAAAACATCCTCACAATATTAGCCAATTAATTGCTGAGTTGAAAACACAATCTAAACAAGTTATTGCTTAAAATAACAAGGACACAGAAAAATATATTTTCGGCGTTCACGTTCAAGGGAAACCAGCTGCATTACAAAGCAAATACTTATCTCAATTTTTGGAAGCTACCACGAAAAACGCAGAAAAGTGATACTCCACACATATTAAAGGAATAATGGCGCACTGGCTTGATGATGCTGGTTGTATAGATGACAGGGAAATGCACATATCTCCCTGTGAAAGTGAAGAGGAGAATAATTTTAAGCGATGCGATTGGAAAAACTCAATTAACAAAACCATTTCAAAAACTTGTGATATTGACACTTATCCCACGCATTCGGCTCCAAGAAGACTTTTTGGGAATTCAACGGAAAACGTATCAACTTTGATGGTAACGCCGAAAAACCTTCCACGGGCTGCAAAACGAAAACGTTGTCGCGCTGGAGGTTATGTGGAGCAATTTAGGCGAATCTGTCAAAAAGCACGCATGGACCAACGTCATTTAGTCAATGATCAACGTTTGGGCTTCTTTATTAAGCCTGGTACTTTGTTACATGTTATTGAAATCTGTGAATCATACGGGGCTTTGTTAGCGAGAGTGCAAAAGGTGGATACAAGTGATTCGACTGAAGAAATGATTACAAATGTCTTTAGCTTCGTACTTCTTAGCGATATTATAGCTGCGCGGGTCAAAGTTGGCAGCAAGTTGCTGGCATTCTACGACAAGCAGCCTGTTTGTGTTGGAGGAGAAATGATTTTTTTGCAGCCACACAAAGTTATTTTATTATAGAAATACTTGTAAATAAATAAAAAATTTGTTCATTATTTTTAGTCTTTAAATTCAAAAGGAATGTCACATCGTCCGCCGCCACACAAATGTATTTAGCGGCGCTTCTTCTTTTCTTGCTTCCTCATTCTACGCCGCACATTACTCAGAGTGTTGTCCCCACTTCCCCGAACAGATTCCTTTAACAAAATAAGAAAACTTTAATGCTAATTTAAACACTTGTTTCACGAAGCTACCTCTAATGAGTCTGTGTTGCCGCAATTGTCATCGTTGAAATCCGGCATCAAGATTGTGCAGATTATACATATTATTTGGAAAACGGCGCCGACAAATAAACCGTAACGCAGCAAAGTGTTAAGTAAATCTTCCTCGTCCCCAAACTTATCTAACGATATATTTAAAGTTTCACTGGGAATCGACATACTGCTTTCAGTATATTGTGAGAACAAACTCAATTTCCCGTTGCACGTACTAAGTACCAAACAAACCCTCACACCAACAGTGCCACTTTTTCCTTTCGCTTGCAACCTACTTTTATTTTGCAATTGCAAATTTCTGTGCGCAAATTTTTGTGAATTTATTTAGTATTTTATTTATTTATTATAGAGTATTTTAGATTTTATTAAATATTTGTATTTATTTTCCGTTGTAATTTACAATTTTACAACAAAAATGAAGCCAGAAGAGAGAAGCTAGTGTGTAAGAGTGAGAAAGAACAGTTTCGTGATCTGCAAACTCTATATCTCTTCAACAACACTGCTTCAGTACAAGGAAAAATTTATAATAAAATTATAACACTTAATGTTTCCACCAAGTTGATAAGACTCATGTCAAAGTGGTGACAACTTATAGTTTTAGACGTTCCTAGAATTTAATTCTGTATACTAGTTGCCTACTTCATTTTATGGAATGAACAAGTGATTCAAATGAACCAAAATCAACGAACTCATTAGATAACCCACCGGCCTTACCATTCGATTTTAATGTAAACTTTTTATAAAAAGGGTCTAAAAACCCAGCAATGGAAAATTTCTTGTTCAGCACTGCTTCAGTGCTGTTGAAGAGAAATAGGGTTTGCAGAGCACGAAACATTCTTTCTTACTCGCGTACTAGCTTCCCTCTCTTCTGACTTGTACAAACAGTTGTGGCATATCATATGGATTCTATCAAGTGGATTCTTCGTCTCCAGCCCGTCGTAACACCGTTGGTTACGTCGTTTTACGGAAGCGCAGAGAGCGTTTGTGTGTGCTCGACAAAGAGAAAAACAAACAAACAAATTTGCACACTTCCAGAAAAATTGTTAGGTTTTTGAAGAAAATTAATAATGTCCTGCTATCGCATTGCTGTAGCCATTTCGTTGCGTCCGGGCCAATTGGCTAACAGTGCATTGCGTTCGCCTTTCAGCCGACATCAAGAATTCTTAACTCGCCGCCGTGTACACAGTGAAGGAAAACGCACAGACAAGTTGAATACAGTCAAGCTAACGCTGCTTGGCACAGCGATTGGTGCAGCCACCGGATCCGTGTATTCTATGTATAACCTCTTAGCGGACGGTGAAACACATAAAGAACATCAGCGCACACCACCTAAGGTTATAGAACGTTTTCCCGAAGGTGTGCGCATAACGAAGCGATTTGTTAATGCGAAGGATTCCAGCGGTCTCGACATCACTCTGTTCCAGTTTCAGACATGTCCATTTTGTTGCAAAGTACGTGCCTATCTGGATTACAAAGGCATTTCCTATTCGGTTGTGGAAGTCGATGCTGTTTTACGACAGGATATCAAATGGTCATCCATCAAGAAAGTGCCGATGGCGTTAATCAAACAAAGAGATGGACAATATGTGCAGATGAGCGACTCCAGTGCAATAATCTCACTTATTGCTTCAGTTTTAAACGACCCACAAATAGACGTTGGAGATGTGGCGCAATTTTATCCAAATGTCTCCTATTTCGATGACAATGGTAAAAAAACGGCCGATATTTTGAACAAATACTTTTTGATGTATCAGGACCGTACGCCGAAGAATATGACGAGGGATTTGGAAGAGTAAGTATGCATATTTAACAATGAAAACAAAATAACGGCCATCGCTCTCAATGAATTTATGTTCAATTCCAGGCATGAACGAAAATGGCGTAACTGGGCAGATAATCATCTGGTGCACTTAATATCACCAAATTGTTATGATACCATTGGGGAAGCTTTGGATACATTTGTGTGGTTTTCACAAGCTGGTGAATGGGATATACACTTTCCTAAGTGGGAACGTGATTTAATGGTATATTGCGGCGCGGGTGCCATGTGGGGCATTAGCAAATTGCTGAAACGCCGTCATAACCTTTCCGACGACGTTAGATCACACATTTACGATGCTCTTGACAAGTGGATGCAGGAACTACATAAAAGAAAATCAAAATTTATGGGTGGCAATGAACCCGGCCTCTCCGATTTGGCAGTTTTCGGAGTGCTCAGTAGTATGGAGGGTTGCAAAGCTTTTCGAGACTGTTTAGAAAATACAAAAATAGGTAAAAACATTTCTAATAGCCAAAAGCTGCATAAACTAAAAGTGTATATCCTTGCTGCAGGCGAATGGTTTTATAACGTAAAGGAGATTGTGCAAAAAAATCGTGGCGTCTTGCATAGAGAACGTGTCGAAGGCAATGCAACACTACTGGCTTAAGGAACGAATATCAAAGATTGATTATTGTTAATTATGCATCTAATTGATAAATATTAGAATTATATTTCCTTTAATAATTGATAACTGTAGTATTTTGTCTTTTTTTTTTTAGATGTTGCTAACGTCATTTAAACGGTTCGACACGGAATATGTCCACTACGTATCTTGTCATCAGCTTTCTTTGGGTTGGCAAAAGGTTTTTATTCCAATCTTTCATAGAGTTGTTAAAGGATTCATAGTGCAGGTGGTGATCCGGCTGAGCAATCAACAACTAAAACAGCCAAAAAAAAATGTGCTGCAAGAGTGACGACAATTTAGCCATTTTTGGACAGATGGAATGGTAACTAGATCTACTAGCAATAGTTGCTGAGGGACGCGGGTGGGACAGTTTTATTTGACTTGCTTCTAAAAACTTTGCCAAAACCCATAATGTGACCAGTTCGATGACAAATACAACAATGTGTTGCGAGAGCATGTGAGCGTATGTTAAGCTCTTTGGAGAGCAGGGAGCGATTTCTCACTTTCAATAGACCACTTTTTTTGCTGGCCATTTTTGCTCGCTGTTGTGATGTCATATCACATAAGAACTTTTTGTTGCCGTCTTGTTTATTGAAAATTGTTAGCACTGAAAATTACCAGTTCTATTTGACGGATTTTTTCTTTGAAAGATTTTACTATTAATGCAAACAGATGATAAGAACCGATTGCTAAAATTTCCATATATCGCAATCTGTCCGGCTTAAGCCAGCATGAATGACAAATACTAATGAAAATCTCTTTCGTATCTTATCTAGGAAAATGCGTTGTTCACCACTGCTTGCTTGGATTAGAGTTTACAGAGCAAAAAACCGTTCTTTCTCACTCTGACGCATAGTTTGCTCAGCAGTACTTTTATTATTGTATTATTATGCGTCTTTCAAAGTGTTTTTTTATTTAAATGTTTTTCGTGTTATTAGTTAATTTGATAAAGAACTTATCTTAAAAAAAAATTTTTAAAACAAAGTAAAAACTGAAAGAGGTGCGGTCTTAAAAACTATTGTTGGAACAGCATTTGGTTTGTCGAATATAAAAGAAAGAAATTATTATAAAACTTAATGTTCGGATTTTATTATATTAACAATTGTTTTTTACACCTATTTTAAAGATTTCAAACAAATAATGTTCTTAGCAAATGTCTCAGATGTGTGAATTTTATTGTCATCAATGAGATATAAATACTTTTTTTTAACTCAACCGCTTTATCTAGTTCAAAGGTACAAAATTAAGCACAGCAGGGCTCTAAGCCCTCCGAGGCTCCAAATAGCGAAAAATTACGTACACACTGTGTGCTTAAGTTGGCAATTTTGTGCTTTTAAACGTAAATGAGGCAAAAAATAAGCATAATTATGACGACAAGATTTATAGGTCAACCGCTAAATTGTAATGTTTATATTTTAATTTGAAGATTTGAAAACTCGAAATTTTTATTTTGTGTCAAAATTTCTTCTGCAATCTGTCTAACTCAAGAATGCAACTTTATATTTTTTGAAACTGAAATGTCGTTTTGAGTTATGATTAAGTTATTTAAAAATAATTTTGTAATAAGTTTGATACAATTGTCAATATAAAATTCGAAACAGAATATAAAAAAAAATATATTGTATAACAAAATTCTTCAGGTTATCGTTTCAGAATCACAGTTAAAAAAAGGATAATTGTTAACATTTAAAACATATTTGTTAAAGGGGGAATCAAGCCTATTATTGGCGAAAAAAATGGGTCAAACATTGTCAGAGCCGGTGACCGCCAAGGAGTCATCATACTGCCAAAACGAGGTCTTCCGTGTTGGCTCAAGTTGCATGCAAGGATGGCGTATTAACATGGAAGATTCACACACACATATTTTATCGCTACCGGATGATCCCGGTACATCGTTTTTCGCAGTTTACGATGGACATGGTGGAGCCACAGTAGCACAATATGCTGGCAAACACTTGCACAAATTCATTTTAAAGCGACCAGAATACAGTGATAACAATATTGAAAAGGCCTTGAAGCAGGTATGCTATTTTTGTGTGTGCTAATATCCCATTAACTGTTAATAAATTTGAGCTTATCGTTAAAATAATTTTATGCAAAGGCTTTTTTAGACATTGATTACGAAATGCTTCATAATGAAGCATGGGGTGAACAGATGGCTGGATCTACTGCAATTGTTGTATTGATAAAAAATCAAAAATTGTACTGCGCTAATGCAGGTGATTCACGCGCAATTGCATGCATTAACGGCGAATTAGAGACATTGTCTATTGATCACAAACCGAATAACGAAGCAGAAACAAAGCGTATTAACGAGGGGGGCGGTTATGTTGAATTTAATCGAGTAAATGGAAACTTGGCTCTTTCACGTGCCTTAGGAGACTTCGTGTTTAAGCGTAACGCAAGCAAAAGTCCTCAAGAACAAATTGTCACAGGTCAGTAAAATATTTAAATAAATTTTTTTATTTACATGCGAATATCATGTTACTCTTTCATAGACCTTTTCAGCTTAGAGCTATACAGTTCATCATTGATCATATTTCCATACTCAATGTACACTTAAAACACAAAAATGAGTTAAAAAATGAAAATATGTATGAATTCAGTACTACTTCGGAAAGGTAAACTCATAATGCTCAGTTCACACTTTACAATAGCTAATAATTGCTGTTAGGTGAAAATGTCATTAAAATTACTGATTGATATATAATTAAAATGAGAATACATATTCAATTATATTGATATAAGTAATTCTTACATATACAAAGTGTTTTTAGGACAAAATTTATTTTGTTTCATTGCTTTAACTATTCCTACACTTTATATAATAAGTCCGTTTAATTTCTATATTGTCTGTTATTTTGGCATATGTCATTGTGCTTTCATATGTTCCGACGTTGGTTCCAAACAAAAGGCAAAAAGACAAAACTAAAACTAAACAATTCTAAAGAAAGCAAGAAATTCTGAACACACCAATAACAACATGGTTGCTTCTTTAGTAGCTCACTTTCTTCGGTGTCGCACACAAAGTGTAACGCATAAAAAATGTACATTTTCGTATACATGAAAAGTTCACTTGTTAGAATAGATACTTGTTTTTTACAAACAATTAACAGAACCATTTACATTTTACTTGCAGAGGTTTTAAAAAATTATTGAAATTATTTTCTCTTTTTCTAATACTGTTTCACCCGAAGCCTACCCGGATGTAGAAACCCGCCAAATCACAGAGGATTGGGAATTCATATTACTGGCGTGCGATGGCATTTGGGATGTGATGAGTAATATAGAAGTAATGAACTTTTGTCGTCGGCGGATCGCCATGGGAAAATATCCAGAAGAAGTCTGCGAAGAATTAATGAATCATTGTTTGGCTCCCGACTGTCAAATGGGTGGGTTAGGTGGCGATAATATGACTGTCGTACTGGTTTGTTTTTTGCACAACCGACCATATGATCATTTGATCTCACGCTGCGCGATAAGCTCAAAAACCTCTATAAATAGACACTTAAATGATGGCAACATTTCAATAGGTTCTGACAACACCTTGCATATAAGTGGTCGTGAAGCAATTGCTAAAATTGGAGATTCTGTTAAATCCAATGGAAATGAAGCAAATAAGTCAAATTTGAATGTCGCTTCAATATCTAACACTCTCGCACCATCTACAGAGTCTGTAAAAAACAAACTGCTTAAAGAAGAAGAGTTAACTTATGAATTAAAATATATCTACTGATGCTCTTCCAAAGAAAGTATCCAAAAATGGCAACTGTACATTGTTGTGATTGTTGCCTTATCAAACTTTCAAAAAAGAACAAAATATACCAGTTGCATTACGCTACATAGTTTTAATGTAAATCATATATACTTTATAATTTCATACAAAAGACGTCTAAATAAATATGTATGACATTGAACATTGGTTGAAAAAATAAGATTTTTTTTATAAACGGCGAAAAACTGGGAACATGTCTTTAAAACGCAAATGCAAATATATACTATAAAATATAATTTTGTTTGTATTACTTAAAACAATATCTTTAACTTTACCCCAAAATTGTATCAAAATATTTTTGTAATAATTGTATTAATAACTATAATGGAATTACAAATCACAGAAAAAAAGAAATTTTTAATTAAAGTAGATAATATGTACATTGATTTAAAAATTCAAAGCGCATTATACAATGCTTTCTTGGAATGATCGCTATTGGCGCATTTATAATAAATTTAGTATCGGTAATACTAAAATGTAAATAAAACATAGTGTTAAAAAAATAATGTATGTAATATTGTAAAATATGTTGTAACTCTTACAATAAAACTAAAAAAAAGCTTTATAGTTATTCTGATTTTGGTTTAATACGTCCCAACATTACCGATTGCTTATTAAAAATAATTCCATGTATGTAACTAAAAACGATAGCAGGAAAAGATTAACTTATGAATAATAATGAACATAATTGGAAGAATGCTTAGTGTAAGCCAACATCGCATATTTTTTAGCAAATTAAATTTTAAAAATCCAGTTTTTATATCATGATCCGAATATCGGATTAGAACAACTTTTGTTTTAATATTCTACGAAGCTAAGATGAAAGTCCGCAAAGCGGCAAAGTATATTCAAAGTTGGGTCAGCTATTTTAAAACACCTTTTGTCCTCTATACTGGAATATAGTTTAAAATGAATTGGTTTTAAATATTACTGCTTACCCGGGCATAGATACATGTATGTAGAAGCCGAAGAAATTAATTAAAATAAATCCGTATCTTTAAAACTTTGAAAGAAAAAGTGCGCTTACCTTTTGAGAAACCCTTAAGAGAAGTTATTTTTGGAATCGATGATGGAAACTCGGCCTTGTTGCCTTTACGAAGGATTCAAATTAATACGTGTGTATATTTAAATGGAGTTTTCGAGTAGTTTTTGCAGAGATTGAAAGATTGTAATAGTTTCTAAAGGTTGCACATTTTGGTATAAACTACTACAACGGCTGCATTAAGGATTTTAATATAACCGCTGATTAGACTTGCTGTAAAAGTTATTTTCTTTCTGTAACACCCTTTAATGTATAAAATGAAATTAAAACTAATTTTATTTATTTACCACTTTAAGCTAATCTTTCTGTATTAGGAATAACTCTAAAATGACGCAACAACGACGGTGAGAGAAGAGAGGATCTCGTATGATAATACATCCACATTTTTTTTTTAATCTACGGCTTACACACAGAAGACAAGACGAATTTAATAAATAATAAAATATCTCAATTCTTCCTCGCAATGACAACCGGACTCGTCGCAAAGTTGAAGGATTGTGCAAGCATCGAATTTTTACTTTCCATACAAATTCAATTTTATATCTGTTTAAATTCCACGGAATTAAAGAAATTTCCAATATTTGTTTGTTTTGTACACTTGATAATCTAAAAATACTAATTTTATCGTAAATACCAGCAAAGTAAATAGTTTATTTGCCATGATGAGATTAATAAAATTTCGCCAGCGAAATAAAATAAACGATTTCCCAAAAAGTTTATTTAATTAAAGAAAATGTTAAAAGTGAAATATAAGAGCAAGATAAAAACTGTTGCACGCACTGAGGTCAAAATTGTCCGAATGTCGCAAGCAATCAGTAAGTAAAGTAAAAGATATTGATGTCTAAGAATCGAGGTGTGCAAGCATGGCATATGAGGAATAACCGAAATACTAATAATATAAACTTTCAATTGTATATTTATTTTTGCTTTATTTAAAATAGAGCAAATATAACTGCCAAAGATAAGATTTCTGTCAAAAATTTCAATGAAGCAACTGTTTTTATGTTTTAGTAGTGTTTTAACTAAATTTTTTTTATTTTTATTTTTCTTTTTATTTTTGTGTAAAATTGAAGAAAAAAAACTTTTTTTTACATTTTTTTGTAGTAATAAATAATAGGGGGCTTTTTAAATTCAATGTAATTAAGAGAAAAACAACAAAAAAAAGTAGAAATAAAAACATTACACACGTTTTCCGAGGAAAGTTTGGTTATTTGTATTCTAACATTTGCAGGTTGCTTGAACTTAAGTTCAGTAATATATTACTTTAGTTTTTTAATGAATATTTATTAATGTTAGTTATTTCTTTATAATGCGGCCTTATCATAAGTATTCACAATGGATTTTAGAATAACAATTTTTCACAGCTATATACAAATTATGCAGTTATCTTAACACTTACATACACCCAAGCATATGTTTATATATATATGTATATATATAAGTGTGTTTGAAAGTATCTGTATATATATGTATATATTGTTTGAGTATATACGTATGGCTTTATTGCAATATTTTAAAATATTAGTGCTACATGCTGTGTGTTCTTTTTCTTAACATAAAAATGAATACACTAGGTGATTTTTCCGATGCTATGCTAAAAATGTCTCTTTCATTTCTATTTTTTCACCTTCGGAATAATAACTACTGATTTTTATATTTATTTAATAAATGGGTTTTGGTACAGTTTAACAAACTTTAGAATTATGATAACAATGTGCGTATTTCTATTTTTTAATGTTGACGATTAGAATGTGTGGCATTGAAAAATAATTAACATTTCTGAAGGAAAATATTGTATTTTGTTTATGCAAATCTACATTAAATTAAAAAAATGATTTAAACAAAACAATATCAAATTATATATATAAATGAAATATGTTAATTTTCTTGACATATGTGTGCTTGTTTTTAAACGGTAAATTTTGGTAACATATAAAAATAATAAAGAGGCCACAGGGAAAACAGTTTGCTTTCTCACAACTTAAACACCAAATATAACTTTTTATCAAACTTAGCATGGATATAAAACAATTTGTTTTTTGGTCACTGAAATTATTTTTGTTAACTTAGTGAATACTAAATACGACCTTCCAAAAAAACGTTTAAATAAATAACACAAAACAATTAAATACTTAAAAATTACACAACATTAACAATCGATATAAATAACTTATTTATAAAATGCGAGGCATATTTTTGACAATTAATTTTTCTTACATAGAAAATCCAATTGTTCAATATATATTTTTGAGCAATTTGCAATCGTTACAAGAAAATTTTATTGTTTATCTTAATGAAAGAAACATAAAAATTTATCGAATCATTCTCTGCCAAAAATATGCCGTATTCAATTATTTTCTATGATACGATAACATCAACCATACTAAGTGTAACACTGCTGCTAGAAACATCATTCAAAGCTTAGTTTTTGCTTTCGTTAATTTTAATTTAATTATTTATTGTATTTTATTCAGTATTTAGCTGACATTACATTGCATATTTCGTCTTTTTTTTAATGCGCTTAAACTCAAATCCTTAGCAAGTTATTTAAATTGTAATCATTTATGCATTTTAATACATGATTAAAACAGCTTGTCATTTAACATATTCTTCTATTTATATTTTGTTCGTAAATTGTAGTTTTGTTTAAAAGAAATGCCTAGCCTAATCAGGCTGAGCATGAAAAAGTAATTGAAAAATTGTAAGCTTTAATATAAAATTATTTAAAATAATAAATATAAGCCACAATTTTCGGAAAACATGTGTTTTCAAGCTAAGTCCTCGTAGATTATAACATTTTTGTAATAATTTAAGTTAGATGTGCATTGATTTGTTTAAAATTAAAAGCACTATGCTAGCATGCGACATATTTACATTAAATGTATTTTAAATAATAGAATGTTATTTACGAGCTTAGCAAAAAAAAAAAAAGAAAAAAAAATACATCTTCAAAATTAGCCTTTATCTTAAGTAGCCTAATACAAAAAATATAGTTTTTTTTTAATTGTTTCAAATATATATATGATTTATAACTTTATACATACGATTCACAATTTTAATAGTATATATAGGCACTTTTATTATTTATTACTTTAATTATACTTATCTTATTTACACCACTCCTAAGCACATGAAATTGAGATTCATATTTTTAGTCACATGCCATACTCTGTATGGTAAGACTTACCTGCTGCTAATTATTAAGTGAAAAATGAATAGTTTTTAATGTATTTCTTTTTTAACTTTGTGATTTTCAGAACAGAGCGCAGAGTGTGACAAATGATTTGCTTTTTTTGCAAGTTCCTAATAGAAAGTTGAGACAAAATGTTAAACGTTTCTATCAAGTTAGCTGCTCTCTCACTCAGCATATTTACATAAGTAGACATGTCTACCGCAGCATAAGATATTATATAAATCTTATAATTCAATGTTTCAATTTTGGCCACTTGAGCATGAGCATGTATGTAATGAATGTGAGCGAGAATGCACACAAACACGAAATGAATGTTCACAACATTCTTGTATTTTCTTGCCAAGCTTTATTTAATCATTTTATTGCGACACACATCTAAAGTACCCGTGTCACCCACATACTGGCAAAAAACGACAAACTGCATGGGCCCATCATCCACACATGCATAATTTCGACTGGGTGTCGACTCCCTAAGGCCCTCAATGAGTCGATTCGACTTCAATTCTAAACTGCTTCGGTTTGTTATAAATGGTTTCAGACTGTTAAAAGAAATATTTACCCACCATTTTGGATAACGTATCAGGATGCTTAGGTAATTCAAAGAAAATTACATTTTTAGTTTTTAATTTTCGCTGTTATTTTTATATATCACTTTCTTATTTTTTGTTTTCAAAATAAAGAAAATGAAAATTGGTTAAATATGTTATTGTTCATTATTTCATTTTGTATTTTGTCCAAACATAAATTTAATAGTTGCTCAAATACTAACTAAACCTAACTAAACTGTATCTTTAATTGTTAGAAAGTCAGAACGTATTAAAGGGCTTTAACACTGCAAAATATAAAGCAATCAAGTGTCAATGCTGAATATGGAGAACAACATATTACAAATTTGTTTTTAATAATAATAGAGGGTTGTCCTTTGAATAAAATTGTACATAACATTCTGCTATATATGATTTATAAGCTTATGAAATGTACCGAAAAAGTTACATTAGAGGTTCTGTACTCATGTTTTCAGTAAAGTTTTTTGTTTTGATACTACTGCAGTGTAATGTTAGTTACTGTTTTAAAACGTTTAAGAATTTCTTTTGCTTACAATTAAAATATTTGTAATGTGATAAAACAAAAATTTGGTAATTCTTTTCATGATTAAAATAAGTAATTGATATATAATAAGTTTTAAGTGTTTTAACCCAATAACAATGATCTGCCTAAAAAAAATGTTATTTTGTGCATCTACTTTGGCCAAATATTTCGTAGAAAATTAATATTTGTTAAAGTAAAAAACTTTATTTTCGTTGCTTACTGGTATTTGGCCTAAAGTTAAAAATAACTCAAATTGAAGTTTTCGTTTGGAGATTAGTTAATGTATAGAGAATGTTAAAAGAAAATGGTGACACAAATGTGTAATTTTTGTTTTCAATTAACCTAATAATATGTTTTGGCTTAAAAAAAAAAAGAAACAAAAAGAGTTTTGCAACCTTTACCCATATTACATATGGCACATTAAAGGCATTCACTACTGCGCCTGGAAAAAACAATTTAGATTTTAAAAATAAAATAATGTATATTTTTGATGTCTATTTGTTTTTTAGTTTTTGTAGTAAGATCGTAAGTAAGATCCATCGGATTCGTGTCAACAAACATTTTGGTTTCAAAACCTTTTGTCATTTTAGATATATAAAAAACTGTGACTACATTATCGAGCAATATGATAAAAACATAAAATGAAAATTAAAAAACAAAATTTAACAGTTACTTTAAATTTTCAGTTTTAAGCATTTGTCTACCTACATTTAATTACCTAGTTATTTACCTCAATAAATATATTACTTACAAACTGTATTTATTATGTTACATACTTTTAATTTTTAATTAAATTTACTTCTGGGTATACATAACTTTCCAATCGTTAACTCGCACGTTCAATTTTACCAGCCGAGTACGATTAACATGTATGTGTGTGTGAATGTATACTATGCACTAATGCCCATCTTAATATATTCACTTGATGTACCTATTGCTTTAGGTAATACTTAACTTTAGTCATTGTCCGCTGAACAAATCAGCTTTTAAGCATCTATGATAGTAAAATGCACAAACACACTACTCGCTCAGTGGTCGCTCCCGTACAAACGTCTCCAGCTTGGAAGCGAAGCTGTGGAAAACATTAAGCTATAAGACTTTTTTAAAAAACATTGTAGTGAACTTACCCGTAAGCAAAACTAAAAGTTTCGAATAAATTTAACGAAATTTTCATACATAATATATAAAAATGATGAAATATTTGTATGGAGTTTAAAATGGTCTCATCTTAATTTTTTTATTTTCTTTTTTTTGGGGGAGGAGAAGATACCTGCTTTAAGCAGACTTGCAGCTGACGCAAAAGCACTAAAGCATGCATAAGATAGAAGTATATAAAAGCTGAAGATATTAGTTATTGCGCTGAGTTTTTCTTCCTCCACCCCCCGTATCGGCACTCGCATTTTTTACATCTATTCGTTGAGTACGTACACTTATTGGTACGTTGCTACCAGCGATATTTCCACCAGTAACGAAATTCGTACTTTGTCGAGGAGCATCTGCAATCGGAGGAATTCAATTTAATATTGTGCATTCATTTGTTCGTAAAAATATATTTACCTTTTTCTTTATTTGCACTGTTGGCTGCAGTAACAATCATATTTGCATTAGCGGTTGCATTTTGGTTGGTGCCACTGAAAAATTGATTTGACATTGTTGCCATTCGTTGCTGCTTCTCGCACG
Organism: Stegana nigrithorax; assembly: GCA_037044495.1. Classification (NCBI taxonomy): domain Eukaryota; kingdom Metazoa; phylum Arthropoda; class Insecta; order Diptera; family Drosophilidae; genus Stegana; species Stegana nigrithorax. The sequence goes on along the minus strand of JBAMBQ010005350.1, from coordinate 531,087 downwards.
AAATTGTTAAAGCACATTTATCATTGGGTTTATTTTCGCAAGAAGCAGCACCAGTAGTTGATTCCAACCGATTTGCATCAGTAATTACTGACTCTGGCTTAAGGCTGGGAATCGGGGAACTCGCATCAGAGTCCTTGCCATCAGTAAGTGGCGCTTTATGGTGTTGAGCTACCTGTGCATAGCTTAATTTACTGGCGGCAGCCGCAATGTTCTCAATTGACGCTGAACTGCTTGGAGTGGCGGCATTCTTTTGTTTAGTAGCTTCTTTTGGCATCTGATTATCTTTTTTAGGAAACAACGCGGCTACTTCGCCCGATTTTTTATGATTTCCCAGACCACATTCAGCTAGGCTTGCGGTCATGGTTGCAACACTACAAGTAGTCCCAGTGGCTAATGACCCAGAGGCGCCAGCGCCTCGTGCAGTGCTATAAGAGCTATTACTGCTGGCTTTAGATTCAATTTGAAATTGCTCGTTGTTAGATGTCGTTTGGTGATGCACAAGTTGATATTGTTGTTGTAGGGGATGATGTTTATTTAGCCCAGCAACAACATCTTCAGTCTTATAAGCTTTAGCATCCTGATTATGGGAGCCGCTTCCATTTTGTCCACTACCTGATGCAATAGTCGTGGAATTTTTGTATTTGTTATTATTAGTTTGTGTCACACACTTTATCACAGTGGAAGTATTACTAGAGATGTTTTGTTTATTTGTTGATGTTTTATTATTACTGTTATTAATGCCAGTTGATCTCATTGATATGGCACTATCATCACCACCAGAAACTTCAGCTATTGGAGTAGGACTTAATGTCGCGGTACGTTGTTGTTGATACTGGTGCCTATTTAGGGCAGATTCTTTGCGGGATACTTTTTTAGTGCTACTTCCACCATTACCGCTCCGTACTACATCAGATAAACGGTTTTCAGTCCAATTTCCACCAGTCGCAGAGGAACTATTTGGTACTTGTTGCAACGTGACTAAGGAACCGTGGTTGTGCTGCTGCTTATTATTTAAACGTGCTTCATTATCAGCACCACAGCTTATTACATTGTCTGAAGAAACTGCTGCATTGTTGGAGGAAGAAGTGTAGGCTGATGTATCGACCAGATTGTTGTTATGTTGGTGGTGTTGCGAACTGTTGGCAGTTTGTTTGTGGCTGATCGAATTATTGTTATTGGTGTTTGTGTGAACTCCAACACTCGGAGCTTGGGAAACCGGAGTAGTAACGGGCGCCGATGATGCAGCCGAAGTAGCTTTAAGGTCGAGAATAAAAGTTTCCTGATTAATTGCATTGAACTACGTTTGTCAACAAATATTTTATAACACATCAAACTGAAACTAATTTCTATTAAATTCAACTGAGTCTGTCTTTCGAAATAAAGATATGTAGAATTTTCACGTTTGTTTTGTCTATTAATTTAAATTAACAAACATTTTTTTTCACTCCTTTTTTCGTTTAATATGTCTGTTAGTTTTATCATCTTTTACTTTCTAAAACATCAATGGTTACTTAAACACATTTAGAAGAAATAATTTTAAGAAAAAAAAAGCATACTTTAGGAGTGTAATTCGCTATTTTGAATAATAAAAGAAAGTTGATGGCTGGAATAATTTCCGAATGACTTACTTGGCAGTGGAGGAAATGCAGCGGCCTCTAAATCAAATTGCGGTGGCTCAGCGGAGGGAGCAACATGTTGCTGTTGTTGATGATGATGATTTTGAAACCCACCACTACCGCCTTGATGATTGTTACCTCGCTCATTACTTCCACCCGCGTTGCTACTGTTGGTATTGCCAATTGACCCAACACTATTGCCACCGCCAGTACTACTACTTCCACCGCTTGCTCCACTATTACCACTTGAGCTATGATGACTATGATAGTGGGAATTTGGCGAGACATTGTGATGCGATGCATTAGTGGTATGATGCAGCGAAGAAGAAGAACTGTGATGATGGTGATGAGCTCCTGACGAGAGCGACGACGAATGTTGAGAATGATAGTGTGGGTTGAAATTATTTCCTTTGTAGCCACCGCGATGCTCATCGCGATGTGAAGCGTAATTTCCGCTGTGGTGAACATCGCCACTGCGCCCACTATGATGATTTCCACTGCTGGGTCCACTAGACGCCGATTGCACACTATTGCTAGCTGTCACAATGTGTACCCCTTGTTGTTGCTGGCTATGATGAGATGCCGATGGAACACCGTACGACTTTTATTATTGGAAATTAGAATTTTTATGAGTATTTTTAATTATAGTTTGGTTTTTTAAAGTTGTTAATCTATATAAGACATTATTTAATTAAATATAAAATATGTAATAGGTAAAAACAAAAAAAAAAGCAAAGATTATACATGCAGCTACAGTTTACATATTAGTATCTATTTACAGTAGAATTTACTTTGCTGTCCCGATAGATAGCGGCGGGATAAGCGCACCAAACTTATTTTTGGCTGTACTAAAACTCGATTTTGTATGAAATATTTTGTGTTACCTTCACTTTAGACTTAAGTGCCTCCCGTCGGTGGCAATTTTCTTGTATTGTATTTTCTGTATTTATGATCTACGTATTCTCTTCATTTATGATTTAAAATGTAAATAAATAAAAACCATATAATTAAAAAAAAAAAAGTTAACTGCATTATTCATACAGCTGCCTCAAAGAACTTGCAAAATAATGGTGGCAGCTAATCAAATTCTACTGTATTTAGTTCTATTTAATGAAAAATCAAGTTGTAGTTAAATTGCTTTAAAGAAAATAAGTAGATACTGACCCCACCACCGCCACTCAAACGATTTGCTGGTACATAAGCAACGCCTTCTTCATCGCGACGGCGGCGTCTGTGACGTGTTTGCGACCAATGTAAGGGGGGTTCTTTGCTCGGCATACTTCCAATTGTTGTTGCAAGCGATGAGGAGGGGCTCGCTGATAAATTATTATTACGACTTGTTTGGGTATGATGAATAAGGGATCCATGCTGCTGAACGTCGGAACCAACCTCCAAGTCTTGTAGATCAGTTGATAATTGTTGATGATGAATATGGGCAGAATGAAGATGTGAAGACTGTTGTTGCTGAATCGATGACGTCGTTGAGTATGTAGAATATGAAGCATGTTGAATAGTTTTTGCATTACTCGATGGTATTTGATAGTGGGATTGCGGCGTTTGGTTCGGCTGATGTTGGCTCGTTTGAGTCTGCTGCTGAATATGGTGAGCATGCACAGACTGAGTTGGTGCATTATAATGGTGGTGTGAACCAATGCCACTTACAGCGCCACCGTAAGCTTTATCTACAGATTTTGATGCACTCCCTGCAGTATAAAAAAATGTGTTTCACAAAAAACTGAAATTTACAATTAGCTTTGATTTACCTTTCCAATTACCTTTCAAAGAAGAATAATGCCGCGAAGAACTGCTACTAACTCCTTGTTGCATGGACACTGCAGGTTGGTGAGGTGATGACTGTGGATTTTGACTTGGAGTCGTAGCGCGCTGTATTTGGTGTTGCTGTTGTTGGTTTTGATTTTGATTCTGTGATGATTGTTGTATTTGCTGTTGGTGAGGATCGCCAATAGCTGCTGCGGGTGCTACACTCACCATACCGCCAGATGCACCACTCGAGACAACTACATTTCCACTTGATATTTGGGTCTGAGGCAGCGCTTGTTGTGAGTTACGTATCTTAGCTCTATGATCTCCTCGAGAAACGATATTCCCACTGTTAGCAATATTAGAATTTCCGCGGTGGTTGTTCCCAAAACGGTTACCCCCACCAGCTCCTTGAGATTTTGACGAAACAATTGCCTGCGTACTTGGCGGTGCAGTGGCAAATCCAGCAGGAATAGCTTGCGGTGTCAGTCCATTTGTCGTAAAAATATTACTAATTTCATAGAAGTTTTGACCATGGGTAGAAGATGCTGCCGTAGCAACAGTGCTAGGCTGCCAGGGCACCGGTAAACCCGGATAAAATTGTTGCTGCTGGAATGGCTGAAAGTTGAAGAATTTAATATATCTTTAAAATTCGTCGAGTATTTTAATAGGTAGTTATGTTCCAAACAGATTTCTATTTTTAAATTTTGTGTAGCGATTGGCAAAGTGATTTTGCATATATTAATTCTGAAAACTAATTCAGCGGCTTAAACATTGTATCGGTTTTGCACAAACTTATTGTTCAAGATTACGAGAATCATATGAAAGAAAAAATCAATATAAAATCAGGTAAATTTATATCGCACATCGCATATCGAATGATTCGCTGATTCGATTTCTCGACACTTAAGAGGAAAAACTATGTTTACGTTTCAACAATTCAAACAACTGTAGGTCTGCAAAATCTGCATGTTTAGTAAATACCGCAAAGTTTTCACTTTCAATGAATATTGTAGAGTTCCCAATAAACATAAATCCTTCTGTTGAAACATGATTATTAATTGATAAGAGATCTTTTGACTTACTATGATTACTTGACCTCCGTACTGCACCGGAGTTTGCGCTATGGTTGCACCATTTGCAGCATACACATAGCGTTGAGGATTAGTATTGTAGCTTACGGTCGCACTAGGGTCGTAAACTCCAGCTGCACTTGGAGGTGAAGTTATACGGAAGCCATTTTTTAATCCCGGAACAGGTGCAATTGGTATTCGATTTATAAAAGGTTTAGCTTTCATACGCGCCATTATTGTTTTGCCTTGAAACTCCTTAACATCTTCGCGCAAGTATTTAAAGGCTTTTTGGGCATCTTCATCTGACTCAAAGGTTACGTACCAAGAGCCATTACCCGCAAATTCACAAGATATTACACGAGGACAATTTTCGTGGTTAAAAATATTCTATGGTAAAAAAAAAATTAACATAAAATAATTCTTGCAAACTTTACTATGTAACATACTTTGACATCATTGATAGGTGTATTTTCAGCTATCTCCCGTAGTATAATAATGCATCGCTTATGATTGGGGCGAACACGAAGGCCCTCATCGTCAACTTGGACGTTTGGTGACGATCGCAGTACTTCTGTGATCAACTTAATGTCTTTGCTAAGCTTTTTGACCAAATTGAAATTTGCAACAGTCCATATGGGAACATACTGGTCACTATCCATTTGAGAAAGCAAGTAAGTATCGTTTGCAAGATTTTCTCTTGAAAAATAGTATTCCAATTGTGATGCTAAAGATTGCTTTAACTTTTCCAAAGACATGTTACTTGTAATGTTATCTCCGGCAGAATTATTGCTGCAAATGTTTACTTGTTGTGGCGTTTGATGATTATGAAGCTGTTGCATATTTGGGGGTCCGTTTGCAGCCATTACAATGTGATGTGGATTATGAGTTCCTACTGTTCCAGGTAACTGTTCTACAGTTATCATGCTAGATCCTGTAGTTGTCATTTCTTCAGTTATAGCAGCAGGTTGTGCTGTGTAGCAAACAACGGTGCCATCACCATTCATAAGGGCATATTCTGTGTTATCAATAGCTGCAGAAACGCCTCCTGTAGTTGTTACTACCTGAGTCTGTGGATGGGATGCAGTAAATTGCAAATGTTGGGGATGTGTCTGTACCTGAACTTGAGCTGAAACAGGAGCTGATACCGAAGATGGAACTACACTTTGAATTGCCTGCATTGTTGGTGGCGGTTGCTGTGATGGTTGTTGCTGCGATTGTTGTTGTTGAATTGCGGTTGCAGCGGCAACTGCTTGAACATGAGCTGCGTGACTATGAGTAATAGTAATCTGCTGATGATGTTGAGTGTGTGCTGATGAAGGAGCTGATGCCACTTGGAGTGTCTGCGGATGTGTCACTTGGGATGATTGTGGCGGTACAGCCGCTGTTGCTATTAATGGGATATGTGTAGCTGTTGAAGCTGCCAGTGGGGTTGTTGGACCATAAAGATTAGTAGCAAGCATTGCCGTCTCAACAGGAACATTCGTATATACAGGTGGTTGAATTTTTACTGCATCCCCATTCATATAAACATAACCTCCTAAAAATAAAAATAAAAATTTATTATATAAAATTTTATAAATTTTAAAACAATCGTATATTTGTTTAAAAAAAAATTACAGCTGTATTTCATATGTTATTTAATCGACTTAGTTGATTTTTACAGAAAACACTTATCTAACAGAAAAGTAAAAAGAAAATACTAGAAATCATGAAATGAATCATAAGGCTGCTATCAACCCACGAAATGTAATTATAAATTGTCTAGTTTTAATTACCTTTGAATTATTGGAAAATCAAATGTGAATATCATGTTTGAATGCAACTAACAAATGAATGTAGTTTTTTGCACAAGTATCCAACATATGCATCCTCTCCCTCAACTTCTAAAATTGTAGTAGCATTAGTGGGTGTAGTTTATTTTTATTTTTTTTTTCTTTATTTTACTTTAAAGAAATTTATCTCCGATGGTTGACCAAAAAATAATAACTTTAAAACTTTAATAATTATTAACTCACAACAATAGAAAGCGAATTATGAAAGAGTCAAAAATAAATAAAAACGAACAATTAATATTTTTCAAATAAACTTTACAGTGATTATTATTTTATTTAAGAGCTCCTATTTGTCAGCAGTTTTGGAAGTTATCCTAAACAATAAATAATATAATATAAGAAGGTATTCTTTGAGGCGATAAATAGCGAGCGACGAGAGATGAGTGCAATGAGAGATTTGAGAGATTTTATTTAAATGTCAAACATACATTCTGTAAAATAAATGCGCTGAGCTAATTACAACAAAAAATAAAACAATTGCTTGAGGAATTCTCAATACAAATGCACACATAAATATATTGTCTTTTTCGTTCTGCTCCAATAGCACGAATTTTTTCACATATGAATATTCTCTAAACAAAAACATCGCGAAAAATAGCAAGGAAAATGAAAGTTATACGAACCCAAGTAATATTCCATTTTGCAGATTGTGGCAATAGTGTTAAGTGCACACTTTTTTTACTGAGTCAGATACTCTGCGTGTCCAACAAGCGTTTCAATGACAGACTCGCGCTATGTATAAATTTAGCAATTGTTTTGACAGTGTAGCCTATTGATAGTGACTACTTGCACTAGGCAATCGCAGACAAAGGTTTTCTGCAAGAAAAAATAAAATAGATTTAACCATGTTGGACAATTTTTATGTCAGTGTAATGCATACATGCTCACAAGCATTAATTCCAAAATTTGACCCGGGTTTAACCGGAATGACAACGAAATTCTCTCGCGCACATACACACACTCACTCTCACATACATACACACACACACACAGACGCCCGCGCACGAAACTACTTTTTTATTTTATTTTATAATTTTTTTTTTAAGATTATTTTTATTTAACTTGTTTAATGAACGTAAGAACTGCAAATCATTTATTATATTTATAATCTTTGGTTTTTTGAATAAATAACTGTTATATACTTTTATATCATTTCATTTTCGTTGCACATTTTTTTGTCAAAGGCTTCTTCTGCCATTTGCTTCAAATCCTGATTTTGTTTTTTCAATATCAATTTATTAATGTGCTCATATATACTGTTTCAAAATTTTTAATTGTGCTTTTTTCGCAGAACTCCTTTGCTTTATTCTTCACCAATAATTTTTGCACATACAAAAATAATAGCACTCTTACTATGTTGTGGAGCAGTAATATTGAAAATGAATTTTTTTCTGTTGCTACAAAAATGTGGCCTCACAATTTACATGTTCTTTTTGTCTTTAATCGCACACTCATAAATATTAGCCATTTATTTTATAGATAACTAGGCCGACACGATTGTTTGCTGTATATATCTTTAAATAAGAATTTCATTACGCGAAAAATATTTTTTGTTTAACATTTTCACCACGGAGAGAAAAAATTTGACATGAAATGACATATAATATCATAATGTTGTTGTCAGAGGACAAAAGCATTATGCATGTGAGTGAGAAAGAACAGTTTCGTGCTCTGCAAACTCTGTTCCAGTGAAACAGTGGTGAACAACGTAAAATCCTGCTTCGTCTTGACTTGGACCTGTCTGCCTTCCATGTTCATGTTCCAAGAAGATTTATGAAACATGGAACATGACACATCACCGGCGACCTCACCTAGCGCCCTCCGTTCTTCTAGTGAACTGTTACACAGTATCCAAAGGGTACTCACCGGGGTCCCAGGACGGGTGACAGCCCTTTGATATTCGGAAGACCGTATTATAGAGTGTATTCCTTTCCAATAACTCTGAAGCAGTAGTGAACAATGCAAAATTCTGCTATATGGAATCATTCCAAAAATTACCCTATGGTGGGAACAGTGTTGCCACACCGTTAACCCGCCGGAAAAGGGAGTACGGGCGCTCAAAACTTAAAAATTTGTATGAAAACGAAGGCAACAACGTGTAATAGAGCTCGAACGACCGGGTACTCAGAACCGAAAAAATTAAAAAAAACCAACAATCAATTAAAATACAAATATTTGCACTAATAACTAAATAAATTCAGTTTGATGCAGTGACAATAATCACAATCTCTTCCTCCGACTGAAATTCCAATGGATGTCTACGCAACTTATTTGGTTACATTATAAAATTTAATAGCATAAAAAATTGTTTAATATATTTAGTAGGAAACAGAACATTGGCCCACACCACCAACCGCAAAACTCTCATCGTCAGCAGAAAATATGATGACAAATATTGCAATAATCGCTTTGAATAACAGCTGACAACTCTGCGAAGTCTGTCTGAAAATGCTGCTGTCAGCTATCTGTCTCCCTCTATCTCACCACAATTGCATTATGAGTCAAAAGTCAATCCAATATGGAAACTAGCAATATGCAAAATAACCTCACGCCCTTGGCTTCCACTCAATTTTTTTGATTACCGCGTTGGTGGTCAATTTTTGAAAAACTGATTGTTATGGTAACCTTTATATGCGAATCATTCTCTGTCAATTTGGGTCAAGTGAATTTAGATCCAAGTTGCCATCATGTCATTTTTCACTTCTTGAGAAGACGAAAATTCTACCCAGGAGAAATAACAGAATAGGCATAAAATGCGTTTTCCAGGGTTGTGTGTTTTGCGATTATCTGTGCTCTCTCTTTCCTCTCTTTCTATATAAATCTCTCGCTTTACTTAACACGATTTAATTAAATTTAAAGGAATCTAAGAATTAACATGACGAACAAGCTGTTGAACAAACGGTTTTAAACAGAGCGAAAAATGTAAATATTGAAATTGTATTCCCTTCACATGCATTTATTTGAAATAAATATAGTAAGCTAATTTATAACTATTGTTATGATGATGCACTCATAGTGCTGCTCTTCTCATACCTGTATGTACGTATACAAGTCGTGAGTCCACAAAAACTTTAAAAATGGTTCTGCAAAACATTTGTTTGTATCAGGAGACCACAAGTCGTTTATTGAGAATGAACTAAATATACATATTAATTCCATGGATTATAACTGAGAATGCCTAATTTAATTTCAAACAACAAAAAAAGTTCTTGAATTATAAAAACTAGTATCTGATCCGACTCAATTAATTCAAATCTGTATCAGCTAATGTATCGCAACAAGGGGATTTTCAGGTATTTTTAAAAACTCGTAATCAGCTTGAAGAGTTCCTGAAGAAAACTAGATTTACTCAACCTTCAAAAATAAACAAAAGATCAAGCACATACCAATTAAGTGTTCTCTTCAATTTCATTTAATAATCGTAATTAACATTTCCAATAAAATTACTTGAAAGTGTAAGACTGACTATCGAGAGCATTAATATATAATTGCTTCCTAACTCTTGGTTTCTTTTTTAATGTGTGTCGTAATAATAATCCTTCAAATTATATTTTATGTGAACATAATCTAGTTTAGTTCAATGCAAAGTGAATAATGACTAAGACCAAACCCCCGAGTTGTTCAATTAATTTAGAATCCGTGGACTTTCAACTGATCAGGCTTTGCCAAGCCCACTTTAGTCAACCATTGGCAAATGTTCTCACGTTGATCACCCTGGAGTTGCAAGACTTCTCCGTATTCCGGATGTTCAATTACAGTGCCATTGCAAGCAAATTCCTGAAGCAAACAACAACAAAAAATATTAAAAGCTTCAAGAGGTAAACAAAAAAAAATTACCTTTTTACAGGATCGAACAATTTTCTTCAAGTCATATTCTGAAGACAAACCTTGAACTGTAGTTAATGTCTTGCGACCATTTCTTTGCTGGATCCTTATGTGTACAAGACCGTCTTGAATATCATCATCTGCGCCCTTGATTGCATCAGCAAATGGGTCTGAAAAATGAAAAAAACACCAAATTTTCACCAAACTTCATTTAAAAAAAAAAAAACGTGTACGAGAAAATTTTATGAGAAAAAAAACAAAATCTCAATTTTTACAAGTTTTACTGATAATACAAAGAAAAATTTGTTAAACTGCGTAAAACTCGAAAACCAACATCCGCTTGCAGATTAATTTGGGCAGCAGCCATTTTCTATTACAAGGTTAACCCACAAAAATCACAGTGAATAATTGTAGTGACACTTAAAACCATAAACTGTTCGCTTACCACGTGTATTTAAATTCTGGATGGACATACGACAGTACAAATTAACCACAGCCAAAAATAAAAACTTTATTTGCGTTTACGAAGTATGTCTTCGATTTACTTAGAATTTATTACACTTGCGTCGTGTGACTGCGACAGACTGGCGATACTAATAGAATGTAAGTATGTATGGGTTAAAAGTATGGAGGAAGCTTCGCATAGGAACATCGTGTCACTCATTTAGTGTGAAGCAACAGCGGAAATACTACAGTGCTGTACAATAACACTGAACTCTGTGTGAAGTAGTCATGCACAACGTAAAACCGACCTTCGTTTTGCTGACGTGAGCATGCTCACGAACAAAAAGACCCCGAATCTTCATCAGCAAAAACATTTGGGCGCCCTGACAACCACGGCGCAATGTTTGTTTACGTTTTGTTGGCATGTGAGTGCAAGTCAGAAGAGAGGAGAGCTAGCATGAGTGAGAAATGAGATTTCGTGCTCTGCAAACTCTAGTCAATTAATAATTATAATTATTGTTGCCTAAAAAACTAAACAAACTAGTAGTAGTACTGTGTAAAACAACTAGTATTTCAGAGTCAGACGACACGACAATGAAACAAAAATGAGGTTTTTTCAATTACTCGTGCTCGGTACTAGAGGTGTCAAACTATCGATGGTACTATCGATAGTTTTAATTTTCCAACACTATCGATGGTTTTAAAATACAATCGATAGTCGCAATGTAACATTGTGAACTCCATCACTAACATTTCTCTTGAACATTCGAAGCGCAGGTAATTTCCCTCCGAAAATTCTTTTTGTTAAAATAGTTTAATTTTGTGCAATTTACGATTTTTTCGGTGGTGGTGCTCATGGTGTAATAAAAGGAAGGTGACGCCAATCGGTCCTTGTTCTCTCTCGAAATCAGACCACTCTCATTAGAAGGCCGCCATTTTATGCTGATGAAGTCATCAGCATTTAGCGTATTTTGTCATTTGGTCTACTTTCAATATTTTTACTCCGCAACAACATACGTCAAAAAAATCAATTTTAAATGTAGCAAATATAATTTATGCATTAAATTGGCTATTATTAATTCAAAACAGCTCAAAATGATTTAGCTCCAAAAATACCCTAAATGCTGATGACGTCATCTGGCTCTAAAATTCTCTATCTAATGAGAGTGGTCCGATTTCTGAAGACCTTGGCATCAACTTCTATTTACACCATGTCTGGTTATGATCTGTTTTGAGAATCCACGGTTTAGTCAGAGAATATATATACTAAAAAGGCGCATCTCATACAAACGGCATGCCAAATTGAAATGACAAAATCAGGCAGCGGTGGGCAGCGTGTGTTGGAAAGCAAACTGCTATAATTTTCCATAATTCACGGTGGCCAGAGAATTTTCAATTGATATTGTTTCCCTTTCTGCCTTTTCATATGCTGCTCACACTAATGCCTAGTGTGAAATTTATCTATTTTAGGGTATTATTTGATAAGTAATGAATTAATGGTTAAATATCACATTTTTTATGCACATTTTTGCATTATTTTATATGTAATTAATTTCTATCGATTGCGCATGTTTCTATTATTGCACTATATTTTTTAATTATAAATTAATAATTATTATTCTATTATAAATTAATACAAATTATGTAAAAATTGTTGCATTTCCAAATTTATCCATTCATATTGTTTAATTTATTAAATGCATACACCTTTCAAAGATCGAAATAAACAGTCCATAAAATATTCATATTTGGCGTAGCCGGTTTAAATTGTCTTCATTTAATATTTTGCGCACAATCTGAACGAACTGGTGTTTCGATTGATCGCATATATATGTTGCATTATTACACTACCTGCTCAACTGATGAGATTGCATTTGTTAAATAGATAATATATTATTTTTATTTGGGTAAAAAATAATAAACTGACTTGAAACTTCAAATGCAATTATATTGAAGCAATTATAAACACATATTGACACTTCCAATAATTATTTAAGTTGAAATTTAGAAAGAAAACAACTTTGATATGTATAATACAATTTGGATGAAAGAATATATTTAAGACAAAATAACTTCTTCTTTGATTTGAGTTGAATCAAGGTTATGCGAATTAGAGTACTCGGAAGTATGCTCTGAATCCGCTACACGTCGACGCAGATGCCTCCACAACGTGCTTTTCGGTATTTCAAATATATTAGCAGCATGGTTTTGCGACATACCTTCATGTATACAAGCGTGCACAGCTTTTGCAAGTTTTTCTTGAAGCTCATCTTTTGGAGTGGAGTCTCGCCGGCGACTTGCCAAATATTGGGGCAACCTACCTTCCTGAGATAAACGCACCTTGTGCCGATGCAGCGTTGACATAGGGATGTCCAAGTCCTTACTGATATTTTTCAAGGAGTCGCCGCTTTTTAAACGTTCGTAGGCAAGCGATAGCGAAGGTTTTTCGCGTCCGCTCTTAGTGTACGCCGGATCTTTTCGCATACGACGCCAAAGAACAGTTTTAGAAATGTCGAACTTATCAGCAGCTTTCTGGAGGCTTAGCCCTTCAACAAGAACAGCTTGAGCGGCCATCTCTAAGTTGTCAACTTCAATAGGATTCTTAGATTTACATTTTGTCTTAGCACTACAAGCATACGAACTATTGCTGGTGATATTGCGCTTTCCATGTATTGGAACGCTCTTCATCTTAATATTTTTTAGCTTTAAGCTAGACTTTGCTGCTTCCAGAAGTTGAGATTCTGTAGAATCCCCTATATGAGTCGTGGTTTCTCCTACAATATCTGAATTGGCCGCCAGTTCAATAAGTGGTTCCGCGGTATTATTATACTCCTCTTCGATTATATTTGAATCATCTTCGCCATCATTATCTTCCTCAACCAGTTCAGAGTTCTCCACAACCTGTGGGGTTGCTGTATTAGGTAGTTTGCCACTTGGATGAGCTTGGGTTATCGTAAATGTATTTTCGTTTTCTGTCAAAATGAATTCACCACCACCACCCGCGCCGGCCATGTGCTCAATAGAATATGTGATCTTTTGTTGTTCGTTGTACACGTCAAGAAATTCCAATTCGCGTGAAGCTGCTGTTGGGTGTTCTGATATAACGCTGTTGGTCTGTTGTGAAAGGCATCAGATAAATTATGAAATGTCTACTATGCTTAGGTGTATACTTACAACGATCTTTTCAATTACTCCGTTTTCTTCCTCAATCAGATCTTCTTGCGTTATTTGGAGGCCGTTGATAGATTTTACATTGATTGTGGATCCACTTATTGTGTCAGAGTTTACAGTCGAAGTACCGCTGTTGTTTACATTCACATTTGCCGCACTACACTCAAAACTTATAGCTGACTTTATTCCTAATAAATTTATAGCCTCAAGGAACTCCGTGAGGCTACTTGAAGGAAGGCTAGTTTCACCAACGTAAATAAAAGAAAGCATACTTTCTAAAAGAATTCCATTAATCTCCGGCAAGATAATAGTGCACTCCTGACCATGAGGCACATCCAATAAAACACTGCGCATCAAATCGCTACATGTACTAAGTACAAAGCGATGTGCCCGGACCGCATTTCCGTCCTTAGCCACTAGTGTAACTTCGCAGCTGTGGGTTTCTTCGCGCAAAGCTCGATTGATCTCCAATATTGTGCCGGCATGACCCATCCACTTAAGATGATTCTGGCGAGTAATAAAGTCATGAAATCACCATTCAAAATTTATAATAATCATGTTTTTACCATTTTTGTCTCTTGTTGATTAAAAACTATAAAAATTTCCCAAACCAATTACAAATACAAAAAGGAACAAGTCTAATGTTGCCAGATAATTTAAGCTACTGTAATCAGTAAAAACCCTGACTACAGAAACCTTCAAATTGATATTTAAGATGCCAACAACAGTTTCATTAATTCTTGACAAAAAAAATTTCAATAAAAAACTAAATGGTTGTAATCTTACATATTACTAAAAATGTCAACCAAATGAAAAATTTATACTCAAAGGTGACTTTCACAACGGCTGGCAGATACTTCCATCATTCCAGAACATAGCATGTAACCAGGGCTACCACATCTTTGCACCAAATACATTTTTTAAATTGGTATTGGCAGTATGGCAATACCAATCCAAATTAAGTTGACATTTGTCTGGTTATTACATAAATTATTATTAAATTTGTAATAATAAAGAATTGTTTTAACTTCATATCCTTTGAAATGACGTCAATGGTTCGAAATGCATGTAGTAGATTTACTAGAAATCGTAAGTTAAAATTTTGAGTTGAATTGTATTAAAAAATTTAAAAATGCTATCATAAAAGTCAGCTTAACGACGCGCAGTCTATCCACCACTGTTGGGGTGGAGCCTCGAACACCAAGTAAACGTAAGTAGGCACTATTCCTCGGAGCTTAAAACTAAAAGTAATTATGGATCATAACAGCCACTGTGCGAAAATCAAATGAAGTTGATCGATCTAATCTGTCAAATTTTGGTCGCTATGTTGCTGAATGTTTACCAAAGTACGTGCAAAAAGTTCAGCTGACTGCAGGTGATGAGTTGGAAGTGTTAATTGCACCAGAAGGAGTTGTACCAGTGCTTCAGTTTCTTAAAGACCATCATCAAGCACAATTTACTAATTTGGTCGATATTGCTGGCATGGATGTCCCTTGTCGTAAGAATCGATTTGAGGTTATATATAACTTGCTTTCATTGCGGTATAATTCCCGCATTCGCGTAAAAACCTATACCGACGAATTGACTCCAATTGACTCGGTTAACGATGTGCATAAGGCAGCTAACTGGTATGAACGTGAAATCTGGGATATGTATGGTGTATTTTTTGCAAACCATCCTGATTTGAGACGGATTTTAACAGACTACGGATTTGAGGGTCATCCTCAGCGCCGTGACTTTCCTTTGTCAGGCTATGTTGAAGTGAGTAATATGAAACATTTTTGAATTATTGTAGATGACTGTTTTTTTTATAGCTACGTTATGATGATGAAAAGAAACGCGTTGTCTGTGAGCCATTGGAACTAGCACAAGAGTTTAGAAAATTCGACTTATCAGCACCGTGGGAGCAATTTCCTAACTTTCGTAATGTAAATCCCCCTGTTGAGACTGTTGACATAGATAAAAAAAAGACACAATAAAAAAATGGGGTTTTAAATTCAATTAAAATATACGTTTATAATAATTGAGATATATATTTAATAAATCTATATAATACACTAGTCAAATCAGAATAATACAGTAGTGTATGAAACGTAAAACAATATAAATTATTTTTTTTTTTTTTAATTAAAGTGGATTTTCTATTTTTGTTTTTTTTTTTAACGTAAAATTCTTATTTTTTAGCATTAGTCACTTAAAAAATGAAATTACCGGCACGCACAAGAATATTTATAAAGTTCAATTCGCCATTTATTACAACAAAACACATCTTATACGTACAATACATTGTACAACAGTTGTTGCAGATTGATGGCAATGCCATTGGATTTTGGCAATGGCTAAAGTATTTGTTGCTGCGCACTGCTTGTTGTTTAAAAGTTGATACTTCGTCAACAAGGTGATGATTTAATTTGTCTGCGAATATGAATATGCGATGGATCCTCCTTTTTTTTATATGCGTTATGAGGTAAACCCGCCTGAATTTCTAGTAACAATCGTTAAGACGTTCGCATATCCGTCGGCAGATGTACGATGAAGATCAATGGTCATCATCACGTTTTAAAAAGCAATGTAATGCGCAATCACTTTTTGCTTTTAGCATTGTTTATTTTAAAAGCCAACTAAATCACATTTTTTCTAGATGTAATTTTTTTTTGATAAGTGGTAGAATAATTACTGCAGGTGATTTTGTTTAAGTTAAACTGTTTTTTGGTAATCACGACATTGAAATACATTCATACTTCTGCAATTTAAATAAAGCAAATATCTAGTTTTTTGCGATTTTGTATATTATATCCGACACATTTTGCGAAATGCAGGTCAGTTGCAGTAATTAACACTTCAGCTACAGCAGACTTGCTGATTTTGTTTTTCATAAGAAGATGCAAATATTGTGATTAAAAATATTTTTGGTTATGCCTTTATTTTCTTTTATACTTATTAACAGACAATTTTTTTATTGATTAAAATTGTTCTAAGCGTATTGGTTTAGCTCCGATTTAAAATGGTTTACGATTTATTAAGTTTTACACTAACATCATATTTAAATAATTGATTAATGAAAAACATTATCTAAGACATTAAACATGAAAGGTAAGCTAACACTGGATGTAAACACCGTCGTCGCTTAAACGCAGAAATAACAAATCAACAAATTTATTTAAAAACATTTTATCCAAATAAATTTTAATATTTCAAGATTAATTTAAATAATCCATATACTTAAATCGATTCAGTTTTCGCATAGTGCCGCCCATCTGCGGTAACCGTGGTGGAGCCACCAGCGAAACTCTTGCTTCCAATGTTGGTATCGCTACTACTTGTAGCTGCCACCTCATTGTTTAAACGTTCATGATACTCTTGAAAACAAGGAACGATACATAAATTCGTCTGACATTCGGGACAATGATACTTTGTTTTGCGTCTCAAAATGCGTCCATGTCCATCGATAGTATTCCAACAAAAATTACAGCCCAGTGCTGGACCCGGTCGAATGACAGGGCAGTGACTAGAACGTGGATTTTCCAATGTGATAATCTCTCGTTGAGTCTTCATAAAAGAGAGGAAAATAAATAAATAAATCGTGATGTTATTTCTATTTAATTATTTCAAGCAAAACATTAGCTGACTAGCAAATACCAAAGCCAAAAATGTAATTTTTTAAATGTAAAGTTATATCGTCAGACAAGAATTGTGGTTTACCATAGTTTGAGATAAATTTAAATTAGATTTGATTAAACTGTTAAAAATGTATAAATCGCCAATTATTGCTACAAATAAATGTATATTAGGTTTGAACTGTACTCACTTGGGGAGATGATACAGAGCGTTGTAATTCCTCGTTTTTAACGCGGAGTATAGGCAATTGATCGAAAGAATTGCTAGACGACGGCTGGACAGGGAGTAACTGCGAAATATTACTGCGTCCATCAACATGTGAAAGGCTCGACGTAGACTTCGAGTTACGAAATTTATTAACACTTCCACTTGGCTTTTCAGGTTCGGATGTATTGACTGTTTCAATAGTTGGAGAATTGGAACGTCTGCCTTCATTGACGAAAGTGGTATACTGTGTCGAGTTATGCACCTTAATAGAAATGTTGTTTGGGTTATTGCAGGAGTCTGGTGGAGGCGATGTTGTAGCCTTGGCGGATAAATTTGCAGCAGACACAATAGACGTAACCACACTCGAAGAAGTTGCTTCACTACTGTTTTTAACATTGACCGTAGCTTGTTGGGGAACAATGTAATGCGAAGAACCTGCCGGTGGCGGGGAACTTGACGCATAGATTGACTCAGGCAGAGAAATATGATGCGGATGGTGTAGCGACGAGGCAGGAATTATGTAATTGATAGAATTACTGCCTGATAATGGATGCGAATATTGGCGATGTAATGGTGCGAAAGGATTCGTGTTACCAATTTGAGTGCTTGCATGGGCTGTTGAGTGCTGGCTGGGCAAAAGAGGATCGGAGTGTTGTTTAATAAGAAAAGACGTTGCATGAGGTACCGAAAGTAAATGCGGTGAAGAAGGAGCAGTATTGGGCGTGGGCTCCGAAACATGTCGTTCAATACGTTGTGGTACTGTAAGAAGATGATGTGTGGTCGAATAATTTGTTGCTGATGATGATGTGCCACCTGTGTTGAAAGGATCAAAATCCAGAGTTGAAGCTGGGTCTGAAGTTGACTGATTGGTAGTATTTGTCGACGAAGGGAAGCTATCACTATCCCTTTTGACACGCGGTTGGCGTGTCAGTACTCGATTACGTTTTGTGCCCATTTGTTGTTGCTGATTTGATTCCATTGGACTAATAATGCTTTTGACACGTTCGGATGAAAAATTGGTACTAGTTAGTGGCGTGGACCCGAACTCTGAAATTGCAGAGATTTAGTAACCAATACGATTAATATACATAAACCTTTTCAGTAGTTTTGCTGATGAAATATATTTTCCAATTTAGTAGATAAAATTATAAAAATGGGGTTTACCTTGCTTTAATGTTTAAAAAGGTAATATACCACTACTATTCCTAAATTAAGAATAACTTGATTTTTTTATGATTTACCAAAGAAAAAGTTTTATAAACTTAAAATGAAACCCGATAGATTACATCAGTTTTACACTTTTCATAATCTTAATACGCTTTATTGCAAACGAGTTACATACATCTACAAATGTATATGAGAATTTGTTAAGTATCATATTAAAATTAAATATTTTTATCTTAAATAATGGTAAAACAAATTATTAACACGATTTTTAATTTTATCAAAATTTCTGGATACAAATGGCCAATAAATTCATTTTGTGTGAACAAATAGCTATGGATTATATAAAATATATATGCTTAATTATATATCTGCATATCTTTATATGAATATGCAGCAGACTTTACGAGTATGAAACTAAATGGTAAAGATGACTTTTTGATGATAAAGTTACATTAAAACTATTTACAAATTTACGCCGTTTTGTTTTTCATCAATATTATTATTGTTAATTTATATTTACTGTAAAAACATTTCTTACTCATTAAAGTGTATTTGGGTTAGATGTTCTATGTGGAGTGAATATAATCGCCTCAAAGAACCACTATTGCCTTTTAATGTATTAAGAATGACAAAATTTCAATATTTCTGCCTGATGCATGTATATGCATCGCATTTTAAGATGTAAAAATTAATTGGTTTTGGGCAAATAATGTTCGCCTAAGGTGACAAATGGCGCAGAATGGGAACTGATCGTTTGAGTAGCGACCAGGGGCGGCGTCACCGCTACAAAATTGTTGATGAATAGAGTTGTGGTGGCTGCATTGTGCGAAACACTAGTGTTAGTAAGATTTATTGTTTCAGCGCTATTTGCGGTAGCCATAGCAGCTGCTGCTTGTAATAAAGTGGCCGTGTTTTGTGGGGATTCTATAGTTGCAATTGCTGATGTCGCTTCCAAAGTTTGTGCATCGATTTGCATATTGGGTATGACATTGCTTGAAAATGAATTCTATATTGAGTTAAAATTAATACTTTGAAGGTTCATTGCAGCTGCCGGATTAACATTTATCGTGCCAGCACCTGTACTGGTGGCTGCTGTGCTAGCACCTGTCGCATCGATGTATCTTTGACGAGACATAGTATGCAAACTAGCAGGAAAATCCATGTGTCGTGTATCTAAAAAACTCATTACGCCCATAGCAGGGTGTGCTCCTGTACCACTAGTCCCAGTTGGTGTTGATGTTCCAGCCGTATGGTGCGGGGCACACATTAGTGATGGTGTGGGAGTTTCCGACTGGGGTGGTATTTGCATGTTAAGGGCTGCTGTCTGAGCTGCCGCCACAGCGGCAGCTGTTAAATGTTCATAGTTTTCGTTAGTATTATCATCCCCCGGGTTAGTCGGTGGTGTCGGTGAGGGCGAGAGATTCGGTTCTTGTTTTACCACACGTGCTTTGATGCTAGGTCTTGAGACAGGATATCCACGTTTTTTGTACTCCAACCAAAGTGTACGATTGTTGACACCATACAAACGTGCTGCTTTACAGAAGCCAATACCGCCGGAACGAACCGCTTCTAAAGCGCGTATAAAATTTTCATCACCTTGTGGATTAACTGAACGTTTACGCTTGACAACTTGACTGACGGTTGATCCGTTTCCATTGGCACCACAACCAGCGCCAGTGCCACCACTAGTCGCTCCTGAATTTGTGCAACTGTTTCCTCCACCCCCAATACCCGTGTGCACAGGAGATTGTGTGGGAGATGGGCCCTGACTATACACTGATTGTACCAGGTTTGAATCATTTGGTGATGGCGGCGAAAGATTTTGTGCTGCTGTAGTATATCCACTGACTAGGTTATTCACTGTTACAATCTGAGACGAGTAAGCAGCCCCTGGGGTGCCTTGTTGTTGCTGTTGGTGCTGTTGTTGTTGGTAATGCAATTGTTGCAAATGATGATGTTGTTGTTGTTGGCTACTTCCATGTTGACCTTCTTGCTGCTGTCGTTGATCGGAGGTACCCCCGTTGCCACTGGCACCACTACTTGCACTAGGATTACTGCCGCCGGAACTGTTGCTAATTAGATTTGGCTGACAGGCAGGCAGTGAAAATCGTGAATAATTTGAATCAACAACCGTCCATTGAAGACCTGGGGAGGGGAGAGAGACAGATAGCGAGTGAGCGTAATTGTCTTTTCTTTCATTTAAGATCTTTCATTCTTTGTAATAATAATATACATCTGTTTGTTAATAACAAATTCGAATTCATAGAGCTGGATGAAATCGCTTAAAGCAGATTTCAAATTATGCAACCACATTTTTTTTATATAAAGAGAGAGTATTCATTTATATATACATATATAATGCTAAATAGAAAATCCTTCTATTACATTGCCAAAATATTTTTAACTTAGTAATAAAAGTTTTGAAATAAAATTGTAAATTTAAATTATACAAAATAATACAGATTAGTTTTTAAGACTCTGTGCTATTGCTCTCTCCCGTTCCCAGGTTATGGAATGTTTTTTTTTTTTTTTGTTTTTAAATTAATTTCAAGTTTCCTTTAAAGTTCAATAAGATAAAAGTTCATTTTACACATTTCTTATTTAGCTTTAGCGTTCAACCCTATATACATACTTATTTTGATTTTAATATATTAATAGTAGTTAGAATTTTTGTTGTAATAAATATGGTATATTAATCACACGTAAAAACCAGACTGTATAAACATTTGTAACGACTTAATTTAAAATATGAAAATTTTACCTGCTTTCATAGAGTAGCGATTGTCTGTAGACTATGTAGGGTTGCAATAATGTTCTTATTTTTGCCTAAATTATGCGAATTCGATACAGTTTTCATAAGAATGCTTATTCAACAGAACTAAATAAAGGCGCACCTAGAACACCTGGTATGTAACTTTCAATGGGAACAAGAGATTTATCTCAACTCAAACTATGTTTAAAGAAAACGAGTAGCAACACTAACAATGGCTGCCTGGCGTAACCCTCATAACTCTCATTACTAGGGTTATCATGCAATTGGTTAATTTGAAGATCGGGACCAGAAAAGTTTAGGAACTAAACAGGTTGGGAATTCAATCAAAAGTTAAATTTTATTCAACAACTGTGGTCGACTGCTGCGTTTTCTTTTTTCTTTCATTTTGTCACGATTTTAAATCCAAAAAATTTTAATATTAACAATTTCTTAGAAGATGTTAGCGGCAAAGTATTTATTTTGTTGATCGTTTATCTATGGTGAACTTGACAAATTTACCAGATGATTAGAAATATTATATTTATTCTAGATTTAATGTAAACTTTATGAATGAGAAAAAAAAACATAAATAAAAACAAAGGAAGAGAGCGAAAGTTTATTATTATATACATACACCACAATATTTAATTCCAAAATGAATGAAATAATAAAAAATAAAATGTTATATGATAATACCAATAATAAAGTATATCACGTGCATGTTTGCGTTGTTTAAAGTTTAAAATTATATATTTCCAAAAAAATATGGTGGGAATAGCTCCCGACGAAAATTTCTTTAATTTATATTTCAATTGCATTGAAAGCTTAAAAAAATATTATTGACAACTACTTACCAGAGTGTGATGACTGAGAATTAGGGGCATCGTGCTCCGAAGGTGTTGTAGCGCCAGAAATGTCTAAAGGCATTGATTGATTAACGCCACTTATATCAACTTCTGGTTTCTTAAAAAAGAAGAATATGAAATATTTAGTAACAAAAAAAAAAAAAAAAAAAATGTATTTACAATTTGTATGTGAATATGTCCATGACCGTCCTCCAAATCTGAATCATGTGGAGTTTGTTCTAAGTCAGCGTTAGTTGAATCCTTTATTAGCTTG
This sequence comes from Stegana nigrithorax, assembly GCA_037044495.1. Lineage (NCBI taxonomy): Eukaryota > Metazoa > Arthropoda > Insecta > Diptera > Drosophilidae > Stegana > Stegana nigrithorax. Next base: position 508,502 of record JBAMBQ010005350.1, on the reverse strand, counting down.
TTCGTATGCAAAGAGTGGCCAGTAACATTGCTAAGCGCTGTTCCTGCACCAGTTCCAAAAGACATTTGAGAAAGACTGATTCCACCGTGCGAATTAGTCGCCTCCAAAGAATTATGCTGATCGTCAGTATTAGTACGATCTCCAGAGCCTATTTTTTTTAAAGAATTTGTTATATTAAGACCACACTATCAATTGTTCGCATATTGTATGTTACATTCACCGTTGTTAGAAGACTTGCGCAAACGCTTCCGCCGCGTGGCAGGAGAGGTTCCTGCACCCAAAGGAGATGGTGTACGTCTAAGTTGATGATGCCCCTGAGTAGTTTGCGATTGGCTGCTATTGTTTTGCTGTTGTTGTTGATGGTGGTGATGATGGTGATGTTGTTGATGCTGCTGAGCATGTTGCTGATGTTGTTGTTGTTGTGTTTGTTGTTGTTGCTGAAATTGAGCTTCAGTTCCACCCCATATGGAGTCGTTTACACTGCCACTCGTGCTGCTTCCTAAACCAGCAGCGTTACTTGCTGTGCTTGTGCCACTTTGACCATGACTGCCAACGAGCTCTGCCCCTTCGTTTAAAGATTTATTATCTGATTTGGTCAGATTGGCTGGATCCGTTGGCATCTCAGCAAGACCTTTGATCTTGAGCATCTCTGCTGTTTTAAGAATATGTGGCAACTGTTCTTGCGATACATTTACTTCACCGTAGTACATAAAATCTACCATGGTTTTGAGATCATCGTACTGTACATCTTTCAGTATGACAATCGGATGTTGACATGGATTTGTTGTAAATAAAGTCTAAAACAAGGTAAAATAGTGATATTTACTTTAAATAGGAGATAACTGCATAAGACGCTTACCTGAAAATAAGAGCTACATGCCGAAAGCACTATTTTGTGAGCTTGCAGTTGCCGACCCTCGGCTGCAAGCGTAACATCCACTAGCGTGCCATTGTGCAATAGCGATGAACAGACCGAAATAAAATTCGGCTGGTGATTATTCCAACGTAAGCAAAATTGTTGCACAGACATCTTGTTACTTGTACGCTGTCTTTAGCGATGGCCAAGGACAACGTACTGTATTGTTTACTGAAGTCGTTGTGTTTGGTTGGGATTTTACGACACCAAATGAAAAGTTTAAACGAAATTTATTTGTTTAACTTCAATCGGTAAAATTGATTTTGCTATAAGGATAAACAAATTAACGAATAATCAATCAGCTCAACAAGTGGCTCATATAATAACAGTTTCTTAGATGGTAAACTAATTCAGACTTAAAAGTTCTTCTTCTTTTTATTTTTCTGTGCTCCTTTAAATTATCATTAAAAATGTTTCGAAAAAAACTATATAATTTTTTCTTAAATGTTGCTATAACCAATCCTGTTCATTAAAGACTTAATTTTAGTTAAATATTGATTCGATTTTTGTAAATTGTGGAAAAACAAGTAGTTCTTTTATCGTTAAATTTTAACTAACATCAATAAATTGAAAGTTTGTTTAAAAAAAAAGAAATTTATTAGCATAGAAGAGACCTTGAATTTTTCGTTTAATTCTAATGACGTAATTAGTACGACTTGTGAGGAGCACCACCTTCAGTTGTTTACATACACAATTTTTAAATACACATTTCAGCAAATTTTTCTTCAAATACAGACATACAGAGTAATCCCTTTTTTTTATGAATGAAAATAACGAAAAACAGTCAGTTAGTCTACAAACTTTTAATATTTACGCAGCGTATGTATGACCACAAATTTATGATTTCTTTACTAGTCTTTTAACACTTTAAATTCGTTTTAATTTTTTGACACGGCAATCACTGCTTCCCCATTTTTCCGCAACATTACAGTCGAACTATCTTAATCGTGAATATGTTGCAAAAACAAAATGGCGCGCTCGTTCGTTGCTTTGTGAATTTTTTTTCAGTTTTAATCATCACTCATATTTCTTGCTTAACAATAACTCATCTAATTGAAAATTTGTTATTTTTTCTAATATCATATTGAATTCTGCATTTATGACAAGTCGAGTGAACCTTACATTGCACACGATTAATATTATTAGTACACTAATAAATTGGCATAAACTCAGACTCGTTACAAGTAACTACAATGTTAGTTATACTAATTCGTTACCTGGAAAAATTTGCCGGCACTAAATATAATTCGTTACTCATGAAACTGTAATACAAAAGTTTTATGGTTTATCCAAAAGTAGGATTCTTATCTACTGCAACACTAATTTGTGAAAATTCAGTTTACAACACACATTTTACAAAATTGCAATAAAACCCAAAGAAACAATATCTAATAACAATAAAATAAAATAACAGCATTTATGCAATATTGTACGTTGAATAAAACTGTTTTTGTTCAGTTTTAACAAAGAAGTAATAGGTATAGTTTGCTATAATGTAGAGGGATCAGTGCTGGCGAACAAGTTTCGACACCATAATGTCAAACACTGCCAATGCCGAGGTGCGGTGGTAGTAAATTATATATAAATATATATACAGTAAGTCGTAAAACTATTAATTGCAAGGTATATCAAGGACAAAAGCTTATATTTCTTAGGTTACATGTTGTTACCCGCCCGCATTTGTTACCATGCACGTAGGCAAATGTTCCCTTGACCTTCTAAAAAAAAAAATTACCAAATGTTATACCGTTACGAAACTGGAAAAGTCCCGTTGTCTTTAAATTGATATTGTTTTGTCGTTGCTTTGGTTTATTATTGCGCCATGATGAAACTGCAACAAGCTGCTAGTGCATTAAAAACGCACCAAAATGTACTCTTCCTGTGGTTGCTATGCGAGTCGAAATATCAAAAAGGGCAAATAATTCACCGGAGTGATATTTCTCACCTAAAAAGTCGCCGATCTGTCGAGAATTTGCCCCTTACTGGTACACAAAAGAAAAATCCTTGAAGAAATCCACGATAGTCCAAATTTGTCGTTACTAATATGTAGTAGTATTTTGAAACTTCTGCATGATTAATGTGAGTCGCCAGGCGCGTGGAGGAGCGAGCATAAGAAAGGGTTCATGGTCCCGTGTGTGCGCTTTGGGCGCAATTAAGGGATAACAGCTAAAGGAGTGTTTTCTTATAGTACGAATTTTACATTATAATGAAAATCCTTTTTATCTTTCTAGTATTTACATACATATGAATATGTTATTAACATGAACAAAGTAACGACTCAAATGTATGCATTATAAAATCATTAAGGATTTGATGCAAAAAAAATGATTTAATGTGTAAAAAATGTTAATCGAAAATTGATTTCTTAAAAATTAATTTTTTATTGTACGTTAATGTTTTGAAATAAAACAAATTTTATTTATTTTACTTAAATGTTATATTACAGATAAGAGATTAGTGTTGATTTTTTTCTCATATGTATGTACGTAATACGTATGTATGTATTTATTTGTCATTTTTATGTTGCCTAAAATAGTACATATTGAATAAATATGATGCGTGTATAACTAATCATGAATTATTGTAGATGCAACAATATATTCTTTTTATGTGATCCATTTTTTTACTAAGAAATTACTGTCAAATGCTTTAATGTGCTGTTATGCCTTGTGTTTTCATTCGCAGGACCCCCTAGCTGACTGGCATTATTGTAAAAACCTTCCCTGAAATAAAATCAACAACTTTCCAAGAACTTTTCCCGATTTGCCAGTGACTTTAATAAAAGAAAATCTGTATTTTTTTGTAGATAAATGTATATCAATTAATGCAACGTTTTTGAAAAATTCCAGGAAAATTAACAACTTCCTAAAGTTTCGTTTTAAATGGATAAGGGACTTAAGGGACACATACAAATTATCAGACAGACCTACAAATATTTATTCATTTTTATGTACGTCGATTTAAATACATACTTATGTATGTATGTGCATAACTTAAATTATATAGACACTATTATCTTTTATGATTAAGTTCGTTTTCGTTTAATCCAATTGGGCATATAACCAGTGATAGCCTCGCCCAGTTGTCGATAGATCAAGAGTACTAATATAGGCAGCACCAGCCTTGCATCTTTAAAGAGATAAACATAGCATGCAACGACAAATAGAACAAAGTCTGTTGAGTAGCTTAGTGCAGACCGTATTTTTTCATGAGCTTCATTTTCAGAATGTTTATTGTCATTAAAGTGCTGTTCCTCCAACTTATCGCGTGCCGCTTGTAAAATTAGTCCGGTCTGGGAGATATTCGGATCGTGATTACTGTTAAGTAGAAAATTTGGGGGTGGTCGACTAGATGAAATATCACGAGAATGTGTGCTAGAAGAGGGCACGCGACGTTTTATAATTCGTTTTACTTTTACTAGACGTGTACGCCCACGGCTTACTGGCTGTATGTTTTCACAGATTTCAGATTCAATTGAGTCCAATATTGGTTTCGAATCAGAATTGCTATTGTTGAGGGTGTCAGATATAGTTGATGGTGGTATAATCTGTTGTCCGTTAATAGCTAAGTTACTCGGAGTTTGACGAACATGTACCATTTGTCCACGTTCGGATATTGATAATCTAGTTTTATAGTTTATGGGTGGTTCTATTAGAAACGATTCATTCTCTGGGGTATGAGGTTTTAATTGAAATTCTTTTTCCAAATTTACAGTGCAATCGTATTCAGATGCTGCCGTATTGGAAACTTTTTTTAATTCATCTCGATCGAGATAGAGAGGTTTATGATATTTGTGTGTGCGACTTACTTGATGCATTAGATCATTGTAATGATTAACGGCTGCATGAGCCTCTTCCTCTATAATTTTGATTTCCTCAAGGCGTTTGAAATCTTCTTCCTTATCTGTACACTTTTCTTTTATTTCAGTTGGAAATAAATCTTTGCTACTTTCAGATAATTTTGAGGCTGATTCTATTGTTTCTACATTTTTTTCTGTAAGTTTAGATTTGTCACGATTGAAAAAACCCGTAACATTTTTAGATAAATCCAGTTTCGAGTTGTTTTCTTTCAATTGAGTATTGCTAGAGGTAGCTTCAATTGTATATTCTTGCTCGTCATATTCTTTTAAAGGTCGTTTTAAAATCGGTTTAGGTATAAAGTCTGGACTAGGCAATGGCAATGGACGATTAAGGACAATTGCAGCTTGTTCGGGTGAAGTAGCGCGGTATGGGGTGAAAGTACCAGCTGACATATTCCGCGGATGATAGGTTTCCAGATCGCGTGGACTAAGCGATAGGGTTCGGGCCATAAGCTCCACTTTAAACTTTTCAATGGAGTCTTCTTCGGTAGACGCGGTGCTGTCTGTATAATCTGATCCCAAATCATAAATATCTTCTTTATGTAACATATCAAGTTCTTCTTTGATTTCATTTTCTACGATAAAAAAATGTTTCTGTTTTTTTTTTGCAAATTATGAAAATTTGAGAAAGCAATTTTTATACCTTTAATGATTTCACAAGATTCCGTTCTTGTTAAGTCCTGAATAATGTCGACAATTTGATGATGGCCTTCAGTACGTCGCTCGAAGTGCAAAGATTCAGTTTCTGTCATAGACCTTAGACCCTTGACAAAGTTATTAGGAGGTTGGATATTTTTAGCAGAAATGTCTTTTTTTTTACGCGATTTTTCAACTTCTTCTAACTCAACAGCTTCATAAAAACGAGCCATAGCACGTTCATAGAGTAATTCTGAGGAGCTAACAGAACGTCTTAAGGGAAATGTGGTATGTAGGTTGGAAAACTGCAAAAAAGCTAGTTCCGGCGACGATATTGAAATTGAAGATGGTTGTATGGCCTCCTCCAAATCTAATTCGAACGAATTTTGCTCTATAATGAAAATTTATATAAGTAAGTATTTTATACAAATTTACTTATGTTACTCACTATCATTTTTTTTTACTTTGCTATTTTTGTTGAATACAACTAACATGAACTCATTGCTTGTGTGAACATCATCGTGTTTATCAGTTGGTGTAGTTGGTCTTATCATTACTTGGGGCGGGCTAATGACAGAACACGGGAGTGTATGAGAATCAGTATTCGCTAAGTCTGTCTCTGAAATATGCTTAGACGATTTTTCTTCATTTTTATCGTGGGAAGATGTTTGTATCTGAGGTACTGTAATAGTGGCAGTATTTTGAGTCTCATTACCCAGCTTACTGGTTGCAATGGCTATTGCTAATAATGGTGCATGTTTAGCTGAGCTTAAAGAGCGTTCGGTAAGCTCCTGATTATGGCTCGGTTTCACAGGTTCTGCACTACGCAGTAGCGCTAGAGTTGAGTTAGTTGAGACGGATTTGTCTTTGTTCAAAGATGGGTTTTTCGAGGGACTTTGGCTGCGCACTCGATTTATTGTAGGCAAATTGCGCGAGGCAAATTTTTCTGGTATTGCCTCTTGATGCAATGCTAATGCCTTAATATTTGGCTGTTTTTGAAAAGGTTTTTTATTGGTAGTTGTTGAGTGTTGTTGGTGTAAACTGGATTCCAAGTGCGAAGATTCTCGAGGTAAATTTTTAGATGAAATATTAGAAGTATGTACCGATGTGTCCACTTGAGAGTTTATATTATGAGGGTTCCCCTTTCTAATATCTGACTCAGCATTGCTTAATGATGGACTTTTACGGATATCCATTTTTAATAACTGATCTGATGTTCCGTACGACATTTCTCTGTGTAAATTTACGTTATCAAGCAGTTGTGGAGTTGGTGTTTCGGTGACTATTGGCGATGAATATGATGTCGTATTAGAACTGATTCGGGGAGGTGAGTGTGTTTTACGACGGGGTGGCATTGGATTATTCTTATCAGAAAGCTTTGATGTGGATTTTGGTTTGATAATGCCACGTTTTGAATCGGGAATGAATAATATGTCCGATTCTTCGGAGGGATCGCTGAGTCCATAAGGATTTTCTGCTTTTACTCTAAATTTATACTCAGAACCCTCGATTAAATCATGAAGAGTAGTTGTAAGTGAACGAGCTGTTGCTGCTTTAAGCCAGACATTCCAACCAATTCGGAAGTACTCGACAATATAATTCCCAATTTTACACCCGCCATCATCTATAGGTGCTGTCCATGAAAGTGTGGCTGATTTTCCAAAAGACATGTTTAAACGTACTTTGCCTGGAGGATCTGGGCGGGATGTTACCGTAACTAAGAATGATGTTACATCTTCGCCTAATTTGTTAAAAGCTTTAATTGTGTACTCTCCACGATCAGCACGTTTTATATGATTTATTTTAAGTAATGAATTTTTGTCTGTATTTGATGTTTCGAAACGACCGTTATTTAGAATTACATTTCCTTCATGTAGCCACGTTACGCCCGGTTGGGGTTGACCGGCAATACCCACTTTCAATCGAAGCATTTCATCTGCCTCGACAATTAAACCATCTTCATATGTGCGCGGAAGTCGTATTTTTGGTGGCGCCTGTACTAATAGTTTTGCCTTTGTCACAACATGTCCAGCACGATTTGTCGCAGTGCATTTAATCTCACCCACGTCAGTAAGTGATACTTGATGAATGATCAAAATACTTTCATCATTATCATTCACGATTTTCATTCGTCTACTGCTGAAAATTTCATATCCATCCTTAAACCAGTTGATCTCAGGAGGTGGTTCGCCTAAAGTACGCACTCGCAATTCTATTCGCTCATTTTCGACAGAAAATTTGTCTTTTAACTCTTCCACAAATCGAGGAACTGTTATGGCATTACGTTGTAGAGTTACGGTAAGTGTATCTGAGAGTTCACTCGATTCTGAACGACCTATAATGTTTTCTGCAAAAACGCGAAATTGGTATCGCCAACCAGGTTCAAGCCCACTGATAGAAACCTCACACCGAGTTATCGGTAATGGGCTGGCTCGCACCCAGTGTGGTGAACCCATGCGGCGATGCTCAACGACATAGTCTGTAATTGGTGATCCGCCGTCTAATTTTGGTCGTTCCCATTGCAGATTAACTGTATCAGGTTGTTGGTCAGAGAGCGGTATTAGAATTGGGCGACCTGGTGGGGATGGCCGTTCTATAAAAAGATAAATATTTTATAAATTTTCTATGCAGATGTTCATTTAATTTTCAATTTTTATTTGATGACCTGACTTTACAAATCATTCAATATTACTAACAATTTCATCATTGCATTTGTGAATTATTACACGGAAGTTATATTAGGTAAATATTAAAAAAAAAAACGTGGAACAATAAATCAATGTGTCTATTTTTATTTCATTTTCAAATCGAAACAAACTAAGTTGTGAATTAACCATTTGGTTAATATATTAATTACCTCGAGGGACATTGTTATATTTAATAATTCATTTAAGTTTATAATTCGAGAGAGGGTTTAACATTTTTAAAGGCGAGTAGATTATTCAAATTTGCATAATTGTTGTAAGATTTATATGTGTAAATGGTATTTAGCCATGCCCAATCGAAAGTCCAAATCTTGTCAACATTTTATTTTAAAAGCTCAAGAGGAAAAAAGCACTCTCACAATCACAAAAATATTTTGGGTAACACTTAAATGAAGGCACGACCAAGCAACCACTAGAGTTCATTTTTCTAAAAATATAAATTTTTGTTGGTGCCACTTACTGTGATAATTCTGAAATTTGTGTTTTTCACGAAAAGTTTGCATTATCGACCAGGAATTCTGCGAAATAAACCTACCTGCCGATTTCCAATGTACATTCTTTTTAGGACGTCCAGTTTGAGATTGAGTTTGAAGTTTTCCAGGTTGATTTCCCATTTATTAGTACAGAAATATTCGTTTATATAAATACATATTTATAAAAGTACATATACGTATATTAACTTTTAACAATGTATGTAAACGTGTTCTTCTAACCGTTGTGTGATATTAGTTTTTTGCTACAAAAATATTTAACAGAGTGAAAGTTAGTTTTAATTTATTCGATTATAAAATATCCATTTTGTTGTAAATTTTCGGAAGTGAACACCGCGTTGAATAATCTGATTTTCCTACTCGCTACCCGTGCAGAATACACCGAACGTTTCGATCGCGTCGTGCGTCTTTTCTGGGAACGAATGAGGAATAAAATAATGAAATAGAATTTAAAATAAAAAATCTAGTCAGATTTTCAGTGTTGAATGTCGCTCAATTTTACTTGGTTCGTGTTTTCTTCAAGTTATTTTTATTTTTTAGTTTATTCATTTGTTGGGAGGCAGTTTGCCTGTGGCTCTTTTTGAATCAACAAAATGTTACAGTAATGTTTTATGTTGTATTTTATCAGAGCAGAGAAAATATACTAAGATAGTGCACCACTGACATAAATCGGCCTCACAACAGAGGTTTTAGCTTTTAGTTTAAGATTTCGAACGTTGTTATTGAACGAATTACTAACGAAATGCGTTCTCATATTTATTGCTCATACGTACATATTGTCTCTAGCTACGGAGAGTATATTTTTCTATATTGTGTTTGTGTGTTTCTGTTGCATTTTTTATTTTATTGCAGTTCATATGATTCCGTACAATTTCACTTTCGTTTCATCGGCTGTGCAAATTAATTGCAAATTGCATAAATTAAGTATTAATTAATTAAGTTCGTAAAGAGTTGACGAATCAGGTGCCGCCGGGCAGTACTTTCAGGTTGGCCGTAGCAGAATGGATGTTAAGTATGTAATACTAGGCCTTGGGTAAAAGACAAAGTGCCCATAGACTGCATTTGTTTAAATAAGTAAGTGCGTCAGCATTTGATATTCTATCGATTTTTGTTACAGCTTCATGGTCTTCTAGCAGATAGTCTATATCTTCATCATTGTCTCAGTGTCGTTTTCCTTAGTCCAAATATTTAAATAATAATTGCTTAAACTTATATGCATAGAGTTCTGAATTACTTTAGCATATTTCAAGAGAGATGAACTGCAGCACACATTCCTATTTGTAGAGTAAACATTCCTTAAGCAGGAAGATGAAGTAGATGCGCACTTTAAGTATCAATTACTAGAGAAGTATAAACTGCGGATTAGTTTTGTTTGCAAATGCTCGTGAGTATTTATTAATGAAAAGTGCTTATCTAGTATTTACACCGTTACTCCAAAGACCATTCATATAGTTAACTCTCAAAGAAAAACACACACAGCAGCAAGTAAAAAAGGCAGCATAATTTTAAACTTTTTATATAATATATTATATCGACTGTTATGACAAAAGAAAAACAACAAAATAGTGAAGAATTTATTCAAGCGTTCTCTCAAAACCCACTTTTGCCGCAACAGGCCAAGTGCTTGCGATGTTGTTTTTAGTCTCGTTTAAAACCTCTTCCACGAAAGTTTGCATTGCTGTTGTGTGTCAACAGGAAAATTAATGTTGTGGTAGTTTTAGACTTTCATTTTTAAAAATCTTTGAATGTTAATTGGCAATGTATATAATTTCAACTATTTAAAATAGTTAATATTTAAAAGCAAAATTAATCAAATTTTTAAATGTAAGACTTAAAAGTTGATTTTATTAATTCCAATAAATATTAACTAAAAGCTATAAATAATATAGAATTTTCGTGATATATACATATCTGTGTATTTGTGTTTTGTAATAATGAAAGTGTTAAATTAATGTTTAAACACCTCAAAATTTATTTAAAATAGGATTATAATGGCCTATTATCATGATTTAAGTGAAGCACAGTGTTTCGAAGATTTAATCTAATTGAAAACCAAAGATTTTTTTTTTATAAAAGAAATAGATTATTTCCCTTCTTCATTTTAATAAATCTAACTTTGATCTGACGTATTTTAGGTTAATTACAGTCACCCAAAATTACAGATCAAGGAGGTGGAAGAAGTCTTCTAATCTTAAAAATGAGTTTGGTTTTGCTGCGACATGTGATGTTATATGTGTTGAAAACGTATGAGTGAACAAACATTGTTTGTTGCATTTTTGTTGCAAGTTCACCTTTAATAAGCATGCACTGCATCAACGTTTAGCGTGTCAAACAGGTTTCACGGTTTTAAAATGTGAAATTACTGGCCCCAAATTACTTTTACATACAGTTATATTGAGTGTTTTTTTTCTTGTTTTCGTGATCATGATAAGAAAACCGGATTTACAGATGTTATAAATTCAGTTCAAGTTCTCGTTAAAAGCTAAGTCTCTTGTTAAATTTGTTAAGAATCTTCAAGAGAAACATGGAGGATAATGTTTTCAGCGCGCTACAAACTCGTATAGCTTATTTACCTGGGGGATTCGATAATGAAAACCGAATAATATTTGTTATAAATATTATTGATGATCCGCAATTTTGGAAAAGACGTTATCTGGAAATATCAATTAATTACTTAAAGACTTCATTAAGGTAAGTAAAAATCAATTAAGTAAGCCATTTCACAAAAACTTTACCAATAAGTGTTCTTGGTAAGAAAGTTCAAAAAAAAAAAAAAAACAGACGAATATGTGTTTTTTTTTTAGTCTCTAATATTGTTCTTCTTCTACCCTATCAGTAATATCTTGATATCTGATTTAAAGCCATAGGAAAACGTGCACTTGTCGATTTCGCGTCATTTTGACTACTAAGAATATGTACAATACACAACTACACTTTCTTATGTATTTGTATATAATGTTTTTTGTTGGCTAATTTTGTTTCTATTGTAGTCCTTTGATGTTGAAAAATGGAGTTACACTTATAATTGATGCGAAACAAAGCACTGCTCGTTTAATAAGGACATATGTTCGTATACTTTGTAATATTTTTGGTGACAGCGAAACAGCTGTAAACTTATTTTTGGTCAAATCAGAGTGTTTTTGGGAGAAACATGTTGAGCAATGCAAAAAGTTTCAAACTAAGGGAAAGGTAGCTGCGATTGGAAATTGTTCGCTGGCTTCGTTTTTAATATTTTCTTTTGTTTTCAATTTTAGCCGGTTGTGCTCTCAAGAGCACGATTACTAAATTATGTTGATAAAGCCAATTTACCTACGGAACTAGGAGGTTCATTGGATTTTCATTTTGATTTGTGGTTGCAGCATCGCCAGGTAGGTTAAAAAATATGTTCTCGAATATTAGTAAACATATATTATTTGCTAACAATTTAATAAAGTCAATAGATCTGTTTAGTAGAAGCTATGAGCAAACCATGGATGCAATAGGAAAACTTTTAGTGCTGTTAGTATCTGTCAAATCGTTGCGTGCAACAGATGCCAAGTCAACGATAAAAATGTTTACTCGAATCCATTTAAAGGTGCAAAGAAATATTAAAACGGTTATTGCAATGGGTAAGTCCTTATTTTCTTTTTGTTAAGTACAAGTAAGACTGTAGAATTACTCAAAGGATTTTTTTATATAAAAGAAATGTAGGTAGTATTTAATTTTTGTGATATTTTATTTATGAATGTATTTTTATTATTTCCACGTTTCCATTTATGCGATTTTAAGACAAAATTATTATTAACTTATAAAAAATTTTAAAATAAATGATCAAAAACCTATATGCTTACAGGGAACCAAATATTGGCACGACTTGGCGAAGTTTACCATAAACCAAAAGTAGCGTCTTTTTCAAAACTTGATTTTTTAGAAACTAACCGCACTGAAATCAAAGTAAAAAAATTGTATTTGTCTTAAATTGTAACTGTTATTAAACCTACTATTTTAATTGTACCCAAGATCGTACCTTCAACATTTTCAAATTATCCATTGCCTCTGGACTTATATTATGAATACAATCGAATCGAGAAGAGGCTTAATGAAATCGAAAACAAACAGACCCAATTACGTAATGGTTGGCTGAAACTACTTACAAGCATTCAATACGGACGTGAGCTGGAAAATTTGGAAAAATTGGTTTCTTTTGTCACAAATTGGATACTTAATACAGCTGAGCAAATGCTTAGTCGGGATAATTCCATTGGGGATGACGAAATCGCTTGTGAGGCCAAACGAATAGCACACGAATCGCTCGAATTGAAATGTCGTGAAACATATGGAACTTATGCTGAATTGCTTTACAAAATTAATAATTATGCTGGGGCAAAAGATGATTGGGCCTTCAGAGATCTTTTATCAAAACGGGACTTCATGCAATTTGTTTGTCGCTCGTTTGCCATGCGGTTACAGCGGCGGCGAAATGTCCTTATTATATCTTTAAGGTTTTTCCGACTTGTCAATGATTACTCAGATCGCACAAATAAAGTGATGGATTTGATAAACATAGGACTTACTAACGATAATTCAAATGTAGATTTTCAAAAAACCGTTAAAAATTTGCAAAAACTGAAAGATAGTCAAGCTCTTCTTGGTAAGTACTTTAAAACAATAAAGTAATTTATTGATTTCGTTTTTTTATTTAGCCACAATTGAAAATCAACTTACTTGCGAAGGAGAAAAACTCACAGATATGTTGACAATGCCGGTGAAAGATGCACTTGGTCGGGATATTGGAATGGATAACATTAATAATGACATTATTAATGTTGAAAATATATTGAATTCAATATTAGCACGACGCCAAATCGTTATGGCAAGCATAGAGTTGCACAAACTCACGTTAGAACAGGTGGCACATGTTTACATATATGAACGGGATGCAAACACAGCGATTCAATGGATAGTCGATTTGTATTCTGTAATGATTTGTTGCCACTTACATGTTGGTTGTAATATTCATGAAATACAAATGCAAAAGAAAGAATTGCAGTCATTTCAAGAAACCGCAAAGGTGAGTTAGCTTATTACATATTAACAAGAATTGTTAAAAAAAAATATTCCGTTTTGTTATTTTTTTAAAGAAAAACTGAGTCTCTGTATATTTTACAATTTTGGGAATTAGTTGATTTTATATTATTGTAATTTTAACGATAAAAAAGCAAGAAAAACGCTTTAAAAAATAATATTTTTATTACATATTTCAAACATAAAAACTATTCGTTCCATCTTTGTCCATTGTGTAATTTCTATCATATTTCCATTACCAGACTATCCATACATATGATGAACCACAATATTTGAAGGCTTTCAATAATTTTTACATTTCTGCTTTCAGAATATCTTTAATTTTGGAAATCAACTACTGGAAGCATCTTTAGCTTTGCGAATCTCTTGTAAACTGGAAGTTACTGTAACGGAAAAATTAACTAAGAAATTAAAATTGAACTGGCAGAGTTTTTGCGAAATAAGCCAAGAACAAATGGCTCGTTTACGTGTTTCGGCTGTTTTTCACCGAAGCATAGAAAAGTATTTCAAAAAGCTTTTGAGCATCAAAAAAAAGCTTGCCAGATTTTATTTAATTCAAATACATTTTGTCCCGTCAACGGTAGTTTTTAATACAGAGAAATTTTGTCGCTATCTGATGGAGCGAGAACAACTTTTGGTTGAAGTTGGACGTATGGTCCGTTTAGGTCGTCTGCTCAAATCTCGACTTAAAGAACCATTCGAATTACTTGCTACCCCTAACAAAAGGTAAGAACACGAATTTTTTTGATTATAATATCTTGCACGAGTTTTTAAAACTCTGAGACAATTAAGTTTTTGTAAATTGATTTTTAATAATATAAATAAAATATACTTAAAAAATTACCACTGTTTTAGTCGAGTTGGTTGATGTTTAAGACTTTATTGTTTTCTTTTTTTATAACAGAGGATACCTATTTTTACAATAGAAAATAGTCTTATTAATTCGCATACGAATAAATAAAAGTTATGTCTGTCTTTTCGCACTCTACTTGTTTTAAATATAAGTATGTGAATACATAAAAAGACTTTAATTTTAATGAGCAACATCATAATGATAAAATTTCAAACAGTCTTGTAAGTGTTAAACGCTTTTTAATCAAAACTTAAATTTATTTAAGCGTGTGCACCTCGGAATGGCCACCAGATTGTGAAACTGCAAGTAAACACCACAACGAACTCTGCAACAGTGCCTGCAAAGATTGTGCTCAACCGGTGCGTTTGTCAAATAATAGTATAGTCACAGATGTGGAGGATTTTGTAAAGCCTACCACAGACAACAATACTTTGGCGTGCCTCTCAATTACTGATAAATTGGCTGATATTACTGAATTGGCGGAGTCGCTTGATGCGGTTATTCATAATATGCAACTAAAAATCATCACTTAAAATTAAATTCAAATGAAAATTGTATGAAGTTGGATTATGAAGTTCAATTGATGAGGTAAGATAAGTCTATTTTAGTTCTATTGGTAGTCTAGCGTGGATAAATAACTTGCTACTTTTTCTCGGGGCAATATAACTTTGTATTAACATAACGTTTTATATCAAACCTCGTTAAATCAAGCTTATATAATGTATTTGCTATTATCCAGATCATAGAGAGACTGTAGAGACTTGACAAAAAACTAGTAATATTTTCCATTTTTGTTTTTCTGTTACGTTTGGTAATTGAAAATAAATTTTGATTTTCCATTCTTACAATCATAATTTTTAGAAGACGAATACAGATGTGCCGAAGATCTAGGTTCCGTAAAAGTCACAATTTGATTTTTTCCACATATGGAATGGTTGCATAGCTTGATACTTGCTACATCGAATTTTTTTACATTAAAGACTCGGTGCTTGCACTATCCGTACAATTTTAAATCAGTAGTTGCTACTCCGGTTTTTGTTGCGAGCAAGAACTGAAAGACTACTGTATATACAAAGTAAATTTTGATTGACTGAGTATTATTGTACTAACTCAACCAGCTAGAAGCACAGTATATTGTTGTTTTTGACCGGTATTATATCGTGTTCAAAATAAGAAATATGAGAACAATATGTTAGCCAAAAAAACTCGCATCTCGTAAAGATTTAATGAGAGAGATTCTCATTAGTTAGTTTGTTATATTGACTCTTTAGTTTTACGCATTTCTCTTTTAGGTAAATTCTCTTCAAAAATAAACAGGTTTTAATGAATTAAAAGTTCAGAGCTTAACTACAGTATATTCTCCTTAACAGCAACTCTCGTTACACGTTATACCGCAAATACTTCAACGGTCTAAAAAATAATATTTTTGTAATTATCAAAAGCGTGAAGCGGAATAAAAAATATTTATTATTGACTTATTTAATATTTAATTTTATTTGTTTTAATTATGTATGGTATATATATGTATATATATTGCAATCGTATTGTTATCCTCGGTAAATGAAATAATTCAAGCCTCGGTTTCGATTAGTTGCGGGTATCGAGAACATACTGTATAAGATTACATTTTATTCCAGCTGTTGACGTAACTGATTTTAAGTTCTAAAAAAATAAGCATCAGTTACTAATATCATTGTAGCATTTATATTGCCATGAACAATCATCGACTCAATTTATCAATAAAAGTTTTTCTGCGTGTCAGTCATCAGTTTGCGCATTTAGTTGGTGAATCGCGCTTGTGCAGTCGGGTCTTACCCGAAGAGAAGTGGATACCATTTAGGCAAATTTTTAATACGTTCTTTAAAAGAAATGCATATAGCCATGTCATATTATAATAATATTGAGAAAAGATTAAGTTAAAAAGTCTTCATTAGTAAAAAAAATAATTATTTAATACAATACATATGTAAATGCAGTTTTGCAAATAAAATAACACTTAAATATAAAATTGTACGATCAATTTGAGTTTATCAAAACTATAAGTTAAAGTGCACGCCTAAATTATTTTATAAATGTTTTTATATTGTTATTAAACTTTGCGCAAAAGAACGGTTTGTTATTCATTAACGAAGAGTTATCTAATTACGTACAAAATACGCATAAATGATGCTCTCATATATGTATAATATAAAAACAGGAGAAAGAAGACAAATTAAAAAACATAACATATGCTCACATTAAATAAAGAATACAACAAATAATTAAAAATGTAGGACAATACAAACTTTTAGTTTAGCATTTTCCAATGTTTACAATATTCGGAAATTATATATACGCGATTTTTCATATATGTATGTACATTTGTTTGTATGTATTTAATTTTGCAGATAGTTATTCAATTCTATGGTTTTATGTTACGATGATGTAAAATTTGCATTACTCAAAGTCATATTTATTGGCGGTAAAGTTGGTATATAGAAATATCGCAGCGTACATCATATGCGTATGTATATGAACAACAATTTTTTTTATTTTAAAAATAGCCAAAAACACTGTATGTTATATACAATATATGGTATATAGAATATAAAGATTCGTGCTCAAAAACAACAACAAACTGCCATTATGCTATTAGTGAACATATGCGTGTATTGTACGAAAGAGAGTGTAGTTAAACATATGCATGCTGTTTTGTGCTTAACATGCGAGTAATAAAAAATTGTGAGTTAGCGCGAACAACTGATGATAGTTCAAGTATTTGAAATACAGCAACGAAACCGTACGCATGTACAACAATGAAAATTTTCGAACGGGTGTAGATAAAATTTTTTTTTTGTATGCGAATTAAAATTTTGTTAATAAACGATATCAATATTAGAACCATTTTTTTTATTTAAAGCGATATAAAGGTGTTTATAAAAAATAATTCAAGAAAGTATTTAATTTTATTTGTAAAGAAACTATTAATTGAATATTGAATAAAACTCCTGGAAATGAAATATATCAGTCATCATTATGGAGCATAGTGACGCAGTAGACTTGTCGGAGTCGAGTCAAAATTTCGGTGATTGCAAAAATCATATAACATTACTAGATTCTTATTCAATGCAAAATACAGAGCTAGCACCTGTTCCGGGCGATCGATTAGAACAACATGGTAATACTCACAATGAGGTTGTTACACGAGATACCCATGCCACAACTATAGGAACGGTTGTAGTGCGATGCGGTCCTATTCAATTAGTGATCGCTCTTTTGCAAGTAAGTAATAATCAAGTTAATACTAAGCCACTTTCTTATTGTTATTAAAATTAAATTTTAGCAATATAAGCTACCTTCTATATTTGGAACAAAGAGTATTTATATAATATGATTTGTAAATGTGTGTCCACATGACCATGATTAAATTTATAATTTTCAATCATTTATACTTTTATTCTCTTAAGAATTAGGAACAGAATATAAACAGAAGCAAAAACTGGCAATATACTCGTATTAGATACCATATGCATTGCTGAAGCATATTTTATAAATCAAACTTGCACAAATAATCCATAAATACATACAGCCAATGTTTTTCAATTAGACAATATTTGCAATTAGATAATTGATTTCAGTTAATGTAAAATTGAAACATTTTGTTTTTTCTTATGTCATAAAGCGAAACAACTGATTTTCACTACTTTTTATTAACTCCTCGCTTTAAGTAAAAATGTGAATGCTAAAACCATATGTGACTGATGGTCTTGTTTTTAAATTAAATGAAACAGAAAAGTTAACATACATTAATTTCTAATAAAATAAATTTCTTCTGCATTAAAACAGGCTATTTTAGCTGAAATAATGTTAATAGTTTTTATGTTTAAAAGAAAACAAGAATTTTAGATGATCAGATATGCATAAAACTAGGTATTAAAATCAGATTTTCTGTTTACAATCTCTCATTATGGCCTGCGATTTTAATTCTTTGCTAAGGACTGATTCCTTTTTATATTCCATTAAGAAATCAAGAACGTCCAATTTTTCTGCGCTGAATTCTTTTGCCATATTTATACAATATGTTTGAAAACTGACGAAATTTCTTCACTTCACTTTTATTTATAGAGTTTTGCGGATCAATATTTTTTTATCTGAAGCTTCCAACAATAATTGTTATTTAATTTGCAGAGCTCAGACGATATCTTTATAAAAGTAGTTGAAGTGGAACCAAAAATAACTCTTCTCGGATTAAATTATGAAGACTCTTTTCGTATGCAAAATGATCATGATGATGTTCTTGAAAACTTACAGGTAAAATGTATTTAATTTGTTTTACTGATTTGATGATTATCTAAAAATTATTTAGAATTTGCCCGGACCAATGGAGGAATTTATTTTAAAAGCAGATAAGCTTCTCGCTAAAAAACGTATAAGTTCTGAATTAGTTAAGGCCATGGCAGGAACAATAAATATTATATGGCAAGACATACTTAATCTAATGAATGATAGGCATCATATACTTCATTTGTGCACCCAGTTTCATGGTAAAATGTCTCATTGTTTTTCTTGTATGAATCAACTTGAGGAAGCCTGCTTGGAAACCATTCTGCCGATTACGGTATTGGAGGCACAAGAGTTTCTCAATAGACTAAAGCAAATGCGTATAGATATGCTAACGGCGGTAATGGCCGCGTTAAAAGATGGCAATGAGTTGCTTGATCAGTTACAGGGTATTGAAAACAAAGAGACTTTAGATACCAGGCCTGAGCACATTAAACGAGATGCAATGCGCTCAGTGCATCAGGTACAACAGTGGTTAGAAGCACTGCATGATCGCCGCAACATACAAGAAACTTCATGGCAGAAGCGTAAGAATCAACTTGAGAAATGCTTAGCACTTGCTCTACTCAGCTGTGAACTAATTGAGTTGGAGAATGCGTTAAGTCGACAACGAAATAGTATAAATGAATTTTTCAGCCTCGGTGAATGTGAGCACACGGCAAAAAATGCGTTACAAAATTACCATGAATGGAAGCTTCAGGCCTTGCAATTTCGTGACCGGGGCCTTAAAATTACACGCGCAAAGGAAAAACTTCAAGATCCAGACTTATCTTCAGGAGATGAATCTTGTGCACGTGCTTATGCTGTACTAAGTCTTTGTTCAGAGCATTTGGATCTAGTTGACCAACGCGAACATTGGCTTCAACAGGCCAGAGAATTCTTTTTAAAAGCTGAAAAATCACTTTTAGTTTTAGAAAAACTTGAAGTGGAGCTTTTAAACACGCAATTGGCTAAAATTTCTCCTAATAGTTTAACTGTTTATTCAAAAATTACACACGATGTAGATAATTTCACTGAAGAATCCCTGCGCATGGGTTATGCCATCGTGAATGAAACTGGATTTACTCCACAGGAAGTGCAGGGCGTAAAGCGGGTATTGGATGAGATCGAAAATCGGAAAATATATATCAAAGGAATTTGTGCTGCCAGTAACCAAGATCAAAAACAAGTGCAAAATGCTTTATTGGACTTTTTTACTCAATACGAAGATTTGCTTAATTGGATTCAATCGAAAGATAAATCTCATTTGCAATACTATCTACAAATAGGGCAAAACTTAGAAGAGGCGAAAGAGTTCCTTTTGAAACATCATGAACTTATGCAGGATCTTGAGGTTAGTATCAATGAAGTAAATTTGAATAAAACATAGCGCATCCTATTAGTCTTATATTTTTGAAATTGTTTTATTTTATATTTATAGATCAGGGGCGAATTGATCAATAAGCTTCTTGAAACTATAAAAGTTAAATTGGACTTACTCAGTGCCCAGCAACGTTACGCAGTAGACTCAAAAGCTGAGTTACTTCATAAACATTGGATTGAATTAAAAAAAAATGTTTTGAACCGTGTTGATTGCGTTTCCCTTCTAATAGAATTTTTTGAAAATGCAAACGACCTACGTAGGCAATTAGACTGTCTTCAGGAACATTTAAAACAAACACCCGACGAAGAGAAGTTAAACATGCTTGAGATTACATGGAGTAATATTCGGAACCGTTTCAGTAGTCTGAAGGAATATGGAATGAAGTTTATTAACATTAAAGTACGTATTACTGAAGATACAATATTTAAATTTAAGCAAAGTAAAATGAAGAAACACACTTTTTAAACTTCTAATGCATTTAAAGTAAAATATTATTTGGAATTCTACATGTTTACTTATACATATATTCTTGATCATTTAAGCTTAACTTTGCTAAATAATTTTTTTATTTTGAATGTGGTTCCTTTCAATGTATGCTTTTTGAATTTTGACTTTTCAATTTCATTAGTTATACACCCTAACAAAACAACGTTTGCAAATTGTGCAAATTTAATTCGAAAATCATGGATTTATTTACGAAACTTATCGTGCTCAAACTTCATTCACCAGTTGACTGGTTTTCGCACCAAGCATTTTCTGTTGTAACGCCGTTACACCCAAAAAAAAAAAATTGGCTTCATGTGGTTTATGGACTAGTAGACCCATTGGCCATATCGGTAAAGGTGATCAAAAAAGGCGAAATTGTTGTATAGTCAGCAATTGAAACATAAAATTGCTTGATGATACTGTTATTAACTTTTAAATGTGGGTTCTGCAATTTATATTAAAACCTAGCCGAACAAATTTTTCCTTCTGAATTAAACTGTAGATTTTAAACATATCATATCCTTCGAATGTTGACAGCTGTTGTTTCTTGTGAAACAAAATCCCCCGACGCAAGAAAATTTATTCATTTTAATTCTTTTTTTTTCAATTGCATTGTTTCCATTAATAGGACACAAATAGCTGCCTTAAAGCAAATCTCTAAGATTTAAGAGAATCAATGTTTACGTAAGAACTTCTTTATAAAACCAAGGGATAGACTGTTACAATAGGTAAAGCAAAAGAAATGACTTTCGGATGTGCTCGCTTAGTATACACACAGAAAACTCTCTTAAATGAGATTAAAACGAAATAACATAAATAACTAAAATTGTTTTTCGCTCTGCTATTTTCGTTGTACTGCAGATTGAAGATCCGTATATTCAGACGAAATCTTCGACAGAGGCAGTAGAAAAAATTCTAAATTGTTTTAGTAAGTGCCAGTCTGATGTAGAAATAAGTCTGGAAAGTTGGACATCGCACATTGAAAGTAAACGAGAAATTGAAACTATGTTAGAAACAATCATGAGTCAAAATGAAGAGGTAAGTTCTATGATAAAAAACGTCAAATGAGTACTGCAAAAATCTACATTCAAGACGACCAATAAGACGACAAAGGTAGATAGTCAACTGTATCCAGTTTTCACATTGCCTACGGTTGATGAAAAGGAACTTTGCGATCTAACACGCAGTAAACTTCATAATGTCAATGGAGACATAGAGACAGCACAGGATGAAATTCAACAGCGAATACAGGCCACATTAAGTATACAAGCGAAAAGTCAAGAAGCTTTGCAGAAGATTGAAGAAGTCGTAGAGAAATTGAGAGCGCTGAAATCGAAATTGGATGGCATAAAGTATGACTATCGATTGCTACTGGAGAATATGTTACAGTTTTTGGAAAACGCTTTGGAATTAAAATGTATAATTAACCAATATTTTAAGGAAAAATTGCAATCACAATCGCCAGTATCAGGCGTTCAAGAAGTGATTGATGAACATAAGAAATTTTGCGACGTTTGCATGGATAAATTTAGATCTTTAATCACTCAATCTGAACTATTGATCGATCGAGTGCGTATATTAGAGCCTGTTGGAGCATGCGAAGTTGATATTAATCGTATTCTAACAATTTTGGAAAATCTACGGACTTATTTCGAATCTAATAGCACCGAGAGAATGTCAAATTTGGAGCTGCTTAAAACGCTGGATCAGTTTAAATCTGAGCTTAGCGATTTCGATCACAGTCTAAATAAAGTACGACATCAGTTGCATGAGATCAATGAACAAAACCTCGACAATTCAGCCACAGCCAAGACTTCTTCACTTGCATTTGAATATTTTGAACGCACAGTTGAGGTAAGTAGCCAGCTGAGGAGAAAGATAAATATTCTGATTTTGAAGTTAGAAATTGCAATTTGATAAAATTTAAATAGATGTGAGACTAAGGCCAAACTCTCATAGTCAGTTACTTTTGTTATACATACTAAGTATGTGAAAATTCTATAAAATTTCTATTGTTATTTTACAAAATATGAGATTTATATGATTATATCATAAGGCATGTTTTTTGTTTCATCTAAAAAGGAATAAAATGATAGATTGTTTTATTATTTAGATGATAGTAGCTGAAATCGTGATTAGAATCATAAATTTAATTGATTTTGTTTATTTATTATGTGTGATATTTACATTTTAAATGATCAGTTAATTTTCTTTATTATCTTTAATTTAAAGAAATAACTTAAACTTATTAAGACATATAAATATAATTTTTTTTTTTATTATTTATTTAGTTACTTGAAAAACGTTTCGATACGTTCACAAAAACAATTTCACAGTTATTGATAAAAAATCCCGATAAAGAAGCGTATTTCAACAAAGAACTTAAAAATCTAACAGAAAAATGGCAGACCATTAAAGAAGAAGTTCAGCAAAAACGGCGGAACTTAAATCAGGCAACTGAATTTTTTGAAGTAATTGAAAAGGTTAGTAAAAATTAATAACACTGAAATCATATTCAAAATATACTAAAGTAATGATTTTTTAAAGATCGAAACTGAATACCGTGAAATAAGTTATTTCTTTAAAAGTGTATCACAAAAAGTGCCTGACATACGTGACTCTATTGAAGCTTTGAATCTAATCAATGACATAGAAAAATATGTAACCAGCCGAGAAGAGCCTTTACGTTCAAAATTGGATTTTGCAGTAAAGTCTACATACGACAAGATAAAAGTGTCTAAATTAAATAACGATGTCAATGCAATATTTCAATTATTTAACAAGTTAAAATCCGAGATTAAAATAGATCAAGATCGAATAAATGAAAAAAATAAACGCGAACAAAGTGAAAAACGTCTAATAGAGCAGAAAGATAAATATCAACAGAATTTGGCGATCAACGATTTAGATGTACATGAGCACGACTTGCATTTGAAAAATGTATATAATCTAGAACGTGATCGAAAGACCCAAGACTTTCCTACTGGATCAACTTTAAAGTCAATATGTGAACAAAATATATTTCAGAAAGAAGATTTAAAAGAGCTTACTGCGATCAAAGAAAAATCTTGTGTTCAGACATTCTCAGTATCTAAAGATGTAACAGAGGTTTTTACTAACCTTAAATATACTTTGCCGTATTTTAAATCTCCATTAAAAGATGCCATAGCACGAGAGACCGAAAAGTTCATATTTGAATGTGAAGTGGCTGGCGATCCAGAACCAGAAATTGAGTGGTTTAAAGATGGAATTTCGATAAACGATAATACTGATTATAAAACTTCATATAATAATGGTCATTGTTCTTTATTAATTGAAGAGACTTTTGCTGCTGATTCAGGACAATTTTGTTGTCGAGCTTCAAATTTAGTTGGCTCTACTGCTTGTAGTGCTTTGTTATCAGTGAAAGAAAACATAAATGAAGTAGAAATGGTTCCTCCACGCATTTTGAGGTTTTTAAAGAGTGGTCAAACAACCGAAGGCAGCTCTTTCTATTTTTCATGTGTAGTTACGGGCAGTCCTTTGCCGACAGTGCAGTGGTTTAAGAACGATAAGTGCATTGATGATTCACCCGATTATGCAATCACCTATAATAATGGTGAAGCTACTTTAAAATTTGTGGAGGTATTTTTGGAAGATGAAGCAGTATACACATGCCGTGCCTTGAATCCCGCTGGTATCGAACATTGTTCGGCGAGTTTATTTGTTGAACGTAAGTTTAAAAAAAATAATTCTCTAAATAAATTTTGTAGTTAAGTTTTCTAGATTTATTACTATTTAGTATGTTTATGCAGAAACAATAATCGTGACTTCAGTACTGCCTATTTGTAAAATGAACTTGAGTAAAAAAAATTCAATTTATGTACGTGATTACACTGAGTTGAAGTTTACCTTTAACGATAAACTTTTAAGTATTTAAAATTTGTAGAATAAATCTTTTGAGTTGCGTTAGACTGCAAATTGCCAAACTTTACAAATACTTATTATTAATTTTCGACATTTTATAAACAATTCAGCTCTTGAACCAACGGAAAAGCCATATTTTAAAATACCTCTATCGAATGCCATGGTACGGGTTGGTCAAAAAATAAAACTAGAGGCTCTAATTCACGGAATACCACAACCGGATGTGTATTGGTTGCACAATGAGAAACCATATACACCACGAGAGGCTAAAGTGAGTAAAAGCATTTAAAAGTCATGATAATTGTGATTTATGTAGCGAATAGTAAAAATTTGTTAAAAAAATTGAACCGGCAATTACACGACTAATTGATATACTTGTAGATTGTAGATACGTGACAGTTAACTTATGCTTGCATTTCCCATTGCAAAATGACTGTTTTTAAATTTAAATTGATATTATTGAGAGCTATTGTTTATATGAATATATTTGACAGTGTAATGGTATTCACCTGCTAAGGATGAATCTATAATTCATGACTTTTTTTTAACTAAGATTGACGCACCTATTAATATCAATCAATGAAATAGTAGAGGCACCTTTTTGTTTTATTTCCGTTTCTTTTAATGGTTTTGAGAGCTCGACTGCCCTGATAAACCTTGTGGGTAATCCTCTTACATAAGAGTGTATATATTTATATATATTGTTATATATATATTGTATTTGAGATAAGCATATGATCGATTTTTGGAGCAACTAGCATTGATGAAAGCTAATCTATATAAAAAAAAAAAAGAAAAGAAAAACCAATTTTTTATGTATGTTGAAGTTTTCTTCATAAAATTTAAGGTTAAATTAAAAAGTTTTTAAAATATTTTAACTGGCATTGGTTGAAAAAAATTTGTAATAGCCTTAACTCGGATTGGCTTAACTTGAGCTGTTGAGTTTTAAAATGATTTTCTATAGTTTTTAAAATGCTAACAAATCCTCTTGGGAAATGTTGTTAAATGAATTCTATGAATAGACACAGGGTAAATAATCCGCAAAAGATCGTAACTTACGCCTATCATCTATTTGGTCAACGAATCTCATTTGTTGTCACCATGTATGGAGTTACATTGAGCCCTTCTTTAAAAATGTGAAATTGATCGCCATAAATGGGAGGAAATGGCAATTCTTCACTTTGTTCATCAAACAAAATTCTTTTTATATAATCTCCTAGGGGCTTACATGCCACTGTTACACAGAATCTAAAAATAGCACATCGTGATTTGCTAAGCAGATAGGCGGTAAGACGCATTTTTAATTCATCTCGTTATACTTAAGCAATATTATCTATATTGATATAAACATGCAAAACAAATTTCTATAAAAAATAATTACGTAAACTGATTAGAAATAATAAAAAAAAAAAACCAACTCAAGAAGTGCCCGCTGCAAGATTTAAGATTAAACTATAATCTTATGTAGGAAATCATTGTCTTCTAAGCGCTAAGAAAATTTACAATTCACGCAATGTTCGGATACATTAACATTCAAGAGTCAAAAAGCGAAAAAATTTTCAAATACTAAGTAAGTAAAAAAAGATTGCAAGAGAATGCAAAATAAGCAGAACTTGAAATGAAAAATTAAAATACACTTTTACGAGTTAATACATATCTATGTTCCCATATATTTTTTCATTGTATGTACATACTCTTATATATTTACAAATGTGTATGTATAATTTTCTTTTCGTTAATATATACGCCTTGAGAATAATAAACAAAATATGTTTTCTCTCTTGAACTGTTTATTTCTGCAATAATAACAAGTTTTTTTTCTTGTATATAATGTACAAATATGTACATATAGAATTAGGTATTTACATTTTGAGAAAAGCGTTTTAAAAATGTTTTAATTATTATTTCAGTATGAGCATGGCCGAGTAACGCTCATAATATCACATGCCTATCCCAAAGACGCTGGTGAATATGTTCTTATTGCAAAAAATATTGCTGGCGAAGTCAATAGTATGTGTACCGTGCATGTAAAAGGTCGTTTACAAAACGAGACATCAGACTCGGAAATTGCTTCTGATATGGACCCTATTCAACCTGCTGTACAAATGCCTCTGAAAGATGTTTCAATATTCGAAGGCAAACCTATTCGCCTTGACTGTGTAATAATCGGACAACCTGAGCCTGAAGTTATATGGTACCATAATGGCCAACCAATAAAGGAATCTGCCGATGTGCAATTGCTTTTTCAGGGTGACCACTGTTCGCTTATAATTCAAGAGGTTTACCAAGAAGACGCTGGTGTTTATAAGGTAATCGCCATTAATTCAGCTGGAGAAACTTCGAGCAGTTGTAATGTTACCGTAAAGGAAATGAAATTAATGGGCCAGGAATCACAAGTGCTTGAAGAGTCTTCTCTACCGAAAGTCCTACATCCAAAATTTGAAAAATTTTTGACGGATGTATTTATTAATGAAGGAGATATTATTGAGTTGGAGGTAATCGTAAGTGGTGGGCAACCTCTAAGCGCAAAGTGGTTCTTCGCTAATAAAGAACTTTGTGAAAACGATCGTATTAATTTAGTTGCAAATGTTAATGCAGGGATTTTCAAATTGATATTAAAAAATGCAACTGCAAAAGACAACGGATTATATATGGTAAACATTTCAAATAGTGTTGGAGATGTTAATTGCTTTTCGAATGTAATTATAAATTCCGTTAATGCATCGGATAATCAGCGAAATTTAACTAAAAATCTGGTAGGTCCAGAGTTTCAAGAGATCTTTGCGGATAGAAATGTAAGTCTCGGCGATATAGTTAGGTTCGAGTGCATTGTTAAAGGTGAACCCTCTCCGAAGGTATATTGGAATATTAATGATCAACCAATACATGGGGAAAATTACAAAATTTCCAGCAGTGGTGATCGCAATGTGCTAATTATTCAAGAAGCGAATTCTGGAACTGTAGGTAAAGTCAGTTGTATAGCTGAAAACGAGGTTGGTAGATCAACTTGTGAAGCTTTCTTAAATTTAATTGATGGAGGATCACAAGCACAGTCCTCAACAAATAATATGCATATTGAAACTCAAGAGCATAATAATGAAACCTCATGTGTGACAATGAAAAAGAAAACTCTTAACACATTTTTAATCTCTCAAGTGAATGCATTTGAAGAAAAACTGCCACACACAAAAGAGCAAAGTTTTTCAACTAATACTGATTCATGTAAACAGACTCCTGAAGTCATTACAAGGCAACATAATTTAGAAATATCCAACAAACCTATAGATATTATGAACGATAAGAAGAATTTATCAAATTTATCATCATTCAATATTTCATCAACATGTTTTTATAAAGAAGTTGCTCCAATTTTCACTACACCACTTAGTGGTAAAATTGTTGATCAAGGCACCAATGTAATTATGGATGCCAAATATGAAGGATTTCCCACTCCCGAAATATGGATCGAAAAGAACGGGGAAAAACTTGATGAAAATAATAATACAAGAATTTTGGTTGAAAGAAATTGTGTTACAATCGAGCTTAAGAATATAAGTGTCTCTAATGCTGGACGATATACAATAACAGCTTCTAATAAATTGGGTCACTCGACGAGTACTGCGGATTTGGTTGTTAAAAGTAAGTAAGCAAAACCTTAAATTGAATAAATACTTAACTTAGTTATAATACAATGAGAGCAGTGAACATTTGTAAGCTCCATATAGAGGAGTGTAACCCAGCCCTCTTTTATGAGCCTAGGTGGCTACTCGAGACACCCATTCAGTTAGACAAAAAGACCCGCAAAAATTCTAAAAACGGTCAGATTAATAGCATTTTTGATTGAAATTTGGTTATTGTAGATATAAACCATCTAGAGATTCTCTTGAATACATAAAATTCATACGAATCGGTCCAGGCTTGCAAGTGGAGTTCAGTGTCAAAGACACCATATACTACACTTTTTTTTGCTTGGTAAAGCATCCAGTCAAATAAAGAGCTATAGTTGAAAATCGATGGTCTACTTATAAAAAAAAAATTTACATAATTACGGTATAAAACAGGTTATACAAATGTATGTGATTATTTTATTATTAACATTACCATTTCTTAGTAAAAAAAAAAATATATATATATATATAATTTGCAAGATCTTGGGATATATGATTAGAAGTAAATAAAAAGATTTATATGTCGTTTAGTCCACACAAAACCATTGTTATTAGTTTTGAGTTGATAATACTTTTAAAATTTCGAATTTCTGTATCCCTGTTCTTGGTTAGTTAAATTGATATAAAATAAATTTTTTTATTATTTAATCCGTTATTTGTTTCACTTGATAGGAATATGGAATTTTAATACATACATTTTGAATGCTAATGTTTTAAACTATAATGTATGTAATTTAAAAAAAATTTGTTTTTTCTCTTTTTATTAGAAACGGTTTTTCCTCCAGTCTTTGGCAAACGTCTTCAAGCACAAGTTGCTAAAGTTGGCGATAAAATAACAATGGACCTGGAAGTAACAGGACTTCCTGAACCATTAGTTATATGGTTAAAAGACGATATACCTCTTGAAAACGCTTGTATTTCTGAATATAGGCTTTTGTCCTTAGGTAATTCATTAAAGCTTATAATCGAAAAAGGTGAGTTTGCAATTTCTTTGTATTTCGTATTAATCATACTTAATATTATTGATAACTTTTCAGCGCAAATATCTGACTCGGGCAAATACATGGTGAAGGCCACAAATGCTGGTGGTGAAGCAAAGAGCATTGCTGATGTAGCAGTTTTAGAGCTAACACCAGACAAAAAAGAGGATGTAAAAGTAAATATAGATGAAATGCCAAATAAATTCAAAACTGAAGTAAGTGTGCATATGCGAACTTTTTAAGATAAATATTTTTATTTTCAATATAATTGGACATCGCTTGTAGTATATGAGATACCTTTATATAATTTATACAAATTCATTGTAAATTTTTGCTCTTATTGTTTTTCCGCCATTTGAAAAAAATGTTTGAATATGGGTTAATTTTAAAATAATAAAAAAATATTTACAACAGATGATAACATAATATTGTCAATTCTAAAATTAACTAGATAAACGACAAACATCCGCAATCTTACGAGACTAATCAAAGTCAAGAAATAATTGCAACTGATCTTCATGGCTCGTCGTTGTCAAAAATTGTAACTGAGCATCGTTGCACGACCGAGGCAACAATGCGTCTAGAGCACAAAACCAAAAATCTTAGTTTACCTAAACTAAGCAATAATCCTAAAACTTCTACTGATTCCATCAGCGGCATTAAATCATCATCTACTATTCTTATGGATAAATCTGATTATCACCAAGAAAATGAACCTGTAAAAAGGAATTTAGTAAACGCAGAGGTTACTGAATCTAGTACTCAAGCAAATAATATATCGTTGCAAATAGTACCTACGCAATTGCAAGGACCAAAACAGCCCACCCAGTCGATTAAGAGCAAAGATGAAATCCATAATTCTACCGATTTAGTTAAGGATTTGGAAAAAATATATTTGTCACCCGCTCCATCACCAGAAATATGTTATATGCCTGCCTTAAATGTTATATCGCAAACACTTAATGAAAAAAAATGTAAGGAAAAAGTGGAATATGAAAAATTATTAGAAGCAGATATTCCGATTTTAGTACCTTCCGGTTTTATTACGGAGGGCACTGCACAAACGAATGATCTTAAAGCATCTAATCTATACTGCTCACAGTCATCATATCCAAAGGCATCAACAAAGGGTATATCATTGGCAAAGTTTTCGACCCATGCCAGCGGGTATGAAAGCTGTGAAACAAGCGAAATTGATCAACAAAAAACTGATATTTTATTAGAAAATCAAACTAATATATTGTCAAAGCCACTGCAATCATCAGACTCAAAAAAATTTGTTGCGCCCTCATTAATATTACAGGTTACTGAATCTACACCTAAATTGATTTCTGCAATCACTTCACCCACATTAAAGCCAGGATCTCCACCTGAAATATGTTATTCACCTAATATGGAAGCGGGATTAAAAGTTTCAAAAATAGATGAAGGGAAAAATGTTAGAGATAGTAAAATTACGGGACTTATAAATAGTGCTTCAAACACATCACTTCCGTTGACATCTCATATAAAATATTCTTTCAACTTAAACAATAACACTTTTAATCCACCTCCACCTGTATTGTCTAATAAAGTGGGCCGCAATGAATATTATGAAAGCGATTATGAGAGTGATCGTTGGAAATTTAGTGGAAGCGAATCTGATGATATCTCTCATTATTTGAAGCAAGAATTTCAACCGAATTTTAAGTCAAGTGGCTATGCTGCAGATACAGAAGAGCCAAAACTGATACAAATACAGCCACCAAAAATAGATGACTCTGGAATCTACTATAATTCAAATCAGGGGGTTTCAAGCCAAAGCTCTGCCTATAGTTTCGAAAAGAAGGTTTGATGTTCATTGACATTGTCGTGATTTTCGATTATATGTTTTGTTAACTAATTAATTTGAAAATGCATACTTACGTTTTGTTTATAACATAAAAAATAACAAAGATTAATATATGATTGATTAAACTTGATAAGTTACTAAAATTAGAATTTTTCGTAGAAATCTATTTTAATAACCACAAGGAATTGAGTAATTATTTTTGTTTTTGTTTTTATGTCGGTTTTTTTTTACCTACTAAATTTATATTCTTTTCAACAGGGCCATGATTGTACGTCTACCGGCTCTGCGAAGAACTCCCAGCAAAACAACTCAACAAATACTGTAATTAGCTCAAAATTTGAATCATCTAGTGTTAAGTCACATTCCGAGTTAACTACTAGAGCAACAAGAACAAATGTTGTTATTGGGCCAAAATCTCCTATACTAGTGGTCACACCACCACCAATGAAATTCGAGATGGGGTCTTTTCAGGCTAGCTCCAACCAACTAAAATTTAAACCAGTAAAGATTGACATTAATAATGATATGGAAAAAGATACAAAGGAAGAGCACAAACAATATCAGCAAAAAGACAATCAGTCAATATTGTACAACAAATTTAACCAGAAGCTTTCGTCACCTAAACCTTCCAAACAGCAACAACATAAGCCTTCTCCACAGTTTAAACTTGCTAAACCAACTATCTACTACAATGCTATTGCAGGACCTCCTTTACATACAATCAGTAAAGTTATCGAAACTAAAAACTTTTCCCACATAAAAGAATCAACAGAGGATTGTCAAATTACTAATATACAGGAAAATAATCATATTTTGTCTTTTGGTAGTGAGCATTTGAAAGATACTACCAAACAAAATGTGAAATCGTTTTTCAACAGTCCAAGAAATGCGAATTTTACTCATCATCTAGCGACTCCAACTAAATTTATACCAGGCGAATTTCGTGAAAGCGACTACGAAAGTGAAGTAGATAACATAAAGATACATCCAATGTGGTCACCTTATGGAAATAAAGCATTAAAAGGTTATCGACATGTCATACCACCTCAATTAAGTCGCTCATGCAGTGTACCACGTTCATATGACCGTGTTTTGTCTCCAATGGAATTCGACCATGGTCCTGAAATGTCTTCAAGGGCTCATGTCGATATGATTAGAAACTATAATAATCAATTTATAGACACCAACATTTTTGAACAGAATAAAATTCAGTCATTTGATAGATATACGGCCAATAAAAGTATTCAAGCTAATTTGAAGGGATATGATCCGAGAGTTGCTTCAATGCCAAGAGATTTAAAACGGGCACCTAGTGAGGGGAACAACTATTTACAATCCTTTATACATGATTCAGCAGCTTCACAATATGGTAAGTCAAAAAATATACATTTGATAAAATATGAATAAAATTATTCGAACATAGACAAATTTTAAGAATTCGTAATTTTATATAACATGTTTTTTTAATAATTCTTTAATAATGCTATTCCTTTTCGTCATTTAAAAACCGTAAAAAATATTACATTAAAGGTACCAAATGCATTGATCCCAATACCGGCCTAATTTATTTTAAATACGATTTTGGCTACGAATTTGGTATACTATTTCCTGGTGAGGGTCGTAAGGTTGTGAGTAGTAAGTTTTGCAGCAGGGATTCGGGCTCTTCAACAAATGCAAAACTGTCAGCTATTGACAAGACGCAAAATCCTTTAAATTTAACTACTGATGCCGATCTAATTATACCAGTTAAACACGAACGTACCAAATCTTCTTTTGACATCGGCTTAAGTCAAAAACTTTTACTTGGAGAAAAGAGTGACATTCAATCCGATGCTGAGACAAAGATGATTAGATGTGGGAGTTCAGTGGCTAAAACAAATGTTACCAAACAAAATAAAAGTTTTTATAACACAAAAAAAATGCAGGTTGCCATTGATCGCGTTCACACAAATGATAATCTCATGCCCACACTTACATCATGTCTACATCCAGGTATTTTCAGCTTCTTTGAGTAAAGTCGTGTGTAAAATGAACTTTTTTTTAAAAATTACTAAAATGAAAAATTATACTTAATTAAAATTTTCAATAAAAAATATAGCAATTCGAATTCAAAAAAGTCATTATCATATGTTGTATTAATCGAATTTTATCGCTTCAAAGCAAATGTTAATAATTAGTTTGCGCAGAGCCAAAATAATGTATTATATTAAAAATACTGATTAACACTGAAGTGCTGTAATTTTACAAATTTCTTTTCTGATCATTGTGGTTTTTTATATACAATATTTATTTATACAGATTATATAGTTAAAAAAAAGAACCAATTTATAATATGTTGATACTAATTTTTTGTTATGTTGTTCTTTAAACCTAAACTAAAAATCTAATTCTCTTTTCTATATAGTATTCAAGGAGATACAAAGTATCTCAATTCTCTACTCATTAATTTAAAAATTTTTTTGCATGCATTTTGCTTGCATTAAAAAAAGATTCAGCTTAAAAAATCATTAAATTTATTAAGCTTGGAAAATTGGCACAGTGGATTTGTTTTTTTGTTTGATATTATGTTTATTAATCAAATACAAAGTAATAAATAATGCTTTTATAGAATTTGGCGACTTGACAGCACCGAAGCCAATTAATTCACATGAGATTCGTTATGAGTATGTACCAAAAATCCCATATTTTTCAACGGTAAGAAAACGTTAAACAAATTTGAACAATTTTTTATAGTTGCCACATTTCAGCCTCTCAAAGACATTGCCGTTAGAATTGGCTGTAATGCTCGATTTGAGTGCATTGTGGAGTCAAATCCTGAGCCAGATGTGGTTTGGACACATAATGGTGAGGTGCTGGAGTGTAATCATCACATATTTATCGAATACCGAAACGGAATATGCCGCTTAACTTTGATAAAGGCATATCAAAATGACGCCGGTGATTATACCTGTAGAGCAACGAATTCTTTAGGCGTTTCCACGACGACTGGCAACCTTAATGTGTCGAGCTCAAATCAGAGCTTTTAAAATAAAGTATTTAAAATATTGAAATTGATAAGTTTTTCTTCAAATCAAATTGTAATTGCTGTTGTGTTCAAAAATTCAATTTAAAATTTGATTGTCAATTTAACTAAATATTTGAAAAATAAACAATATTTTATTTATTTACAATGCTGTTGAAAATATGATAATTGAGCTTAACGAAATGTGTACCTACATGATGTCGTCGAATACGTACATATATGTAATCGAATATTTTCTTATTTCAGTATACGATTTAAGACTTCCTTTCGTTATAAATGCTTGTCTTTATAAATAAACAAAAAACCAAAATGAATATGTATTTGAAACTTAATTACTATAAGTTTTTCAGCTCGGACACAGAGAGAAAAATTAAAACTTAAATGAGACAAAAATAAAAATACCAAATCGCAGTTTTTCTTAAACAAAGCTAAAGAATCACCTAGAGCCTGTTTTACGACTGACTAAAAAAAATGAATCATTGCTAGTTATTCAGTGCTTTCGGGGTTCGTTGCCTTACCATCATATGGGTTCTCATTTACATTGATGCTTGTCGGGTGCCTGTGTTAGGGACATCAAATATTTAATTTAATTCACCAAAATCGTTCCAGGCACAAAATTGCTCACTGGAGATTTAGAATTTATATATTTCTTTTTGTCGATATTTTAGTTTCGTCATTCGTAGAATAGGAAATAAGGGTTGCATTAGTTTCACTTCGATTAATCTAAATTGAAAAACGTATATAAGATAGAGTTTTCGGTACTTTAAAAATGTAAATAGTGCTTTTATTTTATATATTTATATATTTATAAATATACATTAATAAACATAAATGTCTATAAAATGATATATTCATTTACATTCTTAAATATTATACGTAATTTAATAAACAAATATAATTATCAACATGTTACTATAAACTCGCACATACTTATTTATGAACATATTACATTGAATATTTAACTCTAGTTCGACAAAAGTGGCTGTTGTTTCGTAGTTCTTTTTTTCTTAGCCAATTTCTAAAAATATAATATGAAATCATTTTAATATCTAAAGCAGAACTGTAAACATAGAAAATTTGAACAGGAGGAAACTAAAAGAAAATGCAAATAAAACCTTGTGGGCGGTCATTGGTGCATATACTTTTATTCAAAGATTTTTCAAAAGTAAAGTAAAAAATACATATGTACGTGTACATACATACATACATAGCATTCAGTTAAAAATAAAATGAACAAATTATTTATAAGGGAAAGGTGTTTCTTTAGAGTTGTTAATGTAGTTGGCTACACATCCTGTCAAAGACTTTGATATTCAAAATAAAATTATTTTAAGAAGAAAAACATAGATACCAACGTGTACAAATTTACAAATGTATACACAATAGAACATGTCTCCAAATTTTGGTAATACTTCAAATTTTCTGGCACCGTTAGTAAATAATGCGTTGATTATGTTAGAGAGGCGAATTAGTTGAAACTTCTGCACCAAAAGGAATATCAACTCACAACAAAAGTTAACACTTTTTTTTTTTTGCTTACAATAAAATTTTACACCAGGTGTCTCATAGCACAAACTGAGTGCTGATTAACGCCTAGATAATAATAATAATAATAATAATAATAAAGAGATATGACTGTTAAAATTAAAAATTTAAATGTAAAGAGTAACACTTATTTCTTACATATTTTTGAGAAAATGATTTTTATTTTAAAAATAAGTATGTACATATATAAATATAAATTTACAAAATTTTATGTTTTAATTTTCTACTCAGACAAACTAATTTAGTTCACATTATTTAGGTAGTGTTATACTCAATACAGGTGATTTAATATTATCTTTGACTAACAGTTCGTACATATATAAATTTTTTTGTTTATATCGTTTAAAAATACTTTGTACACACGAGATTGCTAATGAATGCTGACTCATTTTTTGTGGGATAAGGTAATTGGTTCCTTAATTCTTAAATTCTTTTAGTTGCATATGTATATGTAGTTTAATATTGTAAACTTGCTCAATTGGAATAAGCTTTTCTTAAAAGCCAACGGGCTTTTCCAGATGAAATTTTACTAAAAAGAAGTACATAAGTAAATGTACATACATATATGTGTATAGTAGGATTAGGTAAAAATGTATTTATTACAGGTTTGTAATCATTTAAAAAAAATTTTTCTTTTATATTCAACTTAGTTGCTAACTTCCAAACTGAACAACGGTTTGTTTTACCTTGCTTTTTAGTTTTATTCATGCATATGTACATATACGTATATATAAATATATACAATAGTATTTATAACTGAACTCGATACACTATAAACATTTAGTTTGATGAGTTGTTGTTACACGACTAAACTTTTCTTTTTTATTATTCTTCATTGTAATAGTGTAGTTTTCATGTTTTAAATTTAACGCTTTGTGGAGATGCTACAAATGCACAATTTAATGGGCACTTGCTGTTAATAAATATGAAAGTGAGCGAGAAACAAACGAGATAAAACTTTGAAGTATATAGCAAATTCGTTTGCGGCTTTCAGTGACAATCTAATCTTAGTAAAGTGCAAATAACACTTTCTGACAAAAATTTCTATTACTGTAAAATTTAATTTAAATTAAAGTAATTTTAAAGAAACGATATCTAGATGAATATATGTAAAGGTCACGGGGAGAAATAAGATGCATATTAAAAGTGGGCGGTACCACACCCCCATATGTAAAAGAAAATAAAAATTCGTCATATTTCTCATATTATTTGAAAAACTGGCAATGCCTGGGAAGCTTTCTACAATATTATAGTTCTAAGAAAGTGGGTGCTTCGACATAGAATACAAAATACGCCTAGCTAACCAAGTGGGCATTGCGAGTTTGTAATAAGTATTTAATCGATCTTTGTAATCTGAAAATTTACATTGCATACATTGTTAAAGTACCCCTCAAAATGATGTGATACTTTCTTTTTTAGCAATAATCGGTTTCTTGGGAAATGCATCATGGCATTTGTACTTATAATCAGCAATGAGAGAAAAGCCGAAAATAAAATATACGTGTCCAACAACAATTTTTTTGGAAAAGAAAATAAAAATATGCTCGAAATGAGAGTAATAGTAAAAGAAAATGTCTTCTCTGTTTGTGTAGCTATTCGATCGCAATTTCGTAGATTTTTTGTCATTCTTCGCTCGCACCTCAAAAACGAACGACGTCTTGGTTTCAGTCTCGGGGATTATGACTTGACCAAAACAAAAAATAAAGAAAAAAAAAAACGCATAAATTAAAAGAATAAATTTACATATATATTTATATATATGTATATATTTAACTGAAAATATATATGAATATATATAGGAAAATATATTTAATATATAATTCACATCAATTTTACAAAACAGTAAAAGGAAGTTTTTATGTATATATGAATAAATAAAGTTAAAAGGGTAATAAAAAATATCAAGTAAGATATACCAAAAAGAATTTTAACGAATATTTACTGAAAATAATTGAAAATCCGAAAATTTTAGTTTCGTAACCATTGAGAGGCGAAAAAGTGAAAATAATTTTGAATGCGCTAAATATCTAAAAATAAGATCCGATCAGTGCTTTGATCGCAGTATAGAGAGAACGGTATTCAAGCTGATTCATAGGATCGCATCCTACTGCTTGTTTTTGTGAAGTGTGAAATACAGATGTATTTTAATGTGGCTATTGATTGTAATACCTACAAATTTTATCTTATGAAGATAAAAAAATCAAAAGATGATAAAAAACGCGATTTATTGTGAAAATACATAAGAAAACAAAAAATAAGTATTATTTTTTTAATAGAAAATTGAGATTAGTATTGAAATTTTATAAATAACTCTAAAAAATTTTAAATGATGAAATGAAAAATTTAGTAAATAAAACAAAAACTAAAAATAGATTGTGAAAAATAAGAAGAACGCGAATCATAATTGAATCGTTGAAATGCTTGTGTGTGTAAAGTGTGTATATCTGAGAGAGCTTGTTGAAGTAAAATATTTTTATGTATTTAAAAATAGATCGCGAATGTCTCAGAAGCTAAGAATGTTAAAAGGACGACAAATATTTTTTATTTTATTATAGAGAAAAATATGTGGGCCATTTCTACTGTATTTAATTCAAAATAAAAGACGTCTCTAAGAATGAGATTTCTTAATGTGAAAAAATATTTTATATTCGAAACTCGAAAAGAGAAAATAATTAAACGGTAAATAAGTATAATATTTCTTATTTTTATTTTAGTAATTAAAAAGCGATAAACATATATTGAACGGAAATTCGAAAAGTTGGTCGATATCAGAAAGTTTCAAATTTACAAGTGATTAGAAAAATATTACAAAAAATTGTATTTTCTGAAGTTGCAATATATTCTTAAATGATATTCAGTGTTATATAACAATAAAATGCAACAACAAAGCTCATATCAGCATCAACAACACCAAACCCAGCAAGTCCTTACTCAAGAATTTTCGAGAACAAGTCATGAGCAGCAGCAACAGCAGCAGCCACGGATAAGCCATACTGAACAAAGGAGTCATGTGACCACTCAGCAAAGAGGTTAGTTGGTTGTTTTTTCATTAAAGTTATATTTTGTAGATTTTCAAATCGTCTTCGTTTATTCCTTGGTTGAGAGAATTATACTCTCTGAAATGGAACAATTTAAATTGGCTTTGCTTTAAAATAAAATTAATTTATCGATTATTAGAAATAAGGATAAAAAGTATGAAATATAAGTCTGAATATACAAAAGCCAGTAGGACATGGATTACTTCGGTTGTCTTTCGAGTTTAATTCCTTTTTTTTATAATATTTTTTATTTATCGTTTGTATAAAGAAAATCTGGTTTAAAAAATTTTATGTAACATTATTGTAAATAAAAAATAACAATTCCATCATCAATCATTAACAATAAAAAAAAGCCACAATTAAAAATTAAAATAAAAATATTCAAAACTGATTGATTATGTAACATAAACTTAAACAATTTGTTTAATATTTTGGTAAATCCATTTGTTTTTTCAAAAAGTAAATTTTGAAAGATATTTTTTGCAAAAAATTTTAAGCATATTTTTTTTTTTAAATCAAATATATATTTTGTGAGATTAACTTTATCGAAACTTAGTGATTAAATGGTACAACATGAAACATATATTAAAATAAAAAAAATGGTTAATCTTAATAGAATATATGCGACCAAATC
This sequence comes from Stegana nigrithorax, assembly GCA_037044495.1. Taxonomy (NCBI): domain Eukaryota; kingdom Metazoa; phylum Arthropoda; class Insecta; order Diptera; family Drosophilidae; genus Stegana; species Stegana nigrithorax. Next base: position 469,185 of record JBAMBQ010005350.1, on the reverse strand, counting down.
GGTTTAAGTGAGCGATCGTTTTTTGTGGATTGTTTTTGGCTTGCAGAAATAAGAATGATACTTCTATTAAGTTTACTTCTCAATCTAAATATGATTTCGTCAAATTAATGTTTTGTGATTCAATTTATGAGACTTTCTAATATTTTATGCATCGTTAGAACTTTGTAAAGTCAAATTACAAAATTGCAACTAATAAATGATTCGAAATTATAACAATCAATTATATGACAAATTTCAGTGCAACTTCACACCGGTGTTGATGGCGGATTTGATCAATCACTTACACATGCTTATGCTCAAGGAGATATTTCGCCGCCAGTTTTTGAACAAATTTTCAAAAATGCTCGATTTGCGCAGGGTGGTAATGCCTTATTTGAAGGCAAACTCCGTGGAAACCCTAAGCCATTCGTAACATGGACCCGAAAAGGCGCACCACTTCTCGAGTCCACAAAGTTTCGTATGAGCTATATCGAAACCACTGGTGAAGTATCTTTGCTGATCAATCAAATTGGGCCTGGCGATGAAGGCGAATACACTTGCACTGCCCGTAATCAATATGGAGAGGCAATTTGTAGTGTATATATACAACCTGAAGGCACACCTATGCCTACGCTACAGCCAGTACAAAATCTTGAGAAGAACATATTCTCAAATGGCTATAGTTACACATCAATTGAAGAAGAATTCCGTGTAGATACTTTTGAGTACAGACTTTTGCGTGAAGTGTCATTTAGAGAAGCAATTACGCGACGTGCAACATATGAACAAGACTTCTACCTCACTCAGGAGTTGGATCGATCATTGGGACCTGCATTCGCACCTCAAATATCTCAAAAACCACGAAACTCTAAGCTTATCGAAGGTTCTGATGCTATATTTACAGCAAGAGTTGGCTCTAATCCAAAGCCTCGTTTGACTTGGTTCCGCAATGGGCAACGTCTTATTAATTCGCAAAAATACGAGATATCTTATTCAAATGGAGTAGCTTCCTTGCGTGTTAAAAACGCCAATATCCAAGATGGTGGCTATTATACTTTGCTTGTAGAGAATACGCAAGGTTGTGTGGTCTCTTCCGCTGTACTAGCTATTGAGCCTGCTACTGAATCTAGTCATGAGCCAAAACCAGTAGATATTATGGCTGAAAAGTTGGAGTCAGGAAAGGCCTTGCCGCCAACTTTTCTAAAAACATATGCAGATCGAGACATTACCGAAGGTCGCATGACCCGATTTGACTGCCGTGTCACAGGCAATCCTTATCCAGAGGTATATTGGCTTATTAATGGCCGTCAAGTTAATGACGATGTTTCACATAAGATTCTAGTGAATGAATCTGGAAGCCACTCATTAATGATAACTAATGTTAGTCGATTTGATGCTGGTGTTATACAATGTTTGGCTCGAAACAAAGCTGGGGAGATTACAACAGAGGCACAGTTAAATGTTTTAGAAAAAGAACAAGTTGTCGCACCACAATTTGTTCAACGATTTAGCACTGTGACTGTGCGCGAAGGTGAACCAATTACATTGAGTGCTAATGCAATTGGAACTCCGGTTCCTCGTATAACTTGGCAAAAGGATGGTATTCAAATTACATCAACTGCTGATCGCTTTGTTGGTATTGATGGTGGTGCCACATGCTTAGAAATTCCACGCATAATGGCATCTGATGCTGGTTGGTACCAATGTACAGCTCAAAATATTGCTGGATCGACAGCAAACCGTGCAAGAGTCTATGTTGAAGTTTCCAGAGATCAGCCAAGCTATGAACAAAGGCGGCTCAATCTTCCAAGGCCCACAAAGGTTATAGAACCAGAGTAAGTATTAGATGATTTTAATTTTCTAATTACCACATATTACCTGTTGTAACAACTAGGCCTATTCCTGGTCCTGAAATCATTTATCTACGTCATGTTGAACGAACTAAACCTCACATTCGTCCCGGAGATGAAGACCGAACGTATCCACCACCGCAGTTTATAATTCCTTTGAAGAATGAGCAACAGACTGAAGGTGGGCGACTTCATTTAGAGGCTCGTATTGAACCAGTGGGTGACCCTAGTATGGTTGTTGAGTGGTTCCTTAATGGCCGTCCAATGGAAGCTAGTAAGAAACTGAATTTCAAATAAATAAAAAACCTATTATAAATCAATTTTTTTAAGGTGCGCGCTCTACATCCGTGTTTAAATTTGGATTTATTGCTCTCGATTTATTGGGTCTCATGAGCCACGACTCTGGAGAATATCTATGTCGTGTTAGTAATGCTAGTGGCATCGCAGAATCGCGTGCTACGCTATTTGTTAGTCAGCGACCATCAATTGAACAATCCTCGCAAAATCCAAATAGTTTACAACACATTCACCAGCTAGAAGATTACTCGCGATATCAACGCCAGGAAAGCTCTGAGGAACTTATTAATCAAATTCCTCAGTTTATAAGACCTTTAAAAGATTTAGGCGAATTCGAGGAAGGTAAAAACATTCACTTTGAGGCGCAAGTAACACCTGTAAACGATCCAACAATGCGTGTTGAGTGGTACAAGGATGGTCGTCCTATTACAGCTAGTTCGCGAATAACCGCAATATTTAATTTTGGCTATGTTTCTCTTAATATATTGCATCTTCGATCTGAAGATGCTGGATCGTACACTGTTCGAGCTGTTAATAGAGTTGGTGAAGCAATCAGTACCTCCAATATAAGTGTACAATCACGTTCACAAGTCACTGGCGACTTGGGTATCCCTGAGCAACAACGTTTTATAGAAAAGGTAGAAGAATTAGAAGACTATAGAAATACTTTACATCGCAGAAATGTTCAAGAAGAACCCGAATCAATAGCGCCACCTCAGTTTAAAACATTTTTATTGAATCAATTAAATTTACGTGAAGGCGGACATGCGCACTTTGAAGCACGTCTCGAGCCTATTGGTGATTCAACTATGCATGTGGAGTGGAAAAAAGACGATCAACCATTGGAAGCTAGCTCCCGTATCACGACATTTTACAATTTTGGTTACGTTGCTTTGACCATCAAGCAACTAACAAATTTTGATACTGGCATCTATACATGCCGTGCTTATAATGCTATGGGACAAGACTCTACAACCGCTCAACTATCAGTAATTTCAAAGAACGAAATAATCTCAGAATCTCAACACCCAGATGGTTTACAGAAAATACAACATTTAGAAGATTCTTCCCGCTTTGGACGTACTGAAGAGCAAGAGACAGCAGTGACTCAAGCACCTCGTTTCTTGGGTCCTATGAAGTGCACAAATAAAATTTTAGAAGGCCAAAGAGCTCACTTTGAAGCGCGTGTAGAGCCCCAAAGTGATTTAAGCATGCAAATTGAATGGTACCATAATGGCCGAGCTATTACAGCCGCCAATCGTATACAAACATATTGCGATTTTGGATACGTTGCTTTAGACATTTCGCAAGTACGTTTTGAAGACGCTGGTGTTTATACAGTTGTGGCCAGAAACAAACTAGGTGAAGCTCAATTACAAGAAACGATGGTAGTTGAAAGTAAGTTAAAATCAAAGTTTTTAAATTAGTTATATATGTATATATATATATATTTTTTTTTATAGCTCGTTCCAACATAGATACATCTAGCATGCATCGCGGTCTTTATGAAAAAACTCAAAATCTAGAAAACAAACAATTTGTTGAACCTCGATATGACATTGAAGAGATATCTAAGACTAAGCCAATATTTACTCATCCTTTATATGACCCCAAACCAATACCTGAGTCTAAGAATATACATTTGGAATGCCGCCTCGAACCAATGGGTGATCCTACAATGCGCGTCGAGTGGTTTCATAATGGGCATCCTATTACTGTAGGGTCTCGATTCCGCACTTATTACGATTTTGGTTTTGTAGCTCTGGATGTTATTCAAACTACTGCTACAGATTCTGGTGAATATACTGTTAAAGCAACAAACCATTTGGGAACTTCCTACAGCTCTGCTTGTGTTCGTGTAATAGAACGCTCTAATGTTTTGACTGAGACTCAGAATGAGCAGTCATTAGAACAAATACAAATATTAGAAGACTCTGCACATCGTCGCCACCACTATGAAGAAGATAACGATATAAGACAGGTTCCTCAATTTACACGTGCTTTACATAATATTGAGACTCTTGAGGGGACAAACGTCCACTTAGAATGCAGGTTACAGCCAGTTGGTGATCCCAATATGCGTATTGAATGGTTTGTCAATGGAAAACCATTAAAGGTCGGTCACCGCTTTCGTCCTGCTTATGAATTTAATTATGTTGCCCTTGACTTGCTTGGATGCTATCCTGCTGATTCCGGTGTTTATACATGTCAAGCCAGAAATCAACTTGGTGAAGCAGTTACTTCTAGTTCTGTACGTGTTGTTGCTAAGAATGACCTTATACTAGAGACACAAAACGAAGCTGGTTTACAAAAGATTGCTTACTTAGAGGATTCTACGCGTTATCGTCGAAGTGATAATGTTGATGAGGTGATTAGCATTCGTCCTCATTTTCTCACTCATCCAAAAAGTTTAACTAATATGAAAGAAGGTGGGCATGCTCACTTTGAATGTAAAATTGAACCTGTCACTGATCCTAACTTAAAGGTTGAGTGGTATAAAAACGGGAAACCCATTACTGTGGGTCATCGATTCCGACCCATACATGACTTCGGTTATGTTGCACTCGATATTATTGATTTGATTGCCGAAGACTCTGGAATCTATACTTGCCGTGCTATAAATCTTATTGGCCACGATGAATCACAAGTGGAGCTGAAGTGTTGTAGCACAGAGGAAATTGTCACTTTTACTCAAAATGAGGCGGGTCTTGAACAAATTCATTATTTGGAAGACCGATCTCGCTATAGCCGCCGTGAAGAATTGGATGAAATAACTAAACAAGCACCAACTTTTACTACTTCTTTAAAAAATATTGAAATTAAGGAAAATCAACGAGCTCATTTTGAATGCCGTTTGATTCCAGTTTCTGATTCTACAATGAGAGTTGAATGGTACCATAATAATATGCCACTAAAATCTGGCTCACGCTTCACTGAAACTAATAACTTTGGTTTTGTGGCTTTAGATATTATGGCATGCTTGCCGGAAGATGCTGGCACTTATACCTGCCGCGCTTATAATGCTATTGGTGAAGCTATTACATCTGCTGTTGCTGTTGTGCATACGAAAAAATCTATATTTTTGGAATCACAACACGAAAGCGCTCTTCCTCGTCTGCAACATTTAGAAGATAATTCAAAGCGCCATCGTCTTAGCGCACAGGATGAGTCTGTTACCCAGGCTCCTGTTTTTACAATGCCTGTTCGCGATGTCCGAGTGGCTGAAGGGCAGGCTGTTCATTTTGAAGCACGATTAATACCAGTTGGAGACTCTAAATTAGAAGTGAAATGGCTAAGGAATGGTCAGCCAATTGAAGCTTCCAATCGAATAACAACTATGCATGATTTTGGGTATGTTGCGCTTAATATGAAATACGTAAACCCAGAAGATTCTGGGACATACACTTGCCGTGCAGTTAATGAATTGGGCCAAGCCGTTACATCTGCTTCTCTGATTGTTCAATCTAAAACTGCTCTTCAACTTGAAACACAACATGAATCCGCTATGCAAAAGATTAATATACTGGAAGAGCAAAATAAATGTCAACGTCATCAGGAAGAAGAGCTAGCAGTAACTGTTGCACCACGTTTTGTTACTAAGCTGATTGGTCCTTCAAGTCTTTTAGAAGGACAAAGTGCCCATTATGAGTGTCGCATTGAACCTTATCCAGATTCTAATCTTAGAGTAGAATGGCTTTTGAATGGCAAACCACTAAGCACTGGTCATCGTTTTCGTACTACATACGATTTTGGTTTTGCGGCTCTTGATATTCTTACTGTATATGCCGAAGACAGTGGCGAATACACTTGTCATGTGAAAAACAATATCGGCGAAGTTGTAAATTCAATATCATTAAATGTACAGTCTAGATCTTCGATTGTTCAGGAAACTCAACACGAAGAAGCATTGCAGAAAATTCAATATTTAGAAAATACGTCTCGATATCAGCGTAAAGAAGAGGAAGACAAATTTTCAGCAGAACGTCCACAATTCGGTCGACCTTTGCGAAATTCTAAAGTGAACGAAGGTAGCCCTGTTCATTTAGAAGCTACATTAACTCCAGTCAATGATCCCACAATGAAGGTTGAATGGTATAACAATGGTAAACCCATACAAGCCGGTCACCGTTTTAAGACAACTTATGATTTTGGTTTTGTTGCGCTCGATATTCTATATGCGCATGCCGAAGATACTGGCACCTACATGTGCAAAGCTAAAAATGCTGTTGGGGAAGCTGTTACGACATGTGCTGTTACGGTCACAGGTAAAAATTTCAAGATTAATAAATTTAGAACAAAACTAATCTGAAAATTCTTTTTGAAGCAAATAAAACATTGGATCTCGACACGCTTGATGCTCAGCGTCTTGAAAAAATTCGTCAGCTTGAAAACTATGCTCCAGCACCAAAACCTGTTGTTGAAGAAAAAGGGCAGAAACCAATATTCCTTACTCCTCTTAGTAATCTTGAACATCTGAAGGAAGGAGAGCATGCTCACTTGGAATGCCGAGTTGAACCAATCAACGATCCTAATCTTAAAATCGAATGGTATTGCAATGGTAAACACTTGCCAACTGGTCACCGTTATAGGACTACACATGATTTCGGTTATGTGGCTTTGGACATTTTGTATGTCTATGGAGAAGATACTGGTACCTACATATGCAAAGCTGTAAACTTACTGGGAGAAGCCGTCAACACTTGTAATGTTCGCGTTTTAAATCGTCGTAGTATGATTTTAGATACTCAACATCCTGATGCACTGGAAAAGATCCAAAAACTTGAATCAAAAGTTGTTACAACTCGTACTGAGATTACAGATCAGCCAATCGGCCCACCTTACTTTTCTACTGAATTGCGGGGTACTACTGAAATTTTTGAAGGTCAAAGTGCTCATTTTGAAGCTCAGGTTGCTCCAGTGCATGATCCTAATTTACGAATTGAATTTTATCATAATGGCAAACCTCTACCATCTGCATCTCGCTTTCATATTACTTTTGATTTTGGCTACGTTTCTTTAGATATAACCCATGCAGTGTCTGAGGATTCTGGTGAATATTCTGTACGAGCAGTTAACGCTCTCGGTCAATGTGTATCCTCAACTAAATTACGGGTGATTCCACATGGAACTATTATTTCCGATACACAACATCCAGAAGGCTTGGAAAAAATAAGAAAACTCGAATCAAACACTTGCTTTAAACGACCAGAAATAGAAACACCAGGAACTCGTCAACGTCCAGTGTTTACTCAACCATTACAAAATATTGATCGCATTAAAGAACAACAAAATGCTCATTTCGAGTGCCGCTTAATTCCAGTTGGAGATCCCAATTTAAAAGTCGAATGGTACCGAAATGAAAAACTGATTGAGGATAGTTCTCGAATCACCAAACAACATGATTTTGGTTTCGTTTCATTAGACATTTCGCATATTCGCAAAGATGATGAAGGAGTATACATGTGTCGCGCAGTCAACCCTCTCGGAGAAGCTGTAACAACTGCTTCCATGCGAGTAATAACTGAAGCTAGTATTGAGATGGATACTCAACATCCTGATAGTATTAGTCGAATTCATCAGTTAGAGAAACCATCGGCTCCTCGTTCTGAAGAACCGGAGCGTATGTTTGAAAAACCAATATTTACTCAACTACTTACGGGACCGTCAGAATTATGGGAGGGCCAACACGCTCATTTTGAAGCTCGCGTTGTTCCAGTTGGAGATTCTTCATTAAAGTTTGAATGGTATGTTAATGGCGTTGAACTTCAGCTTGGATCTCGTCTACGGACCACTCACGATTTTGGCTTCGTAACTCTTGATATAAATGCAGTTGTACCCGAAGACGCAGGCGTTTACATGTGTCGAGCATTAAATGCTGCCGGTGAAGCGGTTTCTTCATCAGCAATGAAAGTGAAATCAAAAGCAAATATTGCTGGTGAGCCATTAGTACCAGAATCGTGGGAGGCTATTCGCCTTAAGGAAGCATCAATGAATCGTGTGCCTGAAATGTTAGTTGATAGTACACAACATCAAGCTCCAGTATTTACAAATCATTTGCAAAGCTATGAAAAACTTCATGAAGGCCAACACGTCCTGTTAGAAGCTCAGGTTGAACCTCGGGCAGATCCAAATCTTCGAATTGAATGGTTTAAGAACGGCATATCTTTAACTACTGGTTCCCGGTTGAAGAGTACTTTTGACTTTGGTTTAGTTACATTGTCTATAAATGGCTTGCGGTCTGATGATTCCGCAATATATACATGCAAAGCTACGAATTTGACTGGTGAAGCTATTTCAACATGTTCTTTGAAAATAGAAGATAATCATTGGTTGCAAGCAGATACTTTGCATCCAGATTCATTGCAACGAATTGATGAATTAGAAGCACCAAAAGAGGGTCGACCAGAAGTTCCAGAACAAACATTTGACACTCCTGTATTTATCACCCATCTGAACAACATTGAATGCAAAGAAGGAGATAATGTACGTTTTGAGTGTAATGCTGAACCATCTCGTGATCCAACAATGAAATTAGAATGGTTTTACAATGGCGAACCTCTTCAAGCAGCCGCTAAGTTTAAATCTATTTATGATTTTGGATACTGCGCATTGGATTTAAGTAACTCGTACGCTGAACATAGCGGCATGTACACATGCAAAGCTAGTAACAGCAAAGGCTTTGCTACAACATCAGGCACTCTAAAATGCTCTGGAGGTAAAACGATGTTTCTTGATACTCAACATCCACAAGGTATTAGTGGTTTAGAGGCAGTCCAAGAAACAGAGGAATCTTTGATTAATCGTTACTCTCAAAAGTCAACTAAACCTGAATTGCAATATCCTGCTCCAGTTTGGACAAGACCCCTACAAGTTGAATTTCACTTGTCAGAAGCACAACCATTGCATTTGGAAGCAAACTTCGAACCTAAAGAAGATCCAAACCTATTCATTGAGTGGTATTTTAATGGAAAGTTATTGCAACATGGTTCTCGATTTAAAATGACTACTGAATTCGGCTTTGTTACTATGGATTTAATAGAAGTTTATGAAAGAGATCAGGGCATATATACTTGTAAAGCATATAATAAGGCCGGAGAAGCCTTCACATCTACTACCATATTTTGTTCAAGTAAAGAAAATATTATTGATCAGACACAGCACCCGAAAGGTGCAGATGGTTTGGAGCAAATTCAAGATTTGGAAGAATCATTGCGCAAGGGTACCATTAAATCTGATAAAGCAGAAGAAGGAATAGCTCCCCGATTTATAACTGAATTTGTAAACATTGCTGACATTGGAGAAGGAGAACTAGCTCATTATGAGGCAAATCTCATACCTATCGGAGACCAAAATATGAAAATTGAGTGGTTCTTCAATGGTAAAATATTAGAAGCTAGCCATCGTGTGCGAACAATTTATGCATTTGGATCAGTTGCTCTCGAAATTTTGGGGACTAAGATTGAAGACAGTGGTACTTACACTTGTAGGGCCACTAATTCGTACGGATCTGCTGAAATCAGTTGCACTCTTGAATGTGTTGATAAACCTCGAGGACAAAAACCAAGGTTCACATCGCATATACAATCTTTGCAAGGCTTAAAGGATGGCCAATCTGCCCACTTTGAATGCACATTGATACCTGTAAACGATCCAGAATTAATTGTGGAATGGTATCACAATGGAAAGTTAATGAGACACTCAAATCGAATAAAAACTGTTTCCGATTTTGGATATGTTATACTTGACATTTCTTATCTTCAAGATCAAGATAGTGGTGAATACGTTTGCAGAGCTTACAACAAATACGGTGAGGACTTTACTAGAGCTACTCTTAACTGCGGCGGTCGTAGTGGAGTCTTTTACGAAAGTTTACAACCTGATTCACTTCAAAAAATTCGTGAGTTGGAGTGTCCACAAAATCAAAAATTAGAATCAGATGTATCTATTGTGGCTGAACCGCCTAAGTTTATCACACAAATTACCGATGTTACAAAATTAGTTGAAGGCCAAAGTGCTCACTTTGAAGCACGTTTAACACCTGTTACGGATCCTGATTTAAAAGTTGAATGGTACTTTAATGGTCAAAAGTTACCACATGGTCATAGATTCCGTACTTTCCATGACTTTGGAATTGTTATATTAGATATTCTGTACTGTTATGAAGAAAACTCAGGAGTTTATGAATGTGTTGCTGTTAATAAGTATGGAAAGGATGTAACCCGAGCGGAACTTAAATGTACTTCAAAATCGAATCTTATTTTAGACTCGCAACTTCCAAGAGTAAGTAGTATGAAATTTGAAAAATAAAAAAAATGTTGACCATATTTCAAATAATCCTTTTGAATATAGGGAATGGAAGGCGGTCTGGAAAAAATTGCAAATATGGAATACAGCATCGTGAACACACGTGATGAGTCCTGCGTAGAAGTAAAAGGAAAGGCACCCATGTTTACTGTACCATTGGAGAACCTTGAAAATTTGCGTGAAGGTGAAAATGCTCATTTCGAAGCACGGGTTACTCCTGTTGATGATCCAAAACTAAAAATCGAATGGTATTGGAATGGACGTCCATTGAAAGCTGGCTCTCGCTTCCGTACTTTCTGTGATTTTGGATTTGTAATTTTAGAAATTTCTCCTGTGTATCCTGAAGACTCAGGTGAATATTCTTGCCGTGCAATTAATGAATATGGTGAGGCTGTTACTACTGCGTCGATGAAAATACAAGGAAAACGCAGTATCATTATGGAATCTCAGCTTCCGAAAGGAATGGAAGGTACGATCGATCGCATTGCTGAATTAGAAGGTTTGGGAATGCACAGCACTGAGTTCGTTCCAGAAGATGATATTGGAAAACCACCAGAGTTTATAACAACTCCATTTGATATGGTTATAAGTGAAAATTCATTAGCTCATTTTGAATGCCGTTTGCAACCAATTAACGATCCTTCCATGCGCGTTGACTGGTTCCATAATGGCAAGGCTTTGTGGTCTGGTTCCAGAATTAAAACTATAAACGACTTTGGTTTTGTTATATTAGAAATTGCTGGTTGCTACCAACGTGATTCAGGTCTTTATACTTGTAAAGCAACAAATAAGCATGGTGAGGCTACAGTTTCATGCAAACTTCAAGTTAAGGGCCGCCAAGGTATAATTTTGGAACCTCAGTTGCCATCAAACTTCCGGACAGGTACGGAAAGCTTGCAAAAGTTGGAAGAAAATATGCACAAACGTGAAGAAATAATTGTCAGTGAAGAGCAACCTAATCCTCCTAGGTTTATTGAACAGATAAAAGATAACTTAGATGTACCTGAAAGTGGACCAATTCATTTTGATTGTCGGGTTGAACCTGTTGGTGATCCAACAATGCGCATTGAATGGTTTTATAATGGACGTCCAATGGCTACAGGATCACGTGTACATCAACTAAATGATTTCGGTTTTATTGCATTGGACATAGATTACATTTATGCCCGTGATTCCGGAGAATATGTTTGTCGCGCTACAAACAAATGGGGCACTGCAACAACAAAGGCCAATGTGACCTGTAAAGGCAGGCACAATATCGTTTATGATTCACAATTGCCTGAGGGAATGACTGCAGAGAAATTAAAGGAGTTGGAGCGTGGGCATTTCCCAGAAGTTAAAAAAGTGGAAGAGGAACAATTTGGCCCACCGAAATTTATAACACAAATTACTTCTGTCACCGCAGAAGAAGCTGAAGCAGTGAGATTTGAATGCCAAGTTGAACCGAAGAATGATCCAAGTTTGCGCGTTGAATGGTTCCGTAATGGAAAGCCTCTGCCAACAGGGCACCGTTTTAAAAATATATTTGATATGGGATTCGTTTCATTAGATATCTTGTATATATATAGCGAAGATTCTGGAGAATATGTATGTCGTGCTGTAAATAAGCATGGAGAAGACTTCACTAGAGCGACAGTATCCTGTAAGAGTAAGTGTATATACAAAACTGAAAAATGAAACTTTTTTGTTATAATAATTTTTCTCAACCTAAATTATTATAAAAATTTTTTTAGAACTGCCAAATATTTTGCTTCAAAATCAAGTCCCACGTGGTATGAAACGTTCAGAAGCCCTCACTCAAATGGAAGCTACTATTAAAAAGTACACTTCAGAGGTTCATTTGACAGAAGACGATCTATTTGATCCTGATCGTAAGCAACCACCTCGTTTTGTGACTCACATCACAGATAAGCTAAATCTTTCTGAAATGGCTGTTACTAAATTTGAATGTCAGCTTGCTCCAGTAGGGGATCCTAATATGAAGGTGGAGTGGTTTTTCAATGGGAAGCCTCTTTTGTTTAGTAAGTAAAAATAAATGGTACCTGAAGTCAGTTACTTAAATGTTTGCTAATTTTGTGTAGAAAACCGTTTCCAACCAATTTATGATTTTGGTTATGTTGCAATGAACTTTGGTTGGGTATATCCGGAAGACAGTGGTGAATACATTTGCCGCGCAACAAACTTGTATGGCAGTGATGAAACAAAAGCATTTATAAAGGTTTCCGGAAAACCTGGTATAGTTTATGATTCTCAATTGCCAGCTCATATGCAAAGCATTGATCGCATTCGAGAGATGGAAGCTTCTTGGCAAATGTATGTATACAAATAATTTTTCGAACAATAATAACACCGTTTTTCATCTTTTCAGTGTGGCTGAAGAGACTGATCCAGATGCTAGACCCCGAACAAAGCCAGTTTTCGCAAGTAAACTTGAACCACAAACTGTTGAGGAGGGCGATTCTGCGAGGTTTTGTGTGCGAGTAACTGGTTATCCGCGTCCCAGAGTTATGTGGCTTATTAATGGCCACACAGTGGTTCATGTGAGTTATTATCATTAATGTCATTTAATCTAGACTCAGTAGCCAAATCAATTTTCTAAAGGGGTCTCGTTACAAACTTACAAACGATGGAATGTTTCATCTTGATATTCCAAAAACACGACAATACGACACCGGTAAGGTTGAAGTAATTGCTCGAAATTCCGTTGGCGAATCAATCGCAACCACTGAACTAAAAGTGGTTGCTCGTTCTGATGATTATCGAAATGTTTTGAAGAACTCTCCACGTCGTAAGTATAATATAAATTTGCTATGTTAAAAATTGTAAAATTTTTAAGCCATCAGTATAAAAAATAATGCAAGAGGTTTTATTTTAAAATTATTTAAACTCAAATATTATCTTTAGTAATGCAACAAATACAACTAAATAACTCCTCACATACTAAGATTAGTGCTTCATGCTAAATGGCAGTAAAGTTAATAGAGATTCATAAAAGCACTTAACATAAATATTTAATGACATACATACATATGAAACAGCTACAATTATCGATTAACATTGCACTGTACAAATTAGCACTAAACACGGGAACAAAAAAACAAAAAATTTCTAAAACCTAACGTCCTTCCTTTGTACCCCTGATAAATTACCAAAATCAAAATGAATTTCCAAGTTGCCTCAATCAGTATCATACAAAATAAATTTCTAACGGATATGCCTTAAAAGCTACCAATTGGATGGTTCAACCAATCGCTTAAGGATGCATTGGACTTAATGATGGAAATGGGTAGTATGGCTTTAAATTGTTTATCAATTCATGTTGAAACCTCGTTAAGTTTATTTTTGGATCTGATAATATTTCATGTGATACTTTAATCACCAAATTTCATTTAATTGCCTTAAATGTATTTTAACCTTAATTCTCATAAGATATATTCGCGTGCTTTATGCTTGCCGACATTTTATTCATATTCTTTCATAGTAAGATTTTTTTATGGAAGTCTAAATTTTTTCATCATTGTGCATGTTCTATTAATCTTTTTTAATAATTTTTTGCGTTCCGTAAGCGTTCTTATGAACGTTCGTTTTTTTTTTTTCTGCTTGGAAATATTATTGAATTTGTCTATTTATGTATGTTAAATTGAAACAGCACAAATGTTTAAGACAACTTTTCCAATTGTAATTTAGCTTGGTATGACTTCGAACTAACAGGTTACCAGAAAGAACGTCAAGAGAATGAATTAGAAAAAGTGTTTGACGAACGTAAGCAACATCTTTCCGAGCAAAGTACTCATACTTTGATAGGAGCCGAACACTTGAAGCCTAAACAATACAAACCTGAAACTCCAGATTGGCAACAAGTTGTAAAAGACAGAAAACATGAAGAATATTACAATAAATTGCAAGAATTAGAAACGGAACAGTTGTTAAAGGAAACCCATTTACGGAAAGACTCCCATCAATATGCAATACCAGGAGAAAAAGTTGTTAGCAGCTCTCAAGCTAAAGGAATGGCAAAATCTTATGAAGAAAATTTGTAAGTGTTGTTAAAATACAATTATTAATTTTGAGCATAATTTTAATATTTATTTCAGGAAAGATCAATCCTTTGAATCTGAGAAACAAATAAGAAAGGTTGTGCAGAATTCTCCAGCCGAACCCTCTGAATCTTCTGTTCATGGTCGCGAGGTGCATATGAATAAGCAACTGCAAACTCAGAAAGAAATTCAGGGAGATTTAGAAATAACACGAAAAATAACGTCAACAGAAACCACAGAAGTTGAACATAAAGGCGTTATTCAGGAACGTGTAGTAAAGGGTCCTATAAAACCGTCTACACCACCAGTTTTTACAAAAAAAATACAGCCATGTCGAGTTTTTGAAAATGAACAAGCTAAGTTTGAAGTCGAATTTGATGGAGTTCCATTACCAACTGTGAAATGGTATCGAGAAAGTTTTCTCATCCAAAACTCGCCAGATCTGCAGATTCATACATTTAGTGGAAAATCTGTTTTAATTATACGTCAAGTCTTTGTTGAAGACTCAGCTGTATTTTCATGTATTGCCGAAAATCGTGGCGGTACTGCCAAATGCAGCGCAAATTTAGTTGTAGAAGAACGTCGCCGCACTGGAAAAGGTGGCATTGCACCACCCAGCTTTGTAACTACAATTCAGAGCACGAATGTAGTTAAAGGACAATTAGCACGTTTTGATGCCAAAGTAACTGGCACTCGACCCATAGATGTATACTGGCTTAAGAATGGCAACAAATTGCCAGCGAGCATTAAGTTTAAAATGCTTGAGGAAGATAATATTCATACTCTTCTGATTATCGAACCAATTGTTGATGATTCGGGACGTTATGAATGCGTTGCAGTCAACGCTGCCGGAGAAGCTCGTTGCGATGCCGATTGTGTTGTGCAATTGCCAGCTAAAGTTGAAAAACCTTCAAGCTCATTGCACGAAAAGGCGCCTCATGTCATAGAAGAACTCAAAAGCCAATCCGTTGAAGAGGGTAGTAAAGTCATATTCAGTTGTCGCGTCGAAGGTAAACCAACGCCAACTGCGCGTTGGATGCGCGGTGAAAACATAGTAAAGCCATCGCGTTATTTTCAAATGACACGACAGGGAGAAAATTATCAATTGATTATTTCGG
The DNA here is from genome assembly GCA_037044495.1 of Stegana nigrithorax. Lineage (NCBI taxonomy): Eukaryota > Metazoa > Arthropoda > Insecta > Diptera > Drosophilidae > Stegana > Stegana nigrithorax. Next base: position 453,600 of record JBAMBQ010005350.1, on the reverse strand, counting down.
AAGCTTTTCCTGAAGATGAGGGTACTTACAAGTGCATTGTTGAAAATAAATTGGGCACAGTAAAGACAAGTGCACAATTGAAGGTACGCCCAGTTGAAAACTTAGATACTCCACCTACCATTACGGCTCTAAAAGATGTCGCAGTAACTGAAGGCATGCCAGCACAGTTCAAGACGTTTGTTACGGGAAAAGTAAAGGCTACAGGCGTACAATGGTTACGTGAAGGAGCTTTAATCCCTGAAACTCCAGATTTTCAAGTAAGTTTTTAAAATTAGTAAAATTTATTTATTTTAAAAATGTGTATATTTGTTTGTCGAAAATACATTACTAACATAAAGTATTTATTTTATTTCAGATGATTTTTGATGGAAAGAGCGCTGTGCTTCTTATTGGAACAACTTATGAAGAGGACTCGGGTATTTTTACAGTTCGAATGACGTCATCAAGTGGTCAAGTTGAGTCTTCTGCAAAATTGACAGTTAAAAGTAAGGATTAAATCTTTAAACAAATTTAAATCATATACTGCCATTAGATCTGTGAACAATTATTTCAAACACATTGATATGAATATATTAAAGATTACAATGTGAAAGAAAATAATTAAAGAATCTGTTCGCAGGCTTAAGCAGTACAAAGAAATACATAAAAAAAAGATTTTAGAGTCTAGTCAAAACAGGTTACAGAACTATTCAAATATATGAGTATGAATATATATATATGAATATATATATATAATATATATATATTTATACTCATATAGGTTGGAAGTCAATGATTCAAATTTTATAGAAATCCAAAAAACGTTTTTACTAATCCAAACAAAAAATATTAAGGAAAGATAAACAATAAAAAAAAAACTGTTAATGTTACTAATTTAAAGAAAGTTTTTATTTGTTTGGCTATTAATTGTGGATTGGAAAATAAATCGAAATTATATATACTACATGACTCAGGTGAGTCAAAAACTTCGTCTCAGTATATTAGATAAACTTTTGAATACAAAATATCTAAAAAGAAAAATATCCAAAAATAAAAGTGCAGATTTTTCATTTATTTGTGTACACTATACATTTTGGGGCCGTGCGCAAAACACAAGCACTGCTATGCCTCTAAGATTAACTCAATCGTAAAGTAAAAAATATTTGGTTGTAGTTATGAGTATTATGGAATACAATCTAAAACAAACATGTTCTTATTTACTTCAATCATATTTAAACCACCGCAAATCAATATGTTAAATATTTTCGTGTGCAAATATTAAATGACAAAAATATAAAAGAAATAATTTCGTTATTAAATACCAGCTTATATTTTTGTTAAATATATATGTATATACATGTTTGGTTTTTTTTTAAACAAAATTAGATAAATTTATTTTCAATACAGTATAGATACAAAATACGATTCTATTTATAAATTTTCACAGGCATCGGTTGCATTTTTGATATATTTTTTGTTGTGGCCAATTCTAATTCTAATTCTAAATATTATAAAATTTGTTTGAGAAAGGCATAGAATGTAATAAACGAGATTGCATTCTTGCAAAAATAAAATTATTTATAAAAATTAATTGTTGGTTTGTTTATTTTTAGTTTTACTTGATTTGCCTAATAGGTTACTACAACCTTTTGACACGATTAATAAAGCTAAATTATTCAAAATCATTTATTTGTTTTCCATTTTTAAAATCAAACTATAGGGAATTAAGTAGGTGTATCCACAATTAATATGCTACAAATCAAATAAAAATCTGTTAAGCATTAAAAAATCACTCCTTCGACTTTTACTTTATTGTTGGAAATTTATTGTTTGTTTTTAACTGTTCCAAGTATTGGATATTTGAATATTACAAAGGTTTTCGAAACCATCAGACACTTCAATAATTTATATGAATTATATACATTTTTATATATATATAGATGTTGCATGAGATTTTATTATTAATTTTTTTTTTTGTGTTTTATTACTAATCGAATGAATTTGATATTTGTATTTCTGGTGTTCTACATTTTGTTTGACACAACTAGAATCCAATTGTTTTTTATTTTTTTTTTTGCTTATATTGCCAGTAAAATTTATAAAATTTTTTGGTATAATGCTTCACTAAAAAATTAATCATAAAAACTCATGCGACTTTATATTTAAGGTAAAACTTAAAATTTTTATCTGCCACTGCCTTTGTTATAATAATATTATTTATTTGTGTTCTTGTATGTTTTCTATTCTCTTGTTGAATTTTGTCATAGATTTCGTACTGTATTACACTACATAAAAGACTAAGAAATAAAACAATAATAAAATTATGAAAACTATGGTATTAATTCAAATATCAATAAGCAGCTTTAATTTTGATGCCTTTTTTATTTTACACTATGATTTTATTGCAAAATGGTGGGTATTTTAATTTTAGTACTGGCGCGAAAAAATTAAAAAAAAAAAACAAATACAATATAATAAAATTGACGGAACCGTAAAACTACAGTTTCCTTTGAACTGTGTGCAGACACTAAAGTCTTTTGAATCTTGACAACGCTGCCTTAGTCAATCATGTTATTTTTCATTTATTCTTCGCTAAAAATATTTACGTTCTCTCTGATTCATAGCACCATAACTACCTGGTGACGTAGTCGCAATATACTTAATGCTATATTTAGAATAGAAAGAGTATTTTTGTGAGCATGTCGATTGTTTTATTTAAACTGTTTTTTTTTTTATATTTTCAAGTATTCGAAAATAATGAGTATTTGATAAAAAATGAATGAAAGTATTTTTCTTATTGCATTTTTATATTCTTGAAATATGTTTAATGGTTTAATACCGACTTGCTAACATTTCCATTCCAAAGTTAAATGTATTATACATAATATGTTTTAGATAAGTAAAAGAATGAGCGTTGTATGAAAGTCATGATTAAGCCTGCATCTGCCGTATCAATTTTTAACAAAAAGCTATAATTTAAAATAGAAAATGAATCAATGTACAGATAGAATTTGCGGTTTAGTAATGTTATACAGGTTTCGATGACTAAAATTTTGAATTTGCAACACATTAATTATTTATATAAATAATTTTGTCCAATATTTATAAAGATTCTAAAAAGTATTTTAAAGTAATCAGTTTTGATTCTAAAAGTATGTTATACAATGTATAGGACATACACATTTTAATTATTAACAGTTACGCATAAATCTAAAAAAAAAAAGATTATTAAATGATACTTGTGTTGATTTAAAACGATTTAAAATATTTAAATTTTTAGAACGACGTATATCAGCTTATCAATTACGGCCAATTGATTCTATCGAAGATGAATCCTCTTCTTCTGGTAAGGAAGACAGTGCACCTGAGTCATCGCAGCAGCATCAGTCGCAACAATATGGACAGTATTTAGATATTAACAGCCATACATCTCATCAAGGGCGGTCTCGAACTAAAAAATCTAAAGTACGTAGCAAGTCATTACAACCACAACCAAATATTGTTCCGTGGAGAAAGACATCACGTCCAAATAGAGGACGATCTTTAGATAAACAGCCATTTTTACCAGGTTTTAAACCTGAACCTATTAAATCTTGGACTGAAGAAACAATAAGTTTGAAACCAGCGCCGATAGAGAAAAAGAAGCCTATGCCAAAATTAGAAGCCGCGAAAATTGTTCTGAAATCAATTAAGAGTGAACGTGATAAAGGTTTGAGTTGTTTGGGTGCAACTTTAGAGCAAATAATCGCAAGCAAAACCGAAAAAGAAGCAATTCCATGGATAACAATGCGAGAAAAGCTTAAATCAGTAGAAAGCGTTCAAAAGCAATTAGACAAATTTGATTTAGATGAAGTTTATTTAAAATCTTCTGATAAGGTGATTGAAGAAGAGAAGCTGGTACCACAGGAAGTAACAGTTGCCGATGATAAGCGTAAAAAAGAAATTTTACGTCTAAAAAGTAAGGAAAGCATAGAAATGATGGAAATGACGGATCAAATTGATAAACTCATAACGCAGCATCAAAAAGAGGACGCTATTCCATGGCGAGAAATGCGTCAACAACTAAAAAGCGTGGAACGAGTTCACAAGCAAATTGAGAAGTTTAAAATTGAGGAAGTGGAATTGCGACATTTAGAAGCAGAAGAGTTGGCAACCTTAAATAGTGAAATACCGATTAAAGAAATAATTGAAGGAGTTAGTGATCATCATAGTTTAGTTGGAGAAAGAACTTCTAATATCGATTTACAGCTTATCGACAATCAGGCGAACGTTTTTGGACAAAAATATTATACAACAGATGATGTAAATATTTTGAGGGTGTCAGAAAGCCAATTGCTTGAAACTCAAAATTTTGTATCAAATAAGCCAGCAGTTAATTGGCGTCAGCAAACAAAACAAAAGGGATTAACCTCGGTACAAAACTCTAATAAGATTGACACAGAAAACCAAAATGAAATATTCAAAGAAGAGACTTTCGACAGTAAATCTCAACGAGAAAAATACGTTACTGTTGAAGATTCTAATATAATGAGTGTCGGAAAATCTGAGTTCCAGCATATTGCAAATCAAACTGCTCTGGAAAAGGCACACGATTGGCGTCAACTTCGACAACCTCAGGAGATTCAGCAATTAGAAGACTCATCTTTACTACATTTACAAGAGCATCAAAGTATAGACGAACGCAAGCAGATCCAGAACAAACTTACTATTTGCGATCAAGGCCAAAGAATCTCTGATCAAAGATTATCATCATATACCCAAGTCAATGATAATCTAATTAAGGAAGAAAAATTGCAGCCAGTTTTGTGGGAGCGAGGAAAGAAGAAAAATCAAGCTAATGAAAATATAATTGATAATCCACCGAATCCTTTAAATGTAGCACATGAAATGTTAACTGATACGCCACTTGAACGAGAAACTAATGCACCTATTATGTGGGAACGTGGAAATAAAAAATTGCAAAAGTATCAAAAAGTTCAAGAAACTTTAAATCTACAAGAAAAAGATGCACTTGTAAAGTTCGAAAATGTGCCAGCTGAACAGAAAGCTAAAAATGAAAGTCTTCAGAAACAAGAATATATGCATTTAAAACCTGAAGATATAATAGAAATAAATATTGGTAACGAAGATCGATTCTTAAGTAAAGAAGTCGAAGAGGTGACAGATGAGTTTATTCGAGATAGACAAAGTTGGAAATCTACTGAACCAGTTTTTTGGGAACGTGGAAAGAAAAAGCCAAATCAAGAGTATGAAGTTAAAAGAGAGGAAAAGCAAGTTGAAAATAAAATTGAAACCATTGGCCTTAAACATTCTATATTGCCAGTTAAACAATTACCTAACAAAGGGATAAACGAAGAAGTCAATTTAAAGCCGATTACTCATTTAATTAGAAAACCTGATTCAAAACCATTGCAAGAAGTTATCCTACGACATGTTGAAAATGCCGAAGATGTAAAAGATCTTGAAGAAACAAATATAAAAGAAATTCTTACATCTCAGTATGATAATATACAAGGTATATCGATTTCAGAACAGCCGATTTTAAAAGTTCCAGAATTTACCGATATTGATAATACTTCAAAGCTTGAGCAATTACAATCTAAAATGCCGCACCAGCAAGAAAAAATCCAGAATCAGAAAAAATCACTTGAAGAAAAAATGCGGCCCATGCGAAAACGACAACCATTAATCCAAGAAAAACAAGAAGAAGTTGACACGCATTTAGTAGAATTAACTGAAGCAGAGGATCAAGGTTACGAAATTTTAACTGAAGATCTTAACCAACCCGATGTTATCAAACCCGATGATACAATCCTTCATCAAGAAGAGCAACCTCTTTCAATATTGGAACCGACTTTAAAACAAAAGGCTCACAAAAAGCGTTCCAAACCTTTAAAAACGTCAATAATTGAGGAGCAGCCAACATTGCTTGAGGCTGCAATAGCAGAAACTGAGAACGCATCTGACGATTTAAATGAGATCTCAGAAAAGAATATTGTACTTAAAAAAAGTGGAGATATAAGACCACAATTCATCACAACTGAACAACTAATAGAGCTCGATGTCGATGATGTTAAGAGAGGCTTGGAAATGAAGGTTACATCAAACATAGTTAAGAAAGAAAAACAGATAATTGTCCTTGATGATAGTCAACCATTGCCTGAATTAGAGTTGATCACTCAAAGGCGAGTGCAGGAGTATGTTGAGAATACGCCTGATGAAAATCTTATGGAAGCCCAACAATTAGATCAAAATCAGGAAGAAACAATAAAATCTGAAGTTTTAAGTCACGACAATAAAATTGTTCGAAAAAATAAAGAAATGAAACCACCGCGCATTACTGAAAAACTGCGACCAAGACAAGTAAAACTTGAAAAACCCACTATCCTTGAGTGCAAAGTTGAAGGATATCCATTTCCAGATATCAATTGGTATTTTAATGATATGTTACTTTTTGCATCTGAAAAGTATAATATAACTGTGGCTGAACAAATTGCTAAATTAAAAATAGCCAAAGTTACTCCTAGTGATGTTGGCATATACACTTGCGAAGCTAAGAACGAAGCTGGAGTAGCTACAAGTAGAACTAATATTTTATTAGGTAAGTGTAGAATCTTTAAAAATTCACATAGTTTTATCTTAATTTATATTTGAAATCTTTCTATAACTTTATTGATAATAATATGAAGATAAAGAAAAAGGGATACCACCGCAGTTTTCAAAACCTATTACAATTAAGTTTATTGAAGAGGTACCAGAAGACTTTAAGGTGTCAGTAACATGTCAAATTATCGGAGAGCCGAAACCTGAAATAAAATGGTTTCGAGGTACAGATGAGGTCATACCCAGCGAGTCGGTACAATTTTTTTATAACGAGGAAACCGGTGATGTGGCTTTGGAGGTGAATAATCCATCACCAAATGAAGTTGTAACATATTCTATTCAAGCACAAAATCAGTTTGGCCGTGTGATTGGCAATGCTAACATTACGAGTGGTGTCGAAGATACATCTAACAAAGATTTAAAAGCACCAACAGTAACCTCGCTTAATGCTGTCATCATTCCACATGGTGGTACATTACTTTTGAAAGCTGAATACGATGGTTTTCCAACACCAGAAATAAAATGGATGCGCAATGGTCGCGAAATTCAGGAAAGCGATGAAATTACAATGGAACTTACTGAAAAAACCAGTTTAATTAAAATTGTTAATATGACGCGAAAACGAACAGGAAAATATGAAATTTGTGCAAAAAATACAGTTGGTGAAGCAAAATCCTCTGGATCTGTAGTCGTTACTGATCAACCGCCCAATAAAGAAACTATTCCACCTCGTTTTATTCAGCCTCTCAAACCTAAGTATTTTGGGGAACATGAAGTTGCAATACTAGAGGCAGTTGTTGAATCTGAGCCACTTTCATCTTTTCAATGGTTCTTGCACACAGAACCTATTAAATCTTGTCGCATCATCAGCGAGGCTAATAAATCAACTCTTCTGATTGAAGATTTTCAACGCACTTTCGTAGGTCCATATACATGCCGTGCTGAAAATGTTAGTGGGTCAGTAACTTCTACAGCGACAATCAATTTGATTGAAGAGCATCCACAGCAAGAGGTTGTTCAATTTTGCTCTCCACAATTCATTGAAGAGCTTGCAGAACCAGTTGACGTTATGGATGGTGAGAGACTTATATTAAAGTGCAAGGTTTCAGGAACACCTACACCCAGAGTAGAGTGGTACCACAATGGCGAAAAAATCATGGAGTCAAAAGAAACCATAATTGTCCAAGATGTGCAAGGTAATTGCCAGCTTCAAATAACGGAAGTATTTCCTGAAAACTCTGGCACATATAAATGTGTGGCAACCAATAAAGCTGGAGTAAATAGAACAAGCACCACAGTCAATATTCAAGGTACCTATCAAAATGGCTTAAGTAGAATAGTTAAATTTAAAATAGTAAATTTCAGCTTTTGAATATATCCCCGATTCTGAAATTACTGGACTTACCGCATCTGAAGAGGATCTCCTTGACAAGGTTTATTTTCTAACTGACCAATAAGATTTCCACTTAATTTTTTTTTTTTTTACATATTAAAGACCCTTTCAATCGACGAACAGGCTCCAAAGATTATTAAGAGACTGCCAAAAAAAATCGAACCCAAAGAGGGTGATCAAGCCAAACTTGAAGTTAAAGTTATTGGTAAACCGAAGCCAAAAGTAAAGTGGTTACGCGACGACGAAGAGATATTTGCATCGGAAGAATATCAAATCGAACATTTCGATGATGGTACATCAGTACTAGTTATTAATCATGTTTATCCCGACGATGTAGGTACGATTAGTTTTGAGGCTTATAATCCGTTGGGAGTAGCAGTAACAACTGCTTTCATAGCAACTGAAGGTATTACAAAATGTATTCTAATGTATTTGATTTTTAAATCTTTTATATATGAGTAAAGTTATTTTTCAGCACAGCGGCTATCTTGAAATGTATGCAAATCCTTTATCCAATTACAAAAAATCTTCCTACTAAACAATGTCCAAAACAACTTATTACATATAGTTATAAATTACACTTGCATCAAACAGGTTGCAAATACTATTTGAATTGGTTAAAACTATATCTATATCATATATATATATATATCATTGAAATCTTATTTCAGAAACTTTATTTCTATATATCTATACTATCTTTTTTATGTATCATTTAAAGGTATTGTTGGATCTAAAGATTATCGTAAACCGGAATGGGTTACTCATATGGAAGAAATGCAAATGGCTTTAAAAGGTGAGTTTCAGAGTGTAAAATCTAGCAATAAACTGTGTTGTGTATATGTGTTTTAATTTCGTGTTTTAAATACACAAAACCCTTCTAAATATTGTCTTTAGTTTTCACAATCACTGTTTCTTTATTTGTATTTATTTGTTTTACATCACATTGGTTGTGTTGAAAAATTTATGAAATCAGTTAAACAGAAATCCTGTAGCTTTAACGCCTGGTCCCTTACCAGAAATCCATAATAACTTCATTTAAGTAAATATGAAAAGTATTTGCCGATTAAAGCTTTAAAATGATCGCTTTTAATGATTATATATTTAATGATGTGTGTGCAAACAATAATAACTGACAAACATATTATTGATTGAACAAAAAGAGATTTTTTTTTATGAGTAAGATTGTGTGTTAATTTGCTGTGTTATACTTACGAAAATTTAATTAACTAAATTTCACACTTAACATTTACTCAATTATGGTTTAAATTTCTGAATACACATTTTGCATATGTATATACATAATATTTGTAAACAGCATGCTGATGCTTTATCGTAAATTTTCTTGCTTGAATAGGCAAACAAATTATTTTCGATACAAGTTCTTTTTATCAAAATTAGACCTGAAATTCATGCGATCATTAGAGGTAAGTATTTAAAAACAAATTGCTATTTTGTTTGAGCATATCATTCTACGTGTCTTTGTATGTCTCGTTGAAAATAATTTAAACGGTGATGATATTCGATTTTTGCTTATAGCCGCTAAATGCTCACCCTCGCTAGTAAATGAAATGCGTGATTGTCGATCTGCTTTCGGCGAAACCGCGAAATTTTATATTCAGTTTGCAGGAAACCCAAAGCCAGGTACTATAAATTATTAAGTAGCGTTAATGAAGCATAAGATTTTAACATAAATCCATTCAATTTTCACTTTTACTTCATAGATATTCAGTGGTATTTTAACAATGTTCAACTTAGGGAATCTAATAAGTACTGCATGACAGTTGAAGAGACAGAATCTTTTCTAAAGATACTAAATGTTACAAACGAAGATTGTGGTTTCTATACTTGTAAGCTTATAAATGAAATAGGCATGACAATGACACGGGCAAAACTTGATATATCCTCAACTACTACAAACGAAGAAAGTAAACTTATTCGTACAAAAATAAAGACTGCACCAAAAAAACGTGTAGAAAAGAAAAAATACTATACGAAAAGTACCGAGTCACAGATACAAAATCCTCAAAACCATGAAGACCTAGTGGTACCAATTGAATCGACTGACACCAACATTGAGAAGTTTAAAAAACGGATTCCTTCATCAATTTTGATTGAAAAAACAAATTATTCCGAAATGAAAGTGGAAGATCGTAATGATGAAGTAAATTCAAACAATATTATAAATAAAGTAAGCCATAGCACAGCAAAACAGGAAGAGACCAAAATGACTGTGAACAAAATAATTGATATTAAAAAATGGGTGGAATTAGTACGAACAAAAATCATACAAAAAACTGTAGCTATTGAAGATATAGATGTTTTAAGAGAACACGAGGACGTCAATGGGTTACTTCAGTCAATTGAAGCCGAATCATTTGGTACAATTGGTGAATCAGCATTACGTGATATAGCTACAATAGGGTTACTGCTTCGTTGCGGCTGTTCGCTTTATGAAATAACAAAAATGTATGAAATGAACATGTTTATTTCACTTAAGAAGCCAGAATCTCAATCAGCACTTGTTCAGTTGGTTGAACGGGAGGGTCATGGTGAACTTATTACACAAGTTCTTAGTGAATCTTCAAATGAGGATGAGACTGTATTAGCTGCCACAGTTGGTTTTAAAGCTTTGATAAGCATGATGGAGACATATAAGACAACAATTGAGACTGTTATTCGTAAATTTTTTATAGAAGACTTCATCACACAGGATTGGAAAATTTGTGGAAAAGAGGTTTGACGAAAATTCCAATGTTACGTTTTTGTGAAATACATATGCACCCGTATCAAAAAAATTTAAAACCAAAAAAAGTCATATATTTCATAAATCAATTTGATACTAAACTAAAAACCATGCAGAAAGTTTGTGTTCATTGCGTTTTTTATACAGTGGAACTTCCCTATTACGAATATCGATACAATGAAGCCTTTCCTATCACGAATGCATTTGAAGTCCATAAATTGGGCTTTTTTATCCGTTTTTGATTTTTTTATATGCTGTACCTAAAAATGGTAAAGGGTATATTAAAGATATACAAATGTATATAACGGGCAAAAGGAGGCGTGACAGAACCCATAAAGTATATATTTTCGTGATAAGCATCGAAAGGCGAGTCGATCTAGCCATGCCCGTCTGTCCGTATGTCTGTCTGTCCGTATAAACAAACGGATTTCGGAAACGGTTAGACCTACAACCATTGAATTTGGCACGAAGACTCTCCTAATCCATAGGCATAACGAGTTTATTTTTTATTCGATATTCAACCTACAACATATAGCTGCCATAGGAACGATCGACCGAAAAACAACATTTACTGAAAAAAACTTTTTTGTTTATTTGGAAATCGTTACCAAATTTTGGATTTAATAATTTTAGATAACATCTAATCATATATATGAATATGATAAATTTCGGGTTACTATAACGTATTGCTGCCATAGGAACGATCGGACGAAAAATTAGTTTTACTTAGAAAACGTTTTTTTTCTCATCGGTACGGTTATATAATTGGTACAAAATATTGAAGCAAAAGAAAAACATTTAATTTTAAATTGGGTACAGGGTATTCAATAGTCGACTATAGCCACTGCCTTTCTATTTTCAAATTAATTTTTTTTGCTCATATCAAAGAAACTTCGTATCGAGAGAAAAATACAACATATTAATAGGATCTTTAAAAGTTGAGAATAACGAAAGAAAAGAAAGAATGAAAGAAAACCAAAACGTCCTCTTGCTAACAATTTTTGCAGAAGTTGTCTGTGTTCAGTGATGAAGAAAATGAAGAGTATATATTGTATTATAATTAAAATTCCAGATTACTTTTTATAAGGATTAAAAAAAAAGAACAATTATCATTTATGTATAATGTTTTTTTATATTATTATTATTGACATATTTAAAATTTAAAAAAAATAACAAAGGATCTATCTATACTATCTCTGTTGAGTGCAAATGCGCGAAGTTCGTTCATAGATTTTCGTGTTTCTGTCGCAACAGTCCTCCTCCACGTTATTGTGAGTCTTCCCCTGGGTCTTGCCCCTTGGGGGTTCCATTCCATTAAGGCATGAATTATTTCGGTATGTCCCAACCATCCATATTTTCGTTTCCGTATAACTATTTCAATTGCGTCCTGCTCGCTGATTTGCCAGATCTTGCTAATCGTTCTTGGCCACCAAATTCGCAAAATATCTCGTAGACATTGGTTAATGGACGCTTATAGTTTCCTCGTATCTGTAGTTGAATAGTGCCAAGTCTCGCAGTCAAATAGCAAGACAGATTTTACACAAGAGTTAAATATATTTATTTTCGTCTTCTGGTAGACGTGCTTAGCTCTCCAGAAGTTTCTTAGTCTTGTCTTTTACTTGGCTACCAATGTATTCGAATTGTTCTACCTGTTCGATGTCGTTTTATTCGATTTTAAGATGGTTGTTAGTGGTGGTATTTAATCGCATTTTTTGGTCTTCCTGCAGTTAATATGCAAACCCGCTTTTTTAGACTCCGCAGTGAGTTTGTCTAATTGGGTTTGCATATCCGATCAGCAATTCGTTAGCAGTGCTACATCATCGGCGTATTCCAGGTCGCTTAATTTTCTGTTCAGCATCCAGTTGAGTCCTGTGTTTCGATTTTTGCAGATTCAAGGACTGAGTCCCGGACATTGATAAACAAGAGCGGAGATAGGAGAGAGAATTTTTAGCGATTAGTTCTAGCCAGATGGTATTAAAATCTAGAGCATCGAACGCTTTTAAATAGTCGCTGAAGGCTATATATAGTGGTGCGTTGAATTCAGCAGATTGCTCAATTAATATGCGTACTGTGTTGATTAGGTCAACGTACGATTTATCTAGATGAAATCCGGCTTGGTTTTTTCTAAGAAGCTTATTTAATGTCTCTGCAATTCTGCCCAGTATGATTTGGTTCAGTACATTCATAACAGTTGGTAGAGTGAGGTGCCTCTCCAGTTGGAATATTTTTTCTTGTTGGCTTTTTTAGGGATTTTAATAATTATAGATTCATTCCACGTCTTAGGCACCAATTCGGTGGTGCAAACTGTTCTTAAAATATCCATTAGTTTACTGGCAATCAAACGCGCGTCTGCTTATAAGCATTCTACTTCAAGTTCATCGTTCCTAGGCGCTTTGCCTTTTTTGAGGCTTCTGATTGCTTTTTCTATTTCGTCGAGTGTAGGAGGGTTGGTATTGATTTGTCTGTTCGTAATCTGGCATTTTCGGATGGTTAGCTATTCTACGTTTGCAAGGCATGATAAATTAAGCGTACGCTCAAAGTATTTTTTCCATATTCTTGCTTGCTCGTCTTTGGATGTAACAATGTTACCGTTTTCGTCCTCAGTAGGGCTGTTGGTATTTACGTCTCCACTAATGGTTCTTGTGATGTCGGAAAGAGCTTTAATGTCACATTTTGAGGCGGCTTCTTGTGCACTCTCTCCTAGTTTGTCAAAATACGCCAGTTTGTCAATTTTAGTCTGCTTCCTTATTATTTTATTTAATACATTTTATTCAAGGGTATGTTCTCTCTGCGCTGAGGATAATTTCCTGTAAGCATCTTGCTTCTTATATGGTTTCTTTTTGCAATTCTTCTCCAAAGAGTTTCTGACACCCACTCTTCCTTTGTTCTTGATTTTTTGCCTAGTATGTTATCACAGACAGTATGCATAGAGCGACTAAAGGTTGCCCAAACGTCTTCACAATTTGAGTTATCCATGACTATTTCGGAGAGTTTGGCTACAAATTCGTCTTTTGTAGCATTGTCCGTGAGTTTTCTTACGTCACATTGTTGTGATGGAGCTGGTCTGTTCCTTGTCGATACCGCAGTGTTTCTAGGTGGATCTCGCGCATAATAAGTAGTGATCACTGTTAATTTCAGCACTCCGTTTATTGCGGATGACGCATAACATACCACACGTTGGGATATGCAGATAAGATTAAACCAGAGCGTCCAAGATCGGTGGCAGAGCTGCTGCCTTATAACGAAGGTTTTTTAATGCAAGCAGGCCTGCGAACTTGCCCGCTTTGCTTAGTATACTGTAGCATAACTTTTACAGTACTGTTGGAGGAGATCAGATATACCGCTGAACACTCGGTCGCCATTGCCTGATTTGTGGAAAATGGGGGACACCACGATAAGGTTGAGATTAGCCATTGTGTAGAGAGGCGGTAAGAGACACATCATACACCACATCCACCCATTCGATATAACAAAGTGATTTTTCTGTTCCTATGCGATCTGGCTTTAATAGCCTTTAACGTTTATATAAAGTATTTTATAAATTATAATAAGATCGAATTTCGTTTAAAGTTTACCGACATCGTTGTCACCGCACCCGTCATAGATAAGAATAAGATTCTTTGGGCTTTGTTGGACAACAATACTTGGTTCATTTTTTGAATAAAATTTATATTCAAAATTAATCTTCTTGGTTATTGGTTCTGTGTCACATGAAATATCTGACTTTTTGAATTTGTTTTCTATATAATTCAATTCAAAGTTTTACTAATACAGTAGAATTTTCTTAACTGATGCCACTGCTTTGCACGGTCTTGCGAGGCAGTTATCTATCGGCAGCTAAGCAAATTCTACTATAAATGAATAAAAGTTTTTAAATTAAAGATTTTTTTTTTTGTTTTAATCTGTATTTAAATATTTCCAATATTCTTCATTATTTTGATTATAAAAATATTTGATAATTGAGAATGCTATAAAAGATTCGGTTCAATCGAAGAGAATGTTGATTCCTGATTTCTTGAATTGGATAAGTTTTTATATAAAAGTATAACATATTTTATTTATTTATTTTTTTTATATTAATTATGTTCAGAGAATAGTTGAAACTTCTCAAATTGTTGAAAGTCAAGAAGCTGTCACTCATATTAAAATAGGTAAGCAATTTAATATCATTATAAACCTTAGAGCTCTTGCGCAATATATTGTTAAACATTTTGTAATTAAATAATAATAAAAATTTTTATAATTATTTTTTTATTTCTTAACTAAACATGCAACATTAAAAAAATTTACCAAACCAATAAAATCACCATAACTTAACAAAATCAAAGAGGAAACATTCGTCGAGGAACGCACGATTGTCATTGATGAAGGTTTGATTATAAACAACATAGATGAATTGTAAAGAACCCAACCATGTGGAGATCCCAATATTAAATTGAATAATTAACAACTTTTATTTGTAACAGTCCATTTAAAGAAACAAATAAGGCTACGAATATAAAAAATCGAACGCTGTAACAATTATGCACTATCCTTAAATATTTTACCCACTAATTATCTTTTTTGACTTTGCTTATGTATCTTAATAGCTACAGATAATATTGCGAAGAGCAAAACTAATCGTCTTCTACTGCTCTGTTGTTGTATAAGCTTAGTTTGAATGTTTTTTATTAATATTAATAAATTTACAATAAATAAGTTTTTTGACATAAACTTTAAAGATAAGCTTTTAGTTACAAGAACTGTTTAATCTCTATTGCTCATAAGATATCAGGTAAGTTTAATGTGTATCTTAGGTAAATTGTTTGTCTTAAAGTCAATGCTTTCGCATATCGTTAAGCTAGTTATGAGTTATCTTATTTATTGCTAAATTTGAGCCATTTGCAAAATAAAAAAAAAAAACCACAAACTTTAAATTTTGAAAACCCGCAATACATGCAAAAACTAGAACCGACAAAATCATAATATACTTACATTAAATTCACAGAATCGGCAACCACTAATGTGAAAGTACAAATCATACAACGAGAGCAAAACCCAGAACTGAAAAATGAAGCTGTTCAATTTGTGCACAAAAACATAGAAAATAAAATTACTACACATTATTCAAACAGTACTCAACAGCTCGAACGCGGTCAAGATAATTTATCTCAATCACAAAAACCAACCGTTGAAAACGCTCTAGAAAAAACTTTCAAAGATGTTGTGAATGAGCGCTTTGAAAATTTACAGATGATAAATACATACAATATTCTGTCTACACAACAACATTTAATTAAGTCAGTATCACTTACCCAAGTATTAGAACTTTCAATGCTGAACCCAGAACAAGTAACATCAGTATTAGAAGTATTGTCAGAAAACCTTTTTACACCTAATGATACATCAATAACCTTAAACGCAATTGACATATATATGGTCACTGTGGAGTTAAAAGTCTCAGCAATAAGCGAAAAAGAAATAATGGAGTTTATTGAGAAGCTAAGAAGTAAAGAGTTCATAAATCAGGCTATATTTGTTTCAACAAGTAAAAATTTATGTCCTTTATTTGTCGAAAAAAATATAGTCAATGAATTTATAACTCAAATCAAACTTTGTATTGCTCTCAGCCGACATGAATATACTGATTTAAAAGCGTACCAAAAATTTACTAAAAAGGCAGACACACCATACCTTGTTATATCAACAACAGAAGGTGACAATCATAAATATAAAAAAGTGATAATAAAAAGCGACATTTTCATAGCTGACGCCAAAATATTGGAATCAGCACCAGAGAATTCGGATGTATATATAATAGAAAACAATTGGATATACTCGTATAATCTAGAAAAGAAAAACTCACAGTCGGTTACTGACGAATTAAAATATGTCGATAATATTGAGTTACTAATTCTTGAGTCTACTAAAAAATGTTTACATAACAAAAAAATTTTTACAGCACAAGCCGTAGTTAAATTGCCAATGAAAATTTGTGTTGACATAACTGATCTAAGGCCTTTAAATACAATTCATCCAAGTAATTATATCCGTCTAAGTCCTCAACAGAAAATTGTAAACGCTAAATACAATCTGTATGAGCATCTCGAAGTTCGTATTGTGGAATTATTAGAGCATGAAGTTGCATTTCCTCCTATAAGTCTACCATCGTTAAAAAATGTTATCATTGCACGAACACGTGACATATCAGTAGCTAACACCGCATGGATTCAACAAGCAGATAAATTCCTAAAAATGAATGACGATGAATTATTGGAACAGCATTTTCATTATTTCTTATGTGAAAAGGATTGTATTGTCAATGAACAGCCTTTTATAATGAATGCTATAGAAGATTATAGAGAAAAAATAGTATCTGGAGTACAAAATTCTCATATGAAATTAGTTCACAATAATTTGGCACATGAAGTAATTGTAATGGAAGCCTTGGAAAATGAGCAAGATTTTAATCAGATGGCTTCAATTCTAAAACCTCAAAAGGTTCCTATAGTGTCTTTTGTAAAGAATAATTCCATAATGAACCAGGAAAATATTATTTTCGAGTTTGAACAAAAAATTGTAGAGAATGAACTACAATTCAAAATCGCAAAATGGTTGTTTTCTAATCCGCTTAAACTTGCAATTATCCATGAAATGCAAGAGAGCGAAGTTCAAAGAAATATTATTAATATTGCAGTTTCAAAGAATGTTGCACTAATCACTTTTAATACCTTACATGACACGGATAACATTTACGTAATTGTTTACGAAAACTTTAGAGAAAAAATACTTCTAAATCCAAATTCACGACAAGGAAAAAGACAATTGGAGATTCATAAATATACTATTTTTAACACTGACAAAATTATTTTTGATTCTGTGAGATGTTTTGAAAATGATCAAAATATAGAAAAGGCAAAAGCAAGCATTACTCAAGAAAAAAGTGATATCCTAGTGGTAACAGAATATCAGTATTATATGGAAACTACAAATTTATTAAATAGACTAGAGACCATAACATATAAAGCTAATGTATTAAAAAATAGGCTATGCCTGGAGTGCGCGACGAAATTTGAGACATTCATCTTATCATTTATTGAGAACACAGATACTTTAGATAACATTTCTAGTGTTTCATGTGAAAACATCGCTAAACTAATGAATACTGCAATGAATTTAGAAGTCGGAATTTCGATTTGCAATAATAATAATGTAATTCAAACTAAAAAACCTGTCGACTTGGACAATGAAGGAAGTATGGTACAGGAACTGAACTTAATTAATATAAGAAAAGGTTTTGTAGAACAAGATTTAACGGCTGTAATTATAAAGTTGATTAACGAGCCTCAAAACAACACTGTTATAAGTGAGTTAAGTTCACCAAAAATGTTTGAATATATATATATATATATTTAATTAATCGGTATCCACCAGTCGATTCATATACATATATTATATTAAGATATTACTTCAATGACACATTCTTGACCGAGTGCTTTTAGAATTTGCAAATTTTTTATTTTTTCATACAAAGATTATGTTCATTAACATTTACCAGCAAATAATTTTAAGAAACATTAAACGGTACATTCAAAATAACTCATCATTACTAACGTATTTATAGGTTTTTAAAAATGTTACGTATTATTAGCTGATAAAATCTGCAAATTGTGTTTATAATCTCATATTAATATAACCATCATCTTATTCTAAACGTAGAAAAATTTTAAATATTAACATAAAAATGCTTATCAACTTACCTATGCAATCAAAAACGTTACTTAATTATTGCACTTATACTGCAAGTTACAGTCTGACACTTTAATTATTCGTTAAAATCGGCAAATTCATATTGAATAAATCGTATAATAATTTTTTATATAAAAAACGGATAGGCGACACAGTCTGATAAAGTATTTATGATAGTCAAGTGTTTCCCATTTGCTAGCTCCAAGCTAAAAAGAAAAAATAAGCAAAATAAAAAACTTCATTGTGTATTAAAGCATAAAATATGGTAAGTTGAATAATTATCTAGGATACAAGTGATCAACTTATAAACAAACGTTCCCTAGACCCTTACAACCATAAACACATATTACACATAACAAAAAAAAAAAAAAAAGAAAAAAAAAATATCAAACCCAATACATTTCTGATTGAAATTAAATTTACATGCATTCTATTGAACAGATACACCAATAATTACAGACATAGATAACACAACACTTACAACACCAACACAACAGCAAGTCCATGAATGCAACGTTAAAACTTTCGAGGAAAATAATATCATTAACAAAACAGCAAAGGCCGACAAAAATAAAATAAACATGGCTTATAATACTGAAGATGATATTAAATCGCATAAGCCGTCAGTTTCTTTCGAAGTCATAAACGACGAATTCCCTGTTAGTGAAAGAGTCTCAAATGATGAAATTCTTAAGAGTAAAACAATTCAAACACTCTTAAAAAAGCAAGTGAAAGGTGATAAGCAAGAAGTCAGCGAGATTGAAACCATTGAAGAAAAGAACGAAGACGTAATCCTTGAAGAAGTTGATAAAACAGCTGGAACAATAGTGTCTGTTACAAAGATACCAATTGAAAAACAACCGAAAAATATTATAGAGTTTCCAGAAGAAAATCGCGAAACAGTGACAGTTTCAGAAGATGGTGTAATAAAAAAGAAGATTCGAACACGCGTTATTAAGAAAGTGAAAGGTGGGAAGCAAGGAATAACTAGAATCGAAGTTATGGAAGAAGGTGACAAAAAACCTGAAACTAGAGTAACAATTGAAGAAATTCCATTTGAAGAGGATGTTCTGGAACTTCCAGAGGAAGTTCGCATTATTGAAGAAGACTTAGAAGGTGGTGCTACAAAGCAGAAAACGATTCGAACACGCGTTATTAAGAAAGTAAAATGTGATAAACAAGAAGTCACG
Organism: Stegana nigrithorax; assembly: GCA_037044495.1. Classification (NCBI taxonomy): domain Eukaryota; kingdom Metazoa; phylum Arthropoda; class Insecta; order Diptera; family Drosophilidae; genus Stegana; species Stegana nigrithorax. The sequence continues at coordinate 433,961 of JBAMBQ010005350.1, read as the reverse complement.
AAAATCGAGACGGTTGAAGAAGAAAACAAACAACCTAAAATAACAGTTTCTATTGAAGAAATACCAATTGAGGCTCAACCTGAATATGTTCAGGAGCTTCCGGAAGAAATTCGAATTATCGAAACAGTTTCAAAAGATGGTAAACCAATGAAGCGAACGATCAGAACACGCGTCATCACGAAAGTAAAAGGAGACAAAGAAGAGATTACCAAAATTGAAACCATAAAGGATAATGAAAATCAACCTCAAACTACCGTTTCTGTCAAAGAGACGCGCATTGAAGAGAATGTTAATGAGTTTCCAGAAGAAATACGAGTCATCGAAACGGACTTAGGTAAAGGCAAGCTACGAAAAAAGGAGATTCACACACGCGTTATTAAGAAAGTGAAAGGTGACAAACAAGAAATCACTAAAATCGAAACCATTAAAGAGGATGGAAAACAAGTTACAACAAATGTTTCTGTTGAGGAGACACCAATTGAAGAACAAATTTTGGAGCTTCCAGAAGAAATTCGCATTATCGAGACAGTAACGCAGGACGGAAAACCAATTAAGAAAAAGATTCGTACACGCGTTATCAAGAAAATAAAGGGCGATAAACAACAAGTTACGAAAACTGAAACCATTGAAGAAGATAACAAAGAACCTGAGATAACAGTTTCTGTTAAAGAGATTCCGATTGAAATGCAACCAAAAAATGTACTGGAGTTCAAAGAAGAAGTACAAGAAAAAGATATATTCTTAGATGATGGAATTCTAATTAAAAGAAAGATACGAACACGAGTCATTAAGAAATTAAAAGGTGGTAAGCAAGGAATAACCAAAATTCGTTTTATTGAAGAAAATGGCCAACCACTTGAAACGACGGTTTGTGTAGAAGACACACCAGTTGAAGAAGACATTCAAGAGTTACCTGAAGATATTCGAGTCTTAGAATTCATCTCAAAAGACGGTAAATGTAAAAAAAAGAAAATCAGAACCCGCACCATAAAGAAAGTGATAGGAGACAAACAAGAAATAACCAGAATCGAAACAATTGAAGAAGATGACAAACAACCTGAAACTACAATTTCTGTTGAGCAAACTCCTTATGAAGAAAAACATGAGTGTGTTCAAGAGCTTCCGGAACAAACTCGTACCATTGAATCCGTTTCAGCAGATGGTAAACCTCAGAAAAAAAAGATACGAACACGTGTAATAACGAAAATAAGAGATAACAAACAAGAAGTTACGAAAATTGAAATCGTTGAAGAAGATGGCAAAACCCCTCAAACTACCGTTATAGTTGAGGAAACACCAATCGAAAAAGCTGTTCATGAGCTTCCAGAAGAAATTCGTATTATCGAAACAGTTTCGGAAGATGGTAAAGCAAAACAAAAGAAGATACGTACACGCACTATTAAGAAGGTGAAAGGTGAGAAACAAGAAGTCACGAAAATCGAGACAGTCGAAGAGGACGATAAACAACCTAAAACGACGGTTTCTGTTGAGGAAACACCAATTGTAGAACAACCTGAGGATGTTCAAGAGCTTCCAGAAGAAATTCGTATTATCGAAACAGTTTCGGAAGATGGTAAACCAAAGAAGAAGCAGATTCGTACACGCACTGTTAAGAAGGTGAAAGGTGACAAACAAGAAGTCACGAAAATCGAGACAGTCGAAGAAGATGATAAATCACCTGAAACGACGGTTTCTGTTGAGGAAACACCAATTGTAGAACAACCTGAGGATGTTCAAGAGCTTCCAGAAGAAGTTCGTATTATCGAAACAGTTTCCGAAGATGGAAAACCAAAACAAAAGAAGATACGTACACGCACTATTAAGAAGGTGAAAGGTGAGAAACAAGAAGTCACGAAAATCGAGACAGTCGAAGAGGACGATAAACAACCTGTAACAACAATTTCTGTTGAGGAAACGCAAATTGAAGAACAACCTGAGGATGTTCAAGAGCTTCCAGAAGAAATTCGTATAATCGAAACAGTCTCAGAAGATGGTAAACCAACGAAGAAGAAGGTACGAACACGCACTATTCAGAAGGTGAAAGGTGACAAACAAGAAGTAACGAAAATTGTGACCATCGAAGAAGATGATAAACAACCTGTAACAACAATTTCTGTTGAGGAAACGCAAATTGAACATAAACCTGATGATGTTCAAGAGCTTCCAGAAGAAATTCGTATTATCGAAACTGTCGCAGAAGATGGTACACCAAAGCAAAAGAAGATCCGTACACGCACTATTAAGAAGGTGAAAGGTGACAAACAGGAAGTCACGAAAATCGAGACAGTCGAAGAGGACGATAAAGAACCTGAAACGACGGTTTCTGTTGAGGAAACGCAAATTGTAGACCAACCTGAAGATGTTCAAGAGCTTCCAGAAGAAATTCGTATTATCGAAACAGTTTCGGAAGATGGTAAACCAAAGAAGAAGCAGATTCGTACACGTACTATTAAGAAGGTGAAAGGTGACAAACAAGAAGTCACGAAAATCGAGACAGTCGAAGAAGATGATAAATCACCTGAAACGACGGTTTCTGTTATGGAAATGCCCATTAAAGAACAACCTGAGGATGTTCAAGAGATTCCAGAAGAAATTCGTATTATCGAAACAGTTTCGGAAGATGGTAAACCAACGCAAAAGAAGATCCGTACACGCGTTATTAAGAAGGTGAAAGGTGACAAACAAGAAGTCACGAAAATCGAGACAGTCGAAGAAGATGATAAACCACCTGAAACGACGGTTTCTGTCTAAGGAAATATCAATTGAAGAAAAACCTGAGGATATTCAAGAGCTTCCAGAAGAAATTCGTATTATCGAAACAGTCTCGGAAGATGGTAAACCAAAGAAGAAGAAGATCCGTACACGCACTATTAAGAAGGTGAAAGGTGACAAACAAGAAGTTACGAAAATCGAGACAGTCGAAGAAGATGATAAACCAACCTGAAACGACGGTTTCTGTCGAAGGAAACACCATATGAAGAACAACCTGAGGATATTCAAGAGCTTCCAGAAGAAATTCGTGTTATCGAAACAGTCTCAGAAGATGGTAAACCAAAGAAAAAGAAGATTAGAACTCGTACTATTAAGAAAGTGAAAGGTGACAAGCAAGAAGTCACGAAAATCGAGACAGTCGAAGAAGATGATAAACAACCTGAAACGACGGTTTCTGTCGAAGAAACACCATATGAAGAACAACCTGAGGATATTCAAGAGCTTCCAGAAGAAATTCGTATCATCGAAACAGTCTCAGAAGATGGTAAACCAAAGAAAAAGAAGATCAGAACTCGTACTATTAAGAAGGTGAAAGGTGACAAACAAGAAGTCACGAAAATCGAGACAGTCGAAGAAGATGATAAACAACCTGAAACGACGGTTTCTATCAAGGAAACACCATATGAAGAACAGTCTGAGCAAGTTGAAGAGCTTCCAGAAGAAATTCGTATAATCGAAACAGTTTCGGAAGATGGAAAACCAAAGAAGAAGAAGATAAGAACTCGTATTATTAAGAAAATCATAGGTAATAAGCAAGAAGTCACGAAAATCGAGACAGTCGAAGAGGATGATAAACTACCTGAAACGACGGTTTCTGTCGAAGAAACACCATATGAAAAGCTGCCTGAGGTTATTCAAGAGCTTCCAGAAGAAATTCGTGTCATCGAAACAGTCTCAGAAGATGGTAAACCAACGAAAAAGAAGATCCGTACACGCACTATTAAGAAGGTGAAAGGTGACAAACAAGAAGTCACGAAAATCGAGGTAGTAGAAGAAGATGATAAACAACCTGAAACGACGGTTTCTGTCGAAGAAACACCATATGAAGAACAACCTGCGGTTATTCAAGAGCTTCCAGAAGAAATTCGTGTCATCGAAACAGTCTCAGAAGATGGTAAACCAACGAAAAAGAAGATCCGTACACGTACTATTAAGAAGGTGAAAGGTGACAAGCAAGAAGTCACGAAAATCGAGGTAGTAGAAGAAGATAATAAACAACCTGAAACGACAGTTTCTGTCGAAGAAACACCATATGAAGAACAACCTGAGGATATTCAAGAGCTTCCAGAAGAAATCCGTATCATCGAAACAGTCTCAGAGGATGGTAAACCAACGAAAAAGAAGATTAGAACTCGTACTATTAAGAAGATGAAAGGTGACAAGCAAGAAGTCACGAAAATCGAGACAGTCGAAGAAGATGATAGACAACCTGAAACGACGGTTTCTGTTGAGGAAACACCATATGAAGAACGACCTGAGGTTATTCAAGAGCTTCCAGAAGAAATTCGTATCATCGAAACAGTCTCAGAAGATGGTAAACCAACGAAAAAGAAGATACGTACACGCACTATTAAGAAGGTGAAAGGTGACAAGCAAGAAGTCACGAAGATCGAGACAGTCGAAGAAGATGATAAACAACCCGAAACGACGGTTTCTGTCGAAGAAACACCATATGAAGAACAACCTGCGGTTATTCAAGAGCTTCCAGAAGAAATTCGTGTCATCGAAACAGTCTCAGAAGATGGTAAACCAACGAAAAAGAAGATCCGTACACGTACTATTAAGAAGGTGAAAGGTGACAAGCAAGAAGTCACGAAAATCGAGGTAGTAGAAGAAGATAATAAACAACCTGAAACGACAGTTTCTGTCGAAGAAACACCATATGAAGAACAACCTGAGGATATTCAAGAGCTTCCAGAAGAAATTCGTGTCATCGAAACAGTCTCAGAAGATGGTAAACCAACTAAAAAGAAGATCCGTTCACGCACTATTAAGAAGGTGAAAGGTGATAAGCAAGAAGTCACGAAAATCGTGACAGTCGAAGAAGATGATAAACAACCTGAAACAACGGTATCTGTCGAGGAATCACCGTATGAAGAACAACCTCAGAATATGCAAGAGCTTCCAGAAGAAGTTCGTGTCATTGAGACAATTTCGGAAGATGGTAAATCAACGAAAAAGAAGATCCGAACTCGTACTATTAAAAAATTAAAAGGCGATAAGGAAGAAATTACTGAATTAGACTTCGTTGAAGAAGACGGTAAGCAAATAGATGCCATTGTAACAATTAAAGAACTAACAGTAGGTTCGCTTTCTGGAGAAAGTCCGGTAATTAAGAAAAAATTCCGAATTAAAAAACCGGATGATGAAATTTCCATTGTTGAATTACCCGAACGAAAATCAGTAATATTATCTGAAAATGAATATGGTACCCCTACAAAAACTGTTATTAAGACTAAGATTATTAAAAAGATTCAAGGTCCAAAAATGGAGGTGACAAAGGTACAAACTGTTGAAGAATTTGAGAAAGTTCCTTCATTCACGGTTTCTGTTGAAGAATTTGATGCACCTTTTCCTATACTTCCTGATGAAAAAGTTTCACCTGTTTTAATTTTACCTGAAATAGTTTCAGAAGAAGAGATAATTAATCATGATGGGAAGGTAAAGCGAGTAAATACTAAAAAACGAATTGTTAAGAAGCCTAAAGACGATGAAAAGGAAGAAGTTACAGAGATTAAATCAATGGAACTCGAAGAAGGGAAGCCCTTGTTTACTATTACTGTTAGAGATGAACCGGTTTCAACTGCTGACAAAGGTGTACTTTTTAATTCAGTAGAGTTACCAGGACAAAATGTTGAATTTGACATTTTATCATCTGAGGGAAGACCTCAAAAGAAGAAAATAAAAACAAGATTATTTAAAACCCCTATTAATGATGAGACAGATGAGATAACAACTGTTCAAACTATCAAAATTAATAATGACGAACCAATTACTCTTGTACAAGTAGAAACTATGCCTTCTAATGTGATAGAAGAGCAGCCATATCCTATCGAAGAGCTACCCGAAGAAACCCATTTTGCTGAAATATTTGATAATGATAAAAAACCAAAAAAGAAAATTACTAGGACCCGCACATTCAAGAAAGACCAGTCTCCACATCCAGAGTTTTATCAGATAAAAACTATTGAAGAGGAAGGGGAGGAACCTTATTCTCTGTTACAAGTTGTCAATGAAGAAAATATTGCTGATATAATTGATATCAGCAAATTACAAGATGAAAACACTTATAATTTGTCGACAAAGACTTCAAAGCCACATAAACTAAGGGGTAAGAACACACAAGTCAAAACATTGATACACTTTTCTACACGTTTTAGAACTGTTTGGTATTTTTTTATATAATCACCGTAAAAATACGTTAGGCTATACCTAAACCCAAATAAAAACTATAATAGAATTCAAACAGCTTTTGTAGTCCTATCTTATTTATAACACAAATGCTACATTTTTAATTTTAGAATTGATTTTTCTCAAAATTGTTAAAAGAAAAATTAGTTGTGAAAAGAATTAGCCGTCAACCACTATCAGTTATTTTATTTTATTTTTTTTAAATTTCCATAATTATTTAATACTCGAATTGGTAAATCAACTATGAATTTCTCCTACCAACCGATAGATATATGCAATTTTTTTATTTGTTTAATCTTATTTTTTATTTTTTACTAATGAAAATATAAAGCCGAAGGATAAAAACACTATTATATGCAATGGGCTAATAATGGACTATGTAAATTGAACAATTACAGTACTAGTAATAAAAGTAGGATTGGAAAAGGATTAAATGGGCAAGGTAGTTTCTAATACAATGCATGTTAACAGGCATATGTTCTCATTTAATTTTAGGTGGTTTCATTCATCTTAAAATCTTAACCAACTTTTTAATATATTTTTCATAAATAAACAGGCAAATGCTTGAGAATATATTTTCGTGCAGCTTTTATTTTGTTTTTACACAATAAAGTATAAAATACAACTCACTATAATTTTCTTTAAATTTTTAATCAATACAATTTGCACATTTCAACAAATACTAGCGGCTAAATCTGATCACGTAGACACGGAAATCCCGATTTTCTTAACAACATTTAAAACAACACGAAGTGATAACGGGGAAACTACTGTTGAAAGTGAAACTAAGAAAATTACACATGACGATGGTGTGATTGTTGAAGAAGTGTTAAGTGATACAGAGCTATTGAAAGAAGAGCCTTTTACTTCTGATGTTGAGATTAGTGAAGTCAACGATTTAACAGGTAATTTAAACTTATTTGACTTTTTGATGTTTGAATTGAAAAGGAAATACTTTAAATGACAAATTAATATTATCGTCGAAACGGATTTCTTTTTCAATAAAACTGCTTACATTATTTAATATTTTAATAAAAACATTTATCTATTTTCTCAATATGAATAAAAAATATTGAAGTGTTCATTTTATATAAAACTGACAAAAGAACCATCTAATAAAAAAAAGTTCTATCCTTAAAACATTGATCGAATACAGTAAATAAAAAGTGTAATTTATAAATTATCTCTAAAAAATATATTATTATTTTTGCAATAAATGAATTAACCTTTAAATAATTCTAAACTCCCGTTTTAAAAATTAAAACTGTGGTAGTTTTAAAGCATTAAAAAAATGCAAATATGAATTAGTTTACACCTAACACTTGAAAATATAATTTTTTTTTGTACAGACCAATACACCAAAGAGTACACAATCACAGAACCAGAAGATGTATTATGCGAAAAAGCAAAATCACAAAATTCACAGACTTCAGAACAGATCCATGCTAACAATTTAGGATTTGACCAAACTGCAGTTATGACCCCATTAAACGACTTACATGATAAAGAGACTAACCCAAATGAACCTTTTTCTGCCCATACAGTAGAAAAAATTGAACTGACGTCTTATAAAACCATGAATAAAGATATTAAAACCAAAAAGAGTAAGAAAGATAAAAAGATTAACAGAGAAAAATCAGAAAAAATTAAAGATAGGGACAAGCTAGACGAATATATACAGTTCTTAATTCATCAAGAAATACCAAAAACGATTCTTCAGGAATATGTACGTACTGAAATGAAGAAGCCACAACGAGCTTGTATTGAATCTTCGAAAAAACTATTAGTTCCAAAAAAATTATACATAACAGAAATCCAAAACATAGAGGCAAAAAAACCAAAAATGATCGAAATAACATCAGTAGCCGAATATCCAAAAATGCTAACATTAAAAAGACCTCATCAAAAACCAAAGACAAAAGATGGGGACAATGAAATTTCATTCACGAAATTAAAATTAAAAAGCTGCATAAAGTTTATACCGTATGCGCCGTATCGCTTTCAGTATACAATTAAAACCTTAAAAACCCTTCGCGGTAATGGGGTTCTTTCACGGAACATACAAGAAGCATACAAATTACTTCACTTGCAACCTAAAGCTACAGTTTCTGTTGAGGAAACTCCAATTGAAAAACAACCTGAGGATGTTCAAGAACAAGATGGAAAACCAAAGAAAACAAAGATCCGCACTCGAACTATTAAGAAAGTAAAAGGTGACAAACAAGAAGTCACGAAAATAGAAACAGTCGAAGAAGATGATAAACAATCCGAAACTACCATTTCCGTAAAGGAAATTCCAATCGAAGAACAACCTGAGGATGTTCAAGAACTTCCAGAACAAGTTCGTATCATTGAATCAGTCTCAGAAGATGGCAAACCAAAGAAAACGAAGATCCGCACTCGAACTATTAAGAAAGTGAAAGGTGACAAACAAGAAGTCACGAAAATCGAAACAGTCGAAGAAGATGATAAACAACCTGAAACTACAATTTCTGTAGAGGAAACTCCAATCGAGGAACAACCTGAGGATGTTCAAGAACTTCCAGAACAAGTTCGTATTATTGAATCAGTCTCAGAAGATGGTAAACCAAAGAAAACGAAGATCCGCACTCGAACTATTAAGAAAGTGAAAGGTGACAAACAAGAAGTCACGAAAATCGAAACAGTCGAAGAAGATGATAAACAACCTGAAACTACAATTTCTGTAGAAGAAACTCCAATTGAAGAACAACCTGAGGATGTTCAAGAACTTCCAGAACAAGTTCGTATTATTGAATCGGTCTCAGAAGATGGTAAACCAAAGAAAACGAAGATCCGCACTCGAACTATTAAGAAAGTGAAAGGTGACAAACAAGAAGTCACGAAAATTGAAACTGTCGAAGAGGATGATAAACAACCTGAAACTACAATTTCTGTAGAGGAAACTCCAATCGAGGAACAACCTGAGGATGTTCAAGAACTTCCAGAACAAGTTCGTATAATTGAATCAGTCTCAGAAGATGGCAAACCAAAGAAAACGAAGATCCGCACTCGAACTATTAAGAAAGTGAAAGGTGACAAACAAGAAGTCACGAAAATTGAAACTGTCGAAGAGGATGATAAACAACCTGTAACTACAATTTCTGTAGAGGAAACTCCAATCGAGGAACAACCTGAGGATGTTCAAGAACTTCCAGAACAAGTTCGTATAATTGAATCAGTCTCAGAAGATGGCAAACCAAAGAAAACGAAGATCCGCACTCGAACTATTAAGAAAGTGAAAGGTGACAAACAAGAAGTCACGAAAATCGAAACAGTCGAAGAGGATGATAAACAACCTGAAACTACAATTTCTGTAGAGGAAACTCCAATCGACGAACAACCTGAGGATGTTCAAGAACTTCCAGAACAAGTTCGTATTATTGAATCAGTCTCAGAAGATGGTAAACCAAAGAAAACGAAGATCCGCACTCGAACTATTAAGAAAGTGAAAGGTGACAAACAAGAAGTCACGAAAATCGAAACAGTCGAAGAAGATGATAAACAACCTGAAACTACAATTTCTGTAGAGGAAACTCCAATCGAGGAACAACCTGAGGATGTTCAAGAACTTCCAGAACAAGTTCGTATTATTGAATCGGTCTCAGAAGATGGTAAACCAAAGAAAACGAAGATCCGCACTCGAACTATTAAGAAAGTGAAAGGTGACAAACAAGAAGTCACGAAAATCGAGACAGTCGAAGAAGATGATAAACAACCTGTAACTACAATTTCTGTAGAGGAAACTCCAATCGAAGAACAACCTGAGGATGTTCAAGAACTTCCAGAACAAGTTCGTATTATTGAATCAGTCTCAGAAGATGGTAAACCAAAGAAAACGAAGATCCGCACTCGAACTATTAAGAAAGTGAAAGGTGACAAACAAGAAGTCACGAAAATCGAAACAGTCGAAGAGGATGATAAACAACCTGAAACTACAATTTCTGTAGAGGAAACTCCAATCGACGAACAACCTGAGGATGTTCAAGAACTTCCAGAACAAGTTCGTATTATTGAATCAGTCTCAGAAGATGGTAAACCAAAGAAAACGAAGATCCGCACTCGAACTATTAAGAAAGTGAAAGGTGACAAACAAGAAGTCACGAAAATCGAAACAGTCGAAGAAGATGATAAACAACCTGAAACTACAATTTCTGTAGAGGAAACTCCAATCGACGAACAACCTGAGGATGTTCAAGAACTTCCAGAACAAGTTCGTATTATTGAATCAGTCTCAGAAGATGGCAAACCAAAGAAAACGAAGATCCGCACTCGAACTATTAAGAAAGTGAAAGGTGACAAACAAGAAGTCACGAAAATCGAAACAGTCGAAGAAGATGATAAACAACCTGTAACTACAATTTCTGTAGAGGAAACTCCAATCGAGGAACAACCTGAGGATGTTCAAGAACTTCCAGAACAAGTTCGTATTATTGAATCAGTCTCAGAAGATGGTAAACCAAAGAAAACGAAGATCCGCACTCGAACTATTAAGAAAGTGAAAGGTGACAAACAAGAAGTCACGAAAATCGAAACAGTCGAAGAGGATGATAAACAACCTGAAACTACAATTTCTGTAGAGGAAACTCCAATCGAAGAACAACCTGAGGATGTTCAAGAACTTCCAGAACAAGTTCGTATTATTGAATCAGTCTCAGAAGATGGTAAACCAAAGAAAACGAAGATCCGCACTCGAACTATTAAGAAAGTGAAAGGTGACAAACAAGAAGTCACGAAAATCGAAACAGTCGAAGAGGATGATAAACAACCTGAAACTACAATTTCTGTAGAGGAAACTCCAATCGACGAACAACCTGAGGATGTTCAAGAACTTCCAGAACAAGTTCGTATTATTGAATCAGTCTCAGAAGATGGTAAACCAAAGAAAACGAAGATCCGCACTCGAACTATTAAGAAAGTGAAAGGTGACAAACAAGAAGTCACGAAAATCGAAACTGTCGAAGAGGATGATAAACAACCTGAAACTACAATTTCTGTAGAGGAAACTCCAATCGAGGAACAACCTGAGGATGTTCAAGAACTTCCAGAACAAGTTCGTATAATTGAATCAGTCTCAGAAGATGGCAAACCAAAGAAAACGAAGATCCGCACTCGAACTATTAAGAAAGTGAAAGGTGACAAACAAGAAGTCACGAAAATCGAGACAGTCGAAGAAGATGATAAACAACCTGTAACTACAATTTCTGTAGAGGAAACTCCAATCGAGGAACAACCTGAGGATGTTCAAGAACTTCCAGAACAAGTTCGTATCATTGAATCAGTCTCAGAAGATGGCAAACCAAAGAAAACGAAGATCCGCACTCGAACTATTAAGAAAGTGAAAGGTGACAAACAAGAAGTCACGAAAATCGAAACAGTCGAAGAAGATGATAAACAACCTGAAACTACAATTTCTGTAGAGGAAACTCCAATCGACGAACAACCTGAGGATGTTCAAGAACTTCCAGAACAAGTTCGTATTATTGAATCAGTCTCAGAAGATGGTAAACCAAAGAAAACGAAGATCCGCACTCGAACTATTAAGAAAGTGAAAGGTGACAAACAAGAAGTCACGAAAATTGAAACTGTCGAAGAGGATGATAAACAACCTGAAACTACAATTTCTGTAGAGGAAACTCCAATCGACGAACAACCTGAGGATGTTCAAGAACTTCCAGAACAAGTTCGTATTATTGAATCGGTCTCAGAAGATGGTAAACCAAAGAAAACAAAGATCCGCACTCGAACTATTAAGAAAGTGAAAGGTGACAAACAAGAAGTCACGAAAATCGAGACAGTCGAAGAAGATGATAAACAACCTGAACCTAAAATTTCAGTGGGGGAAACTCCAATTGAATATCTTTCTGAGGGTAATGAAGAGTTTCCAGTTGAATCATCATCTATCAAACCTAAAAAAAGAAGATCGGGCAAAGCACAAAACATTTCCGATTTTGATGAATACATTCAGAAGCTTGTTGATTTAGAAGTACCAAAAACAGAATTGGAGATATATGAAAGAGTAGTTTTCAATACTTCCCCGACCCTTAGACAAAAACCGCATTCGGTTAACGTTAAAAAACTTGAACCGTTTACAAATGAGGATGTTAGTAATCAGACAGAAACACTTCCAGAATTGAAATTAGAAAAAGTAAAAATTGTCGAAGTAACTGAAATTAAAGAACCATTACAGCCGATCGAGCTTGATCAAACTTATCCAAACAAAGAGGAAGTATTAGCCAAGGTTAAAATATTCGAAGAAACGCCGAATCAAGAACTGAAGCTACCAACAGTGCTTATCAAAGATCAGTTTGAGGAAAATACAATTAAATCAGAGTTCGATGATCGAGAAAAGCCTATTAGTCTGACTGATAGCGAGCCAGTACCTTTAATCCTATCAAACGTTGACATACCCCATGACAAATATACGGAGAGTATCGTAAGTAAAAAGCCAATACCAAAAGAGCTAATAAAAGTTAAAGACGTCTTACTTATCGACTCTGAAATACTGAAAAAGAATATAGAACTAATTAAAAATGAAAAATTGGATGTCGGTATGACAAAAGTTACAGAACAAGATATATTAAATAAGAAGCTTGAAGGTAGGGAAACATTTAACAAATCAAGAAAAATTGACCAAGAAGCCCTAACGCCAACAAATATTACGACAACCGAACAAGATTCTAAACTGACTGAAATGTTACAATTAACCCCTAATCATGAAGAAAAACGAATGGAAGAATTTAGCGCAAAAATAAAAGGAGTTCAAGAAACCCCCAAAGATATGCCAACAGAAACAACAGAATCCTTAGAAACAACAGAACCAGTTGCACAACCCGAGCACACAATTGCACAAACCAAACCAAGCAAACATGATGAGGACGGCATAGTTCATGATAATAAAACAAAAACAATGAAACTCAAAAAATCAATTTCAGATACAATTAAGCCTGTTGATACAAGTAAGTCGCGATAGTTTATTACAAGCTTTACATTCGCTCTTTTCTCTTTCTGAATCTTTCCGCTTGGAATCCCGTACTCTCCCCAATCTGCCGTGGTTCTACCCTATCGACAATTTATTTATTTTATTTATTCTACTAGTTTTTCAATATATGTATTTTTACATCCTAAATGCTATTTTAATTTAACCGACTTGCTGATTTAATAACCCTAAAAAAATAACATTATTTTGTTTCAAAAATATCGATTTATTGAAATATTTCTTCTATATAATGATTGATTCTCATATTCACACGTTGACTTTTGAAAATTTGAAATAAGGATATTCTTAAACTGATTTTTCTTACGTTTTTAAAGAGATTGAACAAGATTAAAATGTGTTGAAGAAACTTTGAACTATTTGAACTTTTTTCACAAACATCCACACATTTCAATAAAACACGATTGAATACTACTTTAACTTTCCTTACTTTTATGTGGCATATGGGGATATTTTTATTTAAATTTTTTTTAAATAATGAAAGCAAGTTTTTTATAAAAAATCATGCTCTTAAAAAAAGTATTTCAAAATTACCATACCAATTAAAAAATTTTTTCATTATGAAAGATATTTTAAATTATTTTAATAAATCTTATTATTATATTATCTCTTTAATTTGTCGCAGCGCTTTCCTGCCTAGTAATCTCTATGACTTACGATGTTTCATATCTGATAGATATCAATTCCCTTTCCTGGGAGCAAGAGTTTTATTCAAGCAATTTTAAATAAACGAATATAAGTTACATATATCTTATTGGCAAAATTCCAGAATTTGATTTTTTTATTTTAAATTCATCAATCACATTGTAAGAATTCTTTTAAAAATCCTTATTTATATCATATACATAGTAAACGCCTCAAGTTGATACATTCCTTATAGTTGATAGTTTTTTGCAATATATTTGCAATTTTTACATTGGCACAATATATTTTTAAAATCACAGTATTGATAAGATTAAAAATATATTTTTGGTGTAAATTTTCTTTAAGTATATACGAATGTAATACAAGTATAAAGCGATAGCTCATTGAAAGCCGAAGCCCAGCTCTCGTATTTTCTATAAGTATATAATATAATTCATAAGTCTAACATGTAAGTCATTCTAACAACGATCAGTACATCTATTTAAACATACCAGTCACAGATAAATTAATAAAGTAACTAATAGCCTTCAGATTTTAACTTAAGTATTGCATTAAATATACATTCTACATTGAAACTTGGTCTCATTTAAAAATAATATAAAAAAAATTTTATGTATGAATGTTCCTATTTAACAACAAAATTAAAGTATACATTTATTTATTAAACAAACATAAACACAACTTCGTTACACTAAAATCTGAATTCAATTCATAAGCATAGTTTTGTACCAACAAAAGCTGTAAATATTTCTGCCTCAAGAAGAATTCTTGAAGTTTTGTATTACGACTAAAAACTGATTTTGATAATTTTATAATGTATTATTTTTAAATTAGGTGAAACGTCTGAACAATACGACGAATATAAAATACGATTAGTTGAAGAAACTAGCAAGGATGAAAAAGTTGCTCATACTCCAGAGAAGTTTTATGAAGTTAAAGTTATAGATGATGTGTCGAAACCTAAGGAAAGTCAACTTATTAGTATTATTGAGGAAGTGGAAAAACCCATACTACCAACTGAGTCCATTGATCATGTGGATACCGTTAAAAAGACAAAGAAGGTCTTAAAAAAGAAACCTGCTGAACACGATGAAATTATTCGAAAATTAATTGCCCAAGAGATTGAAAAAACCGAATTAGAAAAATATGAAAAATATGAGTTTACTGATAAGCCAAAGAAACTTAAACCAGAATTTGCAAATCTTGAACCAATTAAAATTGAACGAAAGGAGCAAAAACCAACAAAGTTTACAATAACTGAACCAGTTGAATCTGAATCTATTAAATTAAAACCAAGCAAAAGAAAAGAAAAGCCATCCAACATCGAAAGTCAACTTCCTAAGATTAGACTTAAGTCACGAATTATATTCATTGAATACCCACCCGAACCAATAATACCAACAATTACACAATTTGAAACCATTCGAGACAGTGGTGAAGCATCACGTATTGTCGAGAAATCTGATGAAGCATTACAATTTAAACCGCAAAAACAACATAAATTAAAAAAGATTAAAGATGATCTAGAGACGGTTGATCTTGAAAAATATGAAAAATATGTTAGCAGCGATGAAGAATCTGAAATGCGTACTCCTTATAAAAAACAAAAGAAGATAAAAAAGATTGCTGAAAAACCAGAAAATACTGAACTTAATATCGGCAAGGGGCTAAAAAAGGAACAAGAAAATGAAATACAGGAAAACATTATCCTCAAAAAAATACCAAAATCATCTAAAGATAGTGAAAAAGAAGCGGAAAATGTGTCAATTCCTCATACAGATTTATCATCTAAGGATATGCCAAATAGATTGGAAATGCCTCAAGTCGCTATGGAACCACTTGATGCAATTGATTTTGATCACTCAGAATATTTGAAAGAGCCACTTGACAAACAATTTCAGCCGGAAACATCTAATAAAGAAAAGGAATCTAAGAAGAAAAAGTATAAGCCTAAACAGAAAGCTAAAGAGCCACAAGATTTCAACTTACATCAAATTATGCCTGGAGTCCCAAAAGATCTCGGAGACCTGCCAGAATCTAACATAAAGTTCCGAACTCCAGAAAAAGACGATTTGGAATTGCCTAAATCAGAAATCAAACTTAAGCCATTCAAAAAAGATCAAGAAATACTCTCAAGTAATGAATCGATTCAAGTTGAAGAAAAAGAAGGCGTTTCACCTACCATTGAAAAAGAGAATCGAGAAAAAGAAAATGAACAGGTATCGAAGCCCAAAATCAAGAAATCACGTACTAAGGATAATGAATCTGTTGACCAACCACTTGAAGAGTTTGAAATTAGAATAACAGAAATAGAAGACATTTCTGACAAAGAACAAGTACCTCGAGAAATAAAAATTAAGAAAAAGAAACCAAAAGAAAAACACATTGATCAAGTAGTTAATGACATTCCAGCTGATAAAGATATTTGTGAAGATATTCCAATAGAATACAAGATCACCACGACTGTCATTGAGCCAGAAGAACTTCCAAAAGAACATAAAGTTCGTATTATTGACTATGACGAAAAGGAAATATCTGTTGAGGAAATTATTGAAGAAAAAGTGGTATCACGTAAGAAGAAACCTAAGACAGATGAGATGAAAGAACACAAGTACACATTAAAAGAACTTCCAGAGAATGTCAACGAATCTACTGAGGAATTACAAGAACCAGAACAACCTGGTTTTCAGCCTGAACAACAAGAAATTAAGACTGAAGAGACACCAGAACATGCCGAACTGAAAGTTAAAATCATTGATGAGACTCTCAATCAAATTGTCGAAGAAGTTAAAACTCAGGAAATAAATGTGCACCGAAAGAAAAAATCTAAGCCTCATACAATAAGTCAATCAGACGATCAAATAATTACCACTTTGGAAGAGATGCCAGAACAATGTGCGTATACTTTCGATATAATTGAGACCGAACCAGACAATATTATTATAGAGCCAGAACTAAGTGCAACTATTCAAATTCATGAAGAGAAACAAGAAACAGATGCTTCGCCAGACGTGGAAGATGAGTTTAAAATAATGTTGGTTCAACTAACTGATAACATTTCGGAGGAAGCAAAGATTAAAAAGAAATCAAAGAAAGCAGTAAAAAATGACGAAGCTGCTGCCATGGTAAACATTATACAAAGTGATAAAGTCATCAATGAGCCACATAACCAAGAAAATGTACAAACTGAGGATGATGTTACAACAACACCACAGATCAAACCTTCTGAGTACACTTTTAATATAATTGAGACCAAACCAGAAAATATCATTGAAGAGCCTCAACTCGAAATAAGCATACAACATAAGCCAAAGCAAGCAAAACTAGATGAAGTGCCAGATGTTGAAGATGAGTTCAAAATATCGTTGATACAACCAACTGAAGATGTTACGGAAGAAGCAAAGATTAAAAAGAAGCCAAAGAAACCAGTTAAACAAGAAGACGCAAGAGCAGAAGTAAAAATTGTTCAATATGAGAAAGTTGACAAAGAGCCTCTTATCGAAGAAAAGGTGCACATTGAGGACGATTTCAAACCACAACCAGAAAGTATACCCACTGAATATACTTTTGATGTAATTGAGACCAGTCCAGAAAAAATTATTGAAGAGACTCAACTAGAAGCATCCTTACTACCTCAACCAAAAATATTGAAAACAGACGTTGAACCAGATATCGAAGATGAATTTAAAATTTCGTTGATTCAACCAATCGACGATGTTACAGAGGAGGCAAAGTTTAAAAAGAAATCAAAGAAACCAGTCAAAAAAGATGATGCAGCTACAGAATTGCAAATAACGCAATATGAGAAAACTGAAAGTGAACCCAAAATTGAAACAAGTGTACAACATGAGATTAAACCTACTGAGTATACTTTTAATATAATTGAGACAACACCAGACAAAATAATTGAAGAACCTCAAATAGAATCATCTGTACAACTTCAACCACAGGAGGAAGAATCAGAGACTGTACCACATGTTGAGGATGATTTTAAGGTTTCATTACTTCTACCAACTAAAATTATTACGGAAGAAGCAAAGATTAAAAAGAAACCAAAGAAACCAGTTAAACAAGAAGAAGGAAGTGCAAAAGTAAAAATGGTACAAAATGACCAAGTTGACAATGAGCCTATTATAGAAGAGACGGTGCAAATTGAGGACGATTTCAAACCACAACCAGAAAGTATACCCACTGAATACACTTTTGATATCATTGAGACCAGTCCAGAAAAAATCATTGAAGAACCTCAACCAGAAGCATCCGTACAGCTTAAACCAAAGAAAACAAAACCAGATGAATTGCCAGAAGTCGAAGATGAATTTAAGGTTACAATAAATCAACCATCTGAAAATGTTACTGAAGAAGCGAAGATTAAAAAGAAGCCAAAGAAACCAGTTAAACTAGAAGATGCAAGTGCAGAAGTAAAAATTGTGCAATATGAGAAAGTTGACAAAGAGCCTCTTATCGAAGAAACGGTGCACACTGAGGACGATTTCAAACCACAACCAGAAAGTATACCCACTGAATATACTTTTGATGTAATTGAGACCAGTCCAGAAAAAATTATTGAAGAACCTCAACTAGAAGCATCCGTACAGCTTAAACCAAAGAAAACAAAACCAGATGAAGTGCCAGACGTCGAAGATGAATTTAAGGTTACAATAAATCAACCATCTGAAAATGTTACTGAAGAAGCGAAGATTAAAAAGAAGCCAAAGAAACCAGTTAAACAAGAAGACGCAAGTGCAGAAGTAAAAATTACACAATATGAGAAAGTTGACAATGAGCCTCTTATCGAAGAAACGTTGCAAATCGAGGATGATTTCAAACCACAACCAGAAAGTATACCCACTGAATACACTTTTGATATAATTGAGACCAGTCCAGAAAAAATCATTGAAGAACCTCAACCAGAAGCATCCGTACAGTTTAAACCAAAGAAAACAAAACCAGATGAAGTGCCAGAAGTCGAAGATGAATTTAAGGTTACAATAAATCAACCATCTGAAAATGTTACTGAAGAAGCGAAGATTAAAAATAAGCCAAAGAAACCAGTTAAACAAGAAGACGCAAGTGCAGAAGTAAAAATTATACAATATGAGAAAGTTGACAATGAGCCTCTTATCGAAGAAACGGTGCAAATCGAGGATGATTTCAAACCACAACCAGAAAGTATACCCACTGAATACACTTTTGATATAATTGAGACCAGTCCAGAAAAAATCATTGAAGAACCTCAACCAGAAGCATCCGTACAGCTTAAACCAAAGAAAACAAAACCAGATGAAGTGCCAGAAGTCGAAGATGAATTTAAGGTTACAATAAATCAACCATCTGAAAATGTTACTGAAGAAGCGAAGATTAAAAAGAAGCCAAAGAAACCAGTTAAACAAGAAGACGCAAGTGCAGAAGTAAAAATTATACAATATGAGAAAGTTGACAATGAGCCTCTTATCGAAGAAACGGTGCAAATCGAGGATGATTTCAAACCACAACCAGAAAGTATACCCACTGAATACACTTTTGATATAATTGAGACCAGTCCAGAAAAAATCATTGAAGAACCTCAACCAGAAGCATCCGTACAGCTTAAACCAAAGAAAACAAAACCAGATGAAGTGCCAGAAGTCGAAGATGAATTTAAGGTTACAATAAATCAACCATCTGAAAATGTTACTGAAGAAGCGAAGATTAAAAAGAAGCCAAAGAAACTAGTTAAACAAGAAGACGCAAGTGCAGAAGTAAAAATTACACAATATGAGAAAGTTGACAATGAGCCTATTATCGAAGAAACGGTGCAAATCGAGGATGATTTCAAACCACAACCAGAAAGTATATCCACTGAATACACTTTTGATATAATTGAGACCAGTCCAGAAAAAATCATTGAAGAACCTCAACCAGAAGCATCCGTACAGCTTAAACCAAAGAAAACAAAACCAGATGAAGTGCCAGAAGTCGAAGATGAATTTAAGGTTACAATAAATCAACCATCTGAAAATGTTACTGAAGAAGCGAAGATTAAAAAGAAGCCAAAGAAACCAGTTAAACAAGAAGACGCAAGTGCAGAAGTAAAAATTACACAATATGAGAAAGTTGACAATGAGCCTCTTATCGAAGAAACGGTGCAAATTGAGGATGATTTCAAACCACAACCAGAAAGTATACCCACTGAATATACTTTTGATATAATTGAGACCACACCAGAAAAAATCATTGAAGAGCCTCAACTCGAAATAAGCATACAACATAAGCCAAAGCAAGCAAAACTAGTTGAAGTGCCAGATGTTGAAGATGAATTCAAAATATCGTTGATACAACCAACTGAAGATGTTACGGAAGAAGCGAAGATTAAAAAGAAGCCAAAGAAACCAGTTAAACAAGAAGACGCAAGTGCAGAAGTAAAAATTTTACAATATGAGAAAGTTGACAAAGAGCCTCTTATCGAAGAAACGGTGCACATTGAGGACGATTTCAAACCACAACCAGAAAGTATACCCACTGAATATACTTTTGATGTAATTGAGACCAATCCAGAAAAAATTATTGAAGAACCTCAACTAGAAGCATCCGTACAGCTTAAGCCAAAGAAAACAAAATCAGATGAAGTGACAGAAGTCGAAGATGAATTTAAGGTTACAATAAATCAACCATCTGAAAATGTTACTGAAGAAGCGAAGATTAAAAAGAAGCCAAAGAAACCAGTTAAACAAGAAGACGCAAGTGCAGAAATAAAAATTATACAATATGAGAAAATTGACAATGAGCCTCTTATCGAAGAAACGGTGCAAATTGAGGATGATTTCAAACCACAACCAGAAAGTATACCCACTGAATATACTTTTGATATAATTGAGACCACACCAGAAAATATCATTGAAGAGCCTCAACTCGAAATAAGCATACAACATAAGCCAAAGCAAGCAAAACTAGATGAAGTGCCAGATGTTGAAGATGAATTCAAAATATCGTTGATACAACCAATTGAAGATGTTACGGAAGAAGCGAAGATTAAAAAGAAACCAAAGAAACCAGTTAAACAAGAAGACGCAAGTGCAGAAGTAAGAATTGTACAATATGAGAAAGTTGACAAAGAGCCTATTATCGAAGAAACGGTGCACATTGAGGACGATTTCAAACCACAACCAGAAAGTATACCCACTGAATATACTTTTGATGTAATTGAGACCAGTCCAGAAAAAATTATTGAAGAACCTCAACTAGAAGCATCCGTACAGCTTAAACCAAAGAAAACAAAACCAGATGAAGTTCCAGAAATCGAAGATGAATTTAAAGTTACAATAAATAAACCATCTGAAAATGTTACTGAAGAAGCGAAGATTCAAAAGAAGCCAAAGAAACCAGTTAAACAAGAAGACGCAAGTGCAGAAGCAAAAATTTTACAATATCAAATAATTGACAATGAGCATGATACCGAAGAAAGCAAAAAAATTGAGGATGATTTTACAGCAATACCTGATAGTAAGCCTATTGAATACTTATTGGAAGCTATTGAAACAATACCAGAAGCAGATAAAGATGAAGATATTCCAAACAAAACAGAAAAACCCGTTGACCTTGGAGATGATACTGTCGATTCAGCAATTCTTAAAAGTAGAAAATCAAAAGACACTGGAGAAGAAATGACAGAAGCAAGTGTTGCGCGAATACCGAAAAAATTAAAAAATATTGAAGAAAAAGAAACCGAAATTTCAATGAAGCTCCCTAAAGATAAAGAAATAGTTCACCAAATGTCTGAGGACGTACTACTTAAAAACAAGAAAAAATCATCTCAGACAATTAAAGAGGATGCAGATGAGTTACTGTTAAAACAAGAAATTTTACAGGAAACGGCTGCGGAAGAAGAAGAAGATATTGTTGAAGAGGCATTAGTTATTCGAAGAAAGCCAGCAACGGAATTCAAACCAACTGTCGAGGACCTAGAAGAGACTGAGTTCAGTGTATCTCTTAAAAAACCCCTTCAAATCAACAGAGGAGTAGCTGAGGAAGCAACCATTTTACAAAAGACCAAAAGACCTGTTAAATTTGAAGAAGCTAAAGCTGAGCTCTCAATAAAACGCGAGGAGTCATATGAAGAACTGGATGACATTGAAGAATTTGTCATAACTAAGAAAGCAAAACCGAAACTATTACAAGTTACTCAGGAGGATGATCAAGAGTATACAGTAAAAAAATTAAAACATAGGAAAAAAATTGATCTTTCAGAATATAGCGATGTGGAAAACGTTACTTTCCGACCAAAGAGTACTAAAAAGAAGGAGGATGTTGATCAAGAATTTAATATTGCATTAGACTCTTATGCTGAAGAAGAGATTTCAATGTCAGGAAAAATAAAAATAAAAAAACCTATTAAAAAGACCTACTCTGAAGCTACAGACGAAGCCAGAATCAAAATAATTCAAAACTATGATGATGGCGAACAGCCAGTTATTGAAGAGATTCATGACGATAGTAGCATTGAAGACACTATGTACGACGTAGAAGAGCCGGAAGAATATTTGGTCGAAGAACTGCCACCAGATGAAGTCGACTTCAAATTAAAGCCTAAAAAAACTTTAAAGCCAAGATATTCAATACAAGATGAAGAAGAAGAACAATTTCTTGTTGGTCTACGACGACCAAAGAGCGATTCAGTTACATATGATGAGGATTCACTTACATTTAAAAAGAAGCGTAAAGTTGTTCAACAACTCTTTAATGAAGGTAAGTTTCACATTTTATTAATTGTGTGAAAGATTGAGAAGCTTATATCATTTGAAACTTTCCTTAGCTTTTAAGTAAAAATAAACAGTTTTACAAATTTATATACATAAAAGAGCTTATATAACAACAGAGCGCGTAGGTATTATTTGTGTATTTGTGGTGATTAAAGAATGTTTGTAACTGTTTTATATCTTGAAACTAAAACTAAAATTTTTCAACGAAAAATGTATGCATTACTTTATTAATTTATTGTTTTCAAAATAGATGGAGCCTCATTAAATATTACAAGAGAAATGCACATTGAAGGTAAATTGAAAAAAGAATACGATTCTCTTATGTACTAAATAAACGTGCCTTTTAGAAACTGATGATGAAAACGCCATGTTCTCTATTTGCAATTATATGGCCGATAATGATGAAGCGATTAATTTAGTTGAAGGTGAAAGGGTATATGTTGTGGGTCGCCATAGCTCGGAATGGTGGTTTGTTAAGAAAAGCATAACCGATGAGGAGGGTTGGGTTCCAGCACAATATCTCATGGAACCAACTGAATATACGCAATATGTACAAAAGAAACTACACGAGAAAATCGACAAGCTTCCCGTATTTGAACGTGAGTACTAAAAATATTTACATATATAACTTTTATGTCATTTATAATCCTCAAAAACTTGTTTAACAAACCTCCAAATTATGTACTTAGTAATAGTCAATTTTTTTTATGTATTTTTTTAACGATATCAAAGGTCCCGGTCCTGACGAAAAGCCTATGGCACCGCGATTCGTTGAAAAACTTCAATCAATACATACCCCTGATGGTTATACTGTACAATTTGAATGTAAAGTTGAAGGTGTTCCTCGTCCACAAATAGCTTGGTTCCGCGAGACAGCAATTATCAAACCATCTCAAGATTTCCAAATGTTCTACGATGACGACAATGTAGCTACCCTTATTATACGGGAAGTTTTTCCCGAAGATGCTGGAAAGTTTACTTGTGTAGCTAAGAACTCTGCCGGCTTTACATCCACAACGACAGAGCTTATTGTAGAATCTCCTTTATCCGACCATGGCTCAGACGCTACCGGTTTGTCTCGCAAAAGTATGTCTCGAGAATCGTCACTTGCTGACATTCTTGAAGGAATTCCACCCACATTTTCTCGAAAACCCAAGGCACAGTATGTTGATGAAAATACAAATGTACTTTTGGAATGCCGATTAGTGGCAATTCCAGAACCAGATATTACATGGATGTTTAATGGTGAAGAAATCGATACAGATGAAATTCAAAATGCCCGTTTTGTCGTAGAGTCTGACATGCATATGTACTGTACTGTCATGCATATTACAAAAGTAAAAAAATCACAAGAAGGTACTTATGAAGTTATTGCATCAAATCGAGAAGGCGAGGCTCGGCTGCCAATAGTTTTAAAAGTAAGAACTACCGAAAAGGAGCCACCCCAAATTTTAGAACCATTGCGTAGTTTAGTTATACGAGAGGGAGAAAGTGTTGTGTTGTCTACTCATATTGTTGGAAATCCATTACCTAAAATTATATGGCTTAAGGATGGCAAAACTATCAAAACAAATACAAAATCTGAAAATGATGTTCACACTCTAACACTTATAACACCAAAACTTACTGAAAAAGGAGAGTACAAAGTCCAGGCTGTTAATCCATTAGGTAGTGTTGAGACTTCAGCCAATCTTACAATTGAAGGTAAGTTCTCCATGTTTTATTTTTTATTTGCTAACAGAAATATTATTATTTACTTATATTAATAGAAATCTACTTAAAGATGTTTAATAAAAAATGTATGTTTTTAGAACCTACCACAGGCAATGCAGAACCTCCATTGTTTATCGAAAGATTTGAAGAGCAATCTGTACCACTTCAAGGTACAGTTCGTCTTTTAGCGAAAGTTTCTGGAAATCCGGTACCAGAGGTTCAATGGCTCTTTAACAACAATCCTCTTTATCCTAACAATCGCATTCAACAAGTATATGATGGTGAAAACATTGAATTGTTCATCAAAGATGCGAACCCAGAAACAGATTCAGGTGACTATAAATGCATAGCAAGTAACCCAATTGGAAAAACATCCCATGGTGCACGAGTAATAGTCGAAGTAGATGGGGTCACTTTTACAAAAAAATTGAAGAAGAACATTTCAATCGAAGAAGTACAGTTACTTACTTTAGAATGCGAGACTTCTCATGTAGTAACAACAAAGTGGTTTTTCAATAATAAAGAGTTGAGCGGTATGGATCATCGCGTAGTAGTCGAAGATGGTAAAATTCATAAATTAGTGATAAGGAATACAACTTTGCGAGATACTGGAACCTATAAATGTAAAGTAAAGGACCAAGAAACACAGTCTTCTGTAGAGGTTTTGCAACGCAAACCGGATTTTATTAAAATATTGGAAGATTATGAAGTAACGGAAAAGGATACTGCCATTCTTGACGTCGAATTAACAACAGAAGTAGCGGAAGTTTCATGGTATAAGGATGGTGTGATAATTACACCTGAAAACAACAAAGTTGAGTTGATTAAAGATGGTAAATCACGCCGTCTAGTTATACGAGAAACCTCTATTCACGATGAGGGAGAATACGCTTGCAAGTTGGATGAACAGCAGTGTAAAGCTGAACTTACAGTTATTGAGTTGCCACCAGAATTAGTTAAGCCATTACAGGATGCCACCGTAACAAAGGGAGAAAATGTCATATTTGAAATCGAGCTCAGCAAAGGAGACGCTTTAGTAAAATGGTATAAGAATGGCAAAGAGTTACAATTTAATGAACATATTCGGTTGACAATTGACGGTAAAAAACAAACTTTAAAGATATATAATTCACATTTCGAAGACGCTGCAGAATACTCAATTAATCTTAACAAGCAAACTTCTAAAGCTAAATTAGTCGTTGAAGAACCATTGATAGAGTTCTTAATGCGTTTACCTGATGTCACTATTGTAACAGAGTTTGCTGTTGCTGAATTTGTCATCAAATTATCACAACCGAATGTGGATGTAACTTGGTTATATAATGGAAAACCAATTGAACCAAACAAAAAATACGAAATTTTTGTTGAAGGGAACATAAGACGTTTACTTATTCATAATGTTATTAATGAAGATGCTGGCGAAATTAGCTGCACAGCTGCAAATGTTACAACAAAAAGTAAGCTTTGCGTGGAAACATTGAAAACCTCACCATTAATTATAACAGATAAAGATCAAACTATAAAAGTTAAGGAAGAAGAAAATGTCGCTTTGCTCGTTAAGTATTCAGGAACCCCAATGCCTAAAGCTGAATGGTACATCAATAAAAATATTATTAAAAGATCCAATCGATTAGCATATTTCATTGATGAGCATTCGGCAAGTCTAACAATCGAAAAAGTTTTAGAAAATGACGAGGGCAAATACACTGTAAAATTAACTAATTCTATAGAGGAAGCAGAAGCGAATTTGCACTTAATAATACTACGTAAGTCAATTTACAATAATTTTCATAATTCTTTCAGTACTTACTTTAGTTAATTGTAGGTAAGCCAAGCCCACCAGGAGCCCCTCATACATTGGAAATAGTCCATGACTCCCTTACTTTACACTGGAAAGTACCAGAGAATGATGGAAATTCGCCAATACTTGAATACATTTTAGAATATAAAGACGTCAATGATGAAAAGTACATTTTCTTTATTAAACTTGTGAATTTTTAATAAATTAAACTTTTTTAATTTTCAATTAATTTAGATGGACTCGAATATCCAAGATAAAGGAAACAACTTATGTAATTAAAAAGTTAAAACAAAATGTGGACTATATATTTCGAGCGATTGCAATTAATGAGGTTGGCCCATCCCTACCTTCAATATTATCGGAGCCCATAAGACTAATCAATAAAATTGAAAATGAACCCCCCACAGTAAGAGAAGGTCTGGTGGATATTGTTACTGAACTGAATAAGGAAATTACATTGTCCTGTGTATTCAGCGGTATACCAGAACCTAATGTTATATGGAAAAAGAATGGAAACGTTTTTTCATCTAGCAAATTCAGCTATCAAAATCGAATTGCGAAATACACAATTGAAAAAACAACAGTAGACGCTGAAGCGTTGTACACTTGTGTGGCAACTAATGAGCAGGGCAGTGTTGAAACTTCATGCAAGTTAATTTTGCAAGAGAAGCCAACCGTCGAAGTTGACAAGAAATATTTAACACAAAAACTGCGACCACTCGGTGACCTTATTATTCCAGCAGATATCCATGGTTACCCACAACCCAAAATCAAATGGTTCAAAGAAGAAACTGAGTTGCAAACTACCAATAACATAAATATTGAAACAATCGGTGACAAATCGACCTTGGTAATAAAAAATTTAGCTCGTGAGGATGCTGGATGTTACAAAATCACGGCAACGAATGATTCAGGGTCTACTTCCGTCATGTGTACAGTTAATGTCATAGATAAGCCAAGTCGTCCACAGTCATTAGAGATTAAAGACATTAAAAAGGATTCAATCACTCTTGAATGGACGCCCCCAATTGATGATGGTGGAATGGATATAAACAAATATATGATAGAAAAATGTGATTTACAAAACCAAATTTGGATGAAAGTTGCAGATTTTGAGAAAGACATACACTCATATGCAATTCAAAAACTTTCCATTAACTCGCAGTACATGTTTAGAGTCGTTGCCATAAATCCAATTGGCACATCTGAGCCCACAGAGAGTGAAACTGTGACGATAACCAAGAAATATTGTAAGTTATATCCCAAGAATTGACTATTTCAACTGAAATAATTTAAATTTTTAGACAAACCCTCCCCACCTCGTAACCCGATTGATGTCTTCGGCATGACTGACAATTCTTTTACCCTTTCCTGGGAGCAATCAGAAAACGACGGAGGAACAAAAATTATTGAATACATAGTCGAAATTAAAGAAAATCACGACAACGCTTACCAACTTGTGGGTACAACTACCAGCAATACAACGAACATTCTGATTGAAAATGTAGTAAAAGGTAAAGCTTACGAATTTAAAATATATGCCAGAAATAAAATTGGCACTAGCGATGCTTTACAAACTTCTGAAGCAATTGTTGTCGGACGTAAAATAAGTAAGTCAATTTGATAAATTTCCATTTTATTAGTCTTAAATAAAAAAGTTTCGAATTACATATATTACATGCTCCTTAAATTAGCCATCGCATCCACTTGTTCATTCATTCTTAAATAATTTGACTTTAATCATTATATAATTTTGAATCCGAACAAAACTCTTGTTGAAGTACTATTTTTATGCCCTGTATCAAAAAATGGTAAAGGGTATAATAAAGTTGTGCTAATTTATGTAGCAGGTAGAAAGATGCGTAGTGGACCCCACAACGTATATATATTCATAGGCATAACTAGTTTATTATTTTTTTTGATATTCAACCTATAAAATCGATTTTGATACCATATATGTGAGAAAAAAACAGCAGTCTTATTACAAGCTTCTTTATTTGATTTTTACAATTAAGATACCACAAAAAAGAGTTAAAAAAGATTAATAATAATATTTTAAAAAATAGCACCACCTTCGCCACCGCAAAACTTGCGTGCACCCAATATAACAAGCCGAAGTGTAACACTTGATTGGGAAGTTCCAAATAGCAATGGTGGATCAGATATTACGGGTAAGGCTAATTTCTTTCCTTAAACTGGGCAGACAATCAAAATGCATCTAATTTAAGGCTACTGCGTGGAAAAACGATCATCTACCTCGACGTCATGGACCAAAGTTGTTACATTAGATGCACATCAACTAAACTATACTGTTGATAACTTGAAAGAGAGGTGTGAGTATTGGTTTAGAGTTTCAGCTGAAAATTCAGTCGGTTTAGGAGCGCCTGCAGTCACCCAAAGTATATCTCTAAAAACGCACGCAAGTAAGTTAATAACACTTTATCTACACAATTTGCACTGACTCGAACCGTTTCCATAATTAAATTTTTTAAATTAACTTAATTTCTGCGACTTTATCTATTAGCTGTGCCTTCTTCACCAACTGCTCCATTAGAGGCGAGAGTAATTGCTGCAAATGCACACGTATTTGAATGGGGTTTGCCAGAGTCAGATGGAGGTGCGCCATTGCTCGGCTACCACATAGCTATACGAGATATGAAGAAAACCATGTGGATCGAAGTAGGACGTGTTCCAGCGGGCATTCAAAAATTCCAGATAAGAGATTTACAGGAAGGACATGATTATATGATACGCATTTTTGCTAAAAATGAGATTGGACTAAGCGACCCATTAGAATCAGAAGAACCCTACAATGTCATCACAACAGGTAAATTTGAATATTGCATACAGACGGATTTAATTAAATCACTTTAATGTTAGGCTATGCCAATCTGCCGGATGAACCACGAACGGAAATGAGCACATGCAACACATCTTCTTGGTTGCGAGATCACAATATGGATGCAGACATTCATTCATATGCTCGCGGCAAACTGTTGCAACGTGATGAATACTTTTTCCGTATTTGGGCGAAAATTCCAAAAAAGAAGAAGAGCTCCAAGTAAACACGATATTATTATATCTACGATATCAAAAAATTATATTTTAAACGCTATTATAACTTTTCGTTAATTTTTATTAATTTTGTATACACTGAAATATTCGCATGTTTCTGCAAAACATGTTTTTTTATTTGAATTACTACTTTACGAATATATCTCTACTAAACAATTTTTGTTTGTATCCTAGATCTCTTTTGTGAGCGAAGAAATAATTGGAAATAGGAAACAGCAAATTTGTTATATATTTATAATTGTTTCTCTTTTGATAATTGTCAGAACTGTGATAAACTCTGAAAAAAAAAAATTATGAAATTATATTAATAATAATTGGTATTCCATCGCCACTGAGCCACTGATCAGGGAGTTATTTTTTATAGTTACAAATTTACGATAGAAATAAAAAACTCACAGATAGGTGCACTGCTGAAATTTTTATTTGAGATTGTCAGTTACATAACTATAAATAATAATTCTCTTTAATTTGTTGTCTTATCCGAAAAATTTTAAAAATAAAATAAAAATGAATTTAAAATAATTTTGGTTTTTTAATTATCGTTTAAAAATTCCCAATTGTTACCAAGGATTAACCTATCACATATCACAACTCGGTGAGAGCTTTTACTTTTACTTCACATATTAATACAATTTGAATTTTACGCTCTTTTGAATAATTTAACATACAAACATATGTACAATGTATATATATCTATCTCTGTGACAAATACAAGTAAACATATGAACGTATGGTGCTCAGTCTCTTCTATACTTATAGAGCCAGGACAACTTAAATGGCAACATTTAATCCCCTCTTCGGCGGGGTAATAACATCGAATCATTTAATAATGTTATAGGTTAAATCTCATGGTTTCAAATAGCTGATGACAAAGTGGTCAAACGAAACAATGCACTGCTTCAACCAATAGCTGCTCTATCTCCATAATCTAAAAGTATGCTAGAGCGATAAACGCGATTCGAATTTAATAATTTAGTGAAAGTATTAACAATTTTTATTAAAATAATTTATTAAAATCACGTTAATCCCTCTTGCGTTAACTAAATATTAGAGTACAATTAAAGTCTTTGAAAAAGAAAAGAACATATTTAAATACTGATTCATTCATTCAATGTCAAATAAGAAAAAAAATTTTTGCCAACAGCAGCAGCAGACAATACAAGAACTATCAACTCTAGCCAAATACGATTTTACGGTGCGTCGCAATGGTCTAGCCGTGCTCAAGAATAGTCGCAAGTCAGCCGGACGACTCAAGGATAACATAAAAAAATTAGAGGATTTGCTGCGCACGCAAGAGTATAAATTTGGTACAAAACGGATTTCAGCGGATAGTCCAGCTTTTAGACTAAATCTATACTCTATATTAATTATATAAAATTTAACACGAACATTTTGTAACGCTTTCAAGCTAAATACACTGAACTGATTTAAATATTTTTTTTTTTTTGTTAAATCACATTTGTGATTAACAATTGAGTGGAATACCTACTTTTTCGGTTTTTTTAAATTAAATATGTTTTTTTTTAGTATTAAGTTCTTACAAATACAACAAAGCAATCAACATAAAAACGTTCGTACGTTTATTGCTTATATTTTGTTGTACGACGACTTTGTTGTCTTTCCGAACGAAAAGCCGAAAGAATAGCCGAACTATGCTCTGTGAGCAGTGTTTCGTCTCTGATTATAAATATTGTTTGTTTTTTTGTTGTAATATAATTTGTTGTAATATAATAAGTTGCTTTATCAGATTCTAATAAGGATATTTAAAGAAATTACCATTTGAAAAAAGAAAAAACACGTGTTCTCTTTTTTGATGTGTTAAAATCTATAGTCGCGGTGGAGTGAATTTGAAAGTTAATGCAATATCGCGAAACAATTTTATCATTTTGTAAATTATTGGTTACTCAAGCTGGACAGAAAAAGAATGCATATACGCGTATATGCATTGTGTATTCATAATTTTTGCCTCTAGGTTTAGAATTTTAAAACATATTATGCCTATGCATCCCCCTAAGTTCTCCTTGGTTGTTTTTTTCCAATAAAATATAAGTAGAAAGAAGAGAAATCCGTTATTAAAGAAATATCAGTTGATTTTATTTTTAATTATATGCACACTAAATGCAGTTTATATTATTTAATAATTCGTATATAAGTTTATAATTCGACGTAGCATATACTCGCATGTATGTATGTGTATTCTACTGACTTGACTTTTATGTGTTATATCAAATTTGGTTTTAAAACACCATTTTTTATGGCTAGTTTAGCTTTTTCATCAACTTTTAACGCACATACACACATAATTCGATATATATATTTATATAGAATTATAATATCGGATGTATTTTATTTTATACACAGAGTAGCTATATTAAAATTAATTCTCATTTTCAGTTGTTTTTGATTTTCTTTTTCTTTTCTTTTTTTTTATATTTTTAAAGTTTTTTTTTGGTTCTTTACTTTAGCTTGGTTTTTTAAGAATATATAAATACATATTTCATTTTATATACTTAAAAGATTTTTAGCTCTGTTATAAAAGCGTTTCCTTAAGCAAATCGAAAACTAAAAAAAATTTAAATACTAAATTATAGTTTTACGTATAAAAGTTGTTTAAAATTCATAAAATATTTAATAATAATTACGCGTTACGATAATTCATAAAAGCATTTTCAACATATTAGCGTCTGATTTGTAAAATTGTAAATAATTTTTTATTTATCGTATTTAAAAAAGTAGTGAGTAACTAAAGTGTCATGTCTCTTAATTATTATCTTTGGAATTTGTCTTTTTTTCTTCTAAGTTTTTGCATATTTCCTGGAAATTGATTTTAAATAAGTAATTTCAGTATTGCCTTGTTTTGCAAATATCAAGCGAAGTACTCATTTACATGTTTTATGGTTGTACACGAACTGTATAAATTTTTGTTGTATCATATAATAATTTTTAAAACATTTTACGACTAGTGCCTAATATATTTATTTTTCTTTTTTTCATTTTTAATAAGTATTTGAAGATATAAATATGCATAAATTGTAGGTCTGTCTTTTGGTGTTTTATTTATTTTTTATTAAATTAATAAAAAAAATAATTGTTACAATAATGCGACAAGAAATGTACAAATGTGGCCTTTTTTACTATTTTTTTTTTTCTTAATTTTTCATGTTTTTAAATTTTATATATTTTTTTGCAATTTGATTTACTAAAGAGATCGTTAACAATTACACAAAAATACGCATTCAAAAAATTCATTTCTTTTAGGTTTATTAATCAAGCGAAAGACGATATTGTTCAAGAATTTTAAACTTTTGTTATTGTTTCTACAAAT
The DNA here is from genome assembly GCA_037044495.1 of Stegana nigrithorax. Lineage (NCBI taxonomy): Eukaryota > Metazoa > Arthropoda > Insecta > Diptera > Drosophilidae > Stegana > Stegana nigrithorax. The sequence goes on along the minus strand of JBAMBQ010005350.1, from coordinate 401,466 downwards.
ATGATTATCACAGACAGAAAATAAAACAAAAAAGAAATAATAGTAATTAATTAAACGAATTTAGATTGATACACTTAGTGGATAATAACACTTGAAAACTTTTTCTGGTAAAGATATAATATTGAAAAGTGGAGTAAACAGTCTGATTTTCATTTTTGTGGAGTGATTGCAAAACTCATGCCGATTGCACTGACATAAAAAAAAATTATATATAAAATTCGAAAAAATAATAATATAAGAAATTTATTGCATAAAACAGAGCATTTGTTTTGCAACTGATTTCGATTGACATCAATAAGGATGAAAAGCATTCATATTAGTTTTTATGCTAATTTTCTGACTAGATATATGTTATTTCTGTTTTTGTTGTCTAATTTACTGTTTATTATTTGTTTTCACTTGTCCTTTTTTTTGTGGAAAACTGTTAGTAGCATATTTTTGAGTTGTCGTCGATGTGTCAACGGTTTCTTTTATATTTATATGTTCTCATTTCATGTGTTGGTTGTTGTAGTAGTAGTACTTCTTCTTCTTATTCATCGTTTGTACGCCTACGAAGGGGAAGGTGGTTGATGCTATTTCCGCTTTATGAAATTGCCTTCGGCGTCCAGCCACAGCTCCTTGCTATTACCGCCGCCTGAATCATGTCCGTTGCCTACCACTCCCCTTCTTAATATTTACCTGTGCAACGCATTCGAAATCTGCTTAAGCGATTGTCCCACTTCGCCGACCAATCGCTCGTTATCCTGGACATTCTTGCTGCCAGCAGTACGCAAATACTGTGATTGCGTCTCCACCCGTGTGACTAGTTCACGAAAGTGAAACTTCGAGTGCGGCGGCATGGATTCGTTATCGGCGAACACAACACAAGAATTCTGCAGAATATTTAATTTATCGCTGAGCTGTAGCCATTGTGACGCTGAAATGCTATTAACCGGATGCTTAAGTGAACCTTCCAGCAGAGTTACCAGTTCGAGTATACTCTCACGTGAGATTTGCGTTGAATTGATACCACCAGCAGAGTTCGTTGTGTCTTGATTGCCGCCACAGCTGATGCCGACGCCACCGATTTTCGCAATAGGTGTGGCATATATGGTCAACTTAGTGGGCTTCAGTGGCACAGCAGGCTTGTTCGCGTTATTTGGGACTATAGTGGATGTGTTAAGTAATTGCTTATTATTGGTGTTCTCAACGAAGAGTGATTGAGTCATAACTTCGTTGTTTTGAGGTGCCGCCATCGTCGTCGCAGTCGTCAACGTTGAGTTGCCGCCATCGTGTTGTTGCTCAGCGCTACCAGCATCTGTGAATAGTTGCGTTGAGATGGAGCTTTTAAGTGTTAGACAATTATTGCTACTACTTGTGGTGGGGGGCGGTGGTGGAGGTGCAACCGGTGGCGGCTTGTTGGTCTGTGCTATAGAGGATATGGTAAATTTTGCAGCCGTATTATTGGTGCGTGGTGAGATTTGTTGAAGTTGTTGTTGCGGCAAGGGAAATCTACTAAAATTGGTCGCAGTAGTAGCTGTTGCAACGACTGTTGGCGTTGTTGGCTTATGACCAAATTTGGGCGACATTTGTGTGCCATTTGATGCCGCTGGTGTATATACAGTCGTAGCACTGGCATAATCGGCTCCGCCACCACCGCTGCTGCTATTACTTGGCTGTTCCCAGAGTTTCTTTAGACTATTAATACTACCTGTGCTGCGGCGTTTGCCGGTTTCGCTGCCGTCGGAAATATCCTCAGCATTGGCATTCGCATTGGAATTGGAATTCGGGTTTGCGTTGGCGTTTGCATTGTTGGTCAAATCGATTTTGATTTCAGTCTTTTGTGTCGTGGTGCTATTGCTGGTGGTAAACTTTTTTTCGTCTTTGCTGCGAGACAGTGTGCCCAAGGAGGTATTGGCATTCATAGTAGGCTTTTGGTGAAGTTTTGTTGTTATTGTGGTGTCGTCATCTCTTTTAGTGCCAATGCTGTTTGTAGTGTTTGCAGTATCCTTGGGTTCTTTTTCAACTTTGCGCAAGTGGGCTTTGAAGTCGATTATATTGGAAGATGGCTCCATCTTCTGCGTGGGTGTGTTTAGTTTCTTTGGTTCGACCTTCTTAAGCTGCGCCTTAAACGTGATGTTGGCATTGTTGTTGCCATTGCCAATGTTTTGGTGACTGTTATGTTGATTGGGCTGCACGGGGTATACTTCGTTGTTTGATTTTGTTGGTGGTGTTGACTTTTGTTTTGGTAGATTCATGCTCTCTGCCAATTCTGTGACAAGCAAAGAAACTGGATCCACTTTGTCAAATCCTGCATTACCGTTAAGCACTTGTGTGGTTGCTGTCTCCATCTTATTGCGATCTTTGATTTCAGTTATGAGCTTTTCCTTTAAATTGAAATTTTTTTCAGGCGCCATATCCGGTGTGCCCAGCGAACTGCAAGAATCCGTGGAGGGTTCACGCTTGCGTAGCGATACACCAAACCGAGAGCTGGCCTCCTCTACGCTCGGAGCAGTGTTAGAAACATCGTTTGAGCTACTATTTACCAGCAATGGTGGTGGAATTTGATGTGTGGCATTAATATGTATTGACGAAAGAGATTCTGGTACTGGCGGCGGCAAGGGCGGTGCGGTTTCAAATTCTTCTGGTGGCGGTGGCAAATCTAACGGTGGCGGAGGAAATTCCAAATTAGCCAACGCCGGTTGTTGACCACGCTTTGGTGAATTACTCGAGTTAGCGGTACGGAATGAGGTAAAAGTCATCATTGTGCCATCTGTTGTCGTGCGATGACGCTGCAATTTATTCAAACTAGCTGCTGCATTATTTTGCATGGTGACACCGCCGGACGAATTGCTACGTATCATCTGCTGCGGTGGCACGGGTGGTTGAATAGGAGCCTTGGGCATTTGACCCAGCCGCTGCGCCGGTTGACCTGACAGTGACGAGGGCATGCTGTGTCCATTTGTGTTATTAGCAGGAGCAACTATGGAATGCGTAGCTAAAGCATTCGTTTCGTTGGTATCCTCCAGACTATCGAGAAAAGCACCAATGCGTGCCACTTTTGGCAATGTGCCATAACGATTAACCACACGTTTAACATTCATAACCTCCAAAGCGCCCACAGTTATTGGGTGTGCAGCCACGCCATTCATGTTTTGTGGTGACAGATTTTCACGAGCTGCGCCGGTTGCTGTGAGATGTTGCTGCGCGCGTTTGCTCTGTCGTGTTTCCAATCCCCGATTGCCCATCATAGGCGTTGGTCGCTTAAACGAACTATGCTGCTGCGAGGAGCGTTGTCCAATGCCGCCAACGCTGTGCACTGAATGCTGCATTTTGCTCTGTGGCGTTAGATTCTGTTGTTCCAGACAATCGCCAGTGGCATCGGTGTCTGGATCTCCTGTGATGTTATCAGTTTCGGAGTCATAGCGCTGCGTCAGGCTGTTTATGTCACGTGTTAGACCTATCGTTGAAAATTTTGCAAGACAGATATTAGAAATTGTTGGCTTAATGGTAGACTTCACGTATTAAAAAGAAATATGAAACTCATACAAAACATTGGGGAAAAGGTCATAAACACTGGCTTAGTGTAATGTATGTTGACAACATCGGTAAGCTATTTGGTCAATATTTGTCTCAAGCTGGACTTATAAAAGAAGAGTTAAGCAAACAAAAACTAAAGCAATAACACAAATTCAAAATGTGCTTAAAATATAAGTTAAGAACAGCAGTTTGGTTAAATCAAGAGCAACAAAAAATATAAAATATTTTAAGTAATATTAAAAGAACGTAAAAATAGCATATACGGAAAAAATCAAATCTTACGCCTTGGACAAATACCTCGAAATAGTAAGTCGATAAGGAAACTACTGCAGGAAGATGATTTTTTTATGACATATTGTGGTGAAGAAAGATTTTGGACAGGATTAGTACCCGTAGTACTCGTTGTTGTTTGGGACTTATAGTTTCTATTGAGTGTATGTCTGAAATGCTTATTACTACCATTTGATGTTGTATTTAGTTCATCAATGAAATTGCGACCCGCATCCTCCTCACGATATGTGGAATCTCGGCTGCTGGAAAGTAGGCTTGATTAAAATAAAAAAAAACATGCTTTAGCTGGCAAGTCCTATTTAGAATTGAGAAAAATACAACTTACCTAGTGCGTTTTGGTGGCGCTGGTGCTTGCTTACCCTGCTTGTTAGTGGTGCGACGCATTTGCACGTTGCCTTTGCCCTGGCTGGAAAATGTGCTCAACTTAGTTGAGCTGGATCCAGTTTCTGCAATGTTAAAAAATATTTTTATTTACTGTTGTACATCCTACCGCTTAGCCTACTCACCGGACATTGGTGTGCTCGCTTGCTGATCGTGATGACCACCTGGCGTTAAACAACCACCACCACCACCTCCGCTCCCATTGCCACTGCCACCACTACCTGCTAAACCTTTTTTAACCATTTGTGGTGTTAAAATGAGCGATGCTGCTGCCGTTGCATTTGTCGTTGTTGATGTTGTGGCATTCAATTGTTTCTCGACCGCTTCAGTAATCGATGATTCCTGCATATCGAAGAAAACGAGACGTGGTCGTCCATTATTAGCATTATCATTATTATGATTAATTTTCGTGCGCTTAAAACAACTTTCTTCTACATGTATGACGTCATCCGACGACGTTTTAAATCGATTATCTTCATAATCATCATCATTTGCTTCTGCATCAACTCCACTCAATGTCAGTGTCTTTGTTGGTACAGGAGCATTTTCAACGTCAACGTAATATTGCTCAAATCAAAGCTCAATGCCATCGTCTTCATAATCATCATCATCGTCGTCATCAGCATCGTTATCGCCATTACTCACTTCGATTTCGTGAGCCTCATTGTCATCATAATCATATTCATCATCCCACACTTCACCCACCTGAAACATATGCTCCAAAGCGTGATGTATACTTTTAAATGTTGGTCGGTCGGTTGCATTCCATTGCCAGCATTGGCGCATGAGATCGTACACTTCCGGCGGGCAGCCAGGCGGTCGTTCCATGCGATAGCCTTTCTCTAATTTATGGAATACGTCGGTGAGATCAATGCCCGGATATGGCGACATGCCATATGTAGCAATTTCCCAAAGCAACACGCCGAATGCCCAAACATCAGATTTGGTGCTGAATTTATTATAAGCCAATCCCTCGGGGGCGGTCCATTTAATTGGAAATTTCGCGCCCGCGTGCGCTGTGTAGGTGTCATCACGCATTAGTCTTGCTAAACCGAAGTCAGCGACTTTTACGAGCTTATTATCACCGACAAGACAATTGCGCGCAGCCAAATCGCGATGTATGTAGTTACGCGACTCTAGATAGCTCATCCCCGAGGCTATTTGTGTTGCCATGTACAGTAAAGCAACAGCATCGAGAGTCTCACGGCCAGCAGAGCGTAGAAAATCAAGCAGATTGCCGTGCGACATGAATTCCGTGATAATGTAGAAGGGAGGTTCACGTGTGCAAACACCTGATATATAGCCAAGTAAAATCAAAATCAAATTGTAAATTACACTATTTCATAAGTTTCAATTAAATTACGTACCAATTAATTGTACCAAATTTGGATGTTTCATCTCCTTCATGATCGCCGCCTCTTCGAGGAAGTCCTTGAGGGCCATAGTGTCTTCCTTGAGCGTCTTAACAGCTACCGTGTTACCGTATCGTTTCCAAATGGCTTCGTAGACTTCGCCGTATTGGCCGCCGCCCAATTTGTGTTTCATGACAATGTCGGTACGACAGATTTCCCACTCATCAGGCTCCGGACTAAGTGGAAATACTGTTGGCTTATTTTGCTTTGGTGCTGGATATAGTAGAGGTGTAATTAGGCCATGTCCTTCATGCGGCACACTATGATGATGCACGAGTTCGGCTAATGTGTTAAATTTTGCCTCCGCCGTGACGAATACTTTGCCATCGGGATCCTCTGAGATGCGATAGTGATACACGCGACCTTCATAACTGAAAAACATACCACATATAAGCACATTAATGAGAAATTGCTTCTAGTGAGGGTGCTTAGTTATGTAACTTACCGCAGCGAAATGCTGCGCTGCCCAGGCGAACTTTCGCTTTCTCTGACCAAAAAACTGCCATTAATGCCCGAACTGAGCAAATACTCAGCGGCATTTCGCGAAATGGGGCCATGATACCACGAATGCTTCTCGAGTGAGTTGAGCGGAGTCACATAATTCGACGGCACCCAACCAACATTACCCGAATCTGAATGAGCCTCGCACCATTCACCCGATTTATTATAAGACAAGATGCGCACTTGTTCACCTTTCTTAAGACTCAATTGATTCTCGCCACCAGCCTGAAAGTCATATAAAGCAACAAACAGTTGTGGATCGTCTTCTTCTGGTCCGGGCGCCAGAAGATTTTCTTTGGAAGTCCAACGATGCGCCGACTCAAATCCAGAGGTTGTTGAACTATGCCCTTGACTGTGACTTTGTGTATGCAATGAGATGCCATCCTGATTCTGTGTATGTAAGTCCGCATCGCTGAGTAATGTGCTACCGGCAGGAATGTGAGGTAACGGACGTGATTGTAGCAATGCTTCTAGAACGTCAAGAAAGTAAGACTTATATAAGTATATTTTTACATAATGCATATATATATACATTATATGGTATATAGTATATCAATGCCAGAATCAGATAGATCACTATTAAAGATTAAAAAACTACTCTATCTTAATGTATAAAACTCCATGTAACTTCTAAACGAATGGACAGATTTTGATGAATATGATGAATATGTATGTTTGAGTGGGTCCTTGGATGATAAACATTCATAATTGGACTCTGTAGATTGCGCTGCCACAGTTGAAGCAGATTGGTGAAACTTGATAAATTCAGCATGTATATTAAATTGAAGATCTTTATACATATAGACCCTACGATAAGTTTACAACAATAATTTGAAAATTAAATCTTCTTTAGATGGTTTTATTATCGTGCAGTGTAGCATAGAAAAAAAATGACTAGCTCATTGGGGTATTTGGCCCTTTTGACTGCTTTCGAGTTTTCCCATTCCTGTTTTTCCATTAAAGAAATAAATTATGCATAAAGCGCAATATATAAAAACAAAATATGGAGTTTATTGTAGCCTTATTTATAATCCCAGCAAAATAGTACGAATGAATATCATAGCTTTGTACATAGTATCAACCGAAAAATAAATGTATTAACCTCATTTATGAATACTAATCACAAATAAATGTGATAAATGAAATCCACAACATTCAGTCTAATCAGCATACATATTGCCTAAACAACCATCTATGTCGCTAATATGCGTCTCTTATTTCACGAAGTATACGTGAGTATCAAACAATTGAGAAATTTGCGTTCATCCATTATGAGATTTTTTTTTAAGGTTAACAGGCAACTTCCGTTTCGATCACCAAACCAAGCCGTTGCTGTGTAGAACCGTCACATACGCTGCACCATGTGCTAAAATTGACGTTGAACTGCGGCTGTTTAGAGAGGCATGCAGCATGAGGGTTGGCATAAATGAAAACAGTACTACTTCGAAAATATGATCTCGAAAAAACTTTGCTGAAAATTTAAAATTAGAAAATAAATTTTCTTACTTAATATGATCTAATATAATACAAAACGATTTGGAGCACATTTTTTTAAGTAGCATATTGATACCCTGTAGCATATTGATACCCTGTAGCATATTGTCATCAATATTCAGCAGAATGTCTAAATAAACATGCTATCTTGAATGCCCCTGTGCTCGATGTGCGCAAGAAGATTTTGTCTAAATGTTGTTAACATTTCTTTTTGTTATTCTGCACAATCCTGATTAAAGTTAAGTTATAAGGTGATTATGTCTCAATCGAATCAATTATTAGACAGAAAAAAAAAACAATCTACTTGGTTGTCTCTCTTAGGTGCTGCACCCAGCTGCAATGCATTAAAAAGTTCACATTTTCGAGAAAGTACTGTATATTAAATGGAACAAATGAAACAAAACGAACCAAGAGACGACAATGCGGTACGAAGCAGTGCAAGGTAATTCCTCGATATCTGCATGAGGTTAGTTTTACATTACTCTTTATTCTATTATTTTAAATAATCAACGAAACTTTGTTTAATGCGTTTAAGAACGCTCCACATTATCTAAAATTTCACAATTTCCTGCATTTAGTCATCAGTTAAGAATTGTTTTATAGTTGTCAACCTGCCGCCTGGGGTTTGCTTTAAAAGAATTTGCCTTTTTTTAATTGATCAAAAAAAAACAAAAATTAGTGCCCTTTTTTGTTATTTTAGTTAGTCACCATAATACTTAAACTTAAACCATAACATTGAGAAATACAATTAAAAATTTAATTTTTATGCGCTACATGGAGAAAAGGGAATATAAGCCGGTTCCTGTTGGTACACATGTAGTAATATGAGCATTGCAAACGGAAATAAGTTTTATTTGGTCCAAGCTTTTGAAGGTTCTTATTACAACAATTATGCAAATTGTCAATTTGTGGCTCGACAGTAAATCAATGCAGAGTGCAAAACTTTAAAAAATCAAAGAGTAACATATATTAGATCTTGGTTAAAAATTCAATTGTTATTGTAATTTGTTTTTGTATTTTTTTCTAGATGTACAGCATGGTATCATTTTACTGTTGTTAAAAACAATTTCTTAAATAAACAGTGCTTGAGTATGAGTATAAGAAGCGATTTTTTTACAAGCCGAGAAAAATTAGGCCAATGAACCTAAGAGAATAGAGCGCGAGAAAATATGCTTGGCAGCAGTCGGTGTCAAATTACGTTCAAAAGCAACTGCCAAGTTAAGCAAAGCAAACTAAAGATAGACGACAGCGGCAACTCTTTTGAGACCCACTTCACTTTGGCATAAGTACCTTATACTGTCTAGCACTGAGCACTCGTTGATCACTCCTCATACATTCGTGGAAGATATTAGCAATGTACGAATTGGAGCACACCGCTAAGATTTAACTTGATGAGTTTTAGCTATGAATAAAAATAGTAGCATGCAGGTAAATCCGACGTCAAAGACAAGAAAAAATAAAATCATCAGTAGAAATGGCTTAAATGTAGCTAGAACTGGGTTATACGATGGCTCTTAGCAGTTACAGCTTAGGAGTATTTGTGTAGCTAAGCCAAACGCATGCAGGCAGTGCGTAGGTGGCTGCTGTCGCTTAGCTCATGAGGTTTATCTACATTCCAAGTAAGCATATTGCATTGAAGAAAATCCTTTAGCAATTTGCTATTTAGAGTGCTCTACATGGCCTTATTTATAGTATCTCGCATGTAGCAATTGCATAATCTTGGCTAAATGTCAGAGTTTAGACTTGCCGCAGTCAACGCGCTCGCACACCATTGTGAAAAACTGTTAAATTCGTGGCATAGTGGAATAAGATGAAGCAAGCCGCTGGCTCGAGCATCAGTGCAATGCATTGTTTGCTATACGTCCACTGACTTGCGACTGGCCTTCTCGTGTATGTAAAAGTAAGGGTGCAATTTTTTCCTCTTTTGTTTCTTTTGTATATACAATAAACTTTGATGACGCTGCATCCTTATCACAGCATAAGCTTCAACGTCTTCAGTCAGTGTCAATAGTATTAGGCTATTAAGTGTATTTGCTGGTACCACTTAAAGCGCACAGCACAACGTTGTCCTTGACACTTTCGGCAACTTAAGCCCGACATTTATATGAGTCACACATATTTACACTATCCTTGTTAAAAAGATAGACGCACCTTCACTTCTGATGAAAATAAGTTCATGTTTTTTTATATGTGAATTGCGGCGAAAATGGGAAAAAATAATTTCGTGTGTTCATCATTTTTTTTTTTACTTTATTTTGAAAAGTTTCGAAAGTGCAGTTATGCATCTGATAAAAACAAACATGTTGAATAGACTTTTTTCGAAAAATTTTCTAATTCTGGTATGAAACACATATTTGACAATTGACGCATACCTCTTGCTAACTAGACCATCTATATTTTATTAGAAAGAAAACTTAGTGCGTCTAACCAATGACGAAGAGTGTATAGTGAAAATGTATTTCTGTATTGAACTGATTACAGATTAAATTTAAATTTTCATTGATTTTTTTTAAATTTTTTTTTAATAATAAGCACAGATATGTTTTTAAAATTTCTACTTTTAGGTATTAATCCAATCACTGATCGCTCTCTTTACAAAAATTTCGATTTCCTCTTTTCTAAATTAGAAAATGTCACAAATTTTGTGGGACTATTTTTCTTTTGAATGTAATTTCACAACTTTTGTTTGGTACCATAAGAATATCTTTACACGGCACATTGCGTAGGCCATCACATTTTGACTTCGTCTTTTTGGAGTGAACGTAAACTTTCATAAATGTAATACTGATATAAACAACAGAGCAAAGGCGTAACTCAAACCCCCTCAAAGGAAAGGATAGATAAGTATAAATGTGTCGTGTATGCAGCAGCAACCGTATCAACAACAAAAAATTAAAAACACATAAATGTGAATTTCTACGCGTATCAGTCGACAATGAAATACACTTAAGAAAAAATCTCAGAAACAAAAATTTTCATTCATGCATTCACTTGAATTTTCAACACACACCAATAACAATAATAGTGGCAGCAGCAGTTGCACCAATGAGAACAACAACATAACGATCAATAAGAAATAGCATATAGCTTATCCACCATAAAGTAAAAACAAACCGACACAAATACACGCGACTGCACAATGATGACAATAATGGTAATGGACATATTCACATGTCTGCATAATATATGTATACAAATATATTTATATACAATAAACATTACGTGCTATATGAGCACGATGAGCACATAGAGCCAAACATATATGTATGTTTAGTTATACTTGTGCATATGTAAGTACATAAATACTGTACATATGCCAGCCAGAGAAAAAAAAACAATGCGATGTGCGGGTGATTCATTTATCCACTGTTATGCATTACGATGTCTGAGGCGTGTTTCCCGGCTATGTAGCTATGAAAGCATGTTGACGACAAATTTTTGCTTTTAACATTTTTTTCGTACGTTTTTCTTTCAACTTCGTTGCAATTATTTTTTTCTTTTTTTTTTATATTTGACTAAAGATACTTTTAAAATAATAATAAACAAATATTTCAATGTTTTTTTTTTGCTAATATTTGCAGTCATATTCGATTGATTAGAGGAAAAAATATAGAGAAAAACCTTTTGCTCTTAATTAGCACAACTTTTTGCATTATAATAAAAAATTTCCAGTTTTGGTTTTTTATTTTCTTTTGGCGATTTTCCATTTTTTATACCCTGTACCAAAAAATGGTAAAGGGTATATTAAAGTTGTGCAAATGTATGTAACAGGCAGAAGGAGGCGTGGCAGACCCCACAAAGTATATATATTCTTGATCAGCATCGAAAGGCGAGTCGATATAGCCATGTCCGTCTGTCCGTCTGTCCGTCTGACCGTCTGTCCGTCTGTCCGTCTGTCCGTCTGTCCGTATGAACGCACGGATCTCGGAAACGGTAAGACCTACAACCACCAAATTTGGCACGAAGACTCTGCCAATCCATAGGCATAACGAGTTTATTTTTTTTTTTCGATATTCGATCTATAACATATAGCTGCCATAGGAAGGATCGGCCGAAAAGCCATATTTAGTAACAAAAACCGCTTTATTTTTTAAGATATGTTTACCAAATTTGGGATTTAATTGTTTTACCTAATGCCCAATCACATATCTAAAAACTATGTATATCGGTTCACTATATCATATAGCTGCCATAGGAACGATCGGCCAAAAAACAACATTTACTGGGAAAAACTTTTTTGTATATTAAGCAATCGTTATGAAATTTTGGATTTACCAATTCTAAGTAATATCCAATAATATTCCCGAATATTATAAATATCCGTTGACTATAACATATAGCTGCCATAGGAAGGATCGGCCAAAAAACAACATTTACTGAGAAAAACTTTTTTGTTTATTAAGATATCGTTACCAAATTTTGGATTTATGGATTCTAAGTAAATTCAAATCATATATCTAAAATGATAAATATCGGTGCACTATAACATATATATGCCATAGGAACGATCGGCCGAAAAATGGCTTTTACAAAAAAAAAAATTTTTTTTATTGAGATATCCTTACATAATGAATACAAAATATTAAAGCAACAAAAAAATATATTAAGATTTGGCTTCGGTACAGGGTTTTCTATAGTCGGTTACGCCCGACTATAGCCCTGCCTTTCTAGTTTTCAGCTATGTCTGTTAGCTACAGCAGTGACATTTTCTACATTTTTTTTGTCGTGTTTTGTGCAACTTTTTCATGTATGTATATGGGCGACGGATTCCAAGGACACCATTCGCTTGTTAAATTTTTCATTGTCTATCTGTTTTTCTTTGATAGGTAGTTTGCGATCAATAGTATTTCATGAATTGGAGGCTAGGACTGCCAATGCTTGTCTTTGATGCTCTTAGTTTTTTCGTTTCTATATAAATTGGAAACCGCCCAGTTAGTTAATTTTGCTTATAATTGATACGTACTGCGCTGTGCTGTGCTGATGCATGGCTCCCTATCCATTCCTTTTTTTGCTCATTCTCTGAGGTAGCTTTGTTGTTTGTTTTGATGTTATTGTTGTAGCGTGAACATCATGTATTGTCAAAAATCATATTAATACCTAGATTTTGTTTATGACCGCCAGCAAAACAATAAAAACAACCTACAACAACAAAACTTAAGTGGTAGGCGTCTGTCATTCTACTCTATATTGATTTTTGCATCGTCCGCCTCTGATAGCTGAAGCTGACTTCCAACTGAGACAGCAAATGAGTGAAGTAGTATATAACGTACTTTCGTATATTTGTATTTCCTTTGTTAAATTTATGGTATGTAATTTATGTTCGCCCGCTACTCACTCTCAATGTCGACTACTGCCGCGGGACGCTCAGTGGGGTCGACTGTTTAGTCTTCGCCATTGGCTTCACTCAGTTCAGACGTTTAACTCTACTTTTTTATTGTTTTAGTGTGTGGAGCTGCATGTTGCTTGTGTTTTTATTTTTCTTTGCTATTGCTTCAAACAAATATACATCACAATTGCAGAGACAGGGTAGAAAGCACAACAAAAAATGCATATCATTGCTGCACATACTCATATTTACATAGTAAAACTCTACGAGAATCCTTATTAAAGTTAAAAAAAAAAACATATAAAAAAGTAACCCGTAGACATTATTCGCTCACCCACTTACATGCAAAACCAAGCTAAACCCAGCACCGCATGGCAACTTGCTTCGCATAGGGGTGGTTTTATTTGCCAACATATTTCTTTTTCAATCAGGTTCTTTTACTACATATTCCCTTTTTTCTCTGTTTGTGCTTGTTTGTTGTTTTGTTGCCTTGTTGAACCTTCGCATTTCCAATAGTTTTCAAATTTCTATTCAATATTATTGCACTTTTCGGATTTTTAAGCCTCCAGCGACTATAAACATTGAACTTTACAGCAGAAACCTGAAAGAATTCCGTTGCGATGGTCCGCGCCCTATTATTTCGCTCATAAGTACAAATATATATAATTATTCAATGAAGGAAGTCTAGTGAAGATACAGGCTACAATTTTATTAATTTTGTGATACTTATGTATTTGGTTCACAATGTGAGTAATAAGGTGAGAAGACGATTTATCTATATCGGGGCTATTAAAAAATTAAGAAGGAATAAATAGTAACGTAATCATTTGTAGTAAAAATATTTACAAGCATGTAACGTAATCAATTGTTTAAATCAGATTTACCAGAAAAAGTAAATATTTAATACTGGTTACTTTAAAAAAGTTTAAATTAAATATATGTATGTACATATCTACTTCGGAAATTGTATATTTGTAATTTGTTTGGCTTCATAATTATACCCTCGGTGGTGTAATTACTCAGTAAAAAAATACTGGATTGGTTTCTAATAGTTGTGATTGTCGAGAACATATTTCTGTAACAATAATTCCACATCTCTAGGTTGTTAATAGCAGTTAAGTACATATAAGTTCCCTCCTTTGTTTTCATTTTGTTTGCGTTTTTTTGGTGTCTCAAAAAGACCTTGACAGGTTTAGTGTCGCTTTTGCACTTCTGTATGTGTAAAATTGTAAGTTTATTTGTCCGCTCGCGTAGGAGTACTGCGCGAGCGCCAAAAGTGCATCGTGAGCGCAGTCAGTCGGTTTGTAAATATTTTCACTGCCCACTTTTGCCTAAGTCGTTTGCCAACGCTGCCGCTACTTATCCGTCTTCTGCTTTGTGGACGTCGTAGACTACGAAGCCTTTGTTTGCAAATTCTTGCAGGTTCGACAACGTTGTAGTCACCGCCATGTGTAATGTAATCTAAGTGGCGTCATTAGCCGGTGGCTGCTAGGCAGCAGGCTACTTTTTGCCGACATGCAAGCAAATTATAAGGCAAATGAACTTTTACGAAACTAATAACAAAAAAATGTATGTATGTATGGCTTAGCCGGCACAAGGGATGGTGTGAAACATGCTTAGTGGCTCTTCGGTAATTACAACCGATATTGGCCAATAGCTGATTTATCTAGCATTTGATTCTGAGGTTTGTAGGTTTTCTAAACAAATATTTAAATGCAAATGCTTAATATTAAATTGGAATGATTTTCCATTTTTTTCATAATTTTAAAAAATATATGAAATAAACTGCAAGAATATCATGATGTGAATATAAAAATGAAACCATTATTTACGTCAATGTCTAAACCACTGAAGCTTGCGACTCTACCTATATATATATATATTTATTAATTTTCTTACTCTTAAATAACTAATTTAATTTTTATGGGAATATTTTCTTTTTGGTTATCAGTATTTTTTATTTCTGTTGACAAGCGTAGTCTAGAGTTATAAAGTTAGGCTAGGCCATAGCCGACGTAGACGTCGTTGCCACAACGATATTTTGCTGTGTCGCCATTTATTGGCACCACAAGCTACGTTGTAATGTTTTATTATATATTTCTAAAATTAGTCGGAAATAACTTCGACGTTCGCGCACTTACTTGCTCAATGCATGCGTTACTTATAAGCTTTACGCTCTTTTACTCGATACTCACGCACACCGCATGTCTATTTCTCGTATGCATAAACATACATACACTAAGTATGTATATCCATTTTTAATAATGTAACGTGTAATATTCCGCATGTACGAGTATGCTGAGCAGCTGCGTCTCCAGGCTGACTCCTTCCTGGCGTACAACAGCGAGACAGCTAGCGCCAAAGTGCATAAACGTTGCAAGACGCGACACAACGCGATGCCATGCCACTCCACATGAATTTGTCGCGGTTGCCAACGAAACAGAAAACAAAAATTAAAAGAAATAAATGAAACGAATTTCCCTTCTGCGTAAGTCGCAATTTTTGTCTGGGATGTGGCTATTTCCGTTTCTTTATGCTGTTTTTTTTTTTTGTTCGGATTTGTTTTTAATTTATTGCATATTCTAATTTTACGTTTCTAGTGGCACAACGTCACGACCATAGCACAACTGAAGTGTGTCCAAACTTAATTTTCTGGAGAAAATTATACATTTGTTTGTTGCATTTCTATTTTGATTTCGATTTGAATTTTCATTTTTTGAGTTCATTGAGTAGCCTTTCGGCGCCCAACGACAGTATTTTTATTGGGAAAATATCTACAAAAATTATTTTTGCATGATTTGTACTTAACAGCCTCTTGTTTCGCTTTGTGTTTTTCCACATCATTTATTTCAATTTTTTTTTTCCTTTCCTTTCTTTTGGCTGATACATTTTTCTAACGCCACTTTATTGACTTGCTTGTGCAGTGTATGATTATGATTTACTCAACTACAACCTCGTCTTTGTCAATAAACTGAATTGGCTCGAATGTGATTGTTGTTATTCCTGCTGGTTGATATAACATATACGTAATATTACGTATAAAATTAGATATATGCATTCATTGATGCATATACGCATACAGTGATGTGCAAAAGATTAGTAATAGCTACAGATATTTTCTATGCTATGTAGTATGAGAATGACAATAAAATATATACTTTTCCTTAGATTTTAACAGATGCAAATTAAAATTGGGTATTTGAAGATCGTGAAAAAATACAAGCTGAACAAAACACTCATGTATGAATGAAATTATTAAATAAATCACGAATTAATATAAAAAAGCCAATTGCTACAATTTCTGCTAACAGTGTGCATGTGTATATATACATAGATATATAAGTATGCATGAATATACCCACATAGACCTTGTTACACTTGCTTTTGCAACTACTCTCTGACAAGTGCCACTTTGGCTTTGTTCTCATGTTGCAGTTATTCCAGCATTTCTCTCACTGTTTTCGCTGCTGTCATGTGTTGTGTTTTTATGCGATGCGAAGTGGATGTAACCGCTTTAATTAATACCAATAAAGCAACACCATCAACCGTCAGCATAATGCAAATGCGACTGGTATAAACAAAACACGTTCACAAATATCAACTTTGCACGTACACTACGCACAAGTAGCTGAAGTTGATTTGCTTTTTTTGATTTCTTGCAGGGGGCCTTGAACTTATACAACGTTAAAGATATCAGTAAAATAAACAAAACACAAATAAAATTAAAAAGCATATCAAGCGCAGCAACTTGCTGTTTTTGTGACTCTCATTATTAGTTTATTTAACGCCAAGTAGTGTGCAAACGTGTTATCTTTGTTTTTAAGGAAAGCTTCATTGACTATAAAAGACATCGTCGCAAGGCCTAACACTAATACTGTTTATCGAATTGATGTTGTTACTGCAGCTGGTGGTCAGTGAACTTGCTGTGACACAAACTAGTCTTAATGGAGTTAAGAGGCGCGTCTGGCAAAAGTTTCGAATAATCACTTAATTGCACTGAAGTTTGTGAAATTTAATAACTCTTTAAGAAGTTGTTTTTGTCAAGTAACGGGCGCCGCTTCATAAAAATAATTTCACTCTATTCGGACGATTCAATCAGTCGTGAGGCTTCTATTTTCAGAGACTTTCCCTTTTCTGTATTGTTGGCTTTCCATTTTCGTATTTTCGTATTTTTTAGTTTATTTTTTTTTTTTTTTTTTTTGTTTTGCTTGCGGTGCAGTTTTTGTGATTATTGACTTTCTATGAACGGTTTGTAGAGTTAAGTTTTTTTTTTGTTGTTCTTGTGGTAGCTGTGTAGGCGTAGAACATCGTAGTTTTTTTCCCCCTTCTGTTGTTTGCGTTGTTTTTGAAGCGCATATAATTACATATTACATATTGAGTTTTATTATAACTGCATTATCGACTGTGCAATTTTTATGCAATTGCTCTTTCAATGAATGTTGTACTGAACAGCCTGAGAGCATATTTTAAACAGTTGTTAAGACTTTTGTAAAACTATTATAACACAGATAACCATATGAGGGCTATTTTTTAGATAATTTTAGTGCTTTACTATTTGCATAGCAATTGCAGCCACTCGGCAAACATTGTAGGTGGTTATTAATAAAAACAAAAGAAATTACCAGCACATTCAAACTTTCATTTGAATTTTATTCAATTTTTTTGCAAGGCGTGAACGCCAAACGCAAAACGATCTCATTAAGGTTTTGTTAACAGCAGAAATTTTTTGCAGTGACTTGCAGAAAAAAAAAATCAAAGCATAAGAAGTTCGTTCATTAACAAGCAAGAAAACGTGTGAAACAAATGGAAAACAGCCTAGCTCTGGCTATCAACATAAATAGAAAACAAGCAAGAAACAAATTTTAAAATCTTTAGAAACATGAAAATAAAACGTAAATAGATGTTATATCTTTCTGCGGGGGTGACAGTTTTAAACTACGCGCAAGAGCCACCAGCCGTCATTCTTGCGGCATCATGAATTTAACAATCAGTATGGCGTGAACTCCAAGTCCATTCACTCACTCACTGACTTACTCGACAGTCAAGCTGACAACTTGAGTTTGCCTTCTTTTCAACTTTTCCATACTTCTCATCTAAGTTAACATATGTAAAAGCAAAGTCAAAGGAAACATAACTAGACTGCTGTCCACAACAAGTAGCACATTAAAAATTTAATTGCCGCAAGTAGAATGCCACTGTGCATGCTTTTGTTGGGTGGATGTGTACACTTTTAGAAATGCTCAATATTAGAGATGCTAGTTAGGGAATATGTTGATTTTCTTTATTTTCATTCTACTCACCATTATGTTCTGTAAATATATTCAAGCCCACCGGATTACAGCGGTTGTCCTTGTGTCCATGTGCACCGCTTGTGGCCACTACGCCTACACGATGCGAACCGGTGCCACTGCTTACGCCAACGCCAACACCAGCAACGTGTGCTGATGTGGATTTAATGCGTGAGCCTCGTAATGTGGAGCCGGCACCAAGTGCATTCACACTGCTCACGCTAATGCCATGTGGTGAAGATTGGGGACTTGTGCTTGAAACTCCAATGCAGCTAGCGGTGCCACCATGGCCACCACCGCCACCACTCGAATGTGAACTACGTTCTTTTCCTTGCTGTGCGCCCATAATGCGGACACCAACTATAACAACGACGAAAGCCGAGCCAGCAGAAACACCAGCCGCAATAGCAGCAGCCAATGATAATGCGAAGTGATTTTTTAGTGTATGTGTTATGGGTGCTCCGTAGGAGGCGCGGCACGGTGTGCAATTCGCTACTATTTGTTAATTTTTTTTTATTATTTTATTTCAAATAAAATTAACAATATTTCTTTTCGCTTTTCCGGCTTTTTAGTGCACTTTAATCTCTTCTTCTGCGTTGTGGTGCGCTTTTTATTTTTTACTCGTTATTCTTTTTTTTAAGCTTCACTTGCTTTTTTGCACTTCGCAATTTGGAGTATACAAAAATGCTACACCACACACACAAATACACGCACTTTCTCGCTCACACACACGCGCGCATACAACGAAGCACACTACACACACGTAAGCGAACTCAGAGAGCGAAAGGAAGTTGCAAATTGCAATTAATTTATTTAACTTTGTTTCTCGTTTCGTTTGGGTTTTTTTTTAGACGGGGTTTATTGCAGCACTTTTATATTTTTAATATACATTTTCTTTTTCTAGTGTGTTTTCACGCAGTTTACACTTTGAGCAACCCAATCTGCAGTCGTACGTATTAAACTCACTTTGCAACTCACCATCAAGTGCGACCTCTAAGGTCAGCGGCGACTACTGCCGAGGGGCTAGAGGAGTAACACGCCCAAAAATGCGCTTTGTCTACGCTTGAAAATTGCAAGACTTCGTTTTTTTTTTTTCTTCTTAATGCATCGCGGATACTACATTTTCGAAAAAAATGCAATTGCTATGTTGCAGTTGTGGTTTCGATTTTTTTTTTTTTTGCATTTATCTTAGGCTGAAAAAAATCAGATGATCGGACGTTTTCCGCTATCACTATTGTATAGCAATATTGCTAGCTAGCTGTTATGTTCAATTATCTTGTGTTTGCTCATTTTCCTTGTTTAATTTTATTTAATAAGCATTCCGACAGATATTTAATAATTACTACAATTTTTATATACACAAAAAATTCACTTCAAAGACGCACACACAACACCCACACCTCCAAACTACTCCGTTTAAGAAGAAACACTAAGCACGCACTGTGTGTGAGTGAGAAACAATAGTCTCTTGGTGTGCAAACTCTATTCGTTGTCAATAACACTAAAGGCAGTACTGAACAACGTAAAACCGTCATTGTTGATTCTCACGTGAGAATCTCACAGTGCACTCGACCCCGCCGATGTAATGAGCGTGAGAATTGTTTCAAGCTGACAACCCTGACGCAATGTTTACAGCACTAAGGTTTTGCCGTTCGAAGCACTGAAGTATTCGACTATTGCAGTAGTAAGAATTTCACATTTGCGTGTAAATTGTTTTTGTATGCAACATTTTTGACACTTGAGTTGCATTTTAAAACAGACCAATTCTGAAAGAGCGTAACTCTGTAATATCCTCTCAAATTATCATTATTATACACTATGCACATTGCAGGAATTTCAAAAGTATTTGTTTAAGAAAATATGCTACGGAAACGGTTTCATCCATTGTGTCCGTCACGGAGTGAAAGAGAAGAAATTCAATTCAATTCCTAACATAGAAGCACAAGGGTTGGTAAGCCATTAGTGTGAGTGCGCTAGCAGTATGATTCCGAACCGTTCCACAAAAACCACAAGTACTGCTTTTTGGATTTGTGACCGCCTAATTCGGTCAAATTCGTAATTCTGCTTGAAAGAAACACTCGAAAAAATAAAATCTTGTGTCAAGACAAAAAAAATTAAAAAGGAGAACCTGCAGCCTCATAAACATCTGTTAAGTGCCTGTTACGATACTCCTCTCTGCCACACCAATGCACCAACCAATGCATCGGAGAAAGAGATCACTATGGTATCACCACACTGCAATGCAGCCTTGGTTACGGTTTCAATTAGCCGATTCTTAGAGCCGAAATATCAATAAAAAAGATAAAATCGAGATGAAACTCATTTTATTAGCATTTTTACTATTATTATTACTACATCGGCGATCATACTAAGAACGCTGCATGCAAAAAATAAGACACGAGACCATTCTTTCTCTTTCACTGACTGAGAAACACACTAGCTTCTCTATTCTGACAGTAGCAGAAGTGTATTACTGACAGTAGCAGCAAATATTATTATTTTAAAAAAGTAAGTTTGAAGTTAATATAATATCGCTTGTAGCGACGAAATAAAAAAACACTGAGCGAACCGCAACAAAAAGCTAAATTTTTTGTCAAAAGATTTGTTTTTCTTTTTTATTGATAAAATAAAACTTGCAATCAACGAGAGTAAAGATGTCTGATTGGGATACAGTGACTGTTCTGCGCAAAAAAGCACCGAAATCGTCTGCACTAAAATCCGAATCCGCCGTAAATCAGGCACGCCGGCAAGGAGTTGCTGTCGAAACCCAACAAAAATGTAAGTATTTGTGGCCGGGTGTCAGACGTCTCGGTGTTTTGTAGTCGGTGGTTTGGGTTAATGGAAGGCGACAAGATTAGTAGAGATGAAAAGGCAATGCCATGGGCAACATTAACAAAGTTGTGAGATATATGTGCAAGTGTTAAAGGCGCGATGTTGGTGATACCATCGATGGTAGACTGTGAGCGGCTGGTTGGTTAACAATGCGTGGCATCTGTTCTAAACACGTTGCATTTTATACTCATTATCGTAAGGTGATTTTGCCATTGTCTTAATGATTCTATATAATGGAGTTTCACAACAAATGGCAATACAAAAAAAAACAACCATTTCGGCTGCAGCCGCTATTTTCAATTCAGTAGAGCAATATTAGTTTCGTTTTATTTTTGTATTTGACCTATATAAATAGATTGATTTGCTTTTGAAGTTTTTTTATTCATTTGTTTTTAAATATATTCACTAGATGGCGCTGGCACCAACAAACAACATGTGACTACCAAAAATACTGCCAAACTCGATCGTGAGACTGAAGAATTGAAACATGAGAAAATCCCGCTTGATGTCGGTAAACTGATTATGCAAGGTCGCCAATCAAAAAATCTAAGCCAAAAGGATTTGGCCACGGTAAACAGTAATATTTTAAATATTATACAAATTCTGAGGTTTTTTTTAAACAGAAAATCTGCGAAAAACAGCAAGTGGTAACCGACTACGAGGCAGGACGGGGCATACCTAACAATCTAATACTCGGAAAGATTGAACGCGTGATTGGCATAAAACTACGTGGAAAAGATCGAGGCCAGCCCTTGGCGCCTCCCGGTAAGAAATGAGACGATGCTGCGTCATCGTCGTTGGTGGCGGTCGCCGCTGTTGCCAACACAACAACAACACGTGTTCAATTCCATGCAAGCAATAGCAACAGCAGCATCAACGCCGTCAAAAACAAACGTAAATGAGAGCAAACATTATCGGGAGGCTGCCAAACAAACAAACGCAGACGCAGCTTAAATAATTATAAAACATTTTATATATTAGAAATTGTAATATTTCATACGAATTATTTGCAACAGTGCATCATAGTTTTTCTTCTTCTATTATTGCTGTCTAATTAGCTACTAAAAAGGAAATAATAATGCAAAACGCTAACTTATAAACACATCAATTACACACAAAATATTCACTCAGTAAATAATTATTAAAAGTTGTACTATTATAGATCAACTTAAAATGAAATGCCCTTTAAAAAATGAGTGTGAAATCAGTACTGTAATGTCATTTTATGTTGTTTTCTTATTTTATTTTGATTTATATGCGCTCAAAATTAAATTATAACTTTCATACATTTAGCGTGCAAAAAAAGAAGAAAAATGAAAAAAAAAAAACATAAAAATCATATTCAAACATAAACGACGAAAGCTGTCCACAAGCGCACTATGTTGCTATCTTGCAGGCGGTTTTTGTTGTATTTTGGTTTATTTTTATTTTGTTTTAAAACACCACGAGCATAATACATAATAAAACTGCTATTCTGCCATATGATTGGGTTTATTCTACAATAATAGCTCGCAATAATTGTAGGGACGGTTATCATTTCTTCTGTTCTTTAATATACGCATTTCAAAGCTTAGGCAAGCTACAAGTCTACACATACATTAGCCATTTAGTCACCAAAAACTCGCATTCAAGAAAAAGAAAAAGCATCCAGCAAGTCTAGTCTATATGAAATTATTTTTAACTTATTTGTTATATACAAAAATAAATTTAAGGTATTTTTTTCAATCACGTTTAACTACCTTGCGTAGATTAATGAATTTAAATTAAACATATACGAATAAAAAACTATGTATTTATAAATGTAACATTATGTCGCACATGTTTTATTTGTGGCAAAAAAATAACACAGAGCATTTAGAATACATTCAAAAATTATTTTCTGCTTTATGTTTAATTTTTGTAGAAGAGGGGGAAAATTTCAGTGCAGCAAACATTCCAAACCGTTTTAATCACAGTAAGCAATGCCTTCATAAAGCATACCACTTTGTGGTTGAAATTAAAACCATCAGGTATTATATAATTACAGCCGATATATCTCCCAAAACGGACAGCACTCATAACCTAATAAATTTGGCAAACCTTTCATAATTTTTCCTTAAATATAAAACAAAAAGCACTTGCACTTGAATCCTTTAGCCTTATGAATTTTTTATTATGCAGTTTCGGTAGCACGTCCACGCAGTTTTATCGGCATTTTTATCTTAATTAAACTTTGCATCAAGTAGGATTTTATTTTCTCTTGTTTCTGTTTTACATGTATATAAATATTCATTTACATGCATTACTTAGTTTAACATTCCTTAATAATTGTTTACAAACTCTATTTTGTTTTCTTTTTTTCACGCAAAATTGTTACTTTAAAAAATAAATTTGATTTTTTACAATAACTCTCTCGAAATAACTTTATTTTGTTTTCGTTATTCATTTTTTTCTGTAATTGTTTTATTTTACAACAAATGGCAATTGTTGTCATTGGTATATAATTTTTCCATTTTTTATATAAAATGGAGAATTTTTAAATAAATATGCATTTTGAAAAAAATGCAACGGCAAACACGGTGAAATTTATAATTTTTTTTTAAAAGGTTTTGTTTTTCATTTGTATATTGAAAATCAATATTTTTTGGTTTTAAAATTTTTTACAGCAGTTGGGTTTATGTTTTAATAATAATAGTAATTAACAATTTGCGCTTGTTTGTGAACAATACAGTTAGCTAACTTAATAATTGTTAAATTTATTTATATAATAATATGTGTTTTATATATGTGCATTATAAATATATAGAGACTTAGCGCATTTAGTTTATTAATATAAATTTACGACCCACCTAAAAAGTAGAATATTTGTTAAATAAGCCATTTTCAGAAGCTACGCTTAGCTTAGAGAAGACGGCAACAAACTAACCGTAACCCAAGGAAACAGTACAAAAGTAAAAAATAATTTTGCTACAAAATAGGAAAAAATGCATACATTTTTCTTTTAGTTCCTTGTGAATTTGACTGTACAGTGAACTCGCGAGAAAGTGAACATGACATAAGGCAAGGAATTATACCCAAAAAATCAAAAGCTTTTTTTCATAGCCTATTCGTAAAGGTGAACAAATAAAAAACTCATAAAGCGAAAAGCGAATATTTACACAATAACTTTTAGTTTACTTTAGGGATCTTTTAATTTTGATATATATGTATGCATGTTCTGTTAGGCTATGCGCATTATATGTGCATTTATAGGTTAAAGTGGCCCCGGAAAGAGTCACTTATGCGATTTAACATTGCCTTCTTCTGCTACAATCAGCGCTACACGGAATTATTTCATGGTTTCATTACCAATTTTTCCAATATTTGAAATTCATTCATATTTTATTATATATCTTTACTTTTGCAAACGTAATATATATGCACTTATTAGATATGTATATATATGTATGTATAAACAAACTAAATTAGGTACTTTTGGTTGGTATTCGCAAAGGTGTACAGCCTGGTTTTAAATTAGTTCACCTTTTCACAAGTTCACTGTATATTTATTCTATTTGTTTGCAGTTTTTTTCTTTTAACGGTTTTTATGTGGAGCTTACAGGCGTTTGAAAAACGAATAAACTAGATTGACACTACCCAGACTCGGCAGATTAAAGCAAAACTATGCCTTTATCTGCAAAATTGTGCTTTGTTGTCTTATTTAAGGGTTCTTTTCTGCAGCAAAACGGTGCTAATTTTTATTTTTTTTATTCCCCACGACTCGCGAAAGCAACAAATTAATTTCATTACTCATAATCATTACAATAATAAAAAAAAAAAAAACAATAATAATGCCTGCGACAATATTGAACTTTCTGCTTAATGTTAAATACAATAATTAAACCGCGCCAGTGATGTAGCTGTGTGTAGTATAGTTTGTGAGTTTTCGTGTGTGGGGCAACGTTTCTTTTACATCAATTTTGTTTTTGATGCATTTCTGCACCTGTAGATTTACTTAAAGCACGCGCATTCACAATGAAACTTGTCCTAAGCATAGTGGGATGTTTGGTTTGTTTTGTTTTTTGTTGTGTGCTGTGTATCTCGTGTTTGTGTCATATACAGCATTTACTGCGCCTTGCCTTGCGCCTTACGCAGATACACACTGTCGGCCTCAATGCCAGTCGCACCAAGTAACTTGCCAGCAGAGACATCACCTGCCATCGGTGACGTGGGTCCTGATAATTTCGCTGTATTCTGCGCCACCAAAGATGCCGCCATGCGTCGACTTTTCTTGCCATCGGGCGATAGATACGCTTTATAAAAGAAACGCGCAAACAGCACAAAATAACTGAAATACATTGCAATCGACAAATTAATATTCGTCTGTGAGATGTTGCACGACTGCCGGCCATGTGTCTTCAGGAAGCCATTGGCCCACAGATTAATCGCACAGCCGACGATCATCTGTGTCAGCTGTAGCGATGTGATGATCATGGCTATAAAGCGGGGCGGATTGAAACGTGCTGCCTTCAGCGCGTAGTACGAGTACATAACTGAATGCACGCAGTAGTTCATGACGATGAACCAACGCGCCGATGAGGTGTATTCGGTATAGGAGAACCACGAGTATATCAGCACCGTGATGTGATGATACCAATGCAAAAAGATCAGTGGTTGCTTGCGCAGCACAATGAAGATAGTGTCGCCCAATTCGGGCAGCTTCGAGAGAACAAACAGCCAAGTCCAGAAACCGCAAACGCGATCTTGTTCAATGTAACTGCAAAGTGAAGAAAACACATATACATATGTACGTTAGTAAACTTGTATAAACAGGAAGCGATTAGGTGTATGTCACTGTTTGGAGTGTGTGCATCTGTGTGCACGCATGCAAGCTAGTTTTAAGTTTATTGCCAATGCAAAAATCACAACAACAATATTAACCATACGTAAACGAAAGTCAATGCAAGCCATGGAATATTTTCGATGCGTCAAGGTCAAGACAAGCATATGAACACTACAATCGAGTGCTCATCTTTCCATGCCTACTCAGTAAAAATCCGTCTCGTTTGGGAAACTTACCTTGGCACGCAGACCGAATGGAAAAGTCCATAATGACGCAGCACGTGTATCAATTCCGGTGCCGTGCGCGTTGCGCCCATAATGCTGAACATAGCTAACATGGTGTTCCATATAATTAGCGGACCACGCAGTTGAAATCTTTAATATAACGAAAAAAAATCATTGGTTAATTATCAATTGATTATAGATTTTAGTTCTCTGTCAGCTAATTTCATCCTTGCTCTTGCATACACCTTACAAACGGGTTTCATAGTGTACATTGAGTTGACAAATTCATTTTGAATTTAATTTTCACTTAACTGTTTGTGTTCTTTGTAATTTACTTTTTTTTTATTTTTTTGTTTTTTACTCCTAGATTTGCTAACTTAAATGCCTTTAAAAATGTTTACATTGCTTTTAAGGTTTTTTTTTTGTGTGCTAACCAGTTTTCATTTTTCGCAAACGGGCAATGAACGAATCAATTAACTTAACAACAACTAACGCAGTGCACCACTTTAAACTAAACGAATAAAAACAATCAGTTTCGCACTGCAAGTTAAAAGCTTTCCCTGTAATTCTAATACGTTAAATCCATCTAGGTTCTAAACAGGCAAGTCTCTCGAGTCAATAGTTGAAACGTGTAGTAAAAAATTATTTAGAAGGTTGAACAAAACAGTTTTCATTATGCGCACACAGAAATTATTGTATACATATGTATGTATATGTAATAAAAGTGTAATTTTTTTTTTCTTTTTTTTTTTGTAGTAATTTAAACGCATATTACAAGTAATGAAATAATTTTAATAGCAACAACGTTCAACTTAAGCGTTTCTGGTTTTACACGCGAAAAAAATTAAATCACGAAAAAGAAAAGCATTTGAAAATAGTATAGCAAGAGAAAAGCAAGTAATGAAAATTTCAGTCAAATGTAATTGTCTGATATCTAATTCAAATGTTAAAAAAAAAGAATTAGAAGAAGAAGAAAAGAAATCACTTAAATATCACACTTTTGCAATTTTTCTTTACATGACAGATTAGCCACCCCCACTTAATTCACTCCAATTTTTTGGTTTTCTTTGTCGAAACACCCAACAGGAACATATTTATACTGATATCTTCTGAACCCTGGAATATATCTAAGTGGAACAAATCCAGTAACGATATTTTTTACCCTTTCTTGCGCTACAAAGACAAAAGACAGATTCTATATCGCAATTGCTGATTTCGTATAAAAATTTTAAACTTTGCATGCATGTTTTTTTTATTTTAAAATAATGGCTGCGCCAGTGCACCCTAAAAATAGATACATACATTGCATTAAAGTTTTTAACTCACATATATGTACTATTCTATGCCTATTTGTCTGCATAAATATAAATATGTACATACATACATATATAATGCCGGGTAAGCCCATCGTGCCTTATCAGCATTATGTCATGCATTGCGTTCATCTGATGAGTCGCATGTTGACTAGGTGGTGTACAAAAAAAAAGTGCCAGCACGCGTTGACAACTGATAATATTGTATTTGCCAGAGCTATCGGCAACGTCAAGTTAGCAATACGTATCTCCTGCAATTGGCAGATGTCCGGCGATAAGTCCGGCACAAAATTTAAGTTTTCTTTCATGCCACTTTGCTTTTAAATAATTAAATATTTATTATAATGCTTTATGTACTTTCTCAGCTGCTTGCCGCTAAAAATGAATACCATCAGATCACAGCTCAGTTCAAGTGTGTCAAAAGTGATTTCTGATTTTAAAACAAAACAGGTTTATATTTTTTTATACTGATTCGCATCTTTGCTGGCACGCTTTAGGCTAATGACACAGATAAGGTAACGACACAACTTGACCTTACCTGGTATAGTAAGTATACACATATGTATATGCATACAAACGTATATGTATGCACATAGCAGTATTATTTACTTGAGGTCTGGCCTAGCGCAATAGAAATTAAATTGAAATGACACCACGAGAAGATGCCACAGCAGCGTGATACTACACAAACGTATAATTGGTTAGTTTCTTCTAAAACCGTGCGCATACTTGTATATGTTAGTGTAGGAGAGTTTTACAGTTCGCATGCTTCAATCGACTTCTCACTGACGCACAATAATGCTCGTCGTCAAATGACAGCCAGCGCTAATTTTTCATGCGAAACGTATACTCGTCAATCGATTTTAGCAGCGCAAATGGTTTACAAAATGTGACATCGTCGACAGGTTCTGTAAAAAATATCCAACTAGGTATGATAGTAAGAGAAAAACAAATGTAGCTGGCAATAAAGCGGCATAAATAAATATAAATGTTTAGCTTTTCTTAATAACTGCAATGGCTTTCACACCTTTTTCACGACTACTACATACGCAGGCAACAGAAACAACATCCGTGCCAATGCCTCGGAGCTTACCTTAAAAAATCAAACGACTGAACGCATATGTTTGCAAATGGTAATCAATGCATTGCTGCAATTAACTTAAGAAAGATACAAAGGTGGGCCGCCAGCTGCAGCAGCTTTAAAAATGTTTACTTTTGTTCGATTTATTTGAGAGGTGTCAAAGTGCCAGATTTAGCTGCATCTGTAAAATACAATTTTGTTCTTACTAACTAGATGCCGAGTTTATGACAAAGCGCTAGCTGTCGTATGCAAATATTTAAAACACAAATGGATACTTGATGTAATAGGTTTTAAGCAGCATATGAAACAATGCTTACGCTAAAAGCATCACTTAAAATTTTAATTTAAATTAATTGTAAGTGTGCGCTACCACAACGTCTGCGGAAAAAAAAAAAAAAAACCATCGCAACTCATAGCCACTTTTCTTATAATTCGCAATCAGTTTATGCAAGTCCCAGGTTATATAAATATGTCAATGACGGCAAATTTGTGCCTCAAACTAATGAGTAAGGAAAACCAAATGCCTTGTTGATCACTTGGCCGGTGGCTTCCTGGCATGAGATACGTGGCGTCAGGTGCTTTTGTGCCTGAATGTTACAAATCTTGTGAAGCCTAAATTTTTGAATGGGTACAGGTCGTTCCTTTGGACGCGACGACGACGTAGCTCACTACTTTTGAGTGAAATCGTTAAAGCATTTAGGTGTAGCGATCTGCCCAGATGAAAAATGCAAATGTAGTCGTTAACCAATACCCCGCCGCTTTGTTAATCTTTTGCAGCATATTGCCACGCTTGCTAATTTTGATGATTATTTTCCTTAGCGCTGGTGGTGATGAAATCGTCTTCGGCATAATAACATACTTTCTAAGCCACACATACGTAGACATATATATATATATACGTTTCTGATAAAGATGATTTTGGTCCATCAAATGGCAAGCAATAAAGCTCGAACCAGTTTTCACTGCGACAAAAGCCAAACAACCGCACAAAAAATTACATAAGCACATAAACACAACAACCAGGCGAAGAGAGAGAGAGTGAGACCCGCGCATACGAGAAGAGTGGAGAAAATATTTATGTCTGACACGAGGAGTATGAAAACAAAAGAGTGAGTGTGTATGTGAAATGTTGGTATGTCGTAAATGTTGCGACCATTATTAGCAACAGAGTTACCGTCTTTGTATTCGTTATTGCTTTTGATTTTATTTTTTTTTATGCTGCTAAAAAAATATTGGTAATAAACCTGATTTGCAAAAAAAAAAAAACCCCCTATAAGCGTAGCATAATTATGCAAGCGTCGCAACATGTGTAAACGAAATGAAATGTTGGGCAATTGATTATTGTTTTGTCACTTATAGACTAACGTTTGTTTATACCAAGCATGGGTAATAGAGTAAAAAGGACAAAGAAAGTGATTCAGACAGTGTCAAAGTAAAATAAAAAAAAAATACACAAAAACAACTCCGCCAATTACAATTTTAACGCTTCAGCCGTGAAAAAATTTAATTATAAGTTTTAGCCAATTTTTGCAAAGAGGGTGCGTCTTTAGCTAAACATTTTATTTTAGGTGAAATCCACTTCATTCACATGTTTATTCCGCATAAATTAAAGTCGACGTTAAATTATTTACCGTGAGTTTAATGAGGAAAACGTCTGATTGCGAATTTGCCTTATTGTTTTAATATGTAAGATTTTCGCAGCATTGAAAAATTAAAATTACAAACAACAATCAAATGCTTATGTCATAAGTTAACTAAGTAAGCAAAATTACAACAATGAAATGATAAAAAACATAAAGAAAACGCAGCGAAAGTAAAAGTGTTGCCACAAGTTTAACTAAATTAAAAGAAAGCAAGCCAACTACGCGCTGTTCCGCCGTTAAATTCAATGTTTGCAGCAAATTCATCCCATAAATATGAATGAAATTCATTGTAAAGAAATATGTGTAAACATTAAATGTCAACAACTGTCTGCGAAGCTTGAAATATTTTAGTTGCGCGCTGTCACTAAAGCAACAATAACAACGTTAAAGAGTTGGCCACGGAACTGAATCAAATATCCAACGTGCAGGCATGCGTTTAGTGGCCACTGCCAGGCAACAGCTGACGTATTTTACGCGTAAATATTTAAACGTCATACAGCATGCCCCTCTCTCCAATCCCAATTGTATTGGCGCACGATCAAGAGGCAGCGTCAGCAATATAGTTAATTTATGGTAGTAATTCGATATTCCGATCCAATGATTGCAGGCCCCATTCGGAATATTCAAGCATTCGGATTATTGGATTGTTTCAATAGCATTTGTAAGTGTATCGCTTACAAACCTTTTCAACTCATTACGGATTGCTGGATTTTCGGATCAGCGAGTAGTCGGATTATCGAATTACTACTGTATATTAATTATACAATATATGCAGTATTGGCACCCACAATACAAACACAGATGTAGTTGCTGCTGCTGCTGCTTGTACTTGCCGATTATGCCAAATGTTGTTTTGGCTTTGCTTATTAAAAACATTAACACAAACGTATCGTACGATGTCTGACCCTATATGTGAGTGTGGAAGCGTGTAGCTGACGGTGAGAGAGCGACGCAGACAAGTTTGTCACAGAAAAAAAATCAAAGTCAATTTGAGGGTAAAAAGTTTCACTTTCATAAATTTAATTTTTAAACAAAGTCAAAGGTAATTTTTAAGCTTGTTCAATACTCGAGCGGAACAAAAAACGAATACAACATTAACGTTGAACAGGAATGCATATGATTTTTTACTTGAAAACAATTAACTACTGATGCATAAACGATTTGTTAAAACCATTTATTTTTTTGTAATCGATATCTAGAAAGTTAAAAAATATAAATATGTGGACTGGAGAATTCAATTAAAATTATCACTAAAAAGTTGAAATTAAAAAATGGAAAATTATTAAATAATTCATTAGCATAGAATTTTTAATGAGAAAAAACCGGATAAACATTTGACACGCACGCAGACTGTGCGTGTTCTGCTATCATTTAAGGACAATGTGTTCTTTTTTGCTGTGTATACAAACTGTGTTGTTTTGTGTTACTTCGAAATTTAAAACATGTATGTAAAAGCATGAGCACACACGCGCTTGCAGCGCCTTCTTCACATATACGTATGTATATGCGCAGTTACATAAATTTAGTTACAAAAATAACTATTCTATATACATGTACATATATGAGTACACAGATACAAGTTAAATAAGTCCAACTTGCCCGCAGCACTACGCGAGTGTGCTTCCACGCCATTTAACTTAACATCGATAGGTCAAGACGGGAAGCTGCCACTCACGCCGGCAGACCGCTCCGTAGCCGTGTTTGTGTATGCACATTATTGACAAGTGTGTGCCAAAGTGATTTGCAACGCAAAATTCTTTTGATATCCTTACGCAGTAAATAAGAATTAGCTAAGTAACACTTATGTATTTCTTATTGCTATTATTCATATACATAGGTAAATTTTGTACTTTTGATTTTCCCCAAGCTAAACACACACAAACACGCATATACATACGTTTTAAGGCATGTATCACAGCTATTATTCTTTATAGAGGACTTTATTTTAAAGAAAATTATGCATAATTGTGCAAATAGTAAATAAATGTTTCTTTTTATAGCGGGTGTTAATTTCATTGGCACACATGCTTTATTTTCGCTTTTATATCAGTTTCAAGTTGCAACAACAACAGCCACATATAATTATCGTCGGAATTGATGTATACTATTTCCCATATGAATTTTTTGTTTGTTCGCTTGCTTGGAAAATATGAATCATACAAGTGTTCGTCGAATTCACAGTAAACGCGAACAGTGGTCGGCAAATACTCAAAATGTGATATCATAAGAAACGACTCCAGAGTTTGAAAAACTAAAAAAAAAAACAAAAAATGGGAGGTGTTTTGCAAACCCATGCAAAAGCGTATATACGAATATAAATTAATTCTATATAACATAAACTACAACAGTCATACACATAATTAGATAAGCCAATACGATTTACTGGTGAAAGGATCGGTGTATCAGCTTATATAAGATAGAATCAGACAGTGCAGACAAAAGGGCTACTATGTAATACCAGTAAGTAAATATTTACTCGCCATATCAAAGCAACCAAAATTTATAAACATATTTTATCTAAAATAAAATTTGTTATTGGGCGCGTGCCTTTATAGAATTTACTCACCGCTATTGCATATGCGAAGCAATGACCGAGGAAGGGTCAATTGCATACAACCGACAGTTGTGCCTTTTGTGAAACGCTTTTAAGACAGATGGAAAAACATTAAGAAGATATAAATATACACAAATATGTGTTTAAAAACCTTCCGTAAATGTTTATCATGCTTTTTAATTTCAAAAATTTGTTTCTTCCTGTTGCACTTATTTTTTAACCTTTCATTGTAATCTGTAACCCTCGAATAGAGAATAAGAAAAAGTATTTTTTTCTTTTTAGTCAAAACATGCTCTTTAATATTGACTTTGTTCCGAAAAATATTTTTTTTGGATTATTTAAATACGTAGAATGAATGTAATTTTCCAAATCAGTTACATAAAATTAAGTCGGTTCAGGTGCATAAACTTGTCCACAATTAAATAAACATATTTTCCATCTTCAATATCCACTCAGTTATTAGGAATAATTGTTTCGTGATATATATATATATGTAAAACAACCTAATTGTATCATACACAAATAAACGCCTAATTTGCCGTTTAAGCAATGTTAACATCGAAATTAACATATACGTTATCCGATGTGATTCCCCGAAGAGAGAAAGCATATTGTTTTTAGATTTAATCTACAAGCCTCTTTCTAAAAGTGCTGCAAAGTTATAGCAAAAATTTGCAAAAAAAAAACATTTTATTTAAAAAAATACATCACTGTTAACTTTTATTTAATCCAAGCACGCGTCAATATATAGAATCGGAAATAAATGTCAAATGCATGATCATTTGCATGTTCGTCTATACACAATGACGCTACCACTTCATCTACTCAGTCGAGAATGGAACAGGCAACACTAGCCGAGATTATTGATTATTGACGTACATTCACGTCATGTAGCACTGCATGTGCAATCGCTTGCTAAGCACAATCATCGAGTGGCTGCTGGAAGTTTCGCTTAAAGTGCCTTTTAACGCATCACTAAGGTCTAAAAGAGCTAAAAGCAGCAGCAGAGATCACGCGCTTATAACACAAGTAATAACTTAATAAGCCAAACGATTACTTTGTGCGCTGATCACCGCCCACTCAATTGGATTGATTGCCATTAATTTCGAGTTGCTGTCCGCATGATGTGCATTGTTGTGACTAAGTTCAGAGTGCCATGCAGCACAAAACACATACGAGTATACTTCAAAAGGTTTAATCACGTAATTAAATCTGGATAAACATTCTTTCATTAAAAATAATCATTGGAAGTCAAACAGTAGGACAAAGATCACAGCTTTTAGTAGTGGATTTTTATGGTGAAAAAATCAGGAAGAGCTATTTCAATTAACTTAAATCTAATCAAAACTTACGTGCAAAATTATTTTTAATTAAGTAAAGAATATTTCAATACACACATTCTCATTTAGTAGAAATCCGAAATCTACGGGAAAGAAACTTTGATAACAGAAGTTGATTGAGAAATCATTCGGACACGGTTCCCTACGTATGTTGATAAGTATTCTGCATACTACAGATATAACTTAGAGTTCAGACGCAGATGTTTTTCTGCTACCGACATATGACCAATTTTGGCAGTCGTGTAGCTTTTACATTTTAGGAATAATTAATGCACTCATTATTCACGTAAATTAGACATTTCAAGAGCTTGCACTTTAAACTCATTTCGAGTTTGATTTATTTTGCAACGGCAACAAAATAAATTATGAGAGAGCTACTCTAATGATAATATGCCCGGGAATAGACAAGTGCACATTTTTGTCATAAGCAGGTTGTCAACCTTAGCGACCTCTAGCGACAGCTAAAATGCTAATAACATTTGGATAATTTTCCATTGCGTCAAGAATATGCAAACTAACTGAAGTTATACGTCATTTTTAATCTTGCCACAGAGCCTAGCCAAGCCCGCATCGTAATAGATTTTGTTGGCGCAAAAATAATTTTTCGTAGTTTTGGTTGTTTCGTTATATATTTTAATAGCGCAGAGTTCTGCCGAAAAGTATGGAAATTCTTAAAAGAATAAAGAAAATATATAAACAAATAAATAAAACTAACTAAACCCCACTCAAAAGCAATTTACTAGAAGTATTCAAGATACAAGGTTTAGTTGACATTATTCTATATACATATGTACATACATATGTGGTCATAAAGGTAAAAACAAACAGCCAAGCACAAAAAATGAGTTGACTGACAAAGCGCTAAAGCATTTACAAGATATGAAAGCGAAGCGAAATTTCGTTTTTCGGTTTTTTTTTTTGTTTTTGTATTCGTACCTAGGTTGCCCTGAAAGTTTGTGCATTATAAAAATCCGAATTATGCGAATTTATGCTTAGCATATTTGCAAAATAAAAAGGTTCCTTTTTAATTTCGTTTTTACAGATCAAAAATAAAAAAAATTTTAGGACATTTAAAAAAAAAATAAAAAAGCAAATATCGCTCAACATGGACAAGTAACGAACTTAGAGAATATTACTGCATAATACATATCTGCCATATTATTTAATGCTTGAAACTGAAATGAAATAACTGGATGTTTCAAAATTCTCGAAGAACTTTAAGAATAGAAGGGTATATATGCCAATTAGAAGATATCAAAATATTTCACAAAAACAATCTAAATTAGTGCATTATCTTTACAATATAAGCCATTATTTACATTTGCTAAACTGTTTTAGACTGATTTATTTTAAACAAACTTGAAGACCTACAAACTTAATCTCGTTAAGCTAAGTTTAGTTCCTAGATGGAAGCGTGTTCGTTCAATATCAGTCTCGAACTTACCTTGGTCGATTCTGCATGAAATGCTGTCCGCCAAATATGACCAGCATATAGATGCCACAATAGTAGAACACCCAAGTCCAGTTCTCCACCATCCATTTGCGTGTACGTTGATGTATGAAATCATTCTCAAAGTCGAAAATGTAGGAGTAATTTGGTGTAACGCTGATATCCATGTTGATCATTTTTGGGCACTAAATTTTGCTTGCTCGTTCGGTTTAATTTAGTAAGGTTGTGTTGAATAATGTACGACGTCGGCTGCGTTAACTTTGTTCTATCGTTGCTATTGTGCTTGTTGTTGTATCGTGGTAGCTGTTAAAGATCAAATCATACAGATTAGCTACTTTAATACATTTGTGTGGGCACATTTTATTTAATTTCTGTTTTTTATATATATTTTCTATTTTTGTTTTTAAATAGTTATACACAAAGCTTAGGTTAACAGCGACCTTGTACTTGGCACACACGGCAATTGCTGAGTGCAGGGTTTGTGTTTTGTGGAGGGTGGGAGCAAGTAAAAAAGGCGAGTGGCTTGTGAGTTTTCGCATGTGTCCTATTGAGTGTTTTAAGTTCGTTAATGTTTGTTCTGCTACACATTATTAAATAGGTAGAGAATATACAGGCATACATATATGCACAAAGTCCAAATGTAAAACAAAGAACAGCAAATAAAAAAGGAAGAGATGAAGCAGAAGCAGAATTATGAGTGAGCTTTTATTTGTATTTGCGCATCAAGTGTGTGCCAAGCCGCCGACAGTCACCGTTTAGTCGGACAATAAAACAAACATATGGTCTTTACTAGTTGTTGTTACCTACTCATGCTTTCAATTGTACACATAAGTAATTATGTAGTCGTTAGACGGGCAGGCAGACAGACAACTCTGTGGGTCTCGAGCAAGCCGTAAAACAGCGAAAAAAGCAAGAAGCTGCAGCAAAGCTTAATCCATTGGCACTGTGCATGCGCTTCACTGACTAACTAAATAAATTTAATTTTTCAATAACTGTTCGCGTAAAAACTGCTACAAAGGCAAAAAAAAACATGGCAGTGGCATGAAATTTTTGTATAAAATATGTCACGCAAAATTTTAACAAGCTAATTATGAGCGCGCAAGCTGCCATAAGTAAGAAAAACAAACAAACAGCAATAACAACAATAAAATGACGGTTTAGTGGCGACAAGCGCACTGAAGAAATGGTTTGCGTTGCTTAATCATATGCAAGACACGCGACGCTTTTTTGCCTTTCTTTTGAATTGCACATTCGAAGCAAAGACATTATACGTTTAGGCGTATTTAAAGAAAGAAGAAAGCTGGACGGCGTGGCTCTTGTGCGCTAAACCAACTTTACTGCAGGTTTAAAATTACTAAAATGTACTGCAGCTGATCGAACCAGTAATAAACAAAACACGGTTAGTCAAGCCGACCTGCAAACCGACTGACCGCGCTTTTTTCGCCCGGCTCCGACGTACACAAACTCACTCACTCACACATACTCACACTCCCACACACGAAAACAACAACTGCACATGAAAAATGTAAATTATTCTTATTTGCTTTCAACAGCTAACTTTTGTCACCGCTGAAAGAATAGCAGCAGTTTTTGATGATATATCCGGTTTACTTTTTATTTTTGTTTTCAATTTTTTTAGCATCGCAGTCAATTTGAGTGAAATTTTTTTCACAACTTTTTCAGTTATTAAATACTTATTTAGTCATTTCTATCCAACATTTGTTTAACCGAAAAAACAACAAAAACAAAAACCATTCGGTCATACAGACAGTAAAATATTACACGAGTTTTCTTGTTTTTTCTTATGTTATCTATTTTATCTTAGTTTTCGTTAAGTCGCTCTCTCTTTTTTTATGCTTTTGCTAGCGTAATCGATAAAATACACAACAAATTAGCAAATGCTCATGTTTTATTTAGCAATTCGGATTTGATTTCACAGTTAAAATACCAGTTTGTATTGTTCTCACACCGCATTGTTAAAGCATTTAATAAAATTGATTTCTAATTTTTTTTAGCGCAATACACTCTGTAACCGATATTTACTTTTTTGCAATATGTTGTCGAATGCTTAACCAAAACGATCCACTCCGCTTTTATTACTGATTTTTTTCGCAGCCGGCGAAGCACTGAAGGCCCAAAACACATGTGCAGAATTCTGCATGCAGCGAATATCAAACACACAAGTTCTTATGTAGCAAAACACATGGAGCGCTGCATGGTTTGCTGCACGATGCAAGTTGTGTTGATTTTGATATTCGCTGCATGGTGCAATGCTGCCAAGTTATTTTTTGGTTATTTTGGCAGCATTTATTGCTATTTTGGCAGCATTTATTGCTATTTTGACAGCATTTACAAACAGCTGTTGTGTTGTGATGAATAAAAAAAAATAATGGAGGAACAGTTAATCGAATTTGTGAGGGATAACCCGTTTTTGTACGACAAAAAAAACCGGTCGTACAAAAATGTGTATCTGAGAGAGCAGAAATTTCAATTTCGTTTTTCCACGTCCATTTCCATTTGTTTACAAATTCTGACTGTCAAAAAATATGCATGCTTCTGTCAATGAAAAATCTGCACATGTGTTTTAAATGCAGCGCTGCATGCAGCGAACATGCAGTGCTGCATGCAGCAATTCTGCACATGTGTTTTGACCTTGAAGCTTTTGCCACACGCAACAACAATTTTAAGTTGCAGTTCTGCTTTTCTCTCCCATTGGGACTTTTTACGAGAGAGAACAGTTTAGGTGAGAGAGAATTTTACAATAACTATATGAAATTATTTCGTGCTGAAATTTACAGGGTGGCAGCATGGTGTAATAAATTTTAACGCTGCACAACACCAACATACGTTAAAAACCAAATTTAAATTTTGGTCTAAATTATTTCTACATTAAATTGGTTATTATTCATTCAAAACAACTCAAAAAAGTGCTTAAGGGTACAAGTGACATGTTTCACGTTGGTTTTTCCTTTAAATGAATGGCTATTCGATTTTTCAATTGCTCAATTCACCAGCTGAGTGCGCAGCTTATTTACTTTATAATATGCTACAACACTAATTCGCTTTTTCACGTTATGTATCAGGTGTAGAAGAAACTAGAGGTGGTGCCAGTTCGGCCATTTTCGCGTGATAACATCAACAGGAAATCAGTGTAATAAAACTCTGAAATTACACATATTAGGGTTGAAGCTAACATGAAAATGCGTTGAAAATGGAGAAATTAGTATTGCAAAGCGAAATCTAGTTTTTTTGCGCGAATTTCGTTTTCACGCGGTTTTTTTTTCAAAAAATATACCTCATAAGCAGTTTTCTATCAAAAGTGATGTGATCTAAATAAGTCAAAAAGACAAAGTTAAGTTATAAAAGTCGACTTTAAATTCCAGGTCTGATGACAATTCATATGTAGAAAGTATAAACATAAAAAATATGTCTTTGGCGTGCCTGTGTAATTTATTTATTATACACATACACGAATTATATAATACATTATTCTTAATTACTTTTTAAAATACTTTCACACTTAAACAATACTAACTTCACTACCTAGGAGTACTACAAATTAGTTGCCATACTATAAATACAAGCGAATGACAAGATCACAGATAGAATGAGATTATGGATTTGCACCACAATCCGAACAACAAAAACGAATCACAACAGCGACATGGACGCTATATTTTCGTGTAGAATCATCTGCTGTACGTCGTTGAATACTTTACGTATGCAACTCGTGTCGGTGGCGACAGTGAAATGATAATAGCATTCCCTTTGCGAATAATCGATGTGATTACGCGAAGTGCGTTTAAAGGGTTCTTGTGTAATATCGACCAACTTCTGTTGTATAAATTTCTTTGTCCAATCGCATTCATCAAAACAGTTTTCCAATTGCGGTTGTTTGCTAAAATCCTCAAATTCAGGAAAATAGTCGACAATATGCTTGCCAGCGCGTATCTTACGTTCCATAATGTCCAGCTTGTTTAAAAACACAATTAATCCGGCCGACGAGAGAAAACGATTCTGCCAGACATTGCGAAATAGTTTCAGTGCTTCCTGCAATCGATTCTGTGTTGGATCTTCAAGTAAATTCTGATCGAATTCACCACAGGAAATAAGAAATAGCACAGCTTGTATTCCCTCAAACACTTGTATCCATTTATTGCGCTGATCTCTCTGCCCACCCACATCGAACATGCAAAATTCTTGCAGGCCACCACCCAATGACTTAGGCAACTTTACGCCAAAGGAAATCTGTGAGATGCCAGTAGTCGTCTTTCGACTATGCAGAATATCTTCCGTGCTGGGTATATACTCATAGGCCGAAACGCGTTCGAAATTGTCAAGGAAACTGAAACGGAGAATGTAACAAATTAGCATTTAAATAACATTGATTAATCTATTTTTGATACTTACTATTTTGCACTATCTAAGAGCGGAAACTCATTCGAACGATCATAACAGGCGCGTATGCCTACATCATTCCATAGGGTCATTACGTGGTCACAGTATTCCTGTAATCATCAAAAAACCACATGAGTTGGCATAAGCAAGGCAGGAAATTTGGCATCTCAGGGGTAGCAATTGTCTTACTAAGAGGGTATACAACAACATGTTGATAACTCCAGGCCTTCCACTGGGAATTTTTCATTGAACTAATAATATCGCGAATATCTAAGTGCGAATAACTGGTTATAGCAACTTTTGTTCAA
Organism: Stegana nigrithorax; assembly: GCA_037044495.1. Taxonomy (NCBI): domain Eukaryota; kingdom Metazoa; phylum Arthropoda; class Insecta; order Diptera; family Drosophilidae; genus Stegana; species Stegana nigrithorax. The sequence goes on along the minus strand of JBAMBQ010005350.1, from coordinate 361,310 downwards.
TTGAGCGCTAATCTTATCGAGGGGCTGTCATCCGTAGTGTGACAGACAGAAGACCGCGAAAAGTGTGAATCATCTAACTAATAGCATGACACCGGTTAATCGATTATCCAGCTGCCCACATGAATAATGATAAAGATTTGGCTAAGCTAATTAAGCTGATGACAGATTTTGACTTTTGCAGTAAAGGTACCATACATGGAAATGCAAGGCAAAGTGCCACAATTGCTTATATGTATTTTGTTGCGAAGTGCTATAAACTGCACTTGAGAGTGTCTTTCTAGGGCTTCGTTTAAGCAAAGATTTTAATCTTTTAAATTTTTTCCAATACCTGATAAAAATTTGTTCCTGCCAGCTGTGTATTCCGACAAATAGAAAACATAGGCCCTGTGCTTAGCGTTTGTTTTTTCCTCTTGCTTATGACGCAAATTTCAAACTGTACTAATGGCGACAGCTTAACTTGATAATAACACACTGCAGAGAATCGTATAAGCGAATGAGTACATGTCTCAACTGTTCGTTGAGCGGAAAGCGACATGTTCAAGTGTTAGCCAATACTTGATTCTGCGGATAAGATACCGCATTGTGGCAGACACAGCAGGAGGGGGCGCAGTAACTGCAGGATAAATGCTTAAAAAACAATTTACCTCATTCATGTACTCCGGCGCCTGGTTATCCAGCGAGAGTATGTAAGCAGCGCTCTTTTGACTCGTATAACTGTGGAATTCAATGCCCAAGATTGCCATTTGTCGCACCAATTGTGTTATAGAATCGTGTATATTTTGATAGATCTCGGGTATCTTATCGCGCCGTTCACTGCAATTTGAGTATGCCATTTATTCATTAAACATGCAATTTAAAGACAAGCAATGTGCGAGTGACTTACTCGTCTGTATAGCCATTAATGTGCAGTATGCGCATCTGCTTAATAATGGTCGTCTTGCCCGATTCAGCAGCGCCAAGCAGCAGAATCTTGACGGCATCCTTGAAGTTATGCTGCAGTTCCGTGAACTGGCGTTCGGCATGCTGTGTGGCTGTACGCAGTTCATCCACATGGGGCTGAGTGCCACGCAGACAACGTAATAGTCTACAAAGTAAACATAGAAAAATTATTATAAAAGTTAGTTATAAAAGAGTGTATATTTATTTTGGCTTAATTAAAAGCAGTTCAACTAGATTCATGCGATTATTTGATATTCTATATTTGGCCTGTCTACGTATTTCTCGATAAACATGTGGGCGCACATGTTTGATTACTTTGCCAAACGAAAAATTACATATAATGCAACAACAACATTGGGCGCATTTAATTAAAAATAATTCGGAAGATAGCACCGGCAAGAAGCCGAAACACCCATACACAATTTCCGTATCTCTCTAATGACTATGCCGCATCCATATTACGACAATAGGCCAAATTATGAAACAACTGCGTCGAATACTACTTAAGCCAAAAAACCAAAATGGGGAGGAAAGAAAACAAAGTTAATTAAATATTGTCAACTATTTTGCGTCGCCAGACAGTTGTTTAATAGCTTGTAATTCCAAAAGCTGCTATTTAATTTTCTACCAGGGTAAAGTGGCAAGTGCCTCAAGTTTTGGTTTAAAAAAAAATATAACATCTTCAAGTGTTTTAACGTTCCGTAACAGTTTTACTTTTTGTAGGGTCTGTTTAAGACAATTTCATTGACATACTCTTGCCATAAAAATAAACGAAGTTACAATGCGATATGCATGCCAACGGAAATGGTTGACTTTTGCCTCTTTTTGATAAAATATTAGAGTGTATAGGTTAGTTGGAGGCTTGAAATTATTTTAGTACGGCATTTATTATACTTATTATGATTATTGCCTGTCACAGTGTGTCACGATATCTTGGTAAAATTGGCATTCATTAAAACCATTCATAAATTGAACTTTTGTAATAAATCGTTCAAAATTGAAATAATGGCTCATTACGCAAAGTTTCGAAAGTATTTTGGTTCACTTTTTGGTTAGACCAGCGGACCTTGCTTCTATCGTTCCTAGCCTGCCATAAGAAACACTCAGACGCGCGCAGTAGGAAAAGATACGACATGCGATATCGGCTGCCTTGCTGCTTATCGTGCGACGGACCTCGTTAATCGTTGCACATATGGATGTACATATATACATATGTATGGAAGTTTGTATATATGTATATACATTCATCATATATTTAACATCAATAAATATTTTATGGCAATGTTTTACACAGTCAGTGACTAGTCGAAAATAAATTTCAATATTATTGTTTTTACCAAAACAAGCATAAATGAATAAAAGTGAAATTTTTTTTTATTTTTATTGATTTAGAACTTCTATGCGAGATTTTTAAATGTTGTTGCTATTATATTTACAAAAATATTTACAACTGTAATTTAAGATAATCAAATGTGTAAGAGTTGATGTAAATGGGCACGTATTACTTTGGTTTACGATACCTAGTTGCCCAGCAACAGTAGTTTGCAATCATATAATCTGATGACAATTGGTTATTTGTTTAAAAGTTAGCTAATCTCGTTTCCTATCGAAATGGCCTTTGCCGAGCATTATCACTTATAGATAGGAGTAGTCAAATTGATGGGTTGCATTTACCTACCTGATGTAAGAAAAAAAAATAAAATAAATAAAAACATAGAAAAACGTTAAGATTCTAAATTTTGAAAATGGCTTGCTTAAGCCTTTATAAGAGTAAAAAATTAAACTCTGAAATACCGTAACTTCAACTTTTAAAACTTAAAAACAAGGATCCGAAATTAACAAGGAACTTCTATGTTTCTAAATGCTTTTAGAACAATTTTAGCGTAAACATAAACTAAATTAAATTTAGCTTGACTGCTATGTATGTACATATGCATGTTACACAAACAGAATTCAATCTGTACTTACCTTAGTTTCATTGTATCAAAAATCCTTGCAATTTTGTCAAATTTTTTCTATGATCAATACACGAAATTTGGTGTCAGTATACTGTACTTTACTGCACAAACAGTACAAGTTACAGTAAATACACAGTTTAAAATGTTTTTTTTTTCTTTACAAGTGTTCAAATAATTGTCGAGATTTATTATGCCTTTCGGTTGTTTATGAATTTCTGCACTTTATAATTCTTTTTAGTTGTTTATTTGTTTTTTATCTTTTTGTTTTTTTGTTTGGGGTTTAAAGTACACTTTCGCGTGGAATTGTTCGCAACGTGACTAATTTACTTCACTTAATTTGTTTTTAATGTTTGTCTTTGTTTTTTTTTTTTTCTACCAATCAATTGATTGTCGACTGTCTTCGATTTATGAACATTACTTACTGAGCGAGTTGCGTTTGGTGCCTTTTCTTAAATATTTGAAATTTGAAAACTATTGGGCGGCAGCCGTTCGATTCTTAGCGCCGTGCACCACCAACTCTCTAACACGACTCAGCGAAACCGAACGTGGCGACCAATTTCAAACGTAATCTTGGCAACTCGAATCATTTGTTAATTGCTTGTTGTACACCCATTCAGTTTGAGAATGTGCAGCGATAAGATAAAACATATGTATATATACACAAGGTATTGTATTTATCTATAGACGGCATTCTGCAAGCACAATGGCGAAAAAGAGAAAAAACAGAAACAGAAAAAGCAAAGAACTTGCCAATTTTAACATATCGAAAAGAGAAAAAAATAAAACATAAACAAAAGCGAGCAATTGACAAAATAGCATCATTATAGCAGTTACATCTGCAAGCAGTTATAACTTGGTTTGTGCTTCCTTAGTGCAAGGAAGACAACAAATTGTTTAGCACCAAATGACCTTGCTGTGATCGCACATTGATTCTGCCCACACGCGCCAAGTGCATACGCACGCCATATTTTGGTGGCACGATTCAATAACCACAGTAAACAAGTGTGGCTGTCTTCTAAATACTTACACTACAAACGGTATTCATACCCGCTTACTGCAAATCCCCAAGCATTGCAAACTGAAATAACAACCGGCCAATGATATGACTTAGTAACCGCTACATAAGGTAAACAAAAACAAATAAAACCTTGTTTGGATACCACTAACCCACTGAATTTGAACGACTATTGATTAATTGTTGTTGCATGTTCCTTCGTTGCTGTGCAATTTTAAGTAGATCTTATTGCATCGACCGATAAAGATCAGGGTCCCTTGACAACGCAACACAAATGCGAATATTGTGCAGCTGTTGAGGAAAATTTCCAACTTAGCACATATGGAAAAGCTTTTCTGAAATTGTTTGATTTGCTGCTTAATAAATGTTGTCAAAGTAGACTTACATAAAGCAAAACAAGAGGCACAGCCTTTACTGCTGCCAGCCAATGGTGCGTATGCGTATTATCGCTATCATGCATTGTTTTTTATTATTGATCACAAGTTTTTGTTGCGAAAAAACACACAACAATGTAACAACTCAGACGCCGTACACGCTTAGTTCACGGACGTTCAAGTGTTCTGTATGTTTTGAAAGTAGGGAACAATCTGTCAGCTACTCTCGTGTATTCACCCTGAGCGCCAAACATGCATACACGGGATTGGAACGAACTCTTCGTTGCGTTCGACAACATCGCCGCCGTACTTGACTAATAAAAATCACAGACAACGTTTGCCTAGCGTCAACAAACACTGGCAGTTTTCCTTCTGCCAATTACTCATAAAAGCATAATTTTTTATTTGACTTGCTATTTTAATTGCTTATTTTGAGCTTGTTGTTGGGTTGGATGCGCCATATACATACATACATATGCAGTATAATAATTGCCTTCATTTTATTTACTATTGACGTTGAAAATTTTCCTTTAAATAAAACTCGTTCAACTTTTCGTTGTTTTATTGACATATATTTGTTTTCAAATTTGCACGATTAAATCACGTGCCACGCCCATCGACATACATATACTCGTAAAAAAAAAGTCAATCAAGGCCCAGTAAAATATTGTGCCAATTTCAAAGAAACCTGAGTAATTTGTTTTGCTGATGTTATTCACATTAATACACGCTTGGAATTTTGATTGCATTGGAATTTCAACAATTTATATTTTTATGTAAACAAATTATTCGATAGACTAAACAAAATTAATAAAAAATAAAGCAGCAATCATTTCCGAGTATCCCACTTAAGTCTCATGGTTACATAAACACAATGACAGAAACAAAAATGTAAACAAATGACATGATTCTCATACACACGTCTAATGGCGGTAGCACCAATGTTTCAATTTATTATCTATAATTCGATCCAGTCTTAATTCTTCTTATCTTTAAACATTATTAAATGTGCATAAAAAACAGTGAAATATATATACTATGTAATCTGTGTTACTTATCTTATAAAAGCAATTTTTGCTAATAGGTTTACTTAGCGCCTTTAATTTTTTAATATTTTAGTTGGTTTCAGTATTTTTTTTTTGGTTAATATCCCGTATTTTATTTAAATAGTGTGCGTAAATCATTGGTTTCTCTTTTTGTCTATTTGTATTGAAGCTTTGCGATCCTTCCAGTTATTTTTTCGACACACGATTATGTTTTATAAGAGCCATATATAGCGACTACAAATCTTCAGTGGTTTTTCCTGCAAACATCTAGAGTTATCAGTTATTTGTTTCTGAACTAATCTGACTTGTACCCCCACGATATCAGGTGGAATTCAGCTGATAGATAACACGTAAATACACCGATGAACGATGATTTTCTTTTTTAAATTTTTACTTTTGACTATTGTGCAGGTCTCATGCAAATGTTCGACAAGTATTGATTAATAGAAAACTCCACGCAGTTTGCTCATGTGTTAATAATGAGTATCTTCTGAAGTGTCGTACACACTAATGAATAAAACTGTGCATTTCACATACTATGCACACGTATAGTCATATATATATACATATATTGCTGTTTATATTTGTGTATAAAGAAAAGTATAAAACTTGTATGCTTCAGTAATAGGTAACGTGATCCATTAGATTAATTGCGAAAATAAAGATAGCGCAAATGTCATAATTCTTGCTGGAGTCGATTGATTAATTGGTTTAAAGATTTGAAAGAAGTTAGCTACACTGTTTAACAAAAGCGCAGGTTTCTCATTGCCTGCCTCTGACTAACAACACAAATAAAGGAATTTCATTCAATTCAGTACACACTTCAGATGCTTGTTAATCTACAAAAATGTACGTCGTTGCATTTAGCTAAAGTTCATATCAAATAAAAAATAACTGCGCATTTTTAAAATATTAAGTGTTAAGTATATTATTGGAAAATTGACTTAATTGGTTTATGATCGAGTCATCGATACTAACATGGTAATTGCATGCACATTAGAAGTGTTCCAATATCATGTCGGGATTAACATAGGATCAGTTTAATGGCTTTGTTAGCCGTTCGAAATACAGACAATAGAATTGGTAGAAAGATATCATCTATGTATATACTTGTTTATTTAAGAAAAATGTAAATAGAATGTATTGCGACGTACTGACAACGTTTAAAACAAATAGGCAAACATTTGGGTTAAGCTTTTTCTTGTATCTCTTTGCTTTACTTTTGTAGCTTTTTTCTTAATTTTCACTTAAGAATGGACCATTTGAGTTGTTCACGCGCCGATTGAATAACCTGCAAGTAAGAGTTTCATTAAGTATTTGTTTGCTTCTCTTAGACATAAAACATAAACGAAATGAAAAATAAAATACAATTGTACGAACAATAAAAGAAAAATTGGAATATTTTATTTATCTATTAAGAGTTAAACTCTCTTAAAATAACAGACTCAGAATGAAAATTGTGCAATAAAAAAACTAAAATATTAAACTAAGACAATACTTAAGAATTTTTGTTCAAGCTTTCAGATTTGTTAATTTAGTGCATGGAGACGTGAAACTACCAAAACAGGCCATTTAAAGTGTTAGTTACCTGAGCGACAGTCTGCTCGGCAATGGGTATGTCATCATTGCGAAGATCGACACGTTTAACCACTGATGAGGGATCTGCGTCCAGTATAATGCTGCAAACAAGTTTGTTTAATATAAGTAGTATTGCATTTATACACACACGATACTTACCCGCCATCACAGATCTCATCGAATGCCAACATTATAATCTCCAAGTTATCCATGATGAGCCGTTTCTCGACATTCTTCTTAAGAATCAGACTGATAGAATCATAGAGGCAGTTCAGCACTGAAAGCAGTATCAGCTCGTTCTCATGTGCATTACCCATCACGTAGAAGAAAAGATCAACGTTACATTTGTAAACGCATGTAAGGCCATCAAGCATAATGATTTCGTTGTTATTTCGATGCGTTTTCGCGAAGAGATTCTTTTCGAATGCCTTTTGTTCTTTAACGGTGGCCAATATGTTTTTGTCGTAATATTTTGCCAGTATCCGATTGCCATCATTATCTGTGATGCAAATGCCCTTTATGATATCCTGTTGATATGTTAAATGAGTAATTAATATTACATCTTTGAAATTTCACATTTACCATTATGAAACCTTCCATATTTCCTTAAAATCTTTAGTTCAACTTTTTAATGCGAATATTACACGTCAATTGAAATCCAATACTCGTTCAACGAGTTTATTTACACGGAAATAATGGAATTGAACAAATTGTATTTGTGTCAAAATTGAAAAGAAGAAGAGGAGCGCTCTATGTGGACTGAGTGTGAGAAGAGAGAAGCTAGTGCGCGAGAGTAAGAAAGAATGTTTTCGTGCTGTGCAAACTCTATTTCAGTACTGAACAACTCAAAATTTATTGTTGTTATTACAATCTAATATTTGGCTTGTAATAGTTGAAAACCAACTCACAATCGTGCTTATTTTGAGCATGCAGTTCCACCACAATGGGGAATAGTACAGTTGGTAAATTACGTCAAACTTTCACGTTTTAAAAGGTTTTCACAACGTCACACAGCGTTCGCAACGCACAAAGTAACCACATTCTTATTTAATAAATAATATCTGCGAGACGGACAATTTAAAATGAAATGTTACACGCTTTAAAGCGTAAAACTGGCATAAATAATGGCTCGTTTACAACAATTTTATTTACACGTCAGCTGTGCCGTTCAATACTGTTACAGTATAAGTATCGAAAAACACAACACTTAAATGCTTAAGGGTTGCCTTGACATGACAAAACATAACAGTTGCTTTAATTTAAAAGTCATATTCCAATTCAAGTGACTTCAAAAAAATAAGCATAAATTCCAATTTTCTTAAATTAAAATAAAAAAAAATCGTTTACATTTTGCAATAAAGGAACACGAAATTGCCCGATTTTATATATTTTATTACTAGCGCGCATAGGGCAGCATGGATATACTGCCAGATGCAATATCGATCAAGGAGGAGCCAAAGCCTGACAAAGCTTTACGGCGCAAAAAACGCGAAAAGAAAGTTGAACGTTGTGATTCAGTAGCGCATGTTGTCATTTCCACTTCGCCACTAAAATCGAAGCTAAGTTGCAAAGTTGAGGGCAAGAAGCTACGTAAGAAACTGCAAGAATTTGAGCAGGAGAATGAGACGCTTGCCCAGACGATAAGCGAAAAGAACCAAGAGATTACATCGTTAAAGAAGTCGGTAGATTCTTTAAATGATGTACTCAATTCGGTGCCCATTGATGAGCTACGATGTAATTCATCCATTGCCAGTTCCAAAATAATGGAACTAAGCAAAAAGAATCGTTCAATGCGTGCTGAATTGGAGCAGTTAAAGAACCGCTTAAGCAAAAAAGACTCGCAAATTGAGAAGTTGGAACGTGAACTTAAAATGAGTGAGGAAAAATTCCAGCAGAGTAGTGAACTTGCCAAGAAGTGCTCCGGCGATGATTTGCCTACGAAGATGCACACAATGCAGCAAAAACTCTTTGAGACACGAAACAAAAACATCGAACTGCAAAGTCAGCTGAAGCTGGCACAGAAATGTCTGCAGAATGAAATTGGTGAGAATGTCAATATAAATGCGCTTTTTAACAACCAGGAAAAGTCCAATTGGCGTGGACGTGCGCAGCAGATACTGTCATTGCAGCAAAAAGTGCAGGAATTGCGAGCTCGTGTCGAGACATATGAAGAACGCATGCAAGATCGTCCGGATTGCGTTCCATCTGTGTCAATGGGCAGCGATCTGGATATGTCAGCACCTTTGAAATCACCCAATTTACGCACACTACAATCTAATTCCAATGGAGCTGGAGATTCTAATACTTCGCTGCCGAACTTTGACAGGTTTACGCCAAGCGTGCGCAAGAGTGAGTTGCAGCATCGCGCTAAGGTTGAAGCGTTAGAAAAGGAGATCTCAACGCTACAGCAGCAGTTGGAGGAGCAACGCAGCAAGACACTGGCTCTGAAGGTACGCAATAAGACACTCAATGATGAAATGACGCGCTACAAATTGAAGTCCAATACACTCGAGGAGCAAACTGATTACAATGGTATAAACGTGCAATCCATGTGCGATAAATTAAACAAGCAGCGGCACCAATTTGAGAATCGTTTGGAGGATGCGCGCAGCGATTTGATTAGGGTTACAGAGGAACGCGACACTGCGCTCCGTCAAATGGAGGAGCTAAGGCATAAAAATATCGAGCTCGAGATGGCGGTGCAGGAGCGCGAGTCTTTTTCTCTGCAATTGCAAGATATGGTGAAGAAATTGGAAACCGATCTGCGCGCCGTTTCTGGTGGATTTCTATTCTCTTGCCGCGAATTTCGAAAGGTCGTGCTAAGGTTTAAAAATTACTGGAAGTTCTGCATGAGTAATTTGAATTAAACTTTACAGGAAGAGTTCGTTAGCATATTGGATGCCTTGGAAGTTGAAAAACAGCAATTATTATTGCAGTGCAAGAAACTTAACGAACGCCTTAACAACGAACGCGAAAAGTACGAGAGCACCTTGGAGCAAATGGCTAAACAGAAGACGCGTATAATACGCTTAGAGGCTAAAATACGTGAGAAGTGTTGCGTTGTTGGCTAAAAGGAACTAATATTTTGTTTTATTCTTTGTATGGCATAGGTGATTTGGAGAAGGACTTAGATACACAGGCGGAGCGAAAGAAGCGCGCACAGCGTATGTCCGAATACGCGAACTCATTGAGTCGTACTTCTCTTAACGGTTCGCTCTCATCGTTTACCTTTGACAATCAAACAATGTGCACCTCAACACAATCTATAAGCATAACCGGCACGGAACCTAAACTGGAAGATTTGCGTGATCAGTGCGTACTGAATTTTAAAGGTTCTTGATGTGTATAAACATATTTTTCTTTTTAACATCGACAGACTAGAATTGGCTAATGAGAAGATACTCATGCTTAATGAAAAGGTGGGCTACCTAACTGAAGAAAAGAACAGCGACGCAAAGTTCTTCGAGGAAACGTTAGCCAATTCCAAAAATATTATACTAGATACTATAATCGGTCAACGCGATACACAACACAAGAGAGATAGAAATGTGCATTCAGAGTCGGGAACTGCCACCACGAGCGAAGAGTTATAAGTGCTAACTAATGGTTTTGAATGTTTTAGGGCACATTATCTTTTTTTTTTCAAAGCATGTTATACGTATTTTTGATTCTAAAAGATTTTTGGCTAAAAAAAAGGCGGCGTCGCTTGTTGTCGCTGCTACACTTTAAAATGCGCTACCGTCGTGACCACACCGACGTAGCGCCCTTAAAGTGTTGCATACAACATTTGCGCCAGCACATGGTTTAGAATTTAATAATAAAAAAAAGTTAAGGCACACGTCTTATAACAATCTGTCAACAAGGGTAGGGTGTTTTCAGCTGTCTGCATTCCTTTGTTCGGCAACGCCGGCCGGCTTTGACCTCTCGGTCATTGCAATCGAAAATTGGATAAAATTGTCTTTACCGAGTATATGCTGCTATTTCGATAGATTGAAGCGAGATTTCAATGCTAAATTTCCATTACGCCTCATTTATAAAAAATAAATCGGTTTATAATCTCCAAGACATGTATGTAGATGTATGGAATTTACACATGGGCAACGAAGGAAAAATAAGTGGCGCCGCCAAACTTCTGGAACTACTTGGTGCAGATTAATGAAGTTTATTGCGTATATAATAACCATGGGATAAAAATGCAAGAAGCTACTTTTGGCGCTCACACAACGTACTTTACTGCAATGTCATATCGAAATAAATTGTTTAATTTTTAATTATTTCATTAAGTTTTATTTTTATTGCAAGTTGATGCTCCTATTCAAAATGTATAGTTAAGCATTGTTTTTGTATATAATAATAGCTGCCCGGCTTTTGTTCCAAAATTTTGCTATGTTCTTTTTATTATTTAATTTTCAATATCTGAGTATGCAAGTATGTATTTATATATTTGAAATTTGTTTTCCTTTGTAGTTTGACTGGTTGCACGAAATTCGTCTTGTTGCAGGGTCTGCTTGGTTCGCTTTGAAATTTATTCATAATAAATTATCACTATTATTTTAATAATTATGCATTGCTATACGTACACTTCTCTGGTTTAATTTTTTATATCTATAAAAAAATGTAGCAAATTAAAGGCACTTCAAGGATTTCAACACTATGAATTTTTAGCTTAATACAATAAAAAAAAAATAATAATAGAAAAGTATTTATATATTAATAAAATCAAATAAATTAAAAACTTTTCAAAAATATACAACAAGGTACATATATGTAATAGTAAGAGAAACAAATACACTTAATAGTTTCTTTTTCATTGGGGTCGCAATAGGCACAGCGCCCAACTATGCGCCACTTTGCACTACGTAGATTATTTAAAATGTTTCGATTTAGCATTTAGAAAATCAGTTTTGAAAGCATGCGCGCGAACTGGCTTAGATTTATTATATATATATATGCATGTATTTATATATTATGAAATGTAAGCGATTAGCGGCTGCCTGCAGTATTTTCTAATATTTATAAATTTAATTTGTATTATGTATATGTTAGTTTTATAAGTATATAAAAAATGGCAATGCCTTACTGTTGCTTTCAACCGAATTTATGAATTTTCTTTGCGAAATTAAATATTTTTAATTATTTTATATATATAATTATGCTTATTGTAAATGCTTGCTTGGCATAGCTTATTTTATTCATAAAAAACCTAACTTTCATTTCTTGTTCATTTTGATTAAACCTTAATTTTTGTTGTATATACTTGAAGTACGCTTTTCTTCTGTTTTACTTAGTGTTTTCTCCGCGTTTATGCTGCTCTGAATTCAGTTTATTGCATATTGGTATAATCGACTTTTCACGCTTTTCCAGCCGCCTGCCTATTGCTGCGCGAAACTTACAAATTTGGAATTTTTTTAAACATTTTTTCTTTTGCATAATACTAATATGAGTAAATGAGTGTGCTTGCTATGACTTTACTGCATAATATATATATTTATATGTTAAATATAAAAATTATATTTTCCTGTTATTTTTGTGTTGTTTATTTGTGAGTGTCTACAACGCTTCCAATTAAAACTGATACGGTTTGCGACGTTAAAATCCGGCTTCAATGCTAGTTCATTCCAATGTGGCGTCCGCAGGATCAACAGGCACAACTAGCCATTTAAGGGTAATCGCTGTTGCTGCTGATGTTATTTAAATACATGATTAAAATAATAGTAAATATCTTGTTCAACCTGTTGCTGATTCGGTGTTGCCTTCCGCGCCACTTCATGCTGTTGCCGTGCATTCATGTTCATATGTTGCTGATGATGATTGTGCTGCTGCTGATGGTGCTGTTGCTGATTGTAACTATTATACGGATGCGTATTGTAAGGATTCATGTTAATGCCAACTCCTCCGCCCCCAGCATTGTTATGTCCATTTCTGCCGGCCATATGCTGCTGGTGTATATTACTATCCATTAAGAACACGTTGATGAAGAATATTAAGACGAACATTATGTAGAGCATGCAGATCAGTATGACGACAAACTGTTGGCGACAGCAACAGTAGTAGAACATTCCCTATTATATAACCGCCTGCTCAACATAATTCGCGGGCAGCATGCCGGTCTTGCCGGTGCGTTCAACGCGTCCGGTCAACCAGCCCGAATCAATTGATTCGACCTCAATGATTACGTCACCCTCGCGGAAGCTCACCTCGTCGACGTCTTGTGCCTCATAGTCGTAGAGGGCGCGATAGATGCGCTGTTGCTGTTGTGTCGCGTGTAAAGGTAGAACAATTAGTTAGCTTTTGCTTAGCTTCATAGCTTAATAAAATAAGTGAAACTCTGCTTACCATGTTCGTTCGTGTTTGCCTGTCCTGCAGCAATTCATATGAGGGCTGCTGCTGACGAAGCTGTTGCTCTTGCTGTTGCATCATTTGTATCTGCTGATAGTATTGTTGTTGTTTCTGTTGCAGCTGCTGTTGTTGCTGCGTGGTCGCCGAGTCGCTCGAGAGTGAGCCATAAATGCCATTGGCTGGATCAATGTCGGATACGGAGCCAATTCGTTTCGGAAAGACTGCGTTGGGCCCTTCGTGTCACAAGGGAGCAACAAGAGCGAAACAGAAATTCATTAGACAGATTATAACATAAAAGTTGAGAGAAAACAAAACGAGCGAGCTCAAGACACACAACGCTTACGACATATAAGTATATTTAAACCAAGACACGAGCCGTGATGAACATTTGTACATGTGGGAGTGTGTTGTTGGTTGTTGAATGTTATGTGATTTTGTGGGTTTACTAGCTTTCTTACAACACTTGCCCCGGCATCCCCACCCAAGTCGTCATCAACGTCATCGCTTTCGCCGTCTCGAACTATACTCACCCACTACGCTGGCAATGCTGTTAACGCCGTTACCTCCGCCGCCGCCACTCCCACGCGTATCTGAGCTATACACAAGAGTTGTGCTGGAACGGGCCGTATTCGGCATCGCTCGGGGCCCATCGGTCAACGGATCATAGTCGGCAATCTTACCAATATTATTTGTTACTGCATGATAGCTGCTGCTGTTGTTCATGTTGTTCATCAACGTACCATTGCTAGGATGTCCGCCCGCTGCCGGAAACAATGAACTGTTCGACTGTGTGTTGTTGTAGTTGCTAGCCGCATACAGCTGCTGCGTCGATGGATGCATATTGGTGCTGCTCTTGGTCAGGCTTGTGTGGGAGTTTGCGTTGCTATTTTGTGGCGACTGTTGCTGTTGATGTTGAGCAACGTTTGGTGCTGCATACAGCTGCTGCTGCTGTTGTTGTTGTTGATGCTGCTGTTTTTGTTGTTGATACGTTGGGTTGCTGCTATTACTGTTAATGCTAACGTTATTGTTGTTGGTCAACTGCATATTACTATTCACTGGCGGCTGCTGTTGCTGTTGATGTACACTTGAGGCATTGTAGCGCATATAGTTGTCCTGTTGGTCATATGCGTTAATGTTATTGCTGGCAGGAGGCTTCATCTGCTGCAGTGGTGGCATATTGTGCGCTATATGATTATGTTGCTGTTGTTGTTGATGTTGTTCATTTGTGCTATTAACGCCACCTGTCGGATGATGCGAACTCTGCAGTATAGTCGAACGCAACTGATTGTAATTATTCATTCCTTGGGCCTGGTGCTGTTGTGATGCCGGCGCATTCCCCGTCATGTTTGGCTGTGGTGAACCTGATGACGATGTGGCTGCAGGATATAAATGTGATGTTTGTTTAATCGGTTGTTGTTGTTGTTGATTCTGCTCGTGGTGATGTTCTTGTTGTTGCTGTTGCATTTGCAATTGTTGTCGCAAAGCTTGCGGTTGTTGGTAGTGTTGATTTTGCTGCTCGTGATGTATTTTCTGATGTTGCCTCTGATTTTGTTGTGGCTGTTGTTGTTGTTGCTGGTGTTGGTATGTCGGTATTATTGCTGCCGTATTATGTTGCTGATGTTGTATTGGTGGCGGTGGTAGTGTCTGTTGTTGATGTACATAAGATTGCTGTTGTTGGTGTTGGTGTTGTTGTTGTTGTTGTGTATTACTGTGCGCTGCCGTTGGCGACAATTGTCGTTGAGGCGTTGCTGTGGATGCATATTGCGAAAATTGTTCAGCTGCCAATTGCTCAGAGAAATATTCCGATTCATCTTCGATTGGAAGAATTTTTGTTTGTTTTTTTGTTTTTTCAATAATTAGTATTTTTTTTTTTATTTATATAATTTCGACCAAATAGAGCGTTTATTAGTTCGTATGTTGTTGTTTCAGTTGTTGTTTGTTAGAGGTAATTGGATAATGTGACGTTTTTGTTTTTGGTAATGACACGTTGTTGTGATGTTGTTCATGGTGATGATGATTAATTTATTACAAACAAAACAGTACACGCGGAAAAACAATCGACACAATAAAATGTTGTTGATAATGATCGAGTTTACATGAAATAAAATAATATAAAACAAACGATGAACATGTTAAAAATAAGCCTAAGTAAATTTTTAAATTTTAAAGTGTAATTTTTTGTTTTGCACTTGCCCTTAGTCAAATAAGCTCTGAGTTTCGTTAGAAAAAGCGTTTAAAAATTCGAACAGGAAATTAGCACAAAGTTTGAAATATTTTCAATAAATATAAATTCAACGCACAGTTGCTTTCTGAAATGCTTAAAAAATAAACTCTCAAAAGCAAATAAAGAGTAAAAGATATATTATTAAATCAAAGGTTGCATGCGGTTAAAGTAGTTTCTAACTTCTTGGAGGAAAACTCTCATTAAGCATAACTTCCTCTGACATACATTGGGATTTAAAAGTAAGGCAAAATTGTTTTTATTGTGAGGACGTGATATCCTGCGATCATGGCTAATTTTTTTTTGTGGATTTAGTACTTTGTAACAGTTCCGAAAGCCTGAATACCAAGTTTCATAAGAGTTTTGGGAAAATTGATTTTCCTTCTCATGCATACCAGAGGTTGTATGAAATAAACAGAGAAATTTTGTTTTTGAAATTCTTTTGCGATAAGAATCTATAGGATGTAGCTGAAATTATTGGGATTTATTCGATGAAAGGCAATAGCGCGCATAAATTATGCAATACAATAACATTCGTGAAATGACAAACTGCAAATGCGATATTAAGCAGAAAAACTGTTTACGCCGCCCAACACCTCTTACGAGTCTAATAAGCTCAATGAAGCGATAAATTGTTTGCAAAAATTACTTAAATAAGAAAAAAAAAACGAATAAAAATCAAAACGAACTGAAACTACTGAAAAAGAAATTGTAGTTTCAAAATAAAAAAAATTTGTGTACTCACTGCTGCTATCGGAGACTTCCGCTGAGCCACGCTGTTTCTCCATGGCGGCCTTCTTCTCCAGGTCACCGTGATACGCTACATTCGAAATGATTTTCGTGTTTTGTTTGATGCGCAACGTTTCCGGATCATCTGCAACCTGCCAATGGGTGAGTAAAGTCAAAAGTTAATCAAATTAATATTTTCTTATCCTTTTTCTTATGCTATGCGACGTATAGCGGCACTATACAACAGCGTGGGGCTGAACCAAGCTAAGTCATTGCAGCCAAAACACGCCGATCTGCTATCTTGTTGCAGTTTTCCAGCAAACCAACGTAACTGACCTGTGTAAATTTGCCTTTAGCCTTCTCAAAGTCTGCATGGTATTTCACATTCGATTGTATTTTTGTGTTTTCCGCTATGCGTTTTAGTTCGGGTGTATCGGCAATTGCCGTTGCTTTGGCCTTCGGAATGTGACTGTGAAAAATATAAGAATATAATGAAGATGAGTAAAATTTAAACAAATTTTTAAACAAAATAAGCGAAAAAAAAATATTTTTATGTTCGTGTTAGGCTTTTGGCAAAAATAATGCAAAATAAATTTTGTTAAAGTTGACCCAATTTTTCTTCTCCAACAATGTGTTTAAGGACATTTTGACTAAGTATTCAATATTTAAAGTAGTTCTCAGGGTCCTCAACCAAAGAGGAGAATGGGAAGAGAACCAAGCAATCCCATTTTGCCCATTGTCCGCTCCTAAATTCAATACCCTTTCCAAAGCTTTGTTAGTGTAGATCGGGCAATATAATACCCTATGATGCTAAAATAATTGAGGGTAGGCCCATAAATTATGTGGCAAGTGTGTTTGATTCTTTAGAAAAACCCAAACACTTTTTTTGATTCGTTGGAACAATCGTTGTTGTTGTTGTTGTTATTGTTATTGTTGACGGTTCGACAATGCAGCACTATTTTGGTTAATCGATATTCGCCGATGCAATAAATTTATAACCGCATACCAGCTGCACCACAACCACCACGCCATCACTTCACTGCCGACCAATCGCAGAAATATGCACATATATATATCTAGAATAACAATAGCTCATATCATAGATAACAAAACAACTGAAAGGGTTGATAAACTCATTCGTACTTTTAGGAGCAAACGACGACGACATCGAATTTCCACATTTGCTATACACTACATTTGCTTGTATACACGTCGCACACACACACACACTTAGAGAAATTAGTGTCATTACATAAATATGTACGTATGTATGTGCATGTAAGAAGATACACTGGCATATGTACATATGCATTCAACATTATTGCATATGACTGTGGTCTTTTAAATATTTAAAGCTAAACTAACAAATTAATACAATAATAAGCCTCGACTGACCGACCTCAAATGAGTTCATATGTTTCGAGTTGTTAAATTTGTATATTTATATATTTACATATGCAATAAAATTGTCAAAGAACCGCCGACAATATTATTATGTGCCAAGTGTAAATACATATGAGACATATAAAGGAATTTAATCGATTATTTGTGCGCTTGCCATGGCTTCCCCGACACAGTGATACAAAGCCTTTAAATCGCCAACCCGCCACCGCCACTAATGCCACGAACCCAGGTACAGACCTGTTACATTTAATTCTAATTAGACTGTTTTGCAACTGGTTAGCTTGTGTACCACGCGCGTGCGAGTGTGCATGTTGGTCAGTTGGTGCTGTTGGTTTGCACGCGTTGCAAAACTATGCAAAGAACTGGCAACATTGGGTGCTTGCCGCTGACATAACACACAATGCTAATCCCTCTCCCATTGTGGCGCTTGCGGCATTGGCCTGCGGCACGTTACCAATGGATTATAAAGCCGTAAACGTGCACATAAAGCGACTCTCATGAATTTGCAAAAATATAAGACTAGTATACAACACTCATATGCATGTATATGCTCATATGTTGCCTATGTGTGTCGAACTACATATTTAACTGTTTCCGAGTATGTGCGCCTGTGTATGCCAGAGTGTAGCTTGGTGACCAATTTTCACTATGGCAAAGTACTTTACTTTTCTTTGCCTCGCATGTTTGTTGTTGTCATTGTTGTTTCTGTTGATTATCAAAGATTTTTAATATATTTGTAAACAATAGAGTCGCGTTGTTTGTCACTTGCCTTGTTGTTCCTGCTGCTGTTGTTGTTATTGTCAGTCATTGAAGTTTTTGCTTCACTTTGCTTCATTATTATCGTCTGTCTGTTTGTTTTTTAACATAAATTATAGTTGACGTGACATACAAAGCGAAAATTGCGGACTACGGAGATTTACGTATGTAAACAAAACGGAATTGTGGCTTGGCGTCCATTGACCATTGACCACAAAGCGAAGCTTCACATGCCGTCAGCGTTACAGTCAACCAAGTGCTTTCAAATATGTGGAGTTTTATGTGGTCCAGTTAGTCTAGTTGCCGATCCCCTAAATAACAGCCCGGAAAAATGTCGGGAAAAAGTAATGGCCATTCCATGTTTTTTTTTGTTAATTTCGCTAAGCTAATCTTCATAACATTATTTACAGTTCATAATCCTTTTGCATTTCACAATCTAACAAATTAGTTTTTCTTATTAAAGTCGGTTATATCTTTCACGCCTGCAACTAAGTTAAGATAATGCCGTCATTGTATTTGAACTATATATTATCAGCTCGCCCTTAGCGGTTTATAAATTAATTTGGTCAGCACTGAGTGCTTTCGGTTAGTCTGCCTATATGTTTGTCTGTTTGGCTGACTGTCAATCAGTCGATCGTTGATTAAGCGCTGCCAATCGGTTCGCTTTCCCAACGATGGTATCGATGTGTCGCAATCTACGTTCGCATACCATCGGCAAGCGCGGCGACACAATAACAGAGAAACCCAAATTCAACCTTTTTGCGCAAACAGCCCACTCCCCTGTTGTGCTGACGACACCGATAGTCCGATAGCTGCAATAATTGTCACATAAAAGCAGCACACTACTCGTGATATATACATAAATGTTACGAGTTAACGGTACAAATTATCCAACTATCACTCGTAATAATAAAATGTCAAAGAGTGCCATTTTCGTAATTGAAAAGATTCTTTTTTCTACGATTTGTTTCATCCCTATGCTTGCTTTTTTGGCATTTCATTAGAAGAACAAAAGTAAACCAGTCAAAAATGTATATTCGTATTTTAATCCCTCAAATGATCCCAATTTTATTTATTTTCATTTTATTGCTTTCCATTTTTCTATTTGTATATTGAAAGTAAAACTGTACCGTTGTAGACATATCTAAATTAGGCAATGGCGCAGCCTACAACGTGGTTAACAATGCACAAGTACATATTTGGAACATTATCAACACTGGCGATGATGACGATGACGACAATTTCAATGGTTCACTGGGTTTTTATGTTAATAAATAAATACTTGCAGCCAGTCATACACACATATATAGTATGTTCTGTTGATGCTGCTGACTGTAATAACAAAAGTGGAAATAGTTGTGTACAAATGCTGTTGTACATGTGTAGCCATAGTGTATGAATATATGCTCTTATATGGCAATAAATGTGGCACACTGAATTACATTTTCGAGTTCACAAACGACAAACAGAAAAACAAATAATGAAATAGATACATTCATTTTGCGGTCATGTTTATTTTGCTTAGGTGAGTCTCTTCTCGCAATTTCCGTTTTTCCCCATTTAAAAAAAGAAATACTTGTGCATACATATACTTGGTTGGGTAAACGTCTTCTTTCGCTTCTGTGAGCAAAACATGCTGCAAACGAATTGGTTTTGATCCTATTGTGTACCTTTTTTTCTTATTTCTTTGCAGGATGTTCGTCATTGTGCAATGGAACTGGAAAAATTATCCTTGAATTGATTGAGAAATGGCAAATGTAATAAGAATTTCAAAAGTGAAAGGGTTAGAATTCTCTAATCTGAATATTGAAATTAAAAAGCAAAGAAAATATTACAAAATCTTAATCTTTTGATTCATAAACTTTTTATTTAATCGTTGAAAAGACTTACCTACCATTCCTGCTTGCAAGTATTCTACACACATGAAGTCACACCCAATTTGTTGCAATAAATGTGCATCAACTTCACTTAAAACAACTACAACAGCAGAAGCCTTTTATCCTGTTTGTTCGAGTGATAAAATACCAACTAAAGGTGCAATAGGAACAACAGTAACGACGTCTTCAGCCACAACAATAAAGAACACAAAGTATCTGCAACTGCGCCCAGTCACGTAATAGGTGCGTGAGGTACAAATACATCTTCCTCATATATTACAACGTTCAGAGCTTCCCGGCACGGAAATGGAAGAAGCGTCATGTAAGCGAAAGTAAAAGTGCAAAAATCTACAGTTGTCGATTATGGAAGCCAATAGGCAGCCTAATAGGCAGAGGGGCACCAGGCGCAGAAGAAAATATGTTACGTGAACTCTTCAGGGCATTGGCTCCTTAAAATCGTAACATGACATCAATATAAGCTGAGCAAAAAAAAAGACCGACAGACAGACAACCAAAAGTTGAAGTTCGCATAATTCAAATGGGGGAATAGGAATTGGATTTTGGTGCCAAGTTGCCTGCTGATATGCCGATTTGCCGTTACAATTACAGTTAACTGTGCTCTCTCTCTCTCTCTTCTAGCTGGTGTTGCAACTGTCCGTTTTAGCTGCAAAACTGCATAACTGATACTTGCATACACGGATCCTAGTCGAACACAGCGCCATAAATCAGCTGCATTCGCAGCGACGCCCGGCAATGGTGATGAGGATGATGGTGATGGCGATGGCGACTCCGTCGTTGTGCACGATTGTCAGACGCAATGCGAAATCTGCTGCTGATGTTGCTATTGCTCCTGTGGCGTCGTTGCTGTTAGCGCAGGAATAACTTGGATCAAGGCCAAAAAAGGCAACAGCAGCTGACACAAGACAGTCAGCTCGTACCCAGGCATGGGATAAAAAGCGCTCACCAAGTGTAAGTGCCTCACACTAATGACCGACTGACGGACCAAAAGACAAAAATGAAAAAAAAAATAAAAAACCCACAAGCAAGCACCAATGAGGTGTGATATTGTTAGGCATACAAATGAGTACATGTGCGATAAAGTTCTAAAATAAAAGCGCAAATGCTAAACAAAGTATACAATTGAAACAATGAGAAAACAAAACGCCGCATGATGCTCATTCATTCCTACATTTGCTGCAACATCCTGAGCTGCAAATGCGGCAGCTGCTGCGGCATACACGCGCACAGTGCACAATAACGTTGACACACATTCTGCTCCCAGTCAAGTTAAGCAAACAGAAACAGAAGGAAGTACGTGAAGTTTTAGAATAAAGCAAACGGCAAACAATGCAGAGCAGCAGCAGGTACTGTCAGCACTGGAAAAGCCACACGCGACGTAACGCGTAACGTGCGTCCCCCCCAACTTATTGTGCACAAGCTACTTGCTGCGAGCCAGCGAGCTGCAGCTGAACAAAAGGTCGAGAAGCGCAATAACAGCAATACAAATAATACACGGCACCACACAAACACTTTACAGAAAATTCCAATGAGATTTTCGCATTTGTGTATCTTACGATTTCAGCTGCGCGCAGCACATACAGCACATACACGTGAGGCGTCGTCATCGGCTTTAATTGTTGGCAAATACACTTCGCTTTATCATGGGAATGCGATAAGATAAGCTCCGCTATAAGTAATAAACACACACACACATACGCATACACAGCGACTTGTGGTGGCTCCACTCACTGGCAAACACAAATCAAGGTTGCCTAAGATGATAAAATTGTTTGTTGTTGGTAAGTGGCTGGGCTATGGAAGTTAGGCGTTGTATGTGCATTAGAGGGAAAAGCAAAAAATAACCGCAACTCATAGTAATCCATCAATGTTAGGTTTGTACTCAAATAAATTTAGCAACTTACGCTTCACAATAAGGCAGTTTGTTGTAGCCCTTGTAGGTCTTCATGTTGAGCGTCATGCCGCATTCTGTGCACTTGAAGCACGTCTTGTGCCATGTCTGCAATAAGTAAAAGAAAGAGCCAAGTTATGATTCAATTAATTGTATTGTTTTACAAATTTGCACAAATTGAGACATTTATATTCATATATAGTGCATATGACTCATGCGACTCCAAAGGTCATAAGCAATATAAACGACTGAGGAATTTAAATAAATAAGTGACATTTGCACGTTATGCACGACGTTGGAATGCACCATTCATTTATACTATATTAATAGGACCCAACCCAGCTCTTGACAATCAGTTCCAAAGTTCCTTTTATGGTAATAATACAAATATACCCTTATCATACATATATAGTATTTGAAACTAGATTCTGATAAAAAACCGTAAATTGAGAAAAACAAAAGGATTAGATTAGCATCTAAAGCTAAGATACAGAGGCAACGACCGGCTGCTGGTGGCTGATGTGTTGTTTTTTCAAGTGTAAACCAGTTTTTGCTTATTTCAAATTTTTTAAGCACAGAAAAAAAAATAACTAAAAAAAACCGCATTCCAATTAAATCAAGCAAGTTGTAAGAAAAATTGTTGAAATGTTGTCTCGTCGCTCATAAGGTATTGAAATATTAAGAGCAAGAAAAAAATCAACGACTTAACAAAAAAAAAAAAGAAATTTTATATATATAATAAAATTAACTATTTCATATACATACATATGTATGTATGACAGCAGCTTTCAAGCTTTTTTGTCACTCCAAAGCCGGCTTAAGTCGTCATTAACAGCGCGCATGCGTAACCAAACGTAATAAAATGCAGGCAACCGTAAGCAGTGACCGGCGACAGGCATTGTGCAATGCAAATACAAAAACAAAAATAAAAAAAACCATTAAAGAAAAAAAGGGCTGCTAACCAACTTGCAATGTACGAACGTGGCCGTGTCACTTTCACAGCGCCACTGCAGCCGTCACTTTCGCACTAATTGCGCCCTCGTGTGTGCCACGCTGCCGCCGTAGCCATTTGTTGTAGTAATTTAATTTAGATATGCGAGTATTTTAAATAGCAATTTTTCATATGGTTGCTTTGCTGGCTTGCTTGTTATAACAGTTCATTCCATGTTTCATGGAAGCTGTTACATTTGCGTCAATTTGCACGCTTTCAAAATTTTTTCGTCGGTTTAAAGTAAACGTCTCAATTGCCATGCTCCACATAAAAACAAAGCGCGCTGCCCAGCTATTTGCGGCTCCGATTACCATAGCACAAACAAAAAATAAAATAAAATGAAAAGTAAATGTTCAAGAACGTAACAACAAACAATTAAGCAAAATCAACAAAAGCTATTACAAGAAAAAATAAATTGCAATGTAGCAGGGAAAATATGTTATGGTTAAAATTTTGTATATTGAAAATGCGATAGCCATAAAATGCATGCATTTGATATGCCTTGCAACAGGCTGCTGGCAGCGAACCATCCAACCAAACTGCGGGGGCGCAGCAAAAGTCGAATACTGAAAGAGCAAAAACACTTTTGTTTTTCTTCTCACTTGTATTATAAATCATTATGCTGTCAATATTCTAATAAGACACATCAGTGTCTGCTGATGCCGAATTTTTGTAACGGTACAAAGTAAAGGTAAAAAAAAAAGGAGAAAGCTAAGAGCACAAAAACCTGTAATCTTCCCCTTTCGTAACGTCCAAAAATTTTGACTTGCTCTACGCTTCATTGAAATGTGTGTTAAGAATGAGAACGCATAGCAAAAGCCAATACATAAAAAACAAAAGCGATAGAACGGACAAACAAAAATCAAATTTTTTTTATTGCTTTTTACGTCTTTGTGTAAAAAAATACTTCTAACATTTACATATCTTTATGTATATGCACAAATACAGTGAACGCCCGAAAAGTATAACGCGCTTTTGTTCCATATACTCTTGAAAAGCCGGCCAATCAAAAAAATCTAAAAGGTGTACGCTAAATGTTTACGCAAAAACACAAAGCAATCGATTTGCAATAGTTTTTACTGAAAAATATTAGCGTACTTAATGAACCGAGCTCAAAAGAAAGAACTTTATTTATTAAATATAGCAAAGTAAAGCACACTCGCAAACTCAAATAAACTCGACGCACTCAAGTTAAACATAAGGGACAATTTAGCTAGTTAGACTTCGAGGCAGCTGCAGCAGACGGGCAGGCAGGCAGTGGATACGTAGCGAGCGCTTGCCTATGCTATATGCTCTAATGGACCAACTGTCTATTGCAGGGTAGTTAGGGGGCAAAATTGATTGCAGCTGGGAAAAGGCAAAGATGGCAGGCGCAGGCACACATATTTGTTGTTCGCGAATGCCGGAATGCTGGAGTGTGAGCTGCAGCTGATGATGATGACGATTTTGGCACGGCACAAACAAAGAGAAACAACACATATTGTAGATTTAAACTGAGAAGTTGTTGACTCTGCTAATTGACTAGATGAAGTTTTACCTAATTTCTGTCATGCATTCGTGCAGAGAGGGAGCAGCTGCAGCCGCCTGCGAGTATAAGCGGGGAACGAACATGCACCAGCACGGGAATAACTGCGTCGCACATGCAGGCAAGCCAAACCCAAGCACCACATGCGGCATACAAAGAAATTTTGACTACGAGCCCACCGTCGGTAGGCAGAAAATTTAGAAGCAGCTAAGGCAGAAGTGCAACTGATAAAGCGGAAGTGAAAGCGCACTAAGCAACAGCTGAGTTTCAAAAAATAAAAATAAATAAAAACTGTACAATTTAGAAAATAAAAAACAAAAATTTATATATGCCGGTATGCTTAATCAACAGCAGCTTGTAAAAGATTTATGAACAGATATATTGCAATTACAACAGCAAAGCAGTGTAAATTAAGTTAAAGTTAGGTGTTACGGTAATAAAGTGCAGAGCGGCCATAAGAGGAATAATTTAATTTAAAAAAAAATTTCAGCATTAATTTTGCATGCTCGGATAATTTTTGTTTTTTTGAGAAATTAGTGCTAATCGCTCAGTCAATTGCGTGTTACGCTGCGCCCCGAAATTACACATAAAATTTGCGGAATGAAGTGAATGCGTGCAACAAATATATCAGCTAAGCAAACATCACAACACCAAGCGCAAGGTCAAGGTAGATAGCGAACAATTTTGTTACGCTTTATTGCCCATATTTGGCATGCACTGAGGCGCGCATGAGTCACAGGCCTAATGCGCTGAATTCTTAGCCCTCTACGTTATGACTCATGACACACACACACACACAGCGGTGGCCACGAACTTAGCACAGTCTCTTTCTTTCAAAAATAAAAGCATGCTTTGGACAGTATGCTAATCTTGTGCTGAGCTTGCACAAGACGTGATTTTAAGTAAAGGCAAATAATAACGAAATGGGAAAATGATAATATGCAAAACTTATCTCACATTATCGCAACATTCTATAAAAATATTATAATAATGTATTTAGTTAAATAGTAAAAGCTGCCAAATAACTTCAGGTTTTTCATTACTGCTTTTGCAGTTGTTGCTTACTCGTACGAATATTAACATAATTAAGGCCATAAAAATATGGCAAGGCCAGTTTGTCTAATCGCCGTTAAGCGTCATTATAGGCAGTTTGTTGCACAGCATTCAGGCCTTAATCGTCGTGAAGTTAGGTAATGTAAGTTGGTTTTTTTATTTTATTTATTAGTGACTAAACATTGTTATTGCTGTTTGTATTTGTTATTGTTATTGTTATTGACGCCATTGTGGTGCATATATGTACATGTTATATGTAATTGTTATTTTTTATATAATAATTATCTTAGCGTCGCTTTACTTTTTTATGACTTGGACAATTTATACGTCACACTATTTTAAAGTTATAATTTACTGAAAGCGCATTTGGCATGACATTTTTTTGGTAAAACGCCATAAACACCAGCAACCTAAGCAAACCCGCCTCCTCTTCGTGTGCATTTAAGCAATTAAACAATTACTTGTCCTGTCCGTTAGCTAAGCGCCAATTTACTACACACAATCGTAATTTAAGCACTTTATCTATAATATATGGAACCACGGAAGCCCCACTAGCCATCCCCGCATAAGTGACCAATCGCTTCGATTGATTTGCTACTCAAACGCTAATTAAAAGCATTTGTGTGAATTAAGTTTTCTTTTATACTGCTGCCAGTTGCTGTTTGTGTATTGCCTTTGTAATCTTAACTGAAAGCACGTCTCGGCTTCCATCGTCCGTCGTTGGCTACACATTCTTAAACTGGATCTGTGCACTCTTTGCTGCTATTCGGTGCCGACGCTGTCTGTGTGTGTTCCAAAGATCTGGCAGTTTGATTGTAATCTCCATATTCAACTCAACTCAACCCGACTCTGCTCGGCTCGTATTCAGATACATGCTCTTATATGCATATGTATGGGAATACGTGTACATGTAGATCGACAGTTTGTTGCGCCCATAATGACGCAATGCCAGTGCGCATTGGAAATTGAATATGCGTTTTGAGTAGCAAAAAATACACTAAATACATATATATGAAAAAGCATATGTATGTATACGTTTACGTTTAAGCAACATCCACAGCACAGACGCCTGCTTAGACGTAAGTCACATCTGTTGAGTGATCTCAACTCAACTCCTCCTCACTTGGTGTGCTTTATTTCTTCAATGTGGATACGTACACATACAAGTACAGTTTATTAGCAACAAGTAACTTCTCACATTGCGTCAGCATTTTCATTTTCTTACATTTATTGTTGTTAGAGCTACTTTGTCTACAATGAGATAAACACAAATACATACTCGCGACTTACTGTGTTGGTGTTGGTTAGTTTCAACATTCGAAGTGTCATATCTCTTGTCTAATTGTTTTTTTTTTTTGGCATAGTGTGTCATTCAGCTGTATACATCGATTTTTTATATAAATCATGTAATGATCATTTTTGCCTTTTTAGCGAGACAAAGACGGAAGACAAATTCAGTATTACAAATCTGCTGACCATGCATATAAAGATAAAGTTGTGACAAAACTTACAAAATGCAGCATTGGGCTTCGAACCTGGAATCTCACATGTAATAACTCAATACTCTGGCATTCTTTCATTACAAAAACAAACAATCGATAATTTAAATGGTTTCACTTCAAGAAGTTTAAAAATAATCTATAATTTTGTTTTGTTAGCTTTTTTGGCTTTCAAATTGAAAGATTTCTCCTCCAAAGAAAAGAGATGCTTCAAATATTCTTCACATTGATTTTTAGATTGCTTATGCATAGAATATTTGAATACATTATGCAAGTCTGACATCTGTAAAAATCTCAATAGCAGCAAACATCATTATATTGTTTCCGCCTTCAATTTTGACGTCGGTCGGCCAACAAAAAACAAACATAATAGTGAACAAATATTTAAAAAACTTGCATAATGAAGCATCCCTAACTTTGCTTTTCATTTGCTTTCTTGAGCTCATTTATCATTTCATTGTTAGGTACAATTACGAGTGCAAGGGAGTTTATTCTGGACAAACATAGTACAATATTTACTCCACTTATAATAAATAAGAGATGAATAAAAGCTTGAAGACACAGTAAAAGTTTTCATTTGCAAAGTAACAACTCCACAGCACTAATGCTGCCCCATTGTTCACGGATGCTTGTACTCACGCTCTGGCTACAGTCGCCTGCCACTTTCCGTTTATATGCATTTGTGGTCGAGTGGCAATTTTCATGTAGACGATTAATTTTACTAGATACAAAATTTGTGGCAGGAAATTATGACAATGAAGACTAAACTAAGTCAAACTGTGCCATGCCAAGTTACGCTAACCCAAGCTAAAGAAAATAAAACTAAAGTAGCAGCAGCAGCAAAACTAAACAAGCAAGCAACCGAGCAACTATTGCTGATAGCCAAATGTGGCTGAGCATCCAGCGAAAATTAAACTGGGGCACAAACTTAACGTACAACCGACCGACCATCTGAAATGCACATAGACACAAATGAAATATCAATACAGCGTATTGTATCGGCTTGCGAGATGCACATGTAGTGCAGGTGGGTGGGTGGATGAGTGTGTGTGTGTGTGTGTGTGTGTATATATATAGGCAGACATATGTGACAAAAATATAGCGTGTGGGTGGGAAAGCGGTGTGGCATGCGTAACAAGTTCAAAAACTTTCAGCAGAAGCGCTAGCCCCAATCATTTAATTCCAAGCGCAACATAATCCAGAGAAAAATCTACGAGAATAGTGTGTGGAACAACTAAAAATATGCAATGAAAAAAAAAAAAAATAAAAAAAATAAGATTACAAACATATAAATGCGGCGGTTGCAGTATTTGAAATGTACGCCCCACCGCCACTAAAACAGTAAAATGAGCCACGCGGCCGAAGCAGTCACAGATCGACCCCACATACAAATGCTGTGAGTTGATTGACTTCTTACTTTCTCCCTCCTTCTTTCTTGTCCACTTCACACATTTACACATACCTCCATTCAGATCAACCCCAGTAGAGGCTTGCACAGGCTTGTGAGTCAGTTACTTCAACTTTAACTTGAGAATTGTTGAGTTAATAAAGATCAATTGAATTTAAACAATATCAAGTAGCAGCGGCAGCAAGAATAGCAAATAGGTCATGTAAAGCTTGTTCGCTGACCACAGAAAAGAATAACATTTATTTTGTGGTACGGGCCTGGGGTGGCAAGTGACAAGCACGTGGTGCATATGTAAAAATATTACGAGCACGAATGTGTATATGTGTATTCAAATATAATTTCTCAACTATGCTGCTGAGATGCATCAAAATAAAAATAAGAAATGGAGAAGAAAACTCGAAAAAAGGGGAAAAAAATTTACATACCACTAAAGTAAAGAAAAACAACAGGAAACACTTTAGCTCCATTCAAGGCGCGCGCGGAGGAGTAAGAATGAGTTATCGCGATCGCTTGAATGTATCTCACTTGCAGATAAAACCAACAATACAACATGAATAATTTGTCAGTCTGTCAAGTCACCACACAAAGCAAGGCCTAAACAATGATATAGGCACTCTAAGCGGCAGCAGCAGCGACTGTGCTGTGGCCCATTTTCATAGTGGCTATCACTCACTCACTCACCTGTTGCTCCTCTTTCACTTCTGCCTTGCTGAGAGCATTTTAACTTGTTTTCCGTTAATTTAAGTTGACACAACAACAGTTCTTTCATTAATTAAAAAAAATAAGTAGCTAACATAAAAATTAGTAAGAAATTTAATTAACGCAACTTCCTTATGACCAGAGCAACTCGTATAGGAGAAAAACAAAAACAAATTTTTAAAGCGTAATGTGCAGCGTGGGGCTGGACTGTGTGTGCCTACCTTAGCTTGCTTTGTCATCTTGTATGCCATAAGCCGACCTCAATAAAATCCAAATGACAAAACAGAGTTTCGCAAGTATTTATTATAAGAAATTCTCGTTATTTTCTTTTTGTTTATACTTTTTCTCGTATCAATGAAAGTCATAGCAAAATTTCAACAAAAAATCCTACTAACAATGAAGTTTAACTTGTAAAGAATTAAATAGAAATAAAATATCGAAATGACTATACATAAAAAAAGAAAAACAGCGAAAAGCAAAGAAAAGTCCGTCGAACAAAAGCATGTAAACTTTTTAGCATCAGCAGATAGCGAGTGAGAGAGTTGTAGAAATAGAAAGCAGCCAAGAGCATCAGAAGCATGTGTATGCGACGTATGGCAGCAAAAACTTAAAAGAAACTAACGAAATTTGTACAAAACTCGGCACAAAGCGCACATTGTTTCGTCATACAGACATATTGGAAAAGAAAGTAAACGAGCGGGGGAAAAGGGATAGCGCTCAGGGAAAACAAAATCAAACATGCATGAAAATTTGCTAGACAGGCAGACATTCAAAGTGAATCTGTCAAGTGGAAGTGGTTAATTAGCAGCTTAGGCGGCATTGGGCGCGTGGGCGGTTGCATCGCTAATCGCTTTATGCTTTGATTTCTCGTGGTGATTAGATGGCTTGACTTGGCATACGAATGGAAAATTGTGAGGCAAAAGCAGCAAAATAGCAGGTAGTGTTTTGTTTAGAATAGAGCGAGAGGAACAAATGGGGTCGTAGAAGTAAATAAAAAATATTGGAACAATAAAAAACAAAAGAGGAAAACCTTCACTAATAGTTCGCACGTCTTCTTCTACACTTGCGCACCTAAATTTTACTGACACCGACTTGCATGGTGAAAGAGTCCCATCATATATTGCTTTGCCCAACCTCAAATGAAGAAACAACAAAAGAAAACATGACTGACCACTTTTATTTTCATGCTTGAATTGTTTATAAAATTGCATTTCAGCTTTCGTCTCATTTTGTCTTTTGTTTTCAACTCAATATGTTGTAGAATATGCACATACAGATACAGATACATATTCATTTTATTTTTTCATTTATTTCTTCTTTTTCATTTTATTTCTACTTTAAAGCACAAGAACAACAAAAGCATCACAGCCATTGATTAAGTCAAGCACATGACCCTTGCCACTGAGCGCCCAACTTCTCTTTTCTGCTGCGCTTGCTCTTGCGCCGCCTACTTGCACTTTACCGCTCGAATACTCGACCTAGCTGGAGTTAGTGAAGAGGCCTCACAAGGCAGATGAATACGCGGGTGAGTACGGCGATTCACTTTGATAAGAATGCAACACAAATAACGCCAGCGCAGTACAAAAGGTTTGACTCACACCAACAACAGTAACAATGGCAGCATAGATCGCGAACAGAAAAAACCTTCATAAAGTGCAAATTGAAAATGTCTAAAAGCGGAAATGTGGTTGTCGTTGACGTTGCCGCTGAAGTCATCGTCGTCATCATCTTAAGCTCCAACTACTCGTCGCTCAGCAGCCGCAGCAGCAGCACAACCAAAAGCTTTAAATGAAACCGGAAAGGTAGAGTGAACAGCAACATCAGCAGAGCAACAAAATGAAAATCTGTTTATTTAATAATTTAAGCTAAATCCAGACAATTCATCGTGTGCAAAGCGCGTGTGTTGCTTAAAGCGACACAGTGCTCGACTCGGCTATTTGACACACTTGAAACTAGACGAGCAGCACAACAACAATAACACTCAGTCACTCAACACGTCGTTTAACCGAAAATGTAAGCCACTCGCATAGTAAGTGGATAACGAGGAAATAAATGCAACTCGTACACTTTTGGAATCGAGTGTAAGCCAGCCAGCAGCAGCTGTCTGTGGCTCAGCTGCTACAATGCTGTCGTTGCTTTTGCTGATGCCTGGATTTGCCGCTTCGCTGCGTGTATACGAAAAGCAAGCAAACGGGCCAGGCTGGCTGGTTAGCGAGCAAGCGAGCATTCAACTTCATTCCATGTCGTGTGTGCTTTTGTCGAGCACTTACTACAACAGAGGAGCCTTTATTGCCCAAATGGCCAAAATATCGTTGGCTATACTGCGCGAAAAGCCAACCAACAGCGAAATAACGAACCAACCTATTGGCAAACAGACTGACAGACAGCCAGACAGCGTACCGACCAAGTCCGAAATATATTTGAACTGCAAGAAGAAAGAGCAGAACAACAACAATGACATCAGCGGTGGCACGAACCGCGTCGTTGTCGTCGGCAACAAGAACAATAACAACGACAACAGAAGCAGCAGCAGACAACAGCAATAGCAGCAGCAGCAACAACAAAGAGGTCATTTACTTTCGTTCGTGCTGTGCTGGAAAGAAGACATTTATTTTTGATTCTTTTAAATAGAGATAAAATTGGATATTTCTATTAAAAATCGATTAACGCACACAGAACGAAGAAATGAAAATTAAATGAGGCAGCAACAATCAACAAGCTGTATGTGCAGTTCAATTTGCCTTTTCTTTTGGCTTGTAGAGTTGGCAGCATATTGATTTCCTATAGTGAAAAACTGGGAACTTACTGTAAATCTGACTTTGTCGACGATAAATTTCTCGATTAGCAACTCATCTATCAATTTCGCAACCCGATGGGTAACACTGCGAGTTCTTTTAATGCATTACAATATAAACACTTTGTAAATTTGTGTAATCGATAACTAAAAATTAGGCATCCTATTTGTGACTCGGAATCATTTGAATTTTTTGCAGTAGTGAAGAATTTAAATCAATGTTTATAAGCGCAATCAATCCCTCTTCCGCTTTTGTGTCACTGTAAACTACGTATTCTCATATACAAATTCCTTGCAAGCCATACCTGAACAGTAGAATGCTGAATGTAGTCGTGTATGCCTGAGAAAGAGATGTCAGCGGGATAGAACTCGACAAGTGCATATGTATTTACATAAGTAGCGCTATAAATAGAACACGTGATAGAATATACAAAGACAACACGCACAAGAACAACATGACAAAAGCATTGAAGATAACAAAAAGCACCAGCAGAAATAGAATGAAAAGAAAACGATGAAATAGACTTCAAAAACCACAACAAAAAGAAAAAAACCAACCAAACTGGAAATAAGCGTAAACCAATAGCTGGACTTAACCATTGAAGCGGGAAGGCGGGCGTTAAGTCCGAAAGCATACGACAGCGAAGAAATATGCGCTCAAGGTCGGTCAACGGATTTTTTCGTATTTTTAAGCGCAAAAATAAAAAAAAATAACTGCCAGTTAAGATCAAGATTCTACCACATCGCACACACATATCATAAAAGCACACACATGCACGATCAACACGTACGCAGAATTTACAATACAATTTGCAACAATTTGAATCAGAGAACGGAGCGGAAGCATCGGCGACGCTTGAATTGAAAGTAATTTTCGTGTTTCCTGAGTTTGCGCGTACAAAAAAATGTCGTTGTCGCTTTCTTTTATTTAACGTTAATTTCGTATTTATTCGCGTTTTAATTGAATACGCAGCAGATTTTTACAACAACAATGGCCTGGCTGGGATAATTCAAACAGTAGACGTCTCGCTCTAACGCAAGCGCACCGCGCTAATACACTGTGCGCAGGCAAGCGCAATGTGCGCAAGCGAAAGGTGCTCACAACACAACCAAATTTTCCAAAAGTTTGTGTTTATTTTATAAATTTAACAACTGAAAAAGTCCTTATTTAACTCGAATCGTACTTACTTTGTCTAAACATTTGAGTTCTTCAATGGGATATACCACTTTCTGGCAGCGCGCGCAAGTCTTATTCATATTTGCTTTTTATTTTATTTATTTTTTGTTTGCTTTGTTTTTTCCTAAATTTCAATTCGGAACTTATTTCACAACACACTGATCGTGCAGACTCGAATTAAATGCATACACACAAGCGCAGTTACTTTACTTGTTTATGTCGTACAACGACGTAGCGACTGTTGTGGATTAATTTTTTTGGTAGATGAACAGAATTTTTGTTAATTACTTGCAATTTTTCTAAATGTTGGCACGGCGGCGGACCTTTGGACACAGTTTAAAAATCACACACAAAATACGAATTTCGGTTAGCAAACTAGCATTTTTTCGGATATTTTACTGTCGGTGTTGTTGTTTTGCTGTAGCACAATCGAAAAAAACTTTTTCGTTTGAATGAAATATCAACATCAACTGGTTTTTGATGTAAATTCTTTTTTGAACCTTGTGAGACTTGTTACACTAACAGTTTAATGCTTGTACAATTTCTTATTGGCGATTGAATATTTTTAAAAACACTTTCGAACGCGAATAAACGACTTTAGTTTAAGTTGCCGCGTAAGTACCGTTCGCGTGTAATTCCAACAATGCAATGAAGTGTAGTCGTATAAACAGCAAAAAAGGGCTGCCAGATCTCGCCACAAGCCGCTAAATTGACATCGAATAAGAGAATTCGGCACTAGCAAAGTTGATGCATAACTGTCTCCTTGTGTAAGGGATAGCAAGTACTTAAAAGCTAGTGCGTGAGTGAGAAAGAGTGGTTTCGTGCTCTGCAACTCTATTCCTCTTCAACAATTCTGCAATGCAAAATCTAGTTTTCGTCTGGTCCGATCGAATTCTCTAAGCCCCCACATGCCGACCGATCACTGTGTGATGTGGTGACAGCCCTTACTAAGCTGACTTTCGGTCTGTTCTGGAATGCAACCCAGTGTCAAATATGTTTAATTGGTGATCTCCTGAGGCAACCTATTTTGGAAGTGAAAAAGTCTGAGGTGACGCCATGAATTTACAGTTATTTGTCGTTCTCATTAGAGTCATTTTTATTGTTGACGTCGTCAGAAAATGGCATTTTGGTCTGATTTCCTAATTTTACGCTGTGCAGCACTGTCATAAGTTAAAAAATTCAATTTTCAAAAATGAATTTTTTTAACGGATGTGCGTGTTGTGCAGCGTAAAAATGAAATGAAAAGTGCTCTCATTTCGTGGTTGCAACGACGTTGTCTGAGAAGAGTAGTACTAAGGAGAGAGAGACAAGTACGATTGCTAACACACTTTTAGAGCTGTATTCTCGCTTATACCACATGTGTGAGCAGGCAAGTACGCAGTGTGTTCGTAATATGTTAGAGTGAACCAGCTATAGTAATGCTGCTGTTTTAATACCGATGAACAACAGCCCTGGGATTTCGAATTTGTGGTTAGAAAAAGCCATAAAAATCGTTGAGTTGGCAGCGCCGACAGCGGACAAGGAGCACAACGAGGAATCGCCGATAACTCCAGAAAATGGAGAGAATGGAGGAACGGCGGCTAACCCGCGGAAGAAGAAGAACTCGAATGCGGAGTGCTTTCCCTCTCGGTCGCTCTCTTTCGCGCCCATTGCGCGGTCATGCGTCCAAAATAACGATACGACCGCTCCAAGCCATGGGCGACTGATGACCAAAGACACTAACTGATGACTGCAGGAAGTCGGATTCCAAAAATTTTACCAGCCAAATGGCACGGAAGCCGACTCATGTGATGGTCATCAGCTTGTGTTGTGAGAGATGTGCAGCATTTAACGTTTAACTACTAATGCACGAATGAGGCTAACTTGGCGTGTAATTTCTGGTCACGTTAAAAATAAATAGGAAAGCAGATTTTATTGCAAAAACAAAAAGGGTTCTCATCTTCCAGTGTCATTTTTCAAATAAACGGAATTTTTTGCGGCCGAAAAAAGAAATCTGATACAAATCAACCAATGCCAACTAACGATTTTTACGGTTCACGAGTCTATCCGCATATTCAAAATCCTAAAATCCTGACAGATCCATTTTTCGTATGATACACACAATTGGGACAAAAGTGTTTCATTTCTGTACATGTTTGCCTTCATATCATGATTTTTTTTTATGGATAGTATTGAAATAGTATGTACCTTAATTCAGTTTTCTAAGCGTCAACTGCAGGAGTCTCATAAGTTCATATACAAACCCAAGTTCATCTTAAGAGCCCAATTTAGCAGAAAAATATATGCCCATAATGACAAAGAAAAGGGAATATAAGTGATTATTAATTAAATTATATTAATTATAAAGTATTGAATTGTTTTACAAAGTGGCTTGTTTAGTTTGATTTCGGTTTAAATATATTGCAAATAGTAAGTCCGAATGTATATGTATACAATGCGATTACAAATTACATCATGTGTGTATTGTGAGTGCGGTGTGTGCCTGTATGAATGTACAATTAAACTTAGCTTAACTAACAACAGAAATTAATTAAATTGCATACGTTCGAAACGGTTTTGCGCTATGGAAGCATATAAAAAGTTGTCGAATAGTTTCATAAACCACTCGTCGCTCTCGTACTTCGTACTTTAACTAAAAATATTTTGGCACTGCAAACAAGGATTGTTTGAAAATTAATTCATTAAGCGAAATATTCGTACATATTATTTTTAAAATACACAACAAAAATTATAAAGATAATATAGCAATACACAAAAATAAAAAAAACACAAACAAAAAAAAAATTACTTCATTGCTCAAAATATTGCTCGAAAAATGATTAAACTACTCGTATATTTTCTTTTTTCGTAAGACCAAAATTGTTTTAGTATGCCTTCTAGGCAATTTAAATCGCGTTAATACACCGTTCGGGTATTATTTTCGAAATATCTTTAGTTATTAGATTTTTATTGTTGTTGTCATTTTTGTATACCAAAAATAAGCTCGTTTACAGTCTACTATATTTTTAATATTTTCTTTTTTTTTCTTTTTTGAAGTCATCAATTTTGTAACTTAAACCTAACCACACTTTTTACAAGTTAACATAGAAGTAATATTAAAATAAAAACAAACAGAAAAGAATCGTAGGAGAAGGAGACGTAATATAAGTGTAACTGTAAGCGTTGTGTGTTCCGCCTAAACTAAACCAAAATCCGTGCAGACCGACGCCGACTGTTGGTTATTCTGCTGCTTCTCTTGTGCATTGTTGCTGTTATTTGCAGCTGCCGCCGCCGCTGCTGCTGCAGCAGCCGCCGCTGCCATATTCAACTCGACCAAGGTGTCTATGCTATTCAGACTGACACCCTGCAGTATCTTCTGCGCCGCCAGTGAGGTGAAATTAAACGAAAGATCAGTTAGACTGGGGAAATTGTAGAGTTCTTCATTGCCGCCAGCGACGCCGCATGTGGCGGTCTCTTTGGTGAGACTCAAGCGCCGATCAATGGCCTCCTTCTCAATGGATTTGTCGATGGCCGTGGTACAGTTATTGTCCTTGAGCGTCAGCAGGTTCGGCTCACTGCCTATGGCATTGTGCGACTTCTGCAGCAGATGGGCCAGTTCATCGCTATTGATTGTGGGATTTGAGTTGAGCAGATTGTCGGCTTTCTGTAGGCTGCAAACCGATTCGTAGCAGAGATTCTTCAGATCACAATTGGAATTCATGAGCTTGGCCTGCGTGTCCTTCGAGCTCTTCTCGTAGTAATGCAAATCACCCACGGAGCCAGCAATTTCGAAATCCTGTTTGGCCAGCGCAGCCAGTTTTAGCGGCTTCTCGCTGCTGGGCGAATTCGGCTGAGATTCGTTTTTCAGCACATTGTTCTTGTACACCAGATGATTGCTGGAGGTATGCTGCGCCAGCTGCAAACACAATTTGCGACTATTATTCATGGTCGCGTCATTGTTTGTGTTCTTGGTGTATTTGCTCGGGTCGAAGGCCTCCAACGAGCTTTGCGCACTCTCTTGGGCGAACGTGTGATCCGGCGATGTTTCGCTAATAAAGGATATCGAATCACAAGTCTCCGAATTGGTATCATTCTCGCTGTAGACGCACCCTGGCTTCAAGCCATTGCTTGTGGCTGCCTGCTGTTGCTGTGGCCGATGGTGCTGCGGCTGGTATTGCTGCGTCTGCTGCTGTGGCTGATGGTGATGATGGTGATGGTGATGTTGTTGATTGTACTGCGCTCGCAGCGGCGTGCTCTGCTGCTTGGAAAGTGTCTTCTTGATCACCTCGCCCTTCTCATTCGTCGTTGTCTCATTGTTGATGATGAACACATTCGAGTTCTCCAGCATTTTCCCATTCTCTAGGGTTATGACGCTGCGCACGGGTGAATTCTGCACAAAGATCTTCGTGCTGGGTATCTGGCTCTGACCTGCACTCGAGGTAGTCACCTGCAGCGTGATCGAATTGTTCGAATTCGAGTTGGGCATATTGCTGCCGGCACACGACGTCGTTGCGGATGTTGCTCCGCCGGTTTGGTGGTTTGTGATCTCTTCCAGTATGCGTGAGGGTGTCGATGCACGGTTGCGCTGCGCCTGCTCGGCGGCGCGTGCACGCATCGCCTGGTGGCGCGGTGTGCCTCGTGGCGAGCCATTAAGTACGATTATGGAGCGCGCGTTGCTTGGCTGTACGACCGCCGTGTTCGTCGAACACTGGGAGTCGAGACTAGAGTGTCCGCTCGTTTTGCTAAACGATACCTTGCCGCTGTCGATGCTCGACGGACCCGAGGTGAGCATTGACGTCTTGCCCGACTCGATGCTGGAGGGGCCGCTGCTTTGCAGATGGCTGCGATAGCTGAGCTTGTTGTCCATGTTGGTGTTGGTGCTGCCGTTGACGATGATGCAGCTGCCGTTGGCTGCCTTAAGATTAGATGCACGCGATGGCGATGACTCGAAGATGTGTTTGCCGATGACACTCTTCGCCGCCGTCTTTGGCTGCATGCCATTGATGGCCATGGGCGGTGGCGGCGTGGGCGTGGGGCGCGACAAGGTCGTCGATGAATGATTCATTTTGTGTTTAATGCCGTTGGCTGTGCTGCTGCCGTTGCCGTTGCCGCTCACGTTAGTCACCGTTGACGTGGGTATCGATTGAGTGGAACGCGGCAGCGAGCTGCTGCAGTAGACGGGCGAGCGGCGGCGTATGGGAGAACAGTCGCGTGATGAAATCAGAAACGTCGACTCGCTGGACATATGGCGACGATGACGACGTGGCAGTGTGGACGAGCGTTGACTCAGTTCGGAGCCGTCATAGAAGGTAGAATTGGAGAGTGTGTGTGCGACGGGCATGTCCTGCAAGTTAACGCGTTCAAGCAACTCATATGGGGTATGCGGATGGAGACTTACATGGTCCGTGGTCTGCGTGCCCACGCTGTGCAAGTGCACGGCGCGCGTGTTGAACCACTCAGCAGGCGGGAACTGTGCCGAGTATGTCTCAATCTGCCGTTGCTTGGCACGGCCACTGCGTCGGAACAGACGTGAGAGCAAAGATCCTTTTTCTAGGTGGCAAAGACAGTTGACGTTATTCCTATAGCACCATACTTAGTTGGCTACTTACTTGGTGATGACGAATCTGTGCTTTGATATTCCGAGCTGCTGCTGTCCGTGTTCAGGGTCTGCGCATAAGTCTTCGAGAGGCTTCTGGTCGAAGCGCAACGCTGCAGGCGCTTCGATGAGCCAAACAAACGCAAGCTGTGCCGACGTTCCAAACTGCGTGGCGTGGGAAACGAGGCGCTGCGACGCTTCGCTGCGCGCGGATAAAGTATCTTGTCATTGGGATTACCTGAGAAGCAGGGATGCAAGTTTAGGCTAGTATCGAAGTCAGGCTGCACATGCGTGCATGCAGTTACTCACCGCCGCATATAACGTCTGCCAGATTAGTCTGTATGCATTGGTGCGTAAGGTCGCCATCCCGTTCCGTTGATATCTCGCCGTAGAGCGAGTGCAGCGCCTCGGCGTTTGTCATCAGCATGGTGCGCGCCTCCTGCGGTACGGTCTCATCGCCTTCCTCCAGCTGCTGATAGTTGCTTGTGATGCCATTGCTGCCCACGCCAATGCTGCCATGCTGCTGACGCGGCCGCGAACGACTTCGTCGACGTCTGCATGAGAAGATTGGAAGAAAGGAAAGCTTTGTTTACTGGCCCATTTGGTGACACTGTGTGTGACTGGTTGCTTACTCTGGCGTAAAGATGAAGTAACCCTTCGAGGTCTGATAGATTTTTTGCTCCTGCATTAGTTGGGCCAAGGTGTCGTAGATGACCTCCGTTGCGGGAGGAGTCATGTGCGGAAAGCGGATGCCCAGTTTTGTGCGCACATTCTCGATGGTTGCCGAGTGGCCTTCAGCTGTTAGGTCCATGATTACGTCACAGAGTGCCTCGGGCAGCGGCGTAAATTGTCCTTGAAGTGTTGGCGTCATAATACAATCGTCAATGTCACCTGAAAGACGGCGAAATACAAAAAACAGAGTTAAGCATTGGCAAACAGCAACTTGGCTAAAGCGTACATCGTGCGTCAGTCATTATGTCAATTGTTGACGCTTCTGTTGTTGTTGCTGCAATGTATTGCATCGCTGTTGTTGTGATTTTTGCAATTGTCTGTGCGTGTTTCTACTCAAATATGGTTAATTATCGTTTGTTGTTGTTGTTGCTATTTGAAGTTGCTCCGTTTGACTAAGCTTTTCATTGTTGCTGTTGTTGTTGTGGCTGTTGTTTATATTGTCTTAATTTGGCTTAAAAGACTTGTTCATATTTAAGCTCAAGTCTGTCTGGCTGTCTGTCTGTTGTGTGTGTTTTTTCTCATTCTGGTTTTCAGCTTTTTGGGTGGCCACTGCTCATGAATTTGGCTATTGCTCGACTTATTGGTCTAATTGGCATTTCGATTGTACGCACGCAGCAATGCCAAAAATTTTGATATTGAAAACATTTTAGTTTACTCTTTTGTTTTTGTTTTGTTTTTATTTTTTCTATATAAAAAATGTTATTGAACTGACTTTGCTTTTGCAGGTGAAGGTGAATGTGCCGCCGCTGACAGCATGGGGCTGCCGCGCAATAAACTAAGTTAAAGGCAACGTTTATGTTTTTTTGCTAACAGAAGGCAATGCCAGTCGAAGTAAATGAATTGATCACTAAAGCCTTCTCGTAATAATGTCCCCTTGAAGGCTTTTAAGATTCTACTATATATGTAGAATATAGTCAATCTGAATTTCTAGAATTTCATCGGGTTTCGAACCAAACCAATTATCATTTTAATTCGTATCTAAAGGAGTTTCAGTCATACCGCATCTAAGAGGGGAAGTGACCACGACCATCTTCAAACTGATTCACCAATTATACATAGACAAAACCTTTGAAAGTTTCTTAGACATGGCTTATGGAAACTCTTCCGTAAATATTTTGTTGTTAAAGAGTCGATTGCTTTGCATCACATTGTAACTCCTGCAGCACTTTCAATATTGCATTAACGAGTTTTCCCGCTGGTGCTTCCGATAGCCTGAAGTTCAATTGCTGCTCAACAAATTCACCAAGCAAGAAGCCAGAGTACCTACAGTTGCCTACACTACACTTGTAGTTTATACAAAAAGCAAAAAAATGAAACAGAAAAATGCTTAAATAAGTTGTAAACACTTAAAGAGCCCACGGTTTTTACATAATTTACACAATACTTAATTAAAGTTCCATAGCAGCCGCTAACTGAAGCCAAGCACAGCTAAGGCCAAGTCGAAAAAGCAGCACCAGGAGCCACGCCAGGTGGGAACGGGTGCATGTGCTCCGTTGATCGCAGCTGATGGCGGAAAACCACAAACGCAACAAAGACTTTGAGTTACCATAGCTAAAACAAAACAAAAAAAAAAAAACCTGCCTGTCTCTGAAAGCCAAAGCCAAAACGAAGACGAAACGAAAAAAAAAAACGTTTAGCAGCAACGCCCCCGAGGCAAGGTTTTATTTCCTTTTTCGCTTGCTTTTGTTTTTTTAGATTTTGTTTATAATAAATACAATTCAAAATAGTCGGGGACAAAAAAAAAAAAAAGAAAATAAAATTGCCGCATGCTGCATGCCACATGCCGCTCAGTGTTAATTTCAGCCAAGCCAGGTTAAGCTGAACGCAGTCAAGGCAGGGCAATTGCCTGCACGGAGGAGGCGCATGCACAGCCACACTTGAGGCGCCAATGCAAGCCGCCGCCGGCTGCAAAACGTCCTTGCGGCAATTATATAATTTCTCAGCTTTTTCCATTTTTCTCAACGGGTATTTGAGTGCACATGTGCCGCTTTGATTATTGCATGCATTTATAATTTTCAGCTTTTCATCGTTTTTCATAGC
Source organism: Stegana nigrithorax (assembly GCA_037044495.1). Lineage (NCBI taxonomy): Eukaryota > Metazoa > Arthropoda > Insecta > Diptera > Drosophilidae > Stegana > Stegana nigrithorax. Next base: position 319,672 of record JBAMBQ010005350.1, on the reverse strand, counting down.
CTTCTCTTTATTGTCATTTTTATTGGCTGCATGCAGTGGCTCGTTCTGCTTTGCCTCAGTTCAGCTTAACTTGGCTGCCAGGCATATATGTGTGTTCATATGTGGGCTGCAGTTGCATTGCGACTGTGCGGTGCCGCTTTGCTGGCTGCGAAAGCATATTAAGCGCCTTTCAGCATCAATCATAATTAACTGCTCGCTTGGCATGGCTCGGCGCGCGGCTGCCGGGTGGCTGCCTGAGTCCGCCGGTGGGTGGGTTATCGAAATGCATAACGCCGTTTAGCGTCTAAACAACTTGTCTCGTGCATCCTGCGCACTCAGTTACTCAGTTACTTTCACATATGGCTTATTAATTGCTTAAAGACAAGCGCCGCAACAGCTTCGGCGCATATACAGGCGAGGGCTGCGCGCAAGCTTCGCGATCTGTGTAGAAAGTGAACATCGTAATTATTTTTGGATCATCATGGAGGCCGGAATAAACAGATGACGGTATATATTTTCTTGACATCTAGTTTCTGTTGCATTCCATTTTGAAGAGATTGTGGCTTTGTTGTCTTTAGAAATTTCTAAACTATTTGCATGTTTTTCCTTGCTGCCCACGGTAGGTGCAAGTAAGATATCGGCATTGCCCAGTGAAGTTGCTTCAAAAGCATGTTAATGTTTGTGCCAATAATAATGTTTTTCTTTGGTGTCAGTACCGTTATGCTCTGTAGTTTGCTAACGTATACATCGTGCCTAGTTTTATGAGCATGATTTGATGTATTTTCACAACTATACCCGGAGGCAAACACTTTGACATGAGGGTCAAGAAAAGAAAATCAAAACAAATCATGAAAAATCCTATGAAGACAATTAAGAAGCAAAATGTAATCAAAATAGAAAAATACTGATAAAAAAAAAAAACAATATTAAAAATTTTGCCATGAACTGCAGTATACAGGATTGTAAGCGAGAAACTAGGACTAGGCTAGATTTGCTTCAAGATTTTTGCCATATTTAAATTGCTTTGGCCAGCGGCTCTGTTGCCAACTTTTACTTTTGTTTGCGCAGAGGCTCACGTTGTTGCGGTTGCTGCTATTTTTATTGTGTGTAAATCAGTTATGTTACTGGCAACAACAACATCAACAACAATTTTAAGTATATGTTAAAAAATCGTTGCATATTTTCCGTTTTCCATTTTTATTTTTTTTTTTTAGGTATTTGTATTTTCTTTGTAGGCCTGCAGCAGGCGCACAAACTGCAACTTCCTTCTAAACGAAAAAAAAAGTTTGTTTTTTTTTTTTGCCAAAGGTTCCAAATTTTTTTCCTTTTTATTCGTTGACTGCATATTGCCACCTCTACCGTTATTGTTGTTGTTGTGTGCTGTGAACTGTGTACTGTGTATTTTGTGTTGTTATTGTTATTTTCCAATTTGAAATGCTCGCAACATTTCATTTTTCGCTATTGAATGCTACAAGATGATGTGTTTTGAGCCAATGGCAACGTGTGGCAGCAACAACAGCAACAACAGCAGCAGCAGCAGCAGCAACAGCTCAGTTCAGTTGGCAACATTAAAGTGTGCAACGATGTTTGAAACATTTTTTATTTGCCGTCGTTTATGATGTTGTTGTTGTTAATGTTGTTGTCGGCTATGCCATTGTAAAGTTTAAAGTTAGTAATTGTAAATGATTTTTTTGTACTTCAAAGGAGGTTTGACCAATTTCTATGTTTGGCTTTTCGACATTTTCCAGCGTCATCATCGTGATCGTCATCATCATCATCATCATCATCATCATCGTGGTAATCGTCGTCATCGCCTCTATCGTCGTTGATGTTCTTCTTTTTTTTCTCCTACTTTTCTTGTATGCACTGCACGCCCGCCCGCTTCATTTTGCAATTTCGCGTGTGCGACTAACGAAAAACGCTTTGAGCGCTTGACCTTAACCTCCTCCACTTAGAGCAGCGTGCACACTCTCTGCGCGTTTATGTGTTCGCGGCGGCAACAGTCGTGTCTGGCAGCTCAAAGAGCTTTTCTTCGTTTGCCGTTTGCTGTCTGCCGTTTGCCGTTTGGCGTTTGGCGTTTGCACTGTAGAAAACTCCCACGATTTCTAAAATTTAAAAGCAACGCGAGTAATCTTTAGCTGGAGCGTTGTTGTTATGCGGCGGCGCTGTAAATTTATTTATGAATTGTAAATTTGCATTTAAATGATGCGAAATAATGCAGAGAAAAGTTGCGGAACACAAGCGAGTTTAGCGTTCGGGCATTGTTTCTCAAAAAACCCGAGAAAAAATGTTTCTAAATTTTTTTTTACTATTTATTTTTTGTTTTTATTATTATAGTCTTTTGCTCATTTAGTTTGACATGCTTTCTTTCTTTCGCTTAATGAAATGGGTATTCCAAATGTCCACGAGGCGTGCATTCGCACCTTGAGTTGGCTAACAAATGCATGTTGAGCCACAATAGTAGTTTCGCAATAACAACAAAAACAGCAAATAGCCGTCGACATTTCCAGCCAATCAATGTGGCTGCGCATAAACAACGAAACCATTACCTGACACACAAATCTCATGGTGCCAGCCAATTGCTGACAGCGCACAGGACACTGAACACTCACTGACAGCTGCAAGCGCATACGCAGCAATCATAGTCAAAGTCATCAAAGTGGCCACTTCTGATGAGACTCTTTCGTAAATAATAGTTGTCTTCTTTTGCTTTTGCTAGGTTCACGGTCGGTAATTTAAAAAAAAAAATACATATTACTTTGGCAGCTAAGGTCGTAAAAAGCTAATTGATGAAACTTTTAGTGCTCTTCAAAAGTCTTTAAAATTGATGGCTTTTTGATAGATAAATTTTCAAATTTATTTGAATGTGAAATAACATATAAGTAATCAGTGTTAAATATGCAATATAACATATTTTTCCTTTTTTTTTTATCATTTCTGTAAAAGTTGACATTTAATGCGACTTAATTATAAATCTGGTTAGTGTTTTTTCATTTTAATAAAAAAAAAAAAAAACAAAATAAATAACTAAAGAGGCAACCTTGCGCTGACAAGTGTTGAAGTAAGCTTGCTAATGCTTTGCAACATTTTTTTCAAGGATGTTGTTGAGAAAAATCTAAATACAAAAGGAGGCGCTTCAAGTGCCGCAAGCCATGATGTAACATTTCACAAAATGCACAACAACAATTGGCTTAGCAAGCGCACAACAACGACACACCATACCTTGGCAACATGCATGTGTACATACATATGTACACGTATGTATGTACATGCATTCATATCGTATGCAAGGGGAAAACGAGCAACAGGCAACAAACAACAAACAACAGGCAAACGACGGGCAACATGTCACATGAAGGCTGCAACAGGCGACGACAGGGCAGAGCACATCACTTGTTGCTTAGTTGGCATTTGTTATTGTTGTTGTTGTTGTTATTGTTATTTGCTTGTTTTGTTGACTGTTATATATTTAAATATTGTTTGGCATGTTGCTGCACATTGCTGATGTCGGCAGAGTGCAAAATTGCATTATTAAGCTTTTCAAAAATTTCCCACCAACGCGGCGTTTTCCGCTGCTGCTGCTGTTGCTGCTGCTGCTTATAACTAGAGTGAAAGTGTTGCTGCGAATGCATGTAAAATGTTATTGTTGTTGGTGTGGTTGTTGATGTTGTTGTTGTGAATGCATCGCGTAAGTCGTTGTTGCCAACGGACACGTATCCTTGTTCAATCAAAATCAAACCAAAGACCAAAACGAACCACGAAAATAGTTTTTTGCCGAATGTTCATTTTTTTTTTTCTTGCGGCGTTGGAGTCAAGTGCTGCATTTCTTAAAGGTTGTTGCTGGTTGTTGTTGTTGTTGTTGTTCGTGTGATGTTTGTTGTTTATGTGTTGCCGTCGCATAAGCAGCACACTTTTATGCAAATGAAAAATGCTTGCCATGATGTGATGCAATTGCCACTAGTAACAATCTTGATGTATGATTTTCCATTGGCCAAAGTAATTTTTTTCGTATTTATTTCGTATTTTGGTCTTTTTTCACATTTTCACATTTTCAGATTTTCGCGTTTTGTGCATTGTTTGCACTTCGCAGCGTCTGGCTGTGGCGGCAACTTGCGTTGAAAATAAAAATAATCAATAATTTTCAACTACCGCATTTAATTTATTATTATTTTGAAGTCTCTGTTGTTGTTGTATTCGTTGTTTTTGATTTTATTAGCGCGATTGTGCATAGACAGTAAACGGCTAAAGTCAAAAAAACAAAGTAAATAAATTAACACTTCCTTAAACGATAAGGTAAACGCATAACAAAACTTTTTTTTTTATTTGGCTATTATTAGTTGTGCCAAAATAAAAACCAAAAAACCAATAACAACAACAACAGCAGTAGCAGCAAAGACATATAGCAACAATAGAAGACAACTATGAAAATCGTTTCCTTTTCTATTCACTTTGGTTTGCTGTACTGTAATTGATAATGAGCAGTTTTTATTGTGAGCGCACGCAGCATCGCAGCACAGCGCGCACCTAATCCACGCTTAGCCGCTTTTTGACCAAACGACCACCAGCGGATAAGCGGCAATGAAAAACAACTCGGAAAAAAAATATCAACAACAACAACATTAGACAGCCCGCAAACAAACCCAGCTAAAACGATAATTTTAACGCTTATTTGTTCATTTATTAATTTTTTATAATTTTGGTTTAAATGCGCACAAATTGCCACGAAGGAAACATTAAAAAATTGAGCGCTTTACTCTTTAGACGTAAAGATAAGTGCCAAAGCAGTCGTATGAAAAATTGCTTTGTCGAATTTAGGGAATAGCTTAGCCAAAGTCTGTGCCCCTGTAATTAACTTTACTGCAAAAATAATTGATTATTGCTGTCAGTTTTGTTAATTTTCGAGGCTTATAATTGTGGCTACATAAGAAGTTGTTGTAGCACTGTACCCGACTTTAGTGGCCAATAATATGCACGAAGACTGTCTTAGGCTCAGTTGAAAGTTTGCCAAAAATTGCGGCCTTAAACTGTGCTCATTAAGTTGGACTGTGTTTACGGTAAGTCGCCAGTTTTAATGTTTTTCATAAACAACAATACTCAAAGTTTAATTTTATACATTTGTTACAATGACTGTGTTGGCCAGACATTTCGTATAAGTGACCATCATAAACGGATAACAAGAATGGCATTGAAAGTGCGTACCACATGCGGCGAATGACAGTCGTTATAAGTATGTGTATACACATAGCTGCGGCTTGTATAAGCGTAAAACAAAGCGAAAGTCCTCTTTATGTTGTACTTAATGTGGCATACGGGTCTGCAAATAGGTTGTGTCGTATTCTATTATCTGAGTTTTTCAAAAAATTATGAAGAATCTATAATTGATAGGGATAACAATAGAAACTGCGAAATATTTTTGGTATTTACTATATGATTGTTAAAAATTGATCATAGTGAAAAAACTCAACAACCGAAAGCTCAGTTTTACAATAGATAAAATCCTGGACATCGAAGCAGCCATTAAAATCTTAAACAAACAAAAGAGAAAAATAAATACAACAAACATCCGCGCGAATTGAAAGGTTTATCACATTCAATACATAATAATTTAAACATTTTACTGTGCATACAAATGGCATGATAATAGATACTCGGCGATAGAGTAAAAAAAGCGAATATAATAGAATAGCAGTGCACAGGTGTAACAGGTGGGCGGACAGGTGAGCCAGGCAACAAATCAAAGCGAAGAAAAGCAAACCAAACAAATCGAAATGAAATGAAAGTGAAATGAAGGCTGGCAACGCAAACTAGTTGGGCGTTAAAGCTGCGGCGCCACGAACGCACAAAAATGGAAACGCCAACTACAAACAACAACAACAACAATAACAACAACAACAGCAAACAACAGCTACAGCAGCTTACAAGAAAGCGCACAGCTAACAAGTGCACACCACACACACGCTGAAGTAGCATTGTGTAGTGTAAGGCAAGCAACATTTCTAAAACGCCCAAAAGTGTGGCGCGTGTGCAAGATCAAGTGTCGATGATACGTATGCTGGTACAAAGTGAGCAAGACACGCCTTTGCTCAGTTGCTGTTGTTGTTGTTGATGTTGTAACCTTCTTTTAGCAAGCAAAAGAGCAAAAGAAACAAATACTCAAAACAATTTAAAACAATAATATCAAAATGCATTAATATGACTCAATCAATTTAAACACACTACACTACTCTACACTACACTACACTACACTAGAGTAAACCAATAAAAAACAAATCGCTTTTGTTTATCGGATTTATTGATCTGTGCCTGCGCTCAATAAACGCTCATATAAATTAATTCCGTTTTTCATTTGGAGCACTTTTTAAGTTGTTTAGATGAAAATAAATGACTGTCATGTGCCATGACAAGAGCCAAGCCAAGCCAGCGAGACTTCAAATGCGACTTTCGAGCCAACCTCGTGCGATGCACACTTGCTCACTCACTCTAATGCACACATGTATGTGCAGTGCATACATATACACAATGCAAAATGGCAAATGCGATCTTTCGGCGTCCTACTACGTGACAAAAACTCCTACATCGATGCAAAAACAAAAGTCACAACAAAAACACAAAGTCACAAAATCACAAACAACAAATGCCAACAGCCGACGAAGAAAACAAAAAATTAATGAAGTGACAATCTTTAAAAATTGTTTAACAATCGCGTTGGATGCTTGTTCGCTCGTTCGTCTGTTCGTTGGTTCGTTCGTCTGTTCGTTCGTTCGCTTGCACGTTTGTTTGTTGTTTATATGAGTGGCGCGTTATTGTTGTTGTGTTTTTTGCCTGCGTTGCAGTTATTTACTTTTCTTTGTAGTTAAAATGAAAGTGGTTAATTTACATTAGACAAGCAAACATTTGTTCAACTAATTGAATCATTTGTTGAACTGTTTGTTGCTTACTTGCTTGCTTAGTTTTTATTTCTGATTTTTATTTTATTTTTTTTTTCGGTTTTTCTTTGGTCTGCTTTTGTGCTAGGGTATTTTAGTACTAATAATTTGTTTAATCGCCATGAAATATTGCATTATGTAAATGGCACGACGAAAAACATGCCACAAAAGCTCGCCATCCACAATGGCTGTGTAGGCGGGTGGCAATAAAAATTAATTAGAAATTGAAATCAGCTATTCTGCAAAGCACGAGTTTACGTTTGATCAGTCGGAGAAATGATATGTATAAGGTTTAGTCATGTATGTCTTTGTCTGTTGCTTGCTCTAATGCGGGTGGATTTAATATTCGATATTATAAATAGTATATAAAAGCTTTGTCTTCACATTGATTTCTTGCTGTTATCATAATTTTAAAAAACATTTAATTAAACTTTGAATTACGCAATAATTTGTAAACTTCATTCGAACCATGCCAAAGCCACACATCGAAACTGTGACACTTCTAAAGCTGCTGGTCATAGTCCTTTTTGTTTTGTTTTAGTTTTTTTTTTATATTTATTTCCGTTTTGATTGATCTGAGTTTACATAATGGCTTTCATTGCACGATGTGACACAAATAACCAAAAATGCACAAAAGGTTCAAAATACACAGAAAAAAAAAAGAAGAAGAAGAAAAAAAAAAGAAATTTGAAAAGAGTTTAACTATGCTGTTTTGGCGATTTCAATTTTAAACTGCCCCCGAGTGCCAAAACTTTACATAAGCGCCCAAAATTTGTATATTGTATATGAGCCAAGCGCCAAAAGTTGTAATAAAAACTAAAAAATTGTTCAACATAATCACGATTTGTTGTCGTTTTCGTTTTGATTCGCCGTTGTTTGTTTGTTGTTTCGCTTTTTGTGGCTAAAATATTCACGCTTTGGACATATTTTTTCGCTAGCTAATTGTTTCCGTCGGTTAATAAAAATATTTTAGACCAATAACAAATTGAAAACAAGGCGTTCGGTAATCACCACAGACTATGTAAGTGTGCCTGCGCGCCTTCCCGCAGCCCACTTGGCGCATGCTGCCGCCAACTAAATGAGACCTGGTCTCAGTTTAGGCAACTTTTTGCACTTTTTCGTGTGCACGCTTGCTCTTTTTGTTTCCTTTTGCGTCGTGCTGCAGCCGGCCACTAGATGAAAATGCAAATTGACATTTACGTTGTTGCAACATGAAATCAACAACATCACACAGCGCACGGCAAGGACAAATACAGACAAACACGCTACACAGCGTACAGTGTAGCCTGGCGTCGCTGTCACACGCTGGCGACACTTTGGCAATGTTAAAGTTCAATGAAAATAACTATACCTCGTTGCAGCACTCTGCTGGCTAATAAAAGCCATATTCGTATGCATGCAACTTGCGACTGTTGCACGAGTAAGCGCCGCAAAAGTTGCCGTCCAAGATTCGAGATGTGCGCAAAAGCAAATATGTATTTTGGAGTCTATAGAAAGACAAAAAAAAAACAAGTATACGACGCAATGAAGTAATTTTTTTTTTTTCGGGTTTTTATTTGCTAGACCACATTGAGCGGCCTTATGGCTTCCCTGCAGGCTGACTGACTTTGCGCGCACTCCCATCGGCCTCATGCACTGCCTTTGAGGCATGGGTGCATGCCCAGTGTAGTGTTGTGTGCAATTTTATTGCAAATCCGTGCGATTTTATTTTACAAATGCGAATGCGTTTTTCTTGTTATTGTTACTTTGCCAGAGTAAGTGCTTTTGTTATCATTGTTATTGTTGTTGTTGCAGTTGTTGGCATTGCTGTGGCAGCTCTTTTTGTTGGCGTTGTTGCAGTTATTGTTGTCAAACAGAAAATCCGCATTATTATCTGATAAATGTCTGTCATAAACGCAAACGTAAACGAAAATCGTGCAAAAGCAGCAAAAAATATTTTTCCGCTTTTCGTTTGGAAGTTTCTGTTCAGTTTCCAAACTTCACAAGTTTCTATGGTTTCGGTTTCGGCTTCGGTTCACTTTGCCGTACACTTAAGCTCCTGCTATGTAGAATGCTTGTGATGTTGTTTTTGTTGTTGTTTGTGTGTTTCATTCATGCCATTTATTTTGGATTTTCTCATGTATTAATGGGCGCCAGTTGTTGATTTCCCTTTGCAAATGCGAACATGAAACTTCATTTTAGCCAATTTAGCATTTCGCACGCGCAAATTTCAATATGAAATTAAATTTTTGGTTTCAGTATAAAAAGGCAATATGCAGACTATATAACTGCAATCCTCACTTTAAAAGTTTTACCGGCAGTTTTGGGCATTAATTGATAGTTAAATTTTAACGCTTGTCTTATTGCGAATTAATTAACAGTTTCCTGATTTTGCTTTGGTGTTAATTGATAGTTAAAAATATTTATTCATTAACATTTATATTTTAAAAAATATTTATTGTCCATAGGATAATTGTATACAACTGGCAGTAAATTTTAACTGCCCTTGAGTATTTAGAAATTTAATTACAGCCAATTTATACATGAATTTCATTAACAGTTTAAATATATTTTGGCTCCTCACATTTTTAGAGAAATAAAAGGTACAGCACCAAAATTTTTTTTTCATTCAACATTGTTTTTTTTTTTTACTAAATTCACATTCACAAGTTTCAATTTAAGGAACGTTTATTTAGTGAGTACTTTAAAAAAACTTTGTTTTTTATTTCGCTGTTCTCGAAAAATCATTCCGCTGCAAATTGCTACAAAGCGTTGACTCTAATATTCTATACGAAAACTATTAAGCCCATTTTATAAAGATTGACCTCATCAACTTGTTGAAAACCAGAAAACAAAAAGAAAATAGAAACTGTGCAAAACGTTGTAAGCAACGATTTAAGAACTCACTCGACTTAAACGGATTTCATCAGGCAATAATAAGAACAATAAAATTACGATAATCGCTTACGGTGCTTGGCGGTGGCGAAGCTAGTAGCGTTAACAGCCACAATAACAACAACAACAACAATAAAAGGAGCAAAGCATGACGCTTATGTTCAACGAAGCATGATGAACTTGCAACATTTATGGAATTATTCTTACAAAAATGAATTGTCAAATGTACAAACTCATGTTGCTCGCTCTGCTGTCCGCAAGATTTCCGGATCTTCGCTTGTTTGCTCAATTTCTTTTTGGGTTTTGGTATATTTGCTCTTACTGCTCTGTTTGGCTGCACCAATTTCATGAGCTCCACACAGGCTGATAACCTTTCATGACGTACATTACACGCAGAAATTACGAAAAGAACTGTAAATGACTTCAAGTGTGCCGCTTAATGAAAATCTTCATTTAGAAGTCAGCACTGTCAGCTACATGCAAGTCTTCTAGTTGTGGGTGCGTTGTCGATTCTCACATCACATCGGTTGTAAAATGCTGATGATGATGACGCATGTTAACGGTTCAAATAAATTACATGTCAATCAGCGTTTGGAAACGGCCCAAAATAATTGATTTTATTTGGAGCATGTTCAAACTAAATTGGTCAAAAATAATCAGTTAATTTGTTTGGTGTTTGTATGGTTTCGTTAATATTTGGAAGGTACGTTTGTTTATTTTTTCGCTGTTTGTTTTGCATTTGCTTAAGCCAATAAATATAATAAAAGCCGGTTGAGGACAGCAGCTATAAAATTGCAAATTAAACATACACGAAAATAAACAATTAAATAAAAATTAATCATACGCACCGTGTATGCCTCCTCTAACATAAAACAATTTAAGCTTAGCTTGCAGAAAATAAAAAGCACTCGTAAAAATCAAATTGAAAAACTAAAATTAACTACTTCCTGACTTGGCGCTTTTTGACTTTTTGTTTCTTGCTAAATAAAAGGCGAAACTGTCACAATGTATTAGGCATCACAGCAACTGTTGCACATGTGTGGCTAAAAATCATTTCATTACTTTTCACAGATCTTAAAATCATTATTAGTCAAGCTTAATAAATGTAGAAACTTGCATGCATTTTTAATGCACAAGTTGGCGCACTTTGAAAATTGCAATGAAATGAAACAATTTGCAATAAATAAAATTAATTTATGCATTTCAATGTGAATCTTGTGCGATTTCATTGGTAAACAATTGTATTAAATGAGCCATAAAATGATTGGCAACATGTTTCAATCAAGCACAACGATGTCATGTCAGCGATGGCCGCATGCAGCATTATGCCAACAATGAAAACAACATGCGCAACAACAGCGCACAATACGTTGCTGCTCCGAGGCAGTGCTTATGCACTCATTGACTTCATCGATTATTGTATTTTGTTTCATTGTGATTTGTTAATGAGTGAAAGATTAAATTACCGAGCCATTATAAGCCAATGGCCAACAGGCAAATATTTAGTTTTTTTTCTTGTTACCCATGACGTCTACGTACGACTCAGAGCTCAGAGCTACAACGTGTGAAAATGCAATTGTGGCTTCAAGTTTCTCCCTGAGTAACATATATGAGTTCTTCTTCTTATTAATTATTATATTTTTAAGTAACTAGCAAGTCCGCTTCGTGTGCTGCGACGCATTTTTTTTTAGATTTTTGTTTGCAGCTAATTATCTTAATAGTAGAAATCTTCCCCGGCATTTAAATGTAAACCATACGTGCCGGCCAAATTCAAAGGGAATTTCGACTGCCGCCTTATACAAAGTCAGTAGGGTAGTCTCGGCGTTAGGTTAGTCAGTGTTTGAGCGAGCGAATAGCAAGTAACTGAATTGGCATTTGCGAGTTTTCCTTATATATGAGGTCTGGCACCGCCCACCCAATTTTTTTATAACAAAAAGGCTTTTTGCTAAACGTCGAGGCAGTGAAAAATTACCGATTGCTTAAAAATCTTCTTCTAGGTACTAAACCACATGGAACACAGATGAATTCATCATATTACATTTTTGTGGTGACCGTTTTATTTTCAACTTGCTAATATTTTTTTAATACACACATACAAACATATGAGTTTCTCTATTATTATTAGACAAAAGAAAAACAATTTTTTCTTGAGCGCCCTATTACTTTTCTCGTTATTTTCAATTTAAGTTTTCTACTGCTGAAAAGTGGCTGAGATTTTGCTTCTTTTATGCATTTTACTGCGCTTTTGTGTTGGCCTAAAGATTTTGCTGTCATTGTTGTTGTTGTTGTTACTATTATGCTATTGTGGTTGTCTTTGAGGTAGTCATGTGAGCGCATGATTTTCAGAAAGCTTTGCGTTGCCATTTGTTGTCGATTTTTTCACTAGTTTTTATTGTGTTTTTTTTTTGCAGCAGATTGTTGCCGCCTAATTGAGCGAGAAATTGTGGCTGATTGATTGTTTTCAAAGTGTTTGTTGCTTTTACTGTTGCTGTTATTGTGTTTGTTTCCATGCAATTTCGTTTGTATTATTGTTTTTCTTCTTCTTATTTTCGGCCAATTTGCGACATTTAAATGTTATTGTTGTTATTGGGCTACAAACTAATATTTGAAAAAAGAAGCTTGTTGCTCATGCATTGCTATAAGTAACTTGACTAATTGCTTACTTTTTTGGTTTTGCATTTATTTTTATATCACATATTTAATTTATAATGATGACTAATATTTATTGACAATAAGTGACTGAAAATACCTAAACCAATAATTTTCATAATGTGGTTTATTATAAGGAGATCAACTAATTTATTTAATTTAATAATTTTATTAATTAAATATACCAAATTCGCTTCCGAAAATTAATTACAATTTGAAAATATAGTTAATTTTGTATGAAAAAACAATGTTCGACAAATGTTCTCTCTACACTGCCAAATAAAAGTTGACCACATAGGGTATGCTAAATTCATGGCCACTACTGTATGCTTGCACGTAATTAATAGTAGAATGCACTGCAGTCTTAGTCGCTCCATTGCCGCCGTTTCGCCTGCTTACAAATGGAATTGTCATGTTTATGGTAATTTGGAGTTAATGGTTTTCGCCTCATTGAAAAAGTTAATTAGCAAATAGGCTTGCATGCGCACATTTATTTGCCATAGCCGGTGCACATTTGTGCGCTTATAGGAAAAACAAAGTAATATCGTAATAACTTGTGTGATTTTAGCAAACAGCAAAAAGTATAAAAGTCACTTTGGTCTTTAGAGCAAAAAATGCAAACAATGATGTCGCTTGTGGTCGAACACATTTATTTTAAAGCACTGCTGCTGTAGGGTGGTCCAGGCCAAAAACAGAAGACAGACGACAGCGACAACCGACAACCGACAACGACGAAGAGTAAACAAACTCGCAGACGACAAAAAGTTCAATTAGATTTTAATCACCTCAACAGCTGTCAATGAATGTCGCCTGTTACGGCAGCCACTTCTGCAGTGGCATAAACAGAAAATGTATAAAATAAAATAAAAGAAAAAAAAGATCGATGGAAAAAAAAACAGAGCGCCAAAGCAGGTTTCCTTTCAATATGTTTTCAGGTGAAATTTTCACAATTTTTATTTTTCGCAATATCTTAGCTTGGCTTTTTTTTTGGCAAATTTTGTTTCTCGTTTCTTTTTTTTTATATTTTTTTTGCTTTGCTTTTGTCGTCTTCACAATTGTCGTCGTTGGCGCCTAATAAGCACGCATACTTGCAGCATAGTAAAAAAAACAAAATTGTGGACAGATTTGAAAAAAAAAGAAACAAAAACGTTCGTTGAAGCAGTTTAATGATATACACATCCGTTGGATGTGAGCCCAAATGAATTTCCCAAAGTTTTCGCACAGACCACGCTGGACGCATGTCTGCCTTTATACTTATTATACTAGTAATGACCGTTTGCGTCGCTTAGCGAAAGAAAAATTTAGCATAGCAATCAGCAAAGTGTTAACAGCATGCGTAAACGGAATTGCAAGAAAGAGAAAAAGAATGAATAAGCAAATGAGTGCTAATGTGCTTTGCTCTCGAAAAAATAGGTATCATGCCTCGCTGCCAAGCAAAAAGAGCTTAAGCGAACTTTTTCTGGCTTTGTGTATGGATTACGAAATATTTGAAACCGTGATCCCATCTGTGTTCATGAACTAATTGCGACGCTTAATAAAAAAGGTAAATAAAAAAGATCATATAGACAGATTGAGAAATGATACGTAAACAAAAATAGAAACACGACTAATAATCATTTTAATAATGTGAACGAAAAGCCAAGACACGTTGCAGGCTTAATTGGTGACTTGAAATTGTATTTTGCGCCTGACTTTTGCCAGTCGGTTTGCCAAATGCCATTCGCTTGGCCGCGGTCCGAGCCAAGTTCAAACGCCAAATGGCAAATGCCAACAGATACGCGCCGAGTTTATAAAATCAAAGATTATTAATTTCCAATCCCGAAAATGGTCAGCAGCCGGCGACCAAGCATTTATCAATGCGTGCACATGGCGGCAAATGAAGTGAAGTGCATGAAGCGAAGTTCAAATGTTGCCAGTCAAGTCGTGAACGTCACCTTCGCTTCGATGATGCCACGCATTTTGTATTTTTGGCTTGGGTTTCCCGTGCAAGTGGCGTTTGCTTGTGTTGGTCGCAAACACAGGTGTGCATTTAATTGACAGTTAACTTGTCGCTTTTGTAGCGCGCTTCGCACGCTTCGCATTGAATCGATCATTGTTTACACATGATTCCCCTTCATTGTCGTGTCGTGCTTGTAATTATAAACGATTGTATCGGACGGATCGAAGCTGCGTTTGATATAATAACTGTCTTGCATCAGCGTCACACTTTCCCCCTCGCTGCAGCTATAGAAGGCCAACGACTCATTCGAACTATCCTCCACGAAGTTTTTACCTTTTAGAAACAGTAATAGTGCATCCTCGGATGTGGGCATGTCGATTCTCTCAAATTCTTTCTCCGCATTGTCATCGGTATTGTCTCGCTGACTGGGTGTCGCTAAGGACATGAGCTTGCGATCGCGTTCCGTATACTCTACACGACAGTCAGGTTCAGGCAGTGCACTGGATTGCGCTGGACTGTGACCCAAACACATGTAGCTGACTGTGCTTTGTGCTGCTGCTGTCGCCTCCATTCTGCTTGGCCCCTTGTCGTAGTTGTACTCGATGAGTCCGATCGGCATTGTGCGCAGCAAACCAAATTTTGGCACGTTCGTGCTATTTCTGAGCATCGCTTTCAACTGTGTCAAGTGCTGACAATTCCCATCGACTGTGCCGCCACTTACGCGTTCCTGGAACAAGTCCATTGGCGAAGGAAATCGTTTGCACTCACCTCGCATGGACTGCATGCCAAGTGATTCTTCTATTTCACGCGTCGCTCTGGCCAGTATGAGCCAAATAGAATCATTGGGATCACCTTGCTGCTCTAGGTGGATACACTGCTCCTCAAACATTAGCCAACGCAGTTCATTAAGTTTACGCCAACGTTCGTACTTAGCTTTGTCTTCCTCTTCTAGCTGTTTGGCGTGTCTCGATTCTAGCAGCTTGCACTGCAGCTCTTGCGCGCTCATTGTCTGCAGGCTAATGGGTGACACGTCGAGGTAACGTGACCAATACAATAAATTAAGCTTTCTCAATTCTTTGGCATTTTCTTCAAATGTTTTATGCTGTAAGTTTTGAAGTTTATGTTGCTCGGAACTTGTTTGGTTATTACTGCTGTTGGCAGTTTTTTGTATTGCCATTGGCTTTTGTGTGAAATGTACATGATGATGGTTAGCCATGTTAGTGAATTGGCCAGAAAACTAAATTTTCTAAACTAAAATTTTTAAAGACATCGAACGGGAATTTTGACAGAAACTGAACAGCCGCAATGTTTATGTAATAAATGTAAGAGTAGAAGTCGGATCAGTCTTTACTGTCGGCATTAAATGCGTTCGAGTGAATTTCCTTCAAATAATGGCAACTGAACCATTAAATCATTTCCCTAATGCTGTCGACCATGGTTACCTTCCCCACTTCTTTAACTTCCTTAATTAATGTTTTCGTAGGGTTGTGGCAATTTTTACTATTAATTTGCTGATCACAATATTTTGTACTTACCCATGGAACTGATGACGTACGTAGCCGGCGGCTTGAGCACACTACGCGCGAATGCGCCGCGTAACACCTCGAGTGCGCATGGCTCTGCGGTGACTAACAGCATGCCCGGCGCTACATGGCCGGCATACTTCAGCGCACGCGTTGCTGCGGTCAACGGACCATTCCACCAACATTGCGCATTGGCAGCAAGAAAGTTCTGCAAAAATAAATAAGAAAAAAAGAAAAAAGGTAAACATTGTTGTGCTCAAAGCTGCGTTCAGTTGAGTTAAGTGAGAAATAAACTTAACTAATGGCAGCCCATTTAGACATGTGGATAATAAGCGCAAAGCAATTGAGTGCCTAATGGCCGCTTGCCAATAATGTGACTAATGCGGCCAATGTGGCAACGTGTGGAGTCGCTTTTAGTTGTCTGCCTGACACACAGTTTGACAGGCAGGCAGGCGGGCATGCAAGCGGGCAGGCAGGTAGTGCTGCTGTATTAGAAGTAATCAGCATTAGCAGCAGCTTGTTGGCTACTTAATTGGTAAATTACAATATTTATAAACAACGGGGCGTGTGCTAATTATGCAAAAAAAACAACACAAGAATCAACAGAAACAGCACAAATAGCAACTAACAACAAAACCGGCAATCAAATGAAATCTGCTGCTGGCAGGCAATGTTGCTGTCAGTGCTGCCAGCGTTGCCAGCCAGGCAGACAAGCAGCCAGGCAGGTTGGCAGGCAGGTAGGCAGGCAGGCTGGCAGTCAGAGTCAGAGTCAGAGGCAAATGGCAGCAGTTAGAAGGTAGCAAGTGACATAATTAGACAAACTCTGGCGGCCGCGTCGAACTGCACAAGTCGCAACGCGTTAAATTTCTGTAATGCACAACGTTGCTGCGGTTTTAATCGCCATGGCTACAGCGTCACTAATCCCAATACACAAAACAATTTCGCAGCGTTAAAACAGTCAATCAAAACAATTTAGCGAGTGATTGACTGATTGAATGAGTGAGCGCTTGAATGCTTGAGCATTCAACTGTGTTGTGGTTGTTGTTGTTGTTCGTACATTAATGGAGCAGTAGTCACACTTTTGCTGCATCATGCGCTTGCAACAACAACAACGACGCGTCTAACGAGCAACTTTTTTAAGCGTCTGTCCGCTGCATCAGCATCGGTGTGTTATTATTAATTTGGGGCGTCGTGGCACTCTTTAATTATTGAAAGCGCAATACATGCATTAATTTAACAAACACAGACAGCAAACATCCGATAAACATAACAGCAACGGCGCAAACGCTAACAACAAATATTTGCGCAGACCAACATTGAGCAACAGCCACGGCCAGCAGCATCAATGCCCTAAAATGGCACAAACTGTTGTCCAATTTGCTTTCCCGTTGCGTCCTAACTAAAAAAAAAAAAAGCATCCTTGGTCTTTATCCCCTTTAACCGGTAATGGGAACACCTCATGCACGTTTCCCTTTTGTTTAATCGTGCTGTTTGCATTGTTCTGCTCGCCAACTGCACAAAGTTCAAATCAAACAACATGGCTAAAAAGCGACGAAAAAATCCAGTGCCAGAAAATCAGCAACTATGCAACTCAACTGAACCAACCACACCACCAAGCCGCATGGAGGCGCAGCACCGCAGTAACCCATGCCGTGTTTGTGCTTAGCTTGTTTCACGCTTTCGAACGCTAATAAAGGTACGAAAAGCAGCGCAAATATTCAGCAAATGATAGTAAGTGTTCATGTAGCTGTCTCTTTGGGCGACGGCCCCGGCATGCCAGGCTTAAAGTGACCTTTTCAGGGCTGAACTTTACCCGAACATACAAATACACTACCTTTGACAAAAAATGTACTTAACTTACTATATAAGACATTTACGGCAATATTTTTAGACATTATATTTAAAGAACACAAACTAATTTCGTTAATCCCAACTATTAATGTTTACACACGCCATGTGGCAGCTTAAGACTCATCACTAGGTGCTGCTGCTATTAATAAACTCTGCTTCGCGTTCGAGTTAATCGTATATGGAAATTTTTTGACACAGTTTTAATGGTACATGGCATCGTTTTACTTAAGCCCTGACAATTTGATCTCCAATCTGTAAGTTCTGTCATGATATTTTTATAAGTTTTTTTTATACATGTGTGGTAAAATTTTTAAACAACGTCGTTCTAACGATTCTGTTCGAGTGCATATTAAAGTTATATACATTACCACGCAAACAATATACATATATAAAAAAAACAGCTTGAAAAATATGTCAAATTCCGCTTAATCTCCAATGAACCGATATAATTGTCAAGTGGATCGGTTTTTGCAAAAAGGAAAAAACCAATGAGTTTACACTGTAATACGTTTTATACATTTTTGTTTTAACTTTAGAAATCAGTTATTACAAGAAAAGATGAAGTTTCATTTTATCTCTTCAACTAGACAAGCACTTATTTATTCCCAGTTGCCTTTTCGTTTGTATGATATCAAAATTCATTTAACATCTACTAAACCTAAATGCACATCCATTTTGGTAACCTTTGTGTCACACACTATAAGCCAGCAAGAAAAACTTTTTCGTCTAAAAGTGCAATACTCAACTCTTTGGCAAAACGATGCCAACAGAAATGTAATTATAGCCAAGTCTGATGTTTTGTGCAACTGCCCTTCTAACAAACACACACACACACACACGCACAAATACTCACACAACAGCTCCGTGCACTCATCACCCAATTCAATGTACTGAACTGAACTAAGTCAATAACTTTGTTGCAACTTGGCGAAGTTTGCTGGCGCCAGAGTCTTAGAAGCTCTGCTGCACCAGCATTTACATTAAGTTGCTGATGTTACTCACGGAGTCGCTGCACAACTTTATCAACAAAGTAATTATGATAATCGCATTACATATATTATATGAATTATGAATCTATCGAAATGGAATTCCATGCGAGTGGTCCAATGCACAACTGAAGTTTTAACAATGTGCGGCATTATCTATTCATTTTCCTTGTGCTGTTGCAGCTTGCACTCATTGCTGCTGAAATGAGCTGTTTCCGCTGTTTTAGTCGATTTTCTACGCTTTTCTTGCTGGTCAAGTGCCTTGACGTGGTCTTGGCAGTGCGACGCGATACAAAGATTGCCACTCTGCAGGAAATTTCTGCTGCATCAGCGCATAAGTTACGTGCGACGCATAATGAAAAAGCGCCGAGACCAGCCGCAGCATGGAAGCAGGGTAGCGGGGTGGAGATAAACCGCCTTCCACACGACACACGATACATACACGATATCACTTTCCCCCTTTTATCTGCTACGACTGTTTGCTTATCATTGTGATTATAATTAAGTATTTATTTATTTAATAGTAGCGAATACTATTGCAGCACACATAATGGAACACAACACAGCGCGAATGCCATGATGCACTTTATTAACATTTCGATTTTTCCTTTTAGCCAGCGTAAAAGCAAGTGCAATTTGGGAAATTATTGTTTGTGGCTATATGACTTTTACTTGCTTAATTTTGTTAAAAAAGAAATTTGTACAAACACCCACAGTAAATTGAAGTTAACTTTTTAGTTTTATTATTTATATTTTTATTTTTTAAGCGCACACCATTTGGATTTTGATAGGCAGACATAGTCTGGCAGGCGGCGGCACTCAGTTGGGCAGACAGCCAGCGCAAATCAGCCTGGCAGGCAGGCTGGTATATTAAGTAATGTATTTTTTTTTTTTCAAATTATGAAAAAATTACTTCATTTCAGCTTCAACGAAGTTTTAATACGCTTTTGTAGTGTATTTTGAAAAGGGCTACTAAGCCCTGTATAGTACAATTGAAGATACATAACTGTAATTACCACTGACGGATATAATTTGCACCAATGTGATAAGTAAAGCTGAAGGGAGTTAAGTCTTTGGCTCTTCACAAGTGAGTATGGGGGATAAATTTATCTTACTGCCTAACTAAATAAAGAGGTTTTCTCTACATCGACTTTCTAATCTTAAGTTTAAGTTTATTATGTGAGCTCATGAGCTTTTTATTTGTTTTGAAATTCGCACGCAGCTAATAAGAATTATAGTAGAAACCTAATAAAATATATAAACGATAGCTTCCCAATTTTATCCCGTTCGGATTGATAGTTTGCCTGCAGGCTCAACGAATGGTGTTCCAATAAAAAATTTATACGACAATGGATCTTCTCGAAGTTATGGAGCATTCGCATGTGATACAATAAAATTAAATAGCAGCCAGAAATTAGGAGGGTTAACTCCAGGCAAACGCACAAAGCACTTCGAATTTTTATTGCCCGCGTGTCGTTAAGACAAATGTTGCACTCACGCACAATGCTGTTACATTTATCAAAAGGGGCGATAAGTTTTGGCTTAGCAACATTAGCCGTCCTCAGCTGAAGCACAGGATACTCGTAACGAAGCAATTGGTTTAGGTCTTAAGTATGCGTTCAGGCAGGACTTACAATTGACGTAATTATGTGCGGTTGATTGGTCAAGTAGATTGAAGGTTTACGCATAAGCACAGACACAGACAAACAGACAGGACGCCCAGTCGGGGATGAGGGTTGGCAAATAACGCTGCGTAATGTGGGAGTTGACCATTGGGTTGATTGACCCTGCAGCTGCTGCTGCAGTTTTTGAATAAGGCAAAGCAAATCAAATGTTGTTTCTATTTTTATTGTTGCTTATGTCGTCGCTGTGCTAGTTTCATGCACTGCCAGTCCTTTTATATGTGGACGAGTATTGAGTCGTTGGCATTTTTGCCTTAGCTAAACTAAATTAAACTACATCATGAGTACATTCGCTGACAAATATGTGTATAATAAATTACAAACGTCAGCTGCCAGTTGAGGCTGTGGCAAGTCTGCATATCAAGGATAGTACCATGTGCATGTGAATGTATATGTACACACACATACGTAGGAATATGTGCATGCCAGGAAATGCTGATAAAAGCTTTGGCAAATGAAATTTTGCTGTCTGGTCGACTGGCACGTCGACGTCGGGCATGGGCATATCTTTGGCACTTTTGGCAACCTTTGCTTGTCTGCCTGCTGCATAACAAGATAATCACGAAAATGCATTGGCATTGCTGATAAAAGCATAATTTTGTTATTTTGGCGCTGTGTGGCCTAGAAGTTTTTTTATTTTATTAGAGCTTGCTTTTGGCATAGGCTGCAGACATGTGCACCACCTGCATGCGGGAAAAAAAACTCATTTAAAACATAAGCAACAACAAAAACAATTTCCTAAGTACATAACGGTGATATTGCGGTTCGTTGCTGCAGCAACACGGTATCTACATGTCTGGAAGGAAAACTTTGTTTGCGCAAAAGTTTAAATTAAAAATTTCAAATGAAAACAAAAATATATTAATAAAAAAAAAATTAAAAACCTGTAATAAAAAAAAAAAAAAAACGCTGTCTAAACTTGACAGCATGTAAGGTCGTTTGGTTTTGCTTTATTTTAAATTTCAGTGCTTTTGTATTTTTCTGGTATTGTAAATGTACGGATATACCGTGAGAACAATAGCAGATTGCCGCTGATTTTGTTTCTGATTCTATTGTTGATTTTATTGTTGACGCTTCTGACGCTTCTGACACTTGCTGAAATACGTTTAGTCGTACTGTTGCCCAACGTTGTCCGTATCGAAACGGGTAAAGTAGATTAATTTCACATCGTTTAGCACGCAATAGAAAAGCTGTCATTAGTCGAAGCATGCAACGCCATAACTGACAAATAATGGGTTGATTGCTAGTTCAGACCAGGCGCTCAAAAATGTTTAAAGCCCACTAAAGTCATTCGAAAAAAATATAATGCCTGGCGAAAAAAACAAAAGGCCAGTAATGTAGCTTAAACAATTTCTCACCCTGTCATGGTGACTCAACTGTAGCGAATCAGTTACTAAGCTTGTATTTCTTTTTCATTTTTTTTTTTTCTTCTCAATGCCAATAAGCAGATTATTAATTTTAAAAAAATGTGTAAAACAGTTTTTGTGCAGAATGTTTATTAATTTATTTAAATTTGCTTTGGCATTTAGTTGATATACGCGTAAAAAAAGAAACCCGTTGCTTTAAGTCAGTGCAAACGTTTAAACTATGTGAAAATATTTAGTATAAGCTTTTGTTTTGGCGTACATTTTTGTAATAATTCCGCAAAAACTCGAGATTGAATAAATCTGCAGCACAAAACAATAGTGAAGGCATTTATCTTTCTAAGCAAGTTCTAGAACAACTGACGCTTTACATCTTAATTTAGTTTTAGCTAAACCGCACAAAAACTTAGCATACAACTCATTAAAAATTCGAAAAGAAACAGAATCGGAAGTTAAAACAAATCTGTTTTACATTTTAATAAAATTTTATGTTTAAAATTTACTTAACTGTTCTCAACGTGTGACTTTGCAACGGTTTTGCAATTCAAACTATATGAAACTAATTCAAAGTATACTAGTGAAGGCCTGTCGCTCGATATTCGAATTAACTGTCTGTCTCTTGTGGGTTGCTATACCGATTATTCGCTAGCAGTATGTACATTTCCTATGATAAAAGTGATATAACCGAAAACCTAATTTCTTTGTATCTTTTGAGTGAATGAAATTTGGTACTTATGTATAGGGTACGATAGAAATAAGTTGCATATTGAAATTGGGCGGAAACAGAAAATCAAAATCCCTTGCCTAAGCGGGTATTGCTAGTTACAATATAAAAAAAAAATCCGCTCGGCCTTTTATAGTACACACTATTTTTTTCATTTCTATCATTTTCGTTACATATCGCAAAACTAAGTCGGATTTTTTTTATTAAATTTTTAGTATAAACGTAATAATTAAATTATTCATTAGCATTTCACAACAATTAATGTTAAATTAAATTTGCACTTTGCACGTGTTGGGTGCACGCTTAAGTCAGAAAACGGCAGTTACCAAAGCGAAAACAAATTTATTGATGCTGCTAAAATGAATTCAAACTAAATCGAATCGACCTTGTTGGCGACTGTTATGGGTCCCAGTTGAGATTATGGCGTAATGGCAGGCGTAAACAAAATAAAAACAAAAACAAAAATTACAGCAGCGACAAGCGTAATTAATGTTAATATAAAAAAAAAATCAAAATAAATCAGTTAAAAAAAAATTTGCGGCATTAACCACACTTAGCGCGGTTTAAACTTTTGAGTGTTCGCGTTAGCCACGACTCATGTCATGCTCAATTGCACAATTGCTTTGATTTGTTTGTTTGTTAATGCGTTTGTGGAGCAAATTAACTTGATTTACTATGCACAGCAGACCAACAAATCAAACAACAATGAAAGCCAACTCAGGCAGCGCCATTTCAACCAAAGACATCGCGCAGTGAAATGTCAAAAAAAATAAAAATCAACTGAATAAATAAACACCCGTTTGTTTAAATGTTACTAAACACTTATTCGCACTCGAACGCCATTTAATTAAAACCAATTAATATAAATCAATGAAAAACACATCAAATCAAATCAAAAATTAAGTGTGGAAAAATAGACAAACATTGAAAAAAAAAAAAAAACTTTTGTTTTTAAATCAATTTGATGTTACTGATTTTGTTTTGTTTATTTTTATTAAATTTTTTATTTTATTTATATTAAATTGTCTTAAATTGTTTTGCGCTTGAATTTCAAAGCATGACAAGGCGCTGTTGGCCAGCGTAAGTGCGTTATGTGTGTGCCTTTTATGGTTTAAATAAAAGCGTCTACGCATGTGTGTATATATAGGTATGTATATGTATGTGCGAGTCGAGTCAAGTTGAGTATCTGCAATTGTATGTCTGCGCGTATTTAGTATGAGTATCTACATAACAACGCAGTCATTCACTTTTGTTTTCATTGACAGCTGCTGCAGTAGCAGTGTCAGACTCTTATGACAGCAATGACAGCAGACAACTGCGATTGACATTCGCACAGATACTCGTCGTTTGTCCTATCGATACCCGTAGTAGTGAGCGTGAATGCTGGTGCGTGAGTGAAGGCACAGTAAAAACCAATTTAAGCAACAAATCGTTTAAGAACTAGTAAAACAAAATTCCATTAAAAAGTCTGCATCCTCATCTTTGTGCAATTTGGTGCCCCCAGTCCCTCACTAATTCTAGCAAGCTTGATTGATCTTCTTTGCCGTTGCTAACCGTCGTTTATGCAGCAAGAGGCTAACTCTTTCAAAATAAAAATTCTGCCACATTTTATGAATCTTAAGACAAGTTAACATTGAGTAATTACTTAATAATATTGAATTCTAGGCTCATGCCTATACGACTAAGCGGTTTTTAATAGTTTTTAAAAACTTTTTTGGAATGATTTGACCGCAAAATATTTAAAAAGTTTCGTCAAAAAACAGTAGAAAGAGTAGAGTAGCAGAATTTTCACTATTTTAATAATAATAATATCATAACTCACAACTTGAATACTGTTGTTTTGAAAGCAATCGATTTTACTTTAAATATGCATATATGACAAACAGGCGGCGCTTTTTAACCAAACTTTATTTAAATGAGCCATAATTAAAATTAGCTTGATGAGCAAAAACTGAAAATGTTGAAAGTTTTTAATGGACAAACTATCAATCAAACTATCTAAAAGACAAACCCATTTCATTAGGAAAAGTAGTGGACTAAAAGTCTTATTAAAACAAACGAAAAGCAGTTGTTGTTTTTGTTTTTACAGCGCATCTTACAGTTATAATCAACGCGTATAAAGGAAGATTGCATAAATTGTCTTTGTCCAGTTTACACCCATTCGTGCATAATGTGAAAGTTATGAGCAGAAAAATAAAAGAAAACACACACACACACGTTAGCGAATATTATGATTTGTGTTAAGAGACCGAAATTGACACATAAACTGTAGCTTGCTGATACAAATTAGTACTAATTGGGGATTTAAATCGGCATACATGCTATCATCGATATTCGAATATAGTAGCAGCAGTGCGTAACAGATTTTGTCGCTGGAATTATTCATGTGTTATCAATGCTTTCCGAAACGAACGATTTATATACGTCAAGGTGCCTTGATACCACGGGAAATAAGAATCACCAAAAACATTTAATAAGAATTATAAAAAATTCATTCTTTTCGTAGTCTTTCCGTTAGCCTTCAATAAACAAGTCTGCCTTTGAGGGTGCTTACTGTACATACATGGTGAACGGTAGCCCATGTATCTGTGCTACAATGCTTTAAATTAAATTATTCCATTTTTAATGTTTCTTTTCTGGCATTGTTTTGTAAATTTTTACTAACATTTTAATTTATAGATTTTTTCACACGATATGCACTTAATGAAATACACATAACCAACAACCGCTTTTTACTTCAATTCAATTCAGCATGTGTTTGTTCTTGTCTGAGCACAACATGACGCAATCTTTGTCCATTCAAATTTTAGCGGCTTAATGTTGCTTACTTTTATGTGTAATTTATTTCATTTGAAAATAAAAAATAACAAAACAAGCTAAATATAAAACAAAACTGGACGATCAAATACATGTTTAATTTTTGAGTTTACATTTTTGTTTAATATACGCGTTTGAGTTAGTACTGTGTAAACGTATACAATATTTTATTTGTTTTTTATTTATTTGTTATTTTTCATATGCATGACAGGTCAATGGATACTTGTATAAAGTTCAATATCACACACGAATACGCTTAAGGTCGCATACTTTCCTTTGAATTTTGTAGACAAAACAGATTTGCCATTAATATTTCAACTGGCTGCACTTGCTTGCCACAAATTGCGGCTACTGCCAATGTTTTGGCTAGAATTCGCCACAATTTCGGATTGTAATTTATAATATTTGTGCTATTTGTTATTATACACTTCCGACAAATGACTTCACAAGTTCAGACAGACACCAAAGCAGGCAGGCAGGCAGGCAAACGGACGGCCAGCAGTGATAGGATCCAAGTTTATTTTCGTGTAACTGTTTCGGCTACTCGCATGAATGTATGAAGCAAAACAAACGCAGCAGGCAGCAGGCAGCGGACGCAAGCAAGTAGCAGTTGAAACAGTTTATAAGCATGCCGGCGTCATAAAGACTAGACAAACATCCACGTTTCTGCTGCTGTTACTCTGCTGCTGCCTGTTAAGTTGACTGCTACTGCAATTGGTTTGTGCATTGCATTTACTCGTGCGGTGGAGACTGCTGCTCTCATGTCTTATTGCCTGCATTGTTTTCTATTGCTGTTGTTGTTGTGCACCGCTTGTTTGTTGCTGCTGTTAGTTAAGTGCATTCGTGTTCTGTTATTATCTCTACACTTTTTGGACGTTTATTGATGACTTTGAAAAGTTGTGTGTGCGCAAGTTAGGAGAAACTTGTAGCAGCGCATTGGGTGTTCCATTAGTAGAAGGTACAAATAGTTCATGCTAGACTTGCGCCCTTATCTGCTTCGCAAACAGGAAATAGTTGCACCGCAAAAAAAAAAAATAACTAAAAAAAAAAAATTAACATGAACACCGCTAAAAGCATAAAAAGAATATTGAAAATTTTGGCGGTTTATTGGTTTCTATGATATTTTGGCTAACCGACGCTAAGTTAAAGCTTACATAAAACGCAAATATAAATCGCTGTGAAAAAACAAAAACGTTATATAAAAGCTGTTGAAGCCGTTAGTTACCATATATTCTTATTTAACAAAAAAAAAAATTTAAATGAAAAACGTCTAGCAAATAAACATCAACAAAGTGTTGTTAATTAATATTACGTGCCACAACCGACAGTTAGCTGCCAGGCCTGCTTTGCATGTATATGCGTATATGACAATGTACAACACATTTGTATAGTATGCTTGTGTATATCTGCATAAAGTTAAGAGGCAGTTAGTATTATCGTACTCGTACATGCTCGCACGCAGTCACAGCGGCATAATAAATTCATTCATATTCCAATTATCAGCCATGAATGAGGTTTGTTTGCTGTTAATGACAGCATAGTCGCGTTAATGTAGAAAATAAGTCAATTATGAGTGTAGCAAAAAACGATATGACTGCTAATCCGCTTGGAGCACGTTTCACTCCTATAGACATCATCTCGAAGTATGACTTAGCTCGTGACTTCTTAAAGTTGTCCATTTTTGCAATCGTTTTGCCATTTAGTTTTTTTCTTTTTTTTTTTCCATAACCTTTTTAGGCAGCTCCTTACAAACTCTTGATCACAATACTTCATTTGCATCGCTAATCCCAGGCAAATTATGACCTTGACGATGACTCAAAGCGATTTGTGCGTAAATGGCACAGCTTATTAACCTGAAAGACTACCTGTCTGGTCTGACTGCCAGTCTGTTCTTTCTGTCTGCCTTACACACACCACAATTAACCAGTTTCTTTGATGTAGTGAACTTTTTTTTTCCACAAACAACAAATATATTTTAAATAACAAAAAAAAAACAAAAAAAATTAAAAAAAAAAACAACTTTACACAAGTCGAAATGTTTGCAAATTCAACTCACCTGAAAAATCATATATCCTGAATCGTACATCCAAAAGTCCTCGGGCGTATGGCCCGGCTTGCTGAGCTGTATGGCCAGGCAGCGTTGCAATATCAATCTGCAACGCTGTGGACCACCGGGTGATTTGGTGCCCATGTTGTTCGTGTTGCTGTTGCTATTGCTGTTATTCTTGCTCTCAACGACGACGACGACGACGACGACGACGACGACGACGACGTAGAAGTTGAAATTGTTCTTGCTGTTGTTCTTGTTGTTTTTGCTATTGCCGTGTTGTGCTTAATGTTGGCTAAAAATATACACTAACTATAAGCTGCGCCAGCACTTCACCTTTTGCTGCCAATCGACACAACGCAATCGCGAGACTGACCGCCGCGACGCAACGAGACGCGCCGGGTGCGTTGCTCGGTTTTAATGGCTTTTAAAGGCAGCTCACAAGCGCGCGATGAAACGCGAAAATATATGTACATACAACTATATATACATTTACTGGTATATATGCGTTTGTATACTTTTTAAGACACATTCAGTGTTGATTTTGTTGGTTGTTGGTTGTCGGTTGTTGTATTTCCTGCGCATAGGTCGCAGCAGTGTAAGGGCAGTGACAACATAAGTAGAATATGCCGTCTTTCAAATGAATTCACATCTTAGATAATGACGGATTCTTTATTTCTTCAAGTCACACACTACTTTTTTTTTTTGTTTCGTTATTGCAGTATGTTTGAATTTTATAGCTGCATTGATTTATTCGCTCAACTCAACGCGTATGATTTATATTCACTTAAACAAAAACTCGATACGTATATTACACACTATGTTTATTGTGTTCAAGAAGCGCACTGTACCGGAATAAGAAAAAAAATTTGTTTTTTTTTTTGCTTTATAAACATAACGCGCGTTGTATAAAACTCATAAATGTCAAGTTGCGCACGCGTATTAACTTATTTCGTCTCTTAGACTAATGGCTAACAGACGCAAGTAAGTAAGCAAGCTTACTAAGTAGCCAAATTAAACACAACACAAAATAAAAGCCACCCGTTCCTAACGACACGACAACATAGCACGCCGAGCGTTGTTCGCAAACTAAAAGTCGTGACGCGAGTTCCGAAGCACGATCGTTGCTGCTGCTGTGGAAAAAACGTTTGCAGAAACTGCGAGCCGATGTGCCCACATCGATTCGACTATGTTCGTACGCTCTTTCGTTAAGGCGCTCATCGAGCCGAAATCTGGTGGATTGTCGTCGTTTTATGCGGTTGTAGACTTGACGGCATGTTGTTGTCTTTCGCCTTTAAATTATCTCTCAACACACTGAAATGCATAAAGGAATAGACACACTGTTAGTTTTTGAAACTTTTATTCTTTCATCAAAGGACAACATGTTCTGCGTACTAATAATTGCCTTTATTTACAAATAATGTAGCATAAAAATCATATCTGTAATCTTGACCTGCTTCGAATTCATCACATTAAAAAAGAAACGGCAACTGTTATTTATTAGCCGCTTTTGTTAGAGCTATTTATTTGTGTTTCGGGCAAATGGCTATAACTGTTTTATGCTTATTTTTGCGTCTTTTCTTCGCTGTCTGTTCTTTTATCTCGTATTTATGTAATTATTGCATTCGTCTTTTAATTGGCCACATTTCTTGCTGATATCTTCTATTAAGCTTAATATTTGGCATTAGACGAAAACAAAGCATTGAAAACTACGTTTAAAGTAGTTTCTGTTGTTGTTGTCTTAGCTTCACCTTAAGCATTTGCCTTTTATGTATTACTTCTCCGCAAAAACGCCGGATGCCATTAACATTATTAATTCGAATTGGCTAATTAAAAAACATATAAAATCTGAAAAACAGTTAATGCTTCTTAATAAAAATAATTTGTTTTTTGTGTGGTTTTATGACTGGTAAGGGCATAATTTGCCTAATTGAATTTATTTTTTATGGAATTTTGCTTCAATGTGGGTTGCTGAGTATTGCCTTTATTACGCGCATAATAATGACAAGAAGAGTAAATCAATCAATATGTTGTATGGGTGTATATGAGTAAAGTACAAAAATTGGCAATGACAGTCAGACGTCGGTAGCCACTTGGCCATAATATTTTAATAATTATACAAAAAGAGAAAACTGAATATATAAACGTTTTGACAGCTAGAAATTTAATTAGGGATTCAATCTATTAGGCAGTTTTTTGCCAAGATTGGTAGCAAGTGTGAAATATTTATTTAATTAACAAAATAATTAAGGGGGAAAATAAAATTATAAATAATAGGCATATACTTATAGAGAAAAGCGCTTTTGGCAGATCAACTCGTTCTCTTTTATCTCTTCCGATTTTTTGATTGAATATTTTATTTGACTGTAAATGGGTGCGTCTATTATTAATAATTTTTAGTGTGTTATTTCAATCAATAAACAAGTCCAGCCTAAACATTTTTGGGTGCATTTGTGTCAGATACAACCTTGGTTTTTTATAAATGAAGTAACTTTCCATTTTAAGTAAAAAAAAACACCCAACAACACACTATAATACCAATGTGCAAAATTTGCTGATGACAAATAAAATAAAAGACAATAAAAAAAAGTTTTATTCGAGATTAAAAAAGACAGATCTTAGAAGATCTATATTAAAGAATACCAACACCGCTTTAAAATGTTCCAACATTTAAACCTTTAAAGATTTCATTATTTGTTCAAAATGTACCTAAAAACAGTTTTGCTTGTCTATATTTTTCATGGGATGTATTCAAAAAACCACATACCCAAATCTATACTTGATTTGATCGTTATGTACAGGCGGCATTTCTCACAATTGTTTGTACAAGCGTACCTACATACATACATACCCAAATATGTGCCCATTACAGGTTTGGTTAACATTTGATTTTTCACGTTATTAACGTATGACAATTGCGGAAATGTGCAGTTTTAATTACTGCATATCCAACAAAACAAACAAAAATATAAAAAGCTCCGCCATATGCAATACATCTCAATGAGTCAAGCCAAATTAGCGTATGCCGACCATATTGTAGCATCGCTGAGCTTCACATATAAGGTATAGAAAACAAATTTACAATGCTATCTAAATTACGTGCAAAAGCCAATTGCGTGAATACACTTTTACAAGTACAATTACAACAACACCAGGCACTTGATATGCATGCCATACTTTTTATGACTTGGTTAGATCAGAAATTATTTACATAAATCACAAAACCTAGTTTTGCCGGCAGAAATATTCACAAACAGGAAGCAAAGTCTAAAAATTAAAATAATCAAATAAAGAAAGAAAATTTCTGCGCACTCGGCTTATAAACAATAATAGAAAAGGGGGAAAAAAGTACTCTGAGCCACTTTACTTGTTGTACTAACAATTTAAAAACTCACTTAAAGTTCAATTTAATAAAACAATTTTCATACAAACAAAGGCAAATCGTATACGTATTTTGACAAACACTCAATTAAAAAATAGTAAGCACTCTGCACACTCAATTCACTTGCCAAATTTGTATGCTGCGACGGCGTTGGCCACTTGTGTGTTACGACGTTTTGAACTTGTCTACGTTCGGTTGGCCACTGTGCCAACAAAGCACGTACCGCCGCTTTTGGTGAGTACGCACGCCATTGTAAAAAAAAAAAAACAAAAAAAAAAGCCAAACGACAGCAACACCGGTAACATAAGCAACAACAACAATAAGACCGACAACACAAAACTTAATAACGCTTGTACAAGACATGGCCAATTTTATATTATGATCTCATCGCCCACATTTCGTTTCATTTTTTGTTAATTTTTTTATTTTATTTTTTGTTAAATTTTTTTCCGCAAATACTTCTGGCATTTTTTCTTCACATGCTCTCGACAGCGTATGTCGTGTTCGCGGCTTAAGCTTTATATACCTTTTCGCATTTTATTTGGCGACCTATTAAGTCTTGTAAATAATAGTGTGTTCAGTTTTGTTTTGTTGCTGCTGTCGATCTTTTTCTTTACATTTAAGCTGACCGTAAGCTGTCGTGGAATTGTGCTGGAGGGCAAATATAGTCTTTTATGTTCTCTGTCATTGTTGGTACTTCTTCTTTTGTTTGTGACTTACAAATAATAAACGCAAACACAGAAAATAAATTAATGGCTAGTTCAGCCAACGAAATGTAGAAACTTTTATATGAAAATTAATAATCATTATGATGATAATCATATAAACGACTTTGACTTATCTTTTTTTCGGTAAGCAAAATGTGGCTATTGTGTGTTAGTCAAACTGACTCAAAGAAATTAAAAAAATACAAATTTTTAATTTTAAAAATATACAAAAATTAGTATTCTATTGATTGCATATTATATTTTACTATGGTACTAATTTTTGTTTGTTTTTTATTTTTTATTTTAAACGCAATCAAAAAAATTTAAAAAAATTAGATAGAAACAAATCAGTTTTTTTTTTAAGATCAACTGATATTTTTAATGCTTTTATTGACAACTTGGCTCGCAAGATTGGTTGCTTAATGTTTTCACTTTATTTCACTTTTTCTCCAGCACTAATTTTAATGAGCTAAAAATTTTCCTGTCCAGCAGCGCCATCACTCAACAGCATTTTGCGATAGCCTTGCTGGGCGCATAAAATTGTAACAATATCATAGCAGTTGCAGACGCAGCAATCTAAGAGTTCGCAAACACAAAAACGACTATAACAGTAACAGCAATAAAAAAAACAACGAGAAAACTAGTGACAGCCAACTTTCAATTGCGACATCTAGTTAGCGAAAATTTAAGGCTGTGCGACGCGCAAGGCTTAAGTATAACTTGCATTTTATATGAATGAAATAGCTTAATGAAGCTTGCAGCGCTATCAACAAAAACACCAACCAACCGTCGTCGCTACCACCATCAACATCAACAGCAGCGCCAGCCAATGGACTATCTCCAGCGGAATGGTCTGCAACGTTTGCTTTATTGCCAGGCCTGGCTGCCTGACTGCCTGTTTTGCTGTTATATTCGTATACACCCGCAACTAACGTCGATTTTGTTTTACGGTTCAATAGCTCAGACGCGTTATCTACGCCACACTGCGCATGCGCGCCAAACCAAGCCAACGAGCCAACAAGGCAACCGGGCAACCCAAGACAAGCCAATCTGCGCTACTCTTTGCCTTCTTCAGCTTAACTTTGCCTGCCGTCGTCGTCGTCGTTGCCGTCATCGTCGTCGTCGTCTCCGACGTTTGTGGCAATGTGGCAAAGCAATCGATATAAGCGCCGCCTGCTGCTGCCAACGCCAGCGCATAAATTGATGTTCGGTTGCTTGCCAGTCAGTCTATCGTTTCGCGTAAGCTCGTTCATTGCATTACATCGCTGATACGCTATGCAGAAAAATCAAGAAAAAACACGGTTCGCTTGCCTGGCTGAGGGTTTCTCTGCCTCTGCGCGAAATGATGAATTGTTTTCTTTGTGCCGGCGTGGGGGGCGGCGGCAGCGTTGGCAATGATCGTTTGCTTAGCTTAGTTAGCTGCCACTTTGTTGTTGAAAGCTGCACGGGAAACAACAGAGAGACTGCTGTGAATTGTATCAAAAATTTAAATTTTGCTTTCAGTACGTGTAAGTCAGATTCGGCTGCAGTTGCTCTCAGTATTGTGCGCATATACTGTGAGGCGACCTCATCATCATAGCAACTTGTTTATGGGCTACAGTTGTTGTTTCTTGTTTGACATCGACGGCGTCGTTGTTGTTGCTATTGTCTTCTATGATTTTCCGGCGCAAGTGTTTTTCAAAAGTAATGAGCCCCTGCCTACGTTGCCATTGCCACTGTCGCCGTCGTTGCTGATAATGACGACAGTGATATAGTATTGCATGCATTTCGCATTACACTACTGACTACCAGGCAAATTAAATTAATGAAAGCCGGTCAATGTCTTGTGGTGAAGGAAATACACTTCTCTGTGCCTAATACCAGACATTTTATTTTAAAATTAATGTTGACTAAATGCCAATAAAAGAGAAGCCATCTTTAATTAAATAAGCTTGGCTTGAAACGTAGCAACAACCAATGCACACCAGAAACAAATCAAATTCCTAATGCGGTAACTAAATCCAAGCCAAGTCGTCGGCGTGTCTCAAACCAAGTGCAATAGTTCATTGGTTCGATTTATATAAAATAAAAACGCCCAAAAATACAACTTAAAAAAATGGAATTAAAAGAATAAACGGTTTCCATTTGACTGCGCGCATGCGTTTTTACAAAAGCTCCTACGTCTTCGCATGCTGCTAAAATTTCTTATAATTACGTGTGGATAAAATTCATACAGAAAATCAGTGAATTCGAAAGAAAGATAATGATGAAAAAGAAAGAAACAAAAAAAAATAAAAGCAAACAAAACGAAAAAAAGAAAATAAAATTCCCATGTGCAGCGAAAAGTAAAATGAGGAACAAACACAAGAAATGCTAACGTGTGTAGAAGCGAAGTAATATTGCCAAAGTTGACTGAAGAAATGCCAAGCGAAGGCAAGCCAAGTCAACTCGACCCATGTAGGCTTGTACACACACACATATATATATATATAGACGTATAACTATCATGTTAAATACATTTATACATACGTATATTTGTTCATATGTATGTACATGTGTGCGCAGAAATCGTCTTCAGTTTCAGCATTCTTGCGAGAGTCTGCCTGCCTGTCTTGTAGTCTGCATATTTTTATAGACATGCGGCAGCTAAAGGGACTCTGACGTAGCATTCAGGTTGTTGCTTTGTTTTTATTGTTTTTATTAATGCTGTCGTTGTTTTTGCACGCTGCATGCGACAAAAGCTAACAACAACAACAAACATGAACATACCAAAATCATATGATACGCGATGTCAGCGCAAAATTGTTTGCAGATAAACCATCAGACGTTTCAGTCATAAGCTAAGCCGTCAACGTGACTATGTTCAGTTCACTAAGTATAATGTATGCATGCGCATAATACGTATACGCTGGCTATGGTTTGCTTTTGTTAAAACTAACAAAAGCAAGAAAGAAAACTTTAAGCATTTGAGTATTTTTTTTTTAGAGGTAGACAAGGCAATTGTGTGCATTTGCAGTATTTGGCACATTTGTCAATTAATGAAAGCTGCCATCCTCACCGATAACACTTAATCATGGGCAATCGTATTCTAATTACAGCGACGGCTCTTGTTGTTTCTCGTTTATTTCCGCAATTAACATATTGACGCTGAAATAAACAAAGCAATCTTTTCTCAAGTTTGAGAAAACTTTTACGCTCTACACTCGCAGGTCGTTGCCCCCACTAATTCGAGCCCCTGCTGTGTTGTCTTTTTCGCTAATGACCAAGCTACATGCCGTTAAAACTACTTCAATTGCGGTTACCCAAAACGAAAAAAAGTTCATTGCATTGTATGTTTATTAGAACTTGATGTGGGAGTTTTGTCAAGAGGATTTTTTTAATGTTTTACAGTTTTGATTTATAACAAACGGAAGTGTGAATTATAACGAAAGTCATGTTGCAGTTAAATCGAAACTTTCATTTCTATGACTTTATAATTTAAAAATGAGATCATTTTCAATGGTCACTACAAAGTAGACAAAAGACAAACATTTTTCAAAACCAAAAGAATAATTTTTGCGAAATAATTAAAACAGGTGTATATTAGTTAACTTATTTAATACTATAGAATCTTCAAAAAGTTAATCTTCATAAAAGTTAATTCTGGCGAAAAGCTAATCGGGGACTTACTTTTCCCAGTGTGATTAACTTTTTCGAGATGCTACGCGAGCTTCACTATGCGGTTTTGAGTTTCTTTGTCGAAACACCCAACACCTGCTAAATCCGGAGGAACTGTTTCAATTTTAGTTTATAAAGTTTTGTCAAAATTAAAAAGAAAACCTACCCAATAAAACACTTTCACCGAGGCTTAGTCGGGTGAAATTGCTTATCTTCTAACATGGCGCAAACGCAGTTTCATTTATTTAAACAAACAGAAATGTTTTCCATGCATATTAACAACAACGGCGACAGCCAGCGTAATCACAACGAAAGCAACAACAACAATAACAATGATTTTCCAACAATCGCCAATGACTTGTTTTCTTATTTAATTCATTAAGTGTTCAATTTCATGGCGATAACTTTTCGCTAGACACAATTGGAAAAACAGCAACAATAAAATGCGTTGGACTTTAATGAATGCTTACGCGGTCCACGCGCACTCGTGCACGCTCGTGCGCAGACGTAGAGTATGCATATTTCGGGAAGTTGTTATCAACAATTTTCTTTGTGTTGTTGTCGTTGTTGTTGCTGCTGGTCGACAGAGGTATGTTGCTTGCATTATTTTATCAATTGTAATAGTTGTCGCTGCTGATGTTGCTGCACATAGACTAATCCAACTGCA
This sequence comes from Stegana nigrithorax, assembly GCA_037044495.1. Lineage (NCBI taxonomy): Eukaryota > Metazoa > Arthropoda > Insecta > Diptera > Drosophilidae > Stegana > Stegana nigrithorax. Next base: position 283,919 of record JBAMBQ010005350.1, on the reverse strand, counting down.
ATTCCTGCGCCCGCCCCCCGACCCCCAGTACCGCGATCACTCCCGCACAAAACAATAACGACACTGTCCGCCTTACACAGTTTGCATAGTTTTTGTCTGTTCCTTGTCTCGTTTGTCAGACATTTGACAGTTATTTTCGTTTATTTATTCATTTTCTTCTTTCTTGCTTTGTCGACGTATGCAACAGCTTCGTTGGAGTGAACGCAGTCGCAGATTTGCGTTGTTGCTGCCGTTGATGTTGTTGTAGGCATTTTTGTATTTTTGCATTTTTATATGTCATGTGGCAACTGTTGTCGTCTTGGCTGTTATTATTATTGTGGCATATTTTCTGTTTACTATTTTTTCTTTCTCTCCTTCTTACATGATGGCTTCACTCGCTTTGTCGTTGTCGCTAAAAAAGCGTTCACTCATTTTTTTTTTTTTTTTTTTTACTTTTTGACACTAGTTAGCCAGCCAGCCAGTTAGCCAGGCAGCTGTCTCTTTTGCACATTTTGTGTTAATTTTTGTCAAGGAAGTAAAAATTTGCATAAAAAAATGGAAATTAACAAAATTTTTGCGACGTACGTACGTTCGCTGCTGACTGTCTCCTTCTGCCTGGCTCACTGCCTGTGCAGCTTGCTATCCACTTGAAGGCTGCTTGCATGTTGGTTTAAATGCGCGGTACGTGTTGTGTTCGCCATTTATTATATGAATGCATGGCTAACTGACTGACTGACTAAATGTCTCTCTTTGGCTGTCTGTCTGTGTGTCTAATTTACGTACAGAAGCCGTTATGACAATTTTAATGTGATGTAATTTTCTACATAAGCGCATAGGCAGGCAATTTTATGCATGCAATTTTTTGTATTTCATTTTAAGTTTTAATTTTTTACTTTTTTTCTTTTTTGCCAGCTGACCTCGCTTGCTTTAATTAATTAATACACACAATAGCACATAAATAAAAACATAACAGCGGAAAGTAAAAAATGTTAAGAAAATCATTATCAATGAAAATGAAAATCTTTGCGTTCAACGGCACGTATTGCATTGACCATTAAATAGTTATTATTAAAAACGACTGATAACATAAAAACAGAGTTTCACTTAATTTTTAAGCAAAAGCACACAATCAACCTGAAAAAAAAAATAAAATAAAATAAAATAAAATAAACGATGCCTTTAAGCATTGCCTTTGCTTGCGCGCTTTATCCGTATTTATTATGTCGAGTGAATTTATGTCTGCTGTAGTTAAGATTTTGCTTCAAAGCTGTTTTTCCCACGTGACCTCGAACACATACCTCACGTAGCACAGCACATGGTGGGATGTACTGGTAACTGATGCCAGCTGCCTGGCCGCAATGCTTATGCAAGTGCCACAAATTATTTGTGACGGCAAATTGTATGTATGTATGTTTTAACATTTCTTTTTTTTTTTTTAAATTTTAAGCCACACAAAGGAAGTGGCAGCAAGTTAAAGATTTCCTTGTACATACATTTATATCTTAACATTTGTAAGCCAGTCACGGTATTTCATTTAACAATTTGAAAAAAAAAAGTAAACAAAACTTTTAAAAATAACGCAAGTATACAAAAAATATTAAAAGAAAAAGTAATTAACATTCACAAAAATATTACATAAATTGCGCAGTATTCCTTAAAATTAATTTAATGTACATGACTTTAAGCTTAAAACTATAAAATGCTAAAAATAAATAAAAATACGAAAAACAGAAAAAGTAAACATATATACACAAAGGTCAAATAAAAAAAAAAAAATAAATAAATAGCAACAAAATAAAAAATACACTTTAACATTTTATTTATATAGACAATACTTATTAACGTTTATTGCTGTCGATTTATACAAACAACTACAGCAATACTTAATATGTGATGTCATAGCAGCTTTAAGCCGTCAATTTAGCAAAAACACAAAGTCAAATAAAACGCAAATAAAAATGAAAACAAAACCAAAGCAAGTCAAACCGCAGCTAGACACCCGCCTAAGTGAAATAACTGTACGTTGCACAAATCGCACGAAGCTTAAAATTTAAAACATGCTTGATGTATGGAAAATAAAATAAATGAAACAAAAAAAAAAACAAAAAAAAAAAACCAATGAAAATTTAAATAAAAAACAATATTGGCATATTGGCTATTACTATAGTTTTTTTTTTTTCATTCATTTTATCTAAGCTGTAAGCGTAAAGCTGGAAAAGCGTGTGATTAGCAAGGATTTCCTGCGTTGACAGCATATTAAATCGTAAAAAAAATATTAAATTTATAAAATAAAAAAAAATACAATTATCATGAGCCACAAAGTTGAATACAACATAAAAATAAAGTAGAAAATAAAAAAAAAATACATTTTAAGGTTGAGCTACTTTTAGTAAGCAGCAGCAGCATATGAGGAAATACACTTGCAACGGAACCTTGAATCATTATTGTGCGAGTATCATAAAAATGAATAAAATCATTCGCTGGCATTGCGATCGTTGCTTCAAGTAATGCGTTTGGTGGCTTTAAAACTTAAATATTTTTTCTTTAGACGATAATTATAGTATACACTTGCCTTGATCTAATGACCGTCGTGCTGTTAGGGCAAACGCTTCAATTTAATTTGACTCGATTTGATTGAAACACTCGCAAGTCTGAGTGAATAAAAACGGAACTAATGCCGACAACAAAACCTAAACTGTGAACCTGGGTGTGTATTCTTTTTCAGTTTGAAAAGCTAACAGTTCTTGTCGGAAGCAGAATACTGCTATCTAACGGATTTCAAGTGAAAAACTATAGAGTATGATATATATCCGCTAAATAAGTTTTTTTTTTTATTTTTGTTTTAATACTTCTTTATTATTCTGCAGAAACACATATATAAAATGCTATATGCTCACATTAAATGGATTAACATAGAAGCACATTTTTTTCCAAATTGTATTCAAATTCATTCCTAACTTTTAACGTTTATATTTATGTTAACTTCTTTGATAAAATTTTTTTAATGTGGTACGATAACTTGATGTCTTAAACCGAAAGCTTGCATATTATTGCCATTTGTAGTGGTTATTTTTTATATATTTTGCTCACTTAGTAAAGTAGTTTAATGACAAATAATATAAGCCTTGAAACTTCATATTCAAATTGGTCTTGGTCTGTACGTTTCATTATTTCAGGCTACAGGCACTCCCACACGTCGTTATTGCCATTATAAGAAGCAAAACACAACTTTTTAACAAGTAACTTGAATGATTATCAATAGAAAACTTTTGAGGGTTGTTTCTGTATTAAGCGTATCAAATTCAAAAGAAGCGGAACAAACTGTAAGCCCAAAATTAGGCACACCTCACAGGTGAATGTGGCCTCAGTTTTGATTGCTCATATGTTATTTAAATTAATATATAATAGATCCATAAAGCAAATTTTTATAACAATATCTGCTCCGGCATCATCAAAATAAATAAGTATTTGACTTTAATTGGGAAAAAAAAATTAATTTGTTTTAAGACTCCCAATTTTTTGTTTTTATATTTTTTCTGTTTTCTTTATGTAAGCAGCCAAACCAACTCAAAAACTATTTCACACATGCGCGCCACTTAGGTGTTAAAATTGCGACAAGGCAAATGTAGATCAACTGGAAATAGAAGCGAGTATTAAACAACAACAGAAAGTTAAGAGAAAAAGAAAAAACAACACGCAGATTTTTATTTATTTGTTTATGTTTTTTTTTTTTACTTTACTAAGCAGTGCACCCCACTTGGTGTTGCATTAGCGGCAGCAGCTGGCTGCCGTTGCCATTACAGCATGTTGCATGTGCAGCTTCCTACTACCAAATAACAAAACATGTACACTACATACACATGTTGAAAAACTAAACTCAATTACTCAACAAACATAGTAACCTACTTAACAAAAAAATATAAGTGAAAAACAAAAACTATACAAAAAATAAAAATAAAGCTGCAAATACCAAAAATAAAAACAAAAAACTTAAGTACGAAAAAAAAAAATTTAACTTTGCCTACATTTGTTGCTTTCCGTTATTGCTTTTTGCAGTTAACATGCGAAAGTCCTTCAAGCGTGACGAACACAAATGTTTTATTGTTGTTGCTGTTGTTGCCGCGGTTGTTACTATTTCTGTTGTTGTTGATTTATAGTTTGCAAGTATTTTACATCCATGCATGTTGTAAAAGGAAATGTCAATTTTGTTGCCTGATAGTGTCGAGAATATGTAAGTATGAGAATATGTTAAACAAAAATGAAAAAAAAAAAAAATCACCAAACAAATATATATGGCATATGTATATTGTAAACTTACAAAATCGGCAAACGAAATTTGTTTGCAATTCAATTCAACCAACACGGCATATAATATGATATGTGCAAGACTATGCGCATGAATTCTAAGCCCAATGGCCTTTTGATTCTCTCTTAGCTCTTAGCTGACTGCATTACAGAAAAGACTTATTTTTGTTTTTGTTTGTATTGGTCTTGGCTTACTAACTTCAAATTGTTAACTAACAAAAAGATTCATCAGCGTTACTGATTGCTAGTTAGCACCAAAAGTACTAAATAAAAATTCGCGAAAAATTACTGTGCACATGTTCAGAGCTAAAAAACTTATAAGCATAAGTACATATATTTGATACTTGCATTTGTGTTTTACACATTGGCAATGACAGCAACAACAACAATAGCTGGTTTGCAGTTGTAATGTGCCTCACATTGTTGCCTTAGTCATGAGTGTTAACTTGAGTATGCAATGATGACTCAAACAATTACAAGTAAGTCATGTTGACGCTGCCAAGGATCGGGTTTTGATGACTTACCAATGCGCTTAAGGCATGAAAAACATGAAAAACCTCTGATAGGCCAACCAATCAGCCAGAATTTTAATGAATTACATAAAGCATACCCAAACCATTGCAGCCAGTCAACAAGCAAGAAATTCATGTCTGCAGCAACTCTTATGTCATGTCAGCTTATTAGAAAAAAACGACAAAAGACAAATGCTTATCCAAACGTCCTATTCGCCTTTGGTGTAGGGCATCATGCCAATTGTTGCAAAGGTAAAAATCTTAAGAAAACTCGTATTGGCAATTTGCTTGTTGTCTTTGAGCCACCAACAAACCAAGCAGACAACCCCTTATGCATGCCGCCAATCAGTTCGTTTTTATTTCGGTTTTCTTAACTTGCTGCAAGCCTTTTGGCAAAAATGTGCCCAAGCGAGTTCAAGTTTTCGTTTTTTCCCTGCTCATTTTTTTCACGTTTGGCAGAATTTGCTAACTTCGTGAAATAATATTCTTTTTGCACACATTTTATCTGCTCTTGTACCATATTTTTTTTTTATTTTGTTTTTGTTTGGGCCGCATCAAAACAAAGCAAAGCACATACAACAAATGGCAAAAGGTAGCCGCTGCATTTTGTTTTGCCTTTTTTCTGGCAGCAGCCGTGAAAGCACATGAAGGAAAAATGATTTATAACTTATTTTTGTGCCAGCCTGCAAAAAAGCAGCCAATTCTTAATGTCACTTATTTTTGGTAACATTATATTTTTTTCTTTTTTCTTTCAGATTTTGTTATTTATTTTTTTATTATATTATTATTAGGAATCACAATTTTCTGGCTTTTATTTTTATTTCTTAATAAAAAAAAAAAAAAAAAAAAAAATTATTTTTTTAATTAATAAAATAAAATTTTGCAATCACGAACTTTTTATTTTTTTTTTAATATTCACTATTAATTCCTATAACAACCTATCCTATTTCGGATATTCAGTTATGGTAACTGCAGACTTTCTTAAATTATCATGCTTACATGACTCCATATGCGGAGTAGGGATCTTCACGTGACTATTCATATGTGTGTGGCTATAAATAAAAGGAGAGATCTACTACTATTACAAATACTTATACTAATATACCTGGCCAGTGTAAGGCAGAAGGCCACCACCGAGGTTTAATATGAAAATTAAAGCGATTATTTTTTTAACGCATTGAAATGAAAATTGCCATATTCATATTATTAAGCCTGCCTGTTTTAACAGCTCGACAGTCAAAACAATAACAACAACAAACATAAATATTGCCGGTATAAACCAAACAACCATTGCAGCAAAAACCTCAACAATAGCAAGTCTTAAAAAGATAAAAATTACAACTTTAGCAGCAAACTCAAAATGGATATTAAAATTTCCAACACGAGTTTGAAGTTAACATAACTTCAAGGCAACGTGCAGCATTCATTCGACATCAGATAAGTAAATGATATGCAAGCAAGCAGTCGAAATGCAAGCGCAAAAGAAAAAGTGGCAATAGCAGCAGCAGCAGCAACAGCAGCAGCAATGCCTACAGTTCATGTTGCGTTCGCGCAAGCGAAGAAGAAAGTTTTGCAAGCGCGGCGCGCATAAAAGAAACCTGAGTCGCGCACAACGCTGTGCTAAGAAAACATAGCCGCAGGCATCTCAGGACTTTGCGCACGTTTTGTTTATAGCAAAAAAAAAATGTATTTTAACAATTTTTGTCCAAATTTGGTTGACGTTTCTGAGACTGTTGTCGTGTGTCAAAATTAATATGTGTTTGTTGTTATTATATTGCTGAAGTTTTCTTTCTTTTTCAATTGTGTACAGTGTTGTGTGATTTGAAGGATATATGTGGTGAATTCGTTAGTGAGCAGCAGGATTTTTTGAACACGGCAATGAACTCCATAAAGATGATCGGAATGTTAAAGAAATCATTTTTTAACATTATTTCTTAAAATGATAAAAACAAACTCAAACCTGTTATCAATTAATTTAGGTTTATTCAAGGAAAAGCTGGTTTCCGCTGATTTGGTTTGTGAGATGAATTTTTTACGGCTTATGATATTTGTTTTGCGTCTGATGTTTAGCGTTTCAATGAAGTAAAGAACAATTGTAACAATTCAGTTAGGCAACACGGGTCTACACTAACTAACATTCACTGTACACCAAAAATCGAACTATCAGAAAAAAGTGTCGGTTACAATAAAAATAGTAATAACAACAAAAAATATCAAAAAAAAAAAAAAAACGATCAAACAAGAAAGTAAAACGGTTGTAAGTGTCGCGATAAATGCGAAAATTTACGCTTTTAAATCTTGAAAATAATTTTCACGCCTCGCACGAAAAATCACGAAAAAACACGTTTAATTGCCTCCATATGCACATACGCCTGCGATGGCATAATGAACCACTGACGACGCGTTTTCTCCGCAAAATGCTAATTGTTATGGATGTAGGGTATCAGCGTTTTCACGCCAATGCCAACCAATCAGCCATATCTACGACAAAGTCATAAAACTAACAATTTCTACACATTTTCGGTACGTAGCGATGGCTCCAGACTTACTCATGTATGTACACACATATGTATACTCCACTAAGTGAGCATTTTTGTAACTATGCGTGTGTGTTTGCATAAATGATGCGTTTGGAGCTGATTAACAAAACAACATGTTTCGCGATTTTATGCCATTTCTTGTTGTTGTTAGCTTATTTCTTTTCTTTTTTTTTTGGTTGTTGTTTATTATTATTTTTCGGATAAATAAGATTTTATATTTCTTTTCTTTTTTACGAAAAGTGAGAGTGACACTTGTTAGTCGTGCGATCGTGCATTAAACTTATGTGCCATGGCTCTTTGATCAATTGCATGCCACAAGCATTTGGTGTTGCTACAAATTTTATGTTTGACATCATTTCGCGTGCAAACTAATGCCAACAGCTGCAACGAAACTAACACAGGGAATGAGACTTTGGCCGGCTTTGTTGGCCTAACCAACCTAAAAAGGCGACGACACCCACGTCACTCGGACAGAGATGTCAGGCGAACTAATGAGTGCGTGTCACATAAATTTCAAATTAATAAATTTGTTTTTTATCTAAAGTTCTTCAGCCATTTGCACGCAGGTTTTATGTCAAATATAGAACTAGCGCAGACTGACGCCAAAACAATTTTTTTAACTTAACAATCTTTGAGCGACCCACTTATGTTATGCATGCCTATGGATGCATAAATATATCATGTTAATGCGTTTACTAAATTCTATAAATCTCAGCAGCAACACGGCTGCTTGCACAATTTTTATTTATTATTTATTTGACTAAATTTAGTGCATGTTCTTTTTTTTATCTATATTTATAAAAATGAGATTTCGTGTATCGATTTATGTAAAAGTAAGATTTCGTAAATTTGTATATTGCGATATTGATTATCCACACGGATTTTGATGAAATTTTTATGTTATATTATTGGGCGAAAATTACAACTCATAGGCAACTAAGTATTTCGTAATTTCTTCACAACAGCAACAATAATTCCATTGACATGTTGTAATGGATATACAAAAAAAGAAAAAAAAATTGCTTACGCTTTTTTGCTTAGCAGCGAGGCATGATAAATATTTCTGTAAGAGCAGAAGCACATTAGCACTCATTTGTCTGTTTATTCTTTTTCACTTTCATGCCATTTCGTTTACGCATGCTGTTAACACATTGCTGGTTGCTAGCAGCTCAGCTAGTTATTTATAATTTTGTTAATCGTATGTAATTTAATGAAAAGTCAACCACTTTCTTCAACACTTTTGCTGCCGCCGTCACTGCTTACTCTGTACGAGTATACTGACTAAGCTTGTCTTTGGCTTGCAATTCATGCGTTTATCGTTGTTGCACCTTACGCTTCAGTTGTTTTTTCGCAATAAAAAAAGCGACTTCGTAACAAAGTTTCGGTTTTTATGTAGTTGGCTTTTTTCTTTTTTGTTTGTAGCTTACTTCATTTCTTTAAGTGTTGCGCGTGTATATGTTATGCCTTTTTTATGGCTCTTACTGCTATAATCAATTAATTTAAAATCAGTTGGTTTTTATGTAATTGCTGCTTAATTGGTTAAACGAAGGAACGAAAAGATAACTACAATATAAAACAAAAGAAGTAGTATATTTTTTTTTTTTTAATGTTGTGACTACTGCTACAATGTTTTCTTTTGTATTTTAGTTTAATTTTAAGCAGTATAAATATTACAAAATTTAGTAGTTAGTAGTCGAGTTTTAAGCAACTCTTTGAATTGTATTAGGCGCAAAAAGACGGCTTTAAGTTAAAGTCGGCATTTATTTCACAGAGCTAATGCGATATCCTATGCATGCCAAGCATACAACTTGGAAGCAGTTTAAGATTTGTGTTACAATTATTTATTGAGACCTTAAATTATTATGTGGCATGCTTCCATTGTTAATATATTTTTAGATCTTATTAATTGCTTCAAATTTTTCGAAAGCCAAATAAAATATCATAAAACAATTTTTGTAACCAACAGAAAACACACAAAAAAACTTAATAATCGATTTATAAGCTGCGCTCGAGCTTTAACACGCACCAAAATCAACACTTGAAAACGCTTTAAAATAATCGGCCTTTCAACTTCCGCTTTCATTAGAAAACCAGATTGATTTGAGCCACTTCAAACTGATTTCAGTTAAAAGCAAACTCGTTTTATGTTAAATCGTTCGAAGCGCAGCATAATCGTTGGTGCTTTTGTAAATAGAAAAAAAAAAAAAAGATAACAAAAGCGTTCAGTTTAAGAAAAACCACTCAATTATTTTCGCACATGAAAATTACACAACACAAACTTTTGAAACTACTGTTAGTTAAGAAAACATTACTTAGCCTGTGCTTAAGTAGCCCAGACTCAACCATCTGATCTCTATGGTGTCTCTATGTATAACTATGCCAGAATGAAAGTCAACAAGTAGACGGAGAATTTGTCATGGTAAAAAGGTATTGACAAGGCTCGAGCTAATGGTTCGCGACTTTTGGCTTGCCACAGTTGTATATTTAGAGAAGTAGATGCGTATGTTGTATATAAAGCAAAACTCTGAATAATGTTACTTTAAAAAGTTAACAACAATGTGTTAAGGTTTTTACTGCTTGTACAAATGTAGTGACATCAAATCCATCGAACAAAAAAAAAAAAGAAATAAAGAAGAACATGAATTACCAACGGAAATCAAGATAATTTTTACATCTATGTTTCACGTTAATTTCCCTTTTTTTTTATTTTTTATATACAAAATGATAAAGTTGACACCTGCCAATTTAATTTAATCACACTGGGGCAGAAAACCTTCATCAAAGCGGAAAAAAAAAACAAAAGTGACTTTGGCTGCGCAAATGCCACACCGTTTTTACCAACAACTATAGAAATATCATCATCATCATCAACAGCAACACAAGATGATGATCTTCATCATGCAACCAAATCTTCAACAGAGCATTACACTTGATAAAAAAAAAAATGTGGACCAAAAAGAAATCAAAACAAGAGTCTGAACTTCATTTTTAACTGCCTCTTAAATATAATCTACTTTCCGACTCGGCGCTTACATAACTACAACATTTATAATATTTATTGCATATGCAGCATTTTCATTTTTTCCTGACAAACTTTAATAAAAAAAAAAAAAACAAACAAAAAAGCAAAAAAACCTCAACTGCAACGGTAATGGCAATAACTTGATTTAAAATAATAAATACTCAAACAAAAAAAAAAAAAAAACAAAATAAATAAGAAAAAAATATGATTTGTTTTACAGGGTCCGGCACTCGAAGTGTAACCAACTTCAGACCGCTCGCACAGCTGACGCACGGGCATCAGCTGTCTAAAAATTTGCTGAATGACAGTTCGGAGTATTGTTTACAAGTGTACAAAAGCATTTTGCCAAAAGTAAACGCGAAAAAAAAAATCAGTGATGGATTTCAAACGTAACAGCGTGATTGCTTTATATTTAGCTGGAAAATCACAACCAGCGATTGTTCGTGAGCTCAAACACCTCAAAGTGAATAAAGTTTTCGTTTACCGCACTATAACTCGTTACAATAATACTGGTAGCATCGCAAAACGTCATGGAGGTGGTCGTCAAAAGACTGCGACGTCCCGTGAGATGGTTCAAAAAGTGAAGAAGCGACTTGAGCGAAATCCCCGACGAAGTGCCAATCAAATGGCAAAAGAACTGAAAGTATCCGACCGTAGCATCCGCCGCATACTGAAAAATGATCTCAAGATCAAGCCTTACAAGATCCAAAAGGCACATGATCTCACACCGAAGCAGCAACAAGTTAGACTTGAGAGAGCAAAGGAGTTGCTTCGCTTGGCCGAAAGCGGTCAATTTCCGAATATTGTGTTTTCTGGCGAGAAAATTTTTCCAATTGAGCAATTCGTAAACTCTCAAAACGATAGGGTTTACTTAAGCAACCGTTCATACGAGAATTTAAGTCATCGATTGGCCACTAGGAGGCAGCACCCACCACAGATAATGGTTTGGGCCGCTGTAACCGGAGATGGGCGCTCTCCAATCGTTTTCATCGAGCCTGGCGTCAAGGTAAATGCAAAATATTATCGAGAAAGTATTCTGGAGGTTGCTTTGAAGCCGTGGGCAGACAAACATTTCGGTGGCAGACCATGGACGTTTCAACAGGACTCGGCACCGTCTCACAAAGCTCGAGTGAACCAAGAATGGCTGAAAAACAACGTTTCGAACTTCATAACGTCCACACAATGGCTCTCAAATTCACCAGACGCGAATCCAATGGATTATTCTCTTTGGGCCATTTTGGAGAGCAAGGTTCGAACTAAAAGATACATCAGTCTCGAGGCGCTAAAGAAAGCCATCGTCCGCGAGTGGGCCAAAATACCTTGAAGTCACATTCGGGCAGCTTGCGATTCGTTTTTGGACCGTCTCAAGGCCATAGTCAAGGAAAAAGGTGGTCATATCGAGCAAAAGTAAATTGATTCTGAATTTTGTATTATTTTTACACATTTTGTACTTTGAATTGAATAAAAGTAATTTTCCAAACTGAATTTATGGGCTTTCCAATTGGTTACACTTCGAGTGCCGGACCCTGTAATAACATCAGCTCAAGTACCGCAGTTGCAAATGATTGACGGTATGAAAGTGTAAATACCGTCTGCGCTTTGCTGCTGGTTACAGGTTTTGACCCAAAATGCTACGCTACATAATTTGTGTGTGATTTGTTTTCCTTTGTGTTTCTGTTTTGTTGAGCGCATACACAAATGCTACACACTGCACTTCCGTAGGGTGAAGTTGGTGCAGCGACGGGTGGCTGAGCTAGAAAAATCCGCATTCATTTAATCTAGTATTATAATCTGGGTTATTATTCTTTATTATATTTTATTTTATTTTTTTTTTGTTTTATTGACAGCAAATCGGCAAAAATATATTCAATATTTAAGTGTGAAATGCGATTGACGGCTGTTAACTGTCATCTGCGTATTTATTTGTTTGTTAACTATTGTACACACATATGTACCTACAGCAACAACAACATACGTTTAGTAGCAATAGGAAAATGGGTAGATTCAGTTTTGTTGTTACTTGCTGTTTGTTTCAGTCTTAAACATTTTCATTAAGTGTAGAAATTATGAACTGAAAATCCATGGAAAGTGATCATTCGAAAATGTTAACTCAATTAAGTATGACCAACAAATTCAGATTAATGCTGATGCTAAGCTTTAACGAGTGGGCCAGCTACCTCAGAGATTTGTTGCACATAATCTATTTACAAATATTAATATGTACATATACAACAAAAAGTACAAAGCTTAAATAAGCTGCTTAAAAGCCGCAACAAAAAACTAAATACCTAAATGGAAAACAATAAAGCTGTAATCATGTGTGTAAAGAGTTAATTAAAAGAGTAGCAGCTTAAGGAGCTGTGATCAAAGTTGGATGACTAAATCTAATTAGGGCTGGGAGAAGCAGTTTGTTTTTCTTAAGGTCGTTTAACCCTACGGTTGTTAATCCCATTTGGCAATGCCGGCGCTTTTCTGACAGCTGATGATTAAACGCATTAACGCGTAGAAGGTTTCATTTCATGCGGAGGTCAAAGTTACACGTCATGCTTTGTGCGTCATAGCCGCCGACATACACGTATAGCTTCTTCTACATTGTTTGACAGTTTTCAGGGCATGTCAATATAACTCATCAGCTTTGAGCTCAATGATAAAATTTAAGCGACGAAATGCCCCTAATTAGGTTTACTCTAAGGTTATTACTATTTCGCGCCTTTACTTGCATAGCTACTTCAATACATGCTATAGAGATGTGTACAGCATGTTTTTTTAATGTTTTTTTTTTTTATTTTTTGCCTGTTTTTTTTTTGCAATATAAAATATGTGACTTTTGAAATCAATCCACTTTTTTTTACACATCAAACTTAATGAATTTCAAGTATTTTTGTCGGCTTATGAACTAATATTGTAATTAAAATTCATTTTATCCATTTCTCTTCTGAACCCACGCTTATTGTTTAAAACTAAAAAACTTTCAAATCTTAGTACGAATTTGAATTAATGCGGATAAGGAAAGCTGTGTAATAAAAAACCAAGATGATGCTGAAGTATAAAAAACATGCCAAATTCCTAAGTTGTTTATGAGTAAAATTAATTTGCATAAAAAAATTCGCATACATTATAAAATTGTAATGTGCTGCCAACTTGTTTCTTTACACATATTTATATTGTATATGTCGATAAGTTATTTTTTTTTAAATAATTTATTTGGTTAAGCAACAACTTTCAATTTATCTTTTGTGTTAAATTAGTAACGGCTTCAACACTTTATAAATGCAATTGCATAAATGGATTATTTGATGCAGATGGTGTATATTATTGTTGTTATTGGAGTGTTGTTTCACACACCAATTATACAAATCAAAATTCGAAAGGTGCTCAGCTGGATTGGGCTTAGCTTTACTTGAACAATACGACGACACATTTGTTTTGAGCTAAAATCACAATCTTTAATAAGAGAAAGAAATGGAAAAGACAAAAGTAGAAAAAAAAAGCACAAGCCGAAATGTGGAATGCGAAAGTTGTCGCACAATATGGAAACATTTTTAATTTTTACAATTTTTTTCGCTTGCAGAAACATCAAAATGCCATATTTAAACTAATTAAATGCACATGAAAAATTCACAAACGTGCAATAAAAGGCAACACTAAGCAGCAACAACATCACAACTAAAACAATGCTGATAATGATGATGATGACAATGATATTGTTGTTACTCACAACAGCAACAGCAACAACAAAAACTATTACTAATTTCAAATAAAAAATTGAAATCGTTATGAAATTGGTGAATGCAGCCTTTGCTTGTCTGGGAAGCGACATACGTGTTCGTCCGAAAGTCCGTTCCGTACAGCAAAGTGATTGTGACTGTGCGAAAAAAAAAATTCAATCTCGCATGCGCAAATGTTCGATCAACTAATTATTTTTATTTTTATTATTATGCGTATTTGGACAATATATGTCTGTATGCATGCATGCAGACTCACGTAGATTCAATTAATTGAAAACCAATTAGTTGCTCAGTTTAGGGCCATAATAAAAATTAAAGGCTGTCTGCTATTTGGGCAACTTAAATACTTGAATATTGCCCTAGGTTGGGCTTGTTTATTGAATGGTAAAATGATCTTGGTATTGTCTGCCTTCAAATAAAAAAAAGCAAAAACTAGAAAAAAACATTTTTTATAAAATAGAAAAACATTTAAGTAATAGAGGCTGTAAAACACAAACTTATAATAACGCACCGCCTAACAAATTACAGATTGTAGCAGTAGAAGCCAAACTTTCACTCATCGGCAGATCATTTGCGTGGCCGTCGCCGTTGCAGTCGCTGTTGGAGTCGCAAACGACGTAGATACGTTGAAGATACGAAGAGCGCCACAATCAGGGCAAGAGACGCAATTGACGCAGCCGCAGTCAGCGTTGTCTTGCTCTTTTGGGTTCGGTGAGCCGATGGTCATCTGAGATCATAAAGATCGATTACATGCGAGAATCACCTTTGGTGATTCTTAACTATAATTAATGACTGCAGCAAGCGAGAGTGTGTGAGTATATGGGCGGCTAACTGAGTGAGTGAATGTGGTGTGTGGTAATGTGAGAAGTAACAAGAAAATTTTCAAATTTGAATTATGGTTTCACTTTGGGTTGGGCATCATCATTAACATCATCATCGACATCATGTTGAAGCGTTTAGAATTGCGCTGAGTGTTAAAGTGGTTTTTATTCGATTATGATTTCTATGGTTATCAAAAGTCAATCGAAAGTTGAGCGTTACAAATGAGAATCAGGAAAACTATTTAACTTGCTTAATGCATACACTTGAAAAACTGTTCATAATTGATCACAGAGATCATTTTTAGATAAGCTGTATTAGCTTGGCATATTGTAATTTAATCAATTTCATAATAGAATTACTTTACAATAAATTCCAAAGTAAAACTATCTAAAAAAAATATTAAGCTCCATACATACGCCTAAGTAAGCAAATCGTTAGCTCCTTAACAAATAAACAGCGCATAATCTCAATAAAACAGTTTATTAAAAAATTAATTATTTTTTACAATTAGAAAATTATTTTATTTTTTTAAACTATGTTTCGCACAATTAAATGCCCGATAAAGAAGCATAAAACGCTCATTTAAATAACGAAGTCCATGTCTTCAGTGGATAAAAACTAAGACGCTTGACGCTTAAGTCAACTTTTACGCGACATTGATCAACGAAAAGACGAAAGAAATAATACAACAATAACAAATGACAACGACAAAAAACTAATGCCTTAAGCAACCAAACACTAACAAAAAAAATAGAAAAGAAAAACAAAGCATTAAAATTAACAAAAATTACAACTGTCGGCAGCGGCGCTTGTAAAATTTTTGATGTGTTTTTAATTTGACGCCGCAACTAGGCGCAAGGGGCGAAGCAGCCATTAACAACAGCAATGCTGGCACAGAAGTTTTCTTGTGGTTGGCTTTTCAACTTAAGTATCTATTGTTCTAGTGTAACAAATGCAAGAACAGAAACCAGGGGAATAAACCTAAAGCAAACAAAGCCCAGATAAGCATCTCAAAGCTGACGTTTTTATTTTTGGCAGTCGTCGTCGGTCCATTGTCTTTGTCAGCTTTTTTCGCGTGCAGTTTCCTCATTGTTTCCATGCTTTGCTGCGACTTGACCCAGTTACTTTCTTTAATTTTATTTCAGTTTTTTTTCTTTTTTTTTATTCTATTGCAGGTAGATTTGTCGTAATTAGTGACAAGAATTGTAATAAGCTCAACGTGGCTTTAATTTGATTCATTTTATATATATGTATATACATGACAGCATTGTAAATGTAGAAAAATCTGACAACTGAAAATGTAACTTGTGAACGAAGCTTTTCAAAATTGGAGCTTACAAAAAACTGACTTCGATCGTCAAGTGCTCATAATATCTTGAAGAAATTCGACTTTCAAAATGTGTATAATGGAAGAATCGTAATCAAAAAACCAAGTTGTTTTAAGGTTAAAATGCAACCTACCCCTATAAACATTTCCGAGGGGCCTCTATAGGAGCTAGTCTGGCACAAATTCAAAACAAATCTGAGCTATTGAAGGACAATATAATGTTACATTTTATGGTCGATCAGGTTTTTTGTCTTCACGTTTGTAGTATGCAAGTGGTGCAATTAAGTTTATGATATTTGGCGCAAACAAATTATTTCGAAATCAGTTCAACTGCTAATAAAAAACCTGTAAAAATAAATTAAAAACCAAACAAGAGCCAAAGAAACCCCAATAAAATTAAAGCCAAAGTTCAATTGTCGGCTTTGCCTTTGCGGTGTTGGCGGTTTCAACGAATTGCGCCACCATAACAATAACAGCAAGAAAAATCATAATAAAACGTATAACAGCCAAATCTTTGCCGAAAAAACAAAGCGGCCAATGACCAAGAGCCAAACTGCATGTGCCAGACAGAGACACAAACAAGTGCACACATATGTATGTATGTATATGTACATACACTCGCAAACAATTTGATACGAGTACATCTCAGTAAAAGCGAGTGAAAAAAAAAAAAAAAAAAAACGAGCCGAACAGCCAAACCACACTGAATCGAAAGCGACTGATGTATGCGCGTTGATTGCCGCAATGCATAAATGAATGTTTAAGCGCGAACAATTTGCATTTAATTCAAACTCTTTTTCTTCTGCTACGTGTTGTTGTTGATATTGTTATTGGTAGTTGCTGTTGCTGTTGCCGTTGCTGTAGCATTTTATACGCGCCAAAGTAATTTGAACTTTATCAATCATAGGTTGTACAAGAGTTTGGCTCTGGCAACGCTATGCTGCACGTTAAAATAGGGAAGTGGAAGCCTTTAACTGCTGTGTTAGCGGAAATACAAAAATATAATTGTGAGGGAAAAACTGTTTGCTTCTTTCTTCATTTGTTTTAGTTTCGGTTTTTTATTTTATGCAGTTAAACTTGGTCCGCGTCCCTTTTAATGTTTAACGTTTAACGTTTAATCAAAAAAAGGTATCACCATAGGCGCCAATGTAGTCAAGGCAGTAGTGTAATCTACAGCGTATTCCATTAACAAGTTTACAAAATACTTGTTGCTTTTTGAAACTCTGGCGCAACTGCTAAATTAAGCAGTATTAAAATTATTCAGCAGAACAGCTCATCAAGTCCTTATGTTAGTGTTCGATAATATAATGGGTGAGTAAACTTTTGTTGTATTTGAATGCGCGAACAGCTTAAAATTAAACCAGAAAGCAAGTGTAATTAATTAAAATAATTTATTTATATTTTATTAATATTTGATTATACCATGCGTCCTCAGGCCATATGCACCTTCAAAAAGGTTTGCCTAGGTTGACTGGATTTGAAGTTTTATTAGCAATAAAATACTTTCTGCACTACTGCACGGCATGACTGTGTAGCGAAAGTTGTAGCGAGACCCCTGAAAAGCGGCACCCAGCACAAATGGCGTAAATGACTACTACTGGCTACTAATGTAACGGAAAACAAGAAAAATGTGGTTCCACTAAATCAAATCATATGCCGCCGCAAGGTCAACATTTTACAATACTAAATAACGCAAAAAAAGTGTTTTTATGATTTAAAACTATGTAAATATCACGCTTCGTTTAAGCATAGAAAACCACAGACCAAAGAGTAGGCGAATTTCCACAGTAAAACTTTAAAAACAGTAACTGTAAAAAGAAAAACAAAAGAAAGGACAGCAGTAGCGGATATGCTTTTTATATATGGCTGAGTTGTATTGCCTAAGTTTTGCAAAGCCAAGTAGAGGCACGTGAAGACAAGACACGATAAGGCTAGGTAAAAATTTTAATAAAAATAAATCAAATAAAAAGCAAATAAAACAATAAAAAAGCACAAATGCAAAACGAAGCAAATTGAGACAATTTTGGCAATGGATAAGCTTCCGGTTTTCTCGCTTGCTGCTGCTGCTGCTGAAGTTGAAGTTGAAGTAGGAGCTGCACGAATCTGCGCTGACATAAATACAGATTTAAGGCAAAAGAATTATTAACGAGCAATTGTAGCACGTGCCAAGGAAACAACATGGGAAATTAATTAGTAGCAAAGTGAAAGAGACGCGCTGCTGGCCCGGCTGACTGACGGACGGACGGACCGACTGCATAGGTGGCATAGTAGCGTAGAGCAGAGCCAAAGACAAAGTGAATGAAAGTGAAATTGCGCATTAAACAAGCGATGCGAATGGGCTCAAAATAGACAGGCAACACGATGACGACAACGAAGACGTCCGCAGCAACTAGAGCAAACATCATGAAGCGCATAAAATAAATGTGGTACGTATACGTACCCCGTACATGTGCAAATATGCTTAGTTATATGTACGTGTAGATGCATAACTCTATCAGCAGCAAAGCATGGGAGCGCTAACGATTCCTGACTGACAAATGAAAACTCAATTGGCTATCAGTTGCCGTTGTAGCGCACGATGTTGATGCTGCCGATGCTGCCGATGCTGCCGATGATGACGATGCTGCTGATGCTGCTGCAGATACGCCAATGCTAGTACATCGCTGCTAGGCATACAGCACTTACACATACCACGAGTATACGTAGCAACGCATATTGTAAACAAAAACCATCCGAAACCGAAAATTCACTTTCACTCGCTCGTTCGCTCTTCAAGCAGCGACAACCACGCTTACAAGTAATGTCACATACGACAAATAAAACAGAAAACAAAATAAAATATAAATCAGCTGCAACGTACAAAAACAAGCAGATAAAATAAAAACAATTACAAGCAGGCAGCCGTCTTGGATGTCAGCGTCATCTTGTTGATTGATCCATTGGCGCGTTGTCTCTTTTCTTTAGTTTTCCTTTACTCAGATATGTGTATATGTATAATGTGGCCAGCAGCAGCCAGCCACGTAGGAACAGCGATGCAAGCAACAGCGTGAAAAAAGCACTCGAAAAACAAACGAACAAAATAATAATAAAAAGTAGAACAAACGATATTTGTCACAGTATGCTGCGGCGGCGTTGGCGACCCGAGGCTACCACAAGCGACGCCCAATTAAATGCAAATTTTGTAAATACTTTTTTTTTATATATATTTTATTTTTGCTGCGTTGCGTTTTCCTTTTTTTAGAAATCGTTGCTTGACCAGTGCGCATATGTGCAGTTAATAGGCAGCTAGCCAGCTAGGCAGCCAGGCAGCCAAGCAGCAAGGCAGCAGGCAAATGTGCGCAACCACTGACTACGACAGCAATTGCTCGATGCAGATACAGCGATACACATACATGGCGGCAGGCTGCCTATCTGTCTGTCTATGTGTGCCACCCACATCGTTTTACTTGGGCACTTGTTGAACATGCAGTGTATGCAGTTATAGAAATTTATGCTTGCTCAGACGCAATTGCAGCAGATCCAGATACTCGTCACGCAGAGCCTTGAGCGTTTTGCGTTTTGAGTTTTGCGCGTTGCCTATTGCCCGTTACGTAGGCGCCTGCCTTGCTTACCTGGCCAACGGGGTATTGGTATTGGTAACTTAAACTATAGTTAAGTAAACCGAATCGCAATGCATCGCATTGCATTGCGACGTTTTCAATGGTATCTATAACATTTTGCTTTGCGGATTTATTTATAACTCGACAGCAGCAGCAGCAGCATCTGCAACTTCAGCAAAACCACATCAGCAGGCAGACCAAGGCAGCGGGCATTTAAAAATGTAATATGTTTAGCGAAAGTATCTGCATCATGCGCACCCTGTATCTGCAAGTATATTCCATGAGCAGTATTTTCTGTGTCTCCTTTGGCTTGCTTTGGCTGCTTGTAGTTCAAATGGTGTCATAAATAATTTTCTATATTTTAGTTTTTTTCTTGCAATGTATTCGCAATAAAATAGTTATGTAAAACTTGCAATGTCTTTCGTTTCACCTATCCACTCTCTATGTGCTATGCTAGATTATAACAAACAGCATAGTCTAGCTCAGCCTGGCTTAGACACAAATAATAATTCGAAATGAATGACGGTGGACGACAGTGGCTAAGATCTGACCCTGGATTTTATTGAAGTCTATAAACTGCACAATGAAATTTTGTTGCCTGTCGAGCTCGTTGCTGTGTGTATGGGAGAAGGGTTGCGGATGCCTGCTACGACGCTGATTGGTCAGATTTAAGCGATCGTTGTGTGCCCAGTTGTGGTCGACATAATAACGCAGTAGCTATTAATAAAAGTTTTGATAATCACATCACAAACCGCTGAGAAATGAGGGAAACACTTCAATTTGCATGGTTACATATACTCATCAGGGCCACGTTCATTATATGGAGTTCAGTTTGCTAGAAAATAGCAAATGTATATGAAAAAATTCGATCAAAAAGATGCTAATCTTACTTGCAAATTGACGTCAATAACACCAAAGTTCTTTTGGACAGCTAAAATAGACCATATACATTTTTGCTCTGAGAAAGAATGCAGAAAAATTAAAGTTGTTGCCTGTCCTACACTATGCAGAGCACAGCTCCAGCAGCTAGAAGAAGAAGTTGCGAAGCACAAAAATTTGCGATACTCAACAAATGAAACCGATGTTATGCGATGAATGTTAATGATCGACGCAGTAGTCCATGCGAGCAAGACAAACGATGTCATTTCTATGCAATTAAAGAAAAATTCTGGAAAGTCCAATTTCAGTTCCCATACGCAGATAGGCAGATAGACAACTGAGGAACTAAACCGTTAATTAGGCATTTAAATTAAGTTCAAAGATCTTCAATGAATATTAAACAACAGTAATAACCTCAAATCAGCTCAAGAAAAAAGCAATAAAATAAAAGCAACAACCTTTTTACGCTTAACGCTAAAGTTCGGCATCAAGTTGTGGCGTTGCTTCGGCGCCCTTATTTCTTGCTTTTCAAACGCAAGACTCCGTAACTAAAGCAATTAAAACCTCATACAGACCGACACCCACTAAGTATAGGGCACAAGCGACTTAAATACCAAAACTATCACACGAAAATGGGCGCGCGGCATATCGACGAAAACGCGAACGATGGTGGCAGTGGCTACGGAGGTGGCGGTGTTGGTGGCTTCGGTGTTGTTGGTGTTGTTTGGTTTGTTGTTGGTGATGGCAATACTCAAGTCAAACTCCAGCGACTACGCGAATGCGGCTCGGTCGGGCGTTCGGATCGCTTGGCGCATTTCTCATTGTTGCGCGATGTTGCTTGAACGATATCGCATCGAGTTATTTTCTCAGCATGGTGCGTCGCTTTATCGCCTGCGCCTGCGCCTAGGTACAACAAAAAAAAAAAAAAAAACCAGGGCTTACGAAAAGAAGTAAAGAAAAATGAACAAAAAAAAAAGAAACAAGTCAGACAGCGTCGTAGCAACGACAGCAGCGAATACGGCCGCAAAAAATCAGCAAAATTTATGACCGCGCAACATGAACTCGAGCGAAACAAATGTAGTCGACTTTTGTTGTTGTTGTTGTTACTATTGTCTTTTGTAAGTTCACTTTTGCCTTTGTCGCTTCTTTTAACTTTTGCAAAACTTTTTGTTTCGTTACGTTTGATGGCGATGACGATGACGACGACGACGACGACGACGGCAGCATAGAATTGCAAATTTCAATTGTTATAAAACAACAACAAAAACAATAATAAAAAAAATCGAAAATTTTTTTTGTTGGTTCCTTATTTCTCTTTCTTGTATTCAGCGCCTAGTCTATAAGCTTAGTTAGCGGCAAAGGGCTTTCTTTCGCTAGCTTTCCTAACGTAATTAAATATCGGTATTGTGTATTTTTTTTCCAATTTGAATTTCCTCTTTGTTGTTGTTGTTGTCGATTCGTCGTTTCTTGCAACAAGTTGGAAGCGTCAAAGTACGTTTAATGCTAACAATAACGACGCAATCATATCTAATTAGACAGCCTGCATGATTGCTTAATTATTTATCGCGCAGTTCAATTGGCGCAAAAAGATACGAAATTAAATTATATACGCTGGTTTGTGTACATTTTGTATCAATTGAAACTAATCAAAGCATTGACCTTAATTTTATTGCTTAAATAAATAATAATAATAATAATCATCTATTTAGAAAGATACAAAGTAATTGCTGTTCGTTTTATTGTCGCCATTTTACTTTAAGTTAAGCCTGAAGTTGTGCGTTTAATGCGACCGTCACACGTATTGAGATACAAATCAACTAATGCGTTTGTGCTAGATTTCTGCCATGGCTTTGTGCTACAAAGTTGCCGGAGTTGGCCTTTGGCCTGTTTTTTCGTAAATATTTTCGCAAGTTAAATACAAAACCACAAAAAATAATAATTATGATTTATAGATTTTTTGTTGATTCATGACATTTAATTACAAGACACTTGTAAATACATTTGCCAATAAAAGAAAAACATAAAGTAAAAAAGAAAAGTGCGTTTTATACAACTGCCCTCCTCTTCAATAAAAAAATAAATAAAACGAAAACAAGTAAAAATAAATAACCACAGTAAAAAAAAAGTTATCGAGTGGCATTTTTAATTAAATGAATTGTCACGCATATGCGTCGAATAAGTGAAAAGAAAAACAAAGCAAAAACCTACAAAAAATAAAAAATAAATAAGGCAATAAGACTCAATTTTTTGCGCACTTCATTTTCTATTATGCGGCAACTGTGTCGCCATGACAGCGCAGTAAAAGTTGCTTTGAGGCAGCTTACGCAAAGCACACTACACTAACACATACCAGGTACGTCGTAGTAGCTGAGAAATGCGGTTAATTAGTTTTTAATAATAACGCATTCGATTTTTATTTATTTTACACAATGCGTCCCTGCTTCCAAAGAATGTGGCACATTGCACTATTTGTCAGCGTAGGTGTCTGCTAAACAGGCGATTCCATTGTTGCATAACACTGAGCAAATTCCAAAATGAAAAATTGCTGAAAATTGCTTTTAAAAAACGAAAAAAATTTATAAAACTGAAATGTTAAAGGAAAAGTGAATGTCCGAGTGTCCCCGTGTTTTGAGGGACACATCAAGTTGACACTTAGATAGGCAATATAATTAAGACATCGTTATAATAAAACTGACCAACATTATGTATTTAAATTTGAAGTAAGTTATTAAAGTTATTATAGCTCACTAACAATCCTAATAATCAACTATGTAAATATAAAGATAATAATGAGAATGAATGTATTTTGAGTCATAGCAAATTTAACATGCAAAAAAGTTCGCAATTATTTATTGACATGCGAGTTTAGTCACGACATTGCCCTATGACATTCTTAGAAAACGAAATCGTTGTAAAAAAAGAAAAATGCCGCGCTACTTTCACTCAAAAAATCTTTAATCTGCTAAGAACTTCAAATTACCGGTGAGACTTCCGCGGAAAAATGTAACCGCCTGTCTGAACTTTATCGCATTAGTTGGCCACACATGCCACAATTAATCAACTTAGAAAGGAACTTTCAAGTCAAACAGCACATCAGAAGGCATTAAACTTCCTGCATCGTTGCACTTTGACTTTGATCGACCGCAAGCGACTTTGTGATACGCGAAATGAGAAACCCAACTGAAGCATGCAACAATGAATTCACGAAATAAAACGAAACATCACAAATCCCATGAGCCACGCTCAAACTGAACTCAAATGAACTCCGTCGACACAAAGCAAACTGAAACGAACCAATGCAAAGCAAAACACAGTACAACATTATGCCACTCAAAATTAAAACCACTCGAAATGAAATTAAAATTTTTATCAATTGCTGATTTCATTACCTTTTTTTTCTGTTTTTTTTTTTTAATTTTGGTTATGGTTTTCTGTTGCTACTTCGCATGCCAACTGCAACAAAGCTAAAAGTTTTGTGGAAGTGCCACAATGCCATTGTAAAAACGAACAAAAGCAGCAGCACGCAAAGGCGGCAGGCAACACAACAAAGACGACAAATGCAAACGCAAAAGGAAGCGCCAGGCATATTGCATGGCCACACAAAAGCTGCCAAATCCCTTGGCGCCCGCATTTAATTTCAACGCGACGCTTCACCAAAGCAAAGCAAGTATAAGCAAAAGCACTTACGGTTTTTCAGCATATCCATTTGACCGTTGAATTTTGCACCTGCAGAGGAGCGTCAACTGTCGAAAGATAGTGGCACGCCGCTTGGGTGGGTGCTACTCTGACGTGTATGTAAATAGGGTAGTCTCCACGTCGCACGCAAAGCCACATTAAGGCTTTAATAATACCCTACACGTTGATTTATGTGCCAGCAGTGAGTCGTTTGGGGTGACCGTGAAACGTATGCGAGTCGTAGTCGCCTAAGCAGCGACCGCAGAGGGCCAAATAGCATTTGGCGCAGTCTAGACGCCGAAAACATTTTACACTGCAGCCAAAAACACAATAACCAACCGAACAGGAAAAAGGAAGCCGAAAGTAGGAAGCAGCAGCCGCTGCAGTGGCGAAAACCAACTGCCGCACAAGGACATTAAATCACATGCCAAAAAGGGAATAAAAACAATGTCGCTGCAGCACTTACCATAAGCACTTGACTTCTCGTTAGGTTTTTCGATGTGGATTGGTTGTTGCTTTTGTTGTTGTTGCTGCGACGGTTGGTTGCCGCCTATGCTGCTTCGTGCGCATAAATGTAATTGTAATAATTTGGCTAATGCAAAAATTATAACGTTGCTAATCATGAACTTGAAATTCCGGAAACAAAAGTGAAAATGAATAGTTTCAGCACAGAGCAGAGCCAAGCGTGTATGCAGCACAGCGCAGACGTACATATGCGCAAAATGGGTGTGGTTTGACTTATTTGTTGTTGGCGTCTGATGTTCTCCGTTTGTGTAATAAATAAAAAGCGAAAATAAATAAAAACAAATTTTAAAAAAATAAATATTTGAAAAATACAAATTTTAAAGGGGTGTTTCCTAGAGGCGTATGAGTAACACAAACGGTTTTTCGCATATTCTGTTAAAAATTTCGCATATTCGAAATGTCCAAAGTAAATTTCGCACTCTCCTACTTTGTTTTCTTAAATAGCTCCTACAATGAGCAGCGACACGCCCAGTCTGTGTGCCTTATTTAGGGGCGAAAATTAACATAAATATTAATTTAAAAAGCAGTTTTGATTGATGGCTTCCTCAAAAGCAATTAAGACTGGCTCCTATTGAAATGACTTGAAAAAAAGAAAGAAAAAAATAACTATGAACATGTCTATATTTTTCTGTTTCATTTCATTTTTTCTCATTTCCAATAGAAGTGTCCCCTTTTGTTGCTAAGTCATATTGTGTTATACTTGGATCCACGTGATATCCACTATCAGTTGCTAACCGGCAGCCAAATGTCGGAAAAAAAACGTAAAACTAAAAGTCATCGAAATGTGACTTTTTTAGTGCTGCTTATCAAAATATGACATGTTACTTTTTTAGAATATTCTTTTCATCTCAATTGAATGATTAGCAGATTCATACAACATGACAAAGAATATATCGTTATATGAGGGTAATCATTATGGTTAACAGAAAAAAGATTACAATAATTTTTATACACACAACAGCTAATCAAGCTTGTCAAAAATTTGGTACAGTAAATAAAGTAGCAATAGCACAACAACTCAATGCTCTGGAACACACTCTGTCGACTCAAACATTATTTTAACTAATTTATTACTGTTTCATGAGGCCCACAACTCGAAGACACAAGACACTTATTTTAAATTTATGAACTCCCTACATGCATGAACTGGTTGCCTTAAAAACTTCTACAGATGCATCTCAACTGCAATTCATTTTGGCTTACAGCAAAAACAACTTACTATTGCACACGAAACACGTGACAATTTTGAACTGAGTTTAAAAAAAAATTAAATAAACACAGTAATCGATATTCGGCAAATACTCGTACTTAGAGCACAAAAGTAAAGTAAACCGAACTAAACCAAACCAAACCAAAGCAAAGCAAAGCAAATCGAAGAGCAAAAGAGCAGAGCAAAAATCTAACGTGTTGGCAATAGCAAATGAAAAGCGTTTTATCGTTTCAGCAGCAAGAAGCTCGCTTTAGCGTTTTCATCTCAGCTTAGCGAATTTTAGTGCGATGCGGTGTCGGTATCGGCGTCAACGTGATATCGGAGGCGCATTGGCAATAAGTCTTAAAAAGTCATACACTAACAGATTAAAGCACGAGAAGTATAGCAGCAGAGGTATTTCCAGGAAACAGCGTTTCCTCTGCGCACTCACACACACACACATACAAACACACACACACACATGTACCACACAGCGCACACAGAGCAATCAAAACGAATCGAATCGAATCAAAGACATACAAAAGCACGTCCCTCAAACTATCTACGAACCGCAGCTAACCAACCAGCATGGCTATGCGCAGATACGTGTGTCTCAGCGTCGCTGACTTGTCTTTACATTGTTGTTACTGCTGGTGCTGCTGCTGCTGGTGCTGTAGTTGTTACTGACTGACGCCAGTGTTGCTAAGTTGAGTCATTTGTTAGCCATGGAGCATACACACATATGCCACGTTTATTTACACACTCGTACTTCGACGACGATGCGAAAACTGGTATTTCTTCTTGGGCTGCTGCTGCTGCTGCTGACTCGGCTGACTCTGCTGACTGTTGCGGCAGCATTTCCATTTGATTTGGTTTTCAGTTCTTTTGATTGCATTCGCTTCAATGTTTCACATCGTTCTCTATATGTTCTTCTTCCTGCATGCTTTGCTTACCTCTTTGGCTGGTGTCGCTTTGCCAATGGCTTTGTATTGACTGTTTCTTTTTTTTTTACTATCGTTTTTTTGTTTTTTAGAATCTGCTAACTTTTCTCACATGATTAAGCCTGATTACTATAGATGTGCGATGGTTTTTTTTTTCTTATTGTTGATGCTGTCTTTGATTTGCCACTTTTCTTGCTTAGTTTTTGGTGCGCTTCGGTTCAGTTCATTTTAGTTTGCTCTGTTTGTCCTAAAGATTTTGAACTTTGATTCTAGCAAGAATTTTTCAAAAATCCGACTACAATAGTAATAACAATAACACACATTTAATACGCTACACTGCAAGTTATTTTGTGGGTTTACTCAATAAAATGCATCTTACACTAAAAAAAAAAAATATTTGGCCTCAGCAACTTCTACCACATGAGATAATAAAATCAAATGAAGGAATAATTCGGAAATAAGAAAAGGTTCCCAGGCATTCACAGAACAACTCACCAAAGTTCCTTCGCAATCGGATCATCGGTATAGCAACCCATAAAGGACACACAAACACACAAACGTAAATATATGTATATATATAGATAAGCCGAGCAATGTCAGCTATGCAACATACGAAAAAAAAAATAATAAAAATAACAACAGTCAAGTTGGCAACTTGCAGTGCCGCGCAGCATGCACACTTGGCCATTCAAGTTTGAGCCGCAGCTAAGTAAACTGCTTAAGCGCACATGCATAAGCTCTTTGACGTTTGTTTTTTTCTTTTTATTTTGTTCATAATTACAATTTATATTTTGGCTACTATTGAACGCCCACGCCATACGTGATCAACTATATTTTTTATTTTTATTATTACTTTTTCTTCTGTTTTTATCTTGCTTCTTTGTTGAGCTTGGATGCAACTTTTGGCTTGCATGTTGAAACAAAGTCAAGCATCATGATTTAGTTGTTTTTTTGCCATTTTTTGTCGTATACACAAACATTTCGCAAAAATGCAAACAGAAAACGTATTAAAAGACACAAAATTAAAACAGTAAAATGTAAGACATAAATAAATGCAAAAATATGCATAAATATTGTGCTCCGCAAGCTAAAACAAAAATAAACCAAAAAAAAAAAAACAAAATAAAACAAAATATAATACATGTGTATGTACATATGTATACACAAATGTGTATATCGAAATTATGTATTAAATGAATGAAAATGATTTGAAGCAGATGCGCAACTGCGCTGCTACCTTGATTTTCAACTTTTGGCTTATATTGTATTTTGCGAAACATCGTTTTGATTAGTATCGCACACTCGAGCAGCAGATACTCGTGCACAAGTATCTCAAGTTGAGCATTTCAATTGCTAAAGTGTTGCGCGGGTTACTGGCATCTTGTTGGCATGTTGGCGTCTTTAAGAGTTGTGCCCCGGGTTGTGCCCCACTAGCGTGTGCCCGCATCTGCATATGCGATGCGATGTGACCTCATTTAAATCATACTTCATGGCAGCGGTGAACTATGAGCATCTGCACTAAATGCTTGACGACAAAGCCTGCGGTTTTTCTTGCCGTTGGCTATTGCTGTCTGTAATGAAAGCATCTCACAATGATTACTCTGTTCGATGCTGTTCTGTTTGTGTTGCACGAGTCTTGTTTTGTTTCTTATGCTTGTCCACTTAACATATGCTAATTGCATAATAAGCCAATTGAGCACAAACAGCAACGGTAGCATCAACAAAGTAAATAATGTGAAAAAAGAACAACACAAAGCATTTATTGGCCTAGGCAACATTTGTTCCGGGATTCTTGCGCATTTGCCTGTTGATTGAAGTGTTTTGTTTGCGTTGGCAATCTTTGTTTGCTTTGCTTGAGTTCTCTGCTTAATTAAGCTATTCTCATGCATTTATCAATTGCATTAAAGAGGAGCCATGGACAAGGTGTGCCGAGCCATGCTGAAGTAGACTTTGTACGGGTATTTGAACCGTTCAAGCGGTTCTGTTAGCTCATTAAAAAACAGCATAGACTATAGTTGCGTCAAAACTACAACTGCGTCATTATCAACAATTAAATATTACATTTCTTTCTTTCTATAAACAGAATATAAAAGCAAGGATTAAGAAGCATTTAAACCAATTAAGATCGTTTTAAACCGACTGTCTGAAGAAGCTTAGGCGCTTCTTGACACCAGGCACTCTGCAATCTGAAATTAGTCTGCTGACAATGCTTCAGTAGAAGTAAAGCAAAGGAGCCCTAGAACATATACAAATTTCAAAATAGCAAATCCTACTACTAAACTACTTTGAAGCGTATATTAAGTTTCGATTGCACAAGTCATAACATAAAAACACAAAAAAAAAAAAACAACTAATCACTGCATTTACCCAATGACTCATTAAGTTAAAAAAGTGCAGTCGGCCTTGTATAAGTTTTACACGCCAAAAGTAGTTACATCAGCTAAAATGCGAATCTGCCAGTATATTTTAAGTCGACTAACAGCTTAAGACAAATGCTACAAAATGGTTACTGCAGTTAAACATATCCATGCTGTGCTTTGTATGCAGAACTACTTGCCTCAGAAGACATGTTTCAAATTACGCATACTTTCAATGACGTCATCCCCTACTGTCCGATAAATCGTTGATATATAAAGATAGCATACGCACATACGCAACCGATAAAACTTTTCATTTAATGCCAAAATCAAATGAAACCAAAACGGACACGGGCCACATGCCAATGAATCACGCAGGTAGATGAATGCTTCTGATGCAAAACAAAAATTGAACAAAAGCAATAATAATAACAACAACAGCAGTAACTATTTAGAGTACATCATGTGTAAAGTACAGTTGAAAAAACAAAAAAAAACCGAACAGCAGCCACAACGTTGGCACTAAAATGTACAAGTACTTGACTGAAATGAAAAATTGCCAGCTTCCTGGCTAATGTGAAAAACAAAAGCAAATGTCGGCAAGCAGAAAACTTGTAAAATAACACATAAAAAATCAACATTAATATATGCATTTACACACATGCATACATACCATGTATGCAACTAGATAAATACAAAAACAACAAAATACAATAGCATCAACAACAACAATAATAACAACTTGAAAGTTGAGTTAACAAGTGCAAGTGCGAAATATGTAAAGTGAGGCTGGGGAGGATGTACATACAGATGTACAGTTGCTTAACGCTGCCAGCCGGCCGGCCAGCCAGCCAGTCAGCCAGCAAGTGCTACTGCTCTTGTTGTTGTGACTGCTGCAGGTCTTGCAACAATAAGTAAATAAATTACAGTAAACAGACGCAGATGAGCCGTGGTCCTTATTTATGCACTTCACAGCGAGTGGCATGCGGCTGCTCGTTGCAATAGCTTCGAGTTGCAGTATATGCCGCAAATGTTTTTACTGCTAACGCTGCAGCGTAAATGTACTAACACATAATAAAAACCCAAATAGCTGAATACTTATGAGTAACAGCGGCAACGATTACAGTTATGTGGCCGCATCTTTATTTTCGAAAAAGTGAAAGTGCAAAGCGTCTTAGCAAATTGCGGCATAATTTTAATTAATAACAAATGCCGGTTATGCATATATCTGGCCATTCGACCATCATTTGAATTTCGCACGCACTTCAGCAGCTATTCGCATAACGCAGTACATTTGTAGCAGGAGATACATTTCTATTTATGTATGCAGTCTGTCTAGTCTAGTCTAGGCTGGTGGAACAGCGATCGCGAAGAAAATGTTAATTCATTTTTATAAATTGACACTTCACTTTACAAATCATTGATATGTCTGTTTCGCTAAAAAGAGCAGGAAAAATATTCCACCGCAAATGCTGCACGTATCACAGAAACATCAGCATCCATGAGATACCTTTTAAAAGCCAAACCGCAAAGCAGCGCAGAAACGTCGTCGCAGCATTATCAAAACGTCTTCGATGGGTATGCGTATGCGTATGCGTTATGTTGCACATCTTCATGTCTGCACGTTTCTTTGTTTATTTATATTTGTGCTGTGACTGTTGCGTAGACATGCATTTCACTTTGACTATTGTCGCTGTCTGCAACATCAGCAGCAGCCAAAGCCCAACAAGCAGCCGCGGCAACAGCATTAGCATCAGCATAACATATTTACGTATGCAGTGCTTACAAATAAACGTTCCGCGTGAATATATGCAACTGACAGAAAGACAGTCACACGGCAGAGACAGACATACAGTCAGCAGCTATTTAAATTGCCGCACAATTGCATCTTCCGCATAAACAAATCGCTTGCAACAACTCACCACTCGCAACATGTCGCAGGCTTACAGTCACAAAGCCAAATGCAGCCGCAAACCTGGTTAAGCCAGCGACCACAATCAACCAGCCTGTCAGCCAGTTAGACAGTCAGCCTGTTAGACAGTCAGTAAGTCAGTCAGACAATCAGACAGCCAGCATAGTCTTGTAGTCAGTTTTCCAGCCAAGGCTGACTGTCATAAGTAAAAAGCTAGAGAAAGCTACCCCGACTGCCAGCCAGCCAGCCAGCAAGCAAAGCCAGTCAGGCAATCAGACAGTCAGACAGTCAGTCAGCCAGTAGCTGTGCCAGCCTACGCCGCCTGATCTGCGTCTGCCAATATATTTCTTGCAAATATTATCGCCGAGTGGCTGCATAGAATGGCTGCCTCTTGGTTGCCAAGTGATGTTTAATAAGTTCCGTTTTGCTTGGGCTTGCGCGCACAACTTGTAATTCAAAAACAACAATTTCCCCCCAAACCCCACTCTCTCTCACCCCACCGAATACGCTGTTATTGGCGCACTTACGCACGCTTTGAATATTGGCTTTTGGTTAGTTGCGTTTAGCAGCGATAAAAATTGTTAGTTGATAGCTATATTTAAGTCAACAGCAATTGTTTGTAGGTCAGTTTATCATCATCATCATCATCATCGTTTGCTTCGTCGTCGTCGTCGTCGTCGCCATCGTCATCATCATCTTAGTTGCAGTCATTACAGTTACTATTGCATTTGCCTACTGTTGTCGCTGCCGTGGCGGCAAATATTGACAATGGCGTGGCCGCTGCCACCTGTGCTCGCATGTGTGCAAGCGAATGGTGCCAGGTGTCTCGCCTTTCCTCCCGTTATTTACCACGTAGCCGGTGTTGGTTTGTTGTAAATCAAGAATATGGCTCAAATGTAGTTTAACTTTTAAGTGCCAGTTGCTGCATGCAGGCGTCGTTACCCTATTTTGAACTAAATTATCAGAAAAAAAGCCATAAACATAACCAAACTGTAAAAGACTTATTCAGGTTATTTGTCATAAGATTTTCCTTTTTGTTGTCGCCATTTGCATGGGCTGCAGTTTATACAGTATTTCATTTCAAAGTTAAAGTTTCATTTTGAGTTGATTTCTTTTTCTGTTTGCTAATATAACATATTGGCTGCCATATAATAATTTTAAAACTATAACAACATTTCTGTGTTATAAAACTGTGTAGCCAATATCGACTTTTGTCTTAACTTAAAATCGGTTATGTGAGTCTGGTGACAAGTGCAGCATTCACGAGTAGCGTAGTCTTCAGCAAAGTTCATATTATCTAACTGACAGCGTCATCAAATGAATGCTTTGCAATATTCAACTTTCCAAGGCAAGTTAGGAATATTTAAGCCACACACACAACTTTTAGCCTTAAGCTATATTCAACCAATCTAAATATAGCAGAAGAACTTCAATTCGATTTGTAAACGAATATTAATAAATAGAAGTGAATGGCTGTTCCAAATGTCTTGAGTTAAAACCCCTATGACCTTATTATGCCAACACTAGCTATGAAGTTGGGAATAGTTTCAAGCCACGAAAATCACTTTCGAAATAAAATCAGACGACCAACACCAATGTATCCCTGTGTAAATACAAACGGGAAATCGCTGAGATATTGATTGCTTTTAGGAACGTAGACAAATTGTTCATAATATATATGCACTCCTTGAAAATTGCCTGAGCAGCTAATTAAAAGAAGAAAACCCTTACCTAAGTAGTTAGAAATGATCATAGATGATGCCAACAGCTATCATCAAAGCTAGCTCAATTTACTATAAGTCAGCATTATTAATTCAAGAGAAGAGTTGTATTGCGGCTTTCTAAACTCACGTAGCAGAATGCTACCAATTTTCTTGTTGCAACTAAGCGCCTACTGCCACAGCTAGCCGCGAGTAATTGCCAACAGCTAAAGAACAAAATCTACATTTTAATGGCCTCATTACCACATCCGTTGCCTGCCAACTTCCAACAATAAACATGGCAAATTGCTAAAATTGAAATTTAATCAGAGTCACTTTAAGTACACAAAGTGAGTAGCAAGCCAAGAAGGTTTCTTGCTGTATGTGTTGTCACCCCTTCCTCGCTCCCTCTGACCGGCGTAATTGCGTTTCTTTAAAGCGTTTTCGTAGTTTGTTTCTCTTTTTGTTACCGTACACTTGGCAAGAACACTGACAGCAACTAACAATGCGTGGGCCGGGTGCGCTTGCCGCCTGTCAATGTGCTGCTCATGCTGCTGTTACTGTAGCTGTTTGCTTATTGACTGCCTAGGTATGTAAGTGCGAGTGGGTGACAGAAGGTGACGCTTGCCGCAGTTGATTGAGTCGCGCAGATTGAGCAATAAGATTTGCACAAGTGTCTGCCGCGTATGGTATCAGACCGGCAGTCTGGTGTCTTTTTATTTGAAGACGGTGCAAATGTAAGTCAAGTCTATGTAGAACCTCTTGACACACAAAAGCCAAAGCCAATGCTTAGTCAAGCCAAGTCAAGCCAAGCCAAGCCAAGACAAGCCAAGTCAAACTCAGCTGCATTATGTGAAATAACCTTGCTAACGGTAAACTTAAACGTAATTAACTGCACAGAGTGCACAGGTGTGTACATTTGTATGCGTGAGTGCGGGAAGGCATGTATGCGAATGGGTCTTATAGACATACAGACATAATTTATAATGTAATGCAATACAATCTTTGCATGGGCGACAAGCGGGCAGTGTACATGGCTATCATACGTATACATATGACCAGTATCAGGCGCAGCAGCAAAAGCAGTTAAGCAAGAGGGAAGGAAAAAAATAAAAGTCTACTTTGACATGCTCTACATAATTTCGACAACAACAACAATAACGACAATATTCACAGCCACACCAAACACTTGCAGCAGTAGACGGCATTGCCACAGGCACAGCCATAACAACGGCAATGGCAACAACAACAACAACAACAACAACAACAGCAATAACAGCAGCACCACCAGCACCACCAGCAGCACCAGCAACAGTTCCAAATGAGACAAAGACAGCGACAAGAATGCATAGGATTTTTCTTTTACTTGTTGTTTCTGCCAACGTCGCTGGCGGTGTTATATGCGCTGTGTATGTACGGTAGGTATGTCTGGTTTCTATGCTGCTGCTGCTGCTGAGTACGAGTAGATTGCGCAAGTGCTGGCAACCGTCGTAATCATAAATTCTCATGTGAACAACGGCACAGTGAAAATGAAATTATTGGTCACAAAACAAAAAAAAATAGAAGGCAACAGCAACTATAACTAAACAATAAATTAGATAAGCACTAATTGTGTGTATAATTTAATTTATTTAGCTTGAATCAGTTGCCATGCTTTTAGTAAATTATTGCAAGTAAAAGTGGCAGACATACGAGTAGAAAAAATTCATTAACTAAATAAAAACAATGCATTTGTTTTTCCCACAATTTGCATACCAAAAAAAAAAACTAAATAAAATCACAAAAACAAAAAATAAAATATAATAAAATAATGCAAAAAGCAATAAGCGGCAACCACAGCAACGTCGACAGCCACTCAAGCTTAATTATAACAAATAAAAATTAAAAAACCATTAAACAAATATCGCTACTGCATTGAGAATTGCTCGGCTCGGGCAGCGGCTTGAGCTTAGGCTCTGGCACTGTCTTTGCCAAACCACTACCGCGTCCAACATCGATAACAGGTAAGCGTCGCAAAAAGCAACAGAAGTGAAAAAAATGCCAATTAAGGCCAATTTAGTTTACAACAATAACAGCAAATGCGGCTGCAGTAGTGCCACCGGCAGCATGGCCGCCAACAACAAAAACACCAACAGCGAGCGTCAACAACATCAACTGCACATATAAATATGTTGCAAAGAAATAAAGCAAAAATAATCATGCAAATGAGCGCAGCAGAGTAACTCGATATTTGTGCACAATAAACTACAAAAAAAAAGGAAAAAAAATATCTCAAACCGAACATAATAACAGAAAATAAAAACATTAAAGGAAAAATCACAACAACACCAATAACATCAAGCCAACTGCATGGTATAGGCATCTGTATACATATATGCATACATACATACATACATATGCATATGTATGTATATGTATAATATCACATACGCATATATTGGATATCGACATGTATGGTGATTTCATATTGAATTTATTTCTTACTAATATTTCTTTCTTCGTTTGCGCCACATTGTAACTGAAGAAAATGCATCAAAAATATGGCAACCAGTTGCTTCTAAAGTTGCTACCGTTATTTTGTTGTTGTTTCAATGAAAATTAAAAACTGAATTAAGTTTGGCGTATAACGTAAAACGTTTATATTGCTTTGAATCAATGAAGAGAATATTATTTATTATTCTAAAATTGTTTAGATAGTTTTACTCAGCTTTTACATTACTCAGCTATGCCGGTTTAAGTTCGTAAATAGATATGCCTCTGTGTCCTGCCTGAAATTATTTCATTGGCAATACACTTGCTCTAAACATGTGGATTAGCACGCAAAATATAATTTCATACAATAAGTAAAAAAGCAGTTGTCTATGAGAATTTCAGATAAATTCTCAATTAATTTAAGAAGTATTTACAAATGTAAAAAATGTCACTGTATTAAAGTTACTAAAATACCGCATGCTATAAAAAACTGAACGACTTTCCTCATTCGCAGTGTTAAGTGAAAATGCTTTAGAAATGAATGAAATGAACAACTTTCATCTTGCGAAATCCCAATTGGCATTGCAACTCAATTCTCGCAGCAGTCAGACCGACAGACAGACAGCCAGCTAGCTAGATTGACAGACGGACTGACAGACGCAGGGACAGAGCAATAATAACGTTTAGCTTTGCTTGCTTGCTTTTCAAAATGAATCGTTAACGCATTCACATAAATGCATGCCAAGCCAGCAGAAATATAAGCAACAACAACACATAGCAGCAACAACAAAACGCAGCAACAGAATCAGAAGAAACGCAGTCGCTCTAACTCATGTACAAAGTATATTTATCTTGTTATTTTTGTTGTTAATATTGCCATTCACCGCTGCACCCCCTGCCACATGTTCGCTTGTATTTATTGTAAATACAAGTATTTGATTTGTTCTGTTTTTCTATGGCTGGGTATTTTCACACATACGCTTATTTACGTACGTACGTATGTATACTTGTCACTAGACTCTTGTGCAACTGAGCTTAGGCCCGCCATGCCACGTTAAGCGCAGCTAAGTGCCGCTTGTAATACTTTACACATGCAATCGGCCGGCCAAGGCGTTGCAACGCTTTAAGGCCAAGAAGTACCATGCAGCAGTCGAGCAAGCGGACTAGCCGACACCAACAGACACTTGAAACGAAAATAGAGGAAAAGTGCGCACAGTGAAATCTCTTTAATGAAAATTACGCACGCGCGCATGATTTGAGAAGACAAAACCGCGCGGTTCGCGCACGCAGTATCTGCCAGCGAAATAATCAATAAGCAGCGAGGGGGTCGCGTCTCTTAGCCGTTTGCGCTCCAAGCGCTGTGGCTGCAGCGGCAAGCGTGTGTCTACAACAACGCTGTTGACTCATGCTGAAAGGCCAAAGCTGTACGTAAGCCAACGAACCGCACGCCGTGCTCATTAATTCGAAACCGACTTTGCCAACTGTCCGTGACCTTTTTTTCGTTTTCGTTTTTGTTTGCTTTTTTTTTCTTTTTTTTTCATCTGTTTCTGTTTTTTTCCGCTTCTTCACAGTCACTACTAGATTCGCCTTGGCTTGCATTAACAATATTTATTTTCTTCGTACGGGCATGCGATTATTACTGAAAAGCGCGTCAAGTCTACTAATAGTCAAGTTATGCTGCACCGCGTTCGAGTTGGGTCAAGTCAAACAATTGCGTACTTCTGTTTTCATGCAAAAAAAAAAAAAAATAACATAAATAAAAAAATAATAAATTGGAAATAGAAATTGCATTTTTGATTTTATTCAAGTCACGTTTTGACTTTGGCCTAAGGTTTTTACGCGACGGCGCTTGTGTTGTACCCGTGATACTGTTCTGCTATGTCTTGCACCTAGCGCTGTGTGAACAAGTGTTTCAGCTTTTCTGTTTAATTGGTAAACAACTAATGGCAATGGGCATGCCTTTGGGTTAACCGAACAACAAGAATAATAATAATAAAGACACAATAATAGTTTAAACAACTCAGCTGCAAGTTAGTGTTAAGCATTTTGTCTCATTAAAATCGTGCGTTTTCACATGAAAACATTCACAGTTTTAACTGCTTTGCACAGTGGTTGGCTGCGCTGCATAAGTCAATTTAAAACTGGCAGTAGTTGAGTAGTATTTTAACTAGGCTTTCAAAGGTAGACGACTATTTTAACCCTGATAATGATAACTTCCTATCGCATTCAAATAGTTCATCTACTAGACTCTAGAAAACTCAAGTCCAAATTAAAACCGATTTTAAGTTTAGTCCAAGCCCAAAGCCCAAAAAAAAAGTATGCATTACAGGCTGGAAGCAACCATTAGCCCCTTGAACCCTGATTGAAATATATAATATACACCATAATGGTTGTTATTTCTGTCAAGAGAATATTAAAAATTTACAGCTTTACACATGTCAGTTAAAGTTAAAAAAGACTATGCAACATTTTCTTTCATGCTACTTTTGCAGACGTAAGATCAGTGTGCGTACCAAAAGGCCAATGAGTAATGCAACCGATGCCGTTGTTGTTCCCATGGTTGTTGTTGTTGACAATAAAAAAGCTATTGACTATAGTAGTCATTGCAGTTGTAGCGTACTTATGTTGTTGTTATTGGTAGGCATGCATTCGGTCAGCGGCAGCAAGTGCGACAAAAAAATTCTTTAAATCCAAAACGCAGAAAAACCGAGCGACAACAACTGAAATCGTACAGCCAGTTTCAATTTCTGGTTGCCAGCAACAGGAACAGCCAGCGAAGATATTCTACAACGCAGCAAAGAAAAACAAAACAAAAATGAAAACAGACAACGGCAAACACATGTTGTGTAAGTATGTGTGGGCGCGGGGCGGCATGAAGCGTGCGAAGGGAAGTTAACAAAGTTGTCGCTATTACTACTGCTTCACTTTCTTCTGCCGTTGATGCTGTCGCTATATTTGTTAACTGCTGCTTCTTTCTATAGCATTTTTTTCTTGTTATGTTTTATGTCTCTTTGCATTTTAACTTTTCTCAACTCGTAACAAGTTATAATCGTTTAAGACCGCAACTGGTCGGATCTCAGCTGTTGCTGGGCCCGGACACACGCTGCTGACACAAATGTCAGCCCCAAGTGGTTGGGCTCAACGTGATTGAAAACTTTAAATCAAACTATTGCATTTTTCTATCAAAATTAAAAACCATCTCCACTCAATTGTAATTGCATAAAACTGCAAGCTGCCAGAGTTCGATTATGCAAGTACCCAGCACCAGTCCAACTGCACGGGAATCGTGGAATAGATCTTTCTTGAAGTGTTTACTCTCATTACTAGTGGGTTAGTGATCAAATGGTCAAGACCCTAATCTTTTTTATATCCGCCCCGAAAAAGACAACGAACCATTAGGGACGGGATTGAAGAAATTCATTAAGACGACTTTGAGCGGTTTGGTTCGTTATACGGTTTTCAGTCTATTTGTTATGTTATTTATGTTAAATTAGTTGAAATGCAAAGTAAAAGTTAAGAAAGTTTCGTTTAAATTTGATTAATTTTTTGCACATTCTTATTTTTATAAACAAAAACTGAAAGTTTTACCTGTGTCGCACAATGGCTGCTAGTGTTATATATATTACGACTTAGTACATAAAAACCAAAAACATATTATATATTGCATTTTCTTCTAGCACTTGTTTTGTTGTTGTTTCATGGATATTTTATGAATTTTTTTATTTTATTTCTTAGGTTTTTGTACACTTTTTCGCACTCGACAAGTTGTAAATGTAAAAAAGCATTGCTTACGAGTATAAACAACTGCTTTAACTAATAAATTTATATCTTTTTAATTGCCTTACGACGTTTTCAAGTATTAAAGTTTTAAACAGTTTCAAAAAGAAAACACTGCGAATCTTCCTTCTAAACCGGCTTTAATGACGCTTAAAAATGGCGCACACGCACACATGCACCTAACGTACTACCTCAACGGCAAGTCGATAAGAACTGCAACAGCAAAAACAAAATAATATTATTCAAGTTGCTGCAAATAACAGCTGCGAGCGGCTGCCAAGCATCTGTCTCTCTCTATCTCATCTAATTGCCGCAAATACTATGAAAAAATATTTCCACCAAACGTAAGAAAGCTTACGATAGAACGGGATGGCAGTTTTGTGTATAGAAGGTTATCTCTTCTTCAAAAGCTTTAAGCCAAACCACACTCAGTAAAATCATAAGTCGTGGACATTTTGCGCAAATTGATTAATTTGAAAATTTTACTTATATCATCATTATCAGTAATGCCAATTGAGAGTATAATTTCTTTTACCTTACCCTACTCTACATAAGTACAGATATTATTTCCATTCAACTAGCATAGTTTCATCAATATGAATATGTTTTTCTGCCTTTATTACTTTGCAATGTAAACATTCCGACGCATTCTTTCAGTATTTTGTTGCGGAGCTTTTGCACAGTTTGATATGGCACAGCAGGGAGGAAATATCCACGACCAGACCATATTATAAAGATACACTAGATATCGCTTTACTGCAAACGCGAAAATGCAGCAAGCCAAAATGTGTGCAAGAGAATAGAATATCTTGTTCTAGGTGGTCAGTAGCAAAGTTTTAAGACATATATGTATGTTTTCTAGAAAACATTATTATTAAACGCACAGATGTTGTATGACTTACTATCACCGTTAAACCAAACAGTGCTGCCCTGGGTCTCAAAAGTGTCCAACTGTCGACCAGTGCTGCCCAGAACTTGAGCTTACGCATGAGATAATGGAAAAGTATTTTTTTATAGTATACTAATAGGCGCAGAGCAGCAGGCAGCAAAAACCTGTCAAAGTAACTACAAAAATAATATGTTGAAATCCGAAGTGCAACATCAATACTGGATCACGAAGAAGGTGGTTCAACGAAAACTAGGAACAAAGGAGGACAAGCACATTATCTCATCCGATGCCGAACTCGATGCAAAAATCGAAGTTTTCAAGTAAGTAGTTAAAGCGACTGTTTGGAGACCGTGTCCGCATAACTCTTTTAACTTTGTGTTATCGTTTCTCAAACATATGCAAAATATACTACTTAAGAAGTGCATTAAATGCTCTACACTTATTTCAATACTACAAATATACACAGTGTGCCAAACAAATTTATTCAAACGGTCCATTTTTTCATAGATCAATTGCAGAGTCGAGCGCGGAACTAAGTAAAATTATTGACCAATATCAAGACCGCCTGTGCATTCTTTCCCAAGAGGAATGCCTCTTCGGTCGCTTTCTCAAGGAGGTGGGAAAGCGTAGCAAAACAACAGCGACGAGCATTTCAAACACCGGAAAGGCAATGTCCTTTGCTGGGCAGCAGCGTATGTGTGTGCGTGTGCCCCTGCTGCGACTGCAACACGAGGTTGATGTCTTTCGCTGCCGTGCTGTCAAAGATACCGAAGGAACGCTGCAATTAATGGAGAAAGAGCGGACGGAGTACAGAGCGGCATTGTCATGGATGAAATTCGCTAGCTCTGAGTTAGACCCCGACACGGGAAAAGGATTGGATAAATTTCGCACGGCCCAAAGTCACGTGCGCGCAGCTAAGCATAATTTCGACAGTTATTCAATGGACTCTATACAGAAGGTTGTGTACCAAGCATGCATTTACCGAATCCTGGGCGATTTATTAATTTTATATTTACAGATCGATTTGCTGGCCGCCGCTCGCTGCAATATGTACTCACATGCCCTGGTGAGCTACGTTGCGGAGCTGAAACAATTCGCACAGAAGGCCGCTTCAACGTTCGATACCATATCCAAATCTTTGTCCATAAGGCCGAAATACGATTTTTGTGTGCTCAAGGACCTGACACAAAATGAAGGCGGCGAGCAGCCGGAAAAGACTAAGGCTATTGAAACGATCGACAAGGACCAGTCATTGTTTTTTGCGGTTTGTATAAATAAAGCATAAAAATTATGTTTTCCAAGTATTTTATTTTCTACCTACCTACAACAACAGGAAACCCCGTATCAAGATAAACCCACTGCAAAGCAGTCACCCACAAACGAAGCCGAAGCAGCGCCAAATGACACCATTACTGACTCGGCGTCGACGGAGCCAGATAACGAAACTTTGCTGATTGAGTTATCAAAGCAAATGGCAGACATCACCAGTGTGCTGATCGACGATGACATTACGCCACAGGCGCCGACTAACAACGCCAATGACACACAGCCCTTTTGGGCAAAAATGTTCAACAACCCACAGCAGCCACGGGAACTGCAGTCAACGCAGTCAGATATTGGTGGCTCGCAAATACAGAAAACGAACACATCTACCGGTCAGCAGCAGCAGCAAAGTAAATCCACAAAAGCTAACAATCCCTGGCTGGACCTCTTCGCTGATTTGGACCCCTTGGCCAACCCTCAAGCGTTCGATCTTAAGCTAAGCGGCGGACGTAGTAATGCCGAGCAGACATAAGATCTGCTGATGCTTTGCTTTATAAGCCACTACAAATAAAAGATAATGACTACATGGAGCCGCATATTATAAGAGTTTTACATATGTACGAAACATTTAACTAAACGTTCAAATCTTTATTCAAATAAAATTTTTGATCCATCGGACAAAGGGCGATGTAGCAACAGTAGCAACTATAGCAATGAACGTCCACATGTTCCAACTTCGACTTCAGCACGTGATGAAGGCAACATCATTTTACCGCCTGCTGCGCCTCCTTCTTGGAGTTGACCAATTCCACCAACTCTTTGACGCGCCGCAGACAATCTTTTTTGGTACGGTTCGGTATGCACTCCGCGATGCGTTCCCAACGTTCTGGCGTTGTTATGGGATACGTCTTAATGGCTTGCTCGAGCAGCGCTTGTTCTTCCTTTGTCCAGGTCTTATTTGCGGTGTTATTGGAGTTGTTCGTTGTCGCATTGTTAAGGGGAACCTTTGGCTTTGACGGCACACCATTCTGCTTGACATTCTCTTTGCTGTCGCCTGACGTGTGCTTGTCGTTGATTGTATTATTGACGGTGATGTCCTCAGTGGTTTGCACTTCCTTTTTTGACTTCTCGAAACTTTCAAATGCCGCATCATTGGCCTGCGTCTTGAGCGTATTCTTCGAAAAGTCGCTATTCTGCAAAGCTTTCGCTTTGTTGAGCACATCACGCGCATTTATACAAACATCACTACCGCTGCTCGTATGTTGGTTGATAAACGTCGCAATGACCTCCCAACGCTGTGCCGTGCCCGCTGGAAAGAGATTTACCGCTTTGATGAGCAGCTGTACATTTTCATTTGACCAAAGTTCTCCCTTCTTGACCTCCTTGACATCGGTTTTGCTGATGTTCCGCTTCTGTTGAGCTTGATTCAGTTCTGCCAGCTCATCAGCGATTTTCTGCTCAGCAGTACTTAGCGCTTCGAAAAAAGCCTCCTTGCCACGACGCTCAATCTCCTTATTCAGCTCCTGCAGTTCGCCTAGACTAAAGGTCTCGCATACTTTCTCAACGCCCTCCATGTGCTTTAGCGTATCTTTGTCGTTCTTTGCATAGTATTTGCAATCTTTCACTTTATCACGCAAAGTCTTACGTTCCTTCTTGAGAATTTTCTTCTGT
Source organism: Stegana nigrithorax (assembly GCA_037044495.1). Lineage (NCBI taxonomy): Eukaryota > Metazoa > Arthropoda > Insecta > Diptera > Drosophilidae > Stegana > Stegana nigrithorax. The sequence continues at coordinate 240,835 of JBAMBQ010005350.1, read as the reverse complement.
TGTTCTTTCTCAATGCGTATCTGTTCGATGCGTTTCTGCTCCGCCTTCTCGGCCCGTTCTTTGGCCAACTGTGCCTCGCGTACCGCACGATCAGCTTCTGCTTTTTGCGCTTGGGCAGCGTCCATCTTGGCGCGCTTGGCTGCCGCTTTGCGTTCCTTCTCTTCGTTCTTAAAACGCTGTATGCGTTTGTCATTATTGTATGCCAAATCGACTAGTGCTCGTATACGTGACATTTCCTCTTTCTTGCGTTTAATACGTGCCGCTTTATTCTCTTTCTCTATCCATCGTCGCTCATCGCGATCCTGTCCCTTTTCTTTATCCTCCTCGTCCAAATAACTAAATTCACGCCACGACTTGAAATCATACCAAAAATTATAAAACCGCTCGACCTCTTCACGCTTCGAGTCATCATCGCCAAACGGAGGCACGTGCTTCTTTTCGCTCCAGCGAGCATTCAAATTGAAATACTTATTAAAGGATTCGTAATATCTATTATCAATATCGGCTATTGTAGGGAAGTTATCATCGAATTCGGGATCGACTGAATCGTAAGCGCGTCGTGTCTTTGGCGTACCTAACATGCGAAAAAAAAATAATTTTTATCGCTTACGTCAACAAAGCATTCGCTGCTAACTTACCTAGTATCTCGTAGGCCTTTGTTATGCATGTAAAGTAGTCATCATCGGTAACGACTTCCTCGCCCTTTGCTTTTCTCTTATCCGGGTGATGCTGTAGCACAATACGCCTATACGCTCGTCTTATATCGTCATCGCTAGCGTCAAATCTGACAACAAATATAAGATTTGAATTAGCCATAAAGCCCAAACTTGCACACGTACACGGCATCGCGCCTCACTTTGAATGTGAAACAAGATGGATTGTCTAAAAGTGAGCAAGCATGTGATGTGTTGCCGTATAAATGAATGAACTGCCTCTTAGGCAATAATTGGTAAGGCACCAATTGTATGCAGAAATTAAAAAAAAAAAAAAATATAAACCTAATCCACTGCAATTAGCGCAGTTGCCAGTTGTTTGGTCGTCGCAAACGCTTTCGATTTACATGTGAGCTAGAGAGCGAGGTCATATCTTAATTTTTTCGGCTTTACTTATTATACGTTTTTCTTCTAAGCCCATAATGGGCTTTTGCGGTCAATACCCACCTAAGTTTACCTAGACCCAGAACTTTGTAGTGGTCCTGGTCCTTCCACTCTTTGGGATCTAGCGACTTGAGGTAGTCAATATCGACCACATGTTCAGCACCAAGCAGTTTTTCATCAGAATCGCTTCGCTCGATTTGCTCAGCGTGCGCGTTGTTGCGTCGAGCATTGAAGTACGTCAAGCCAACACGCTCCACTTTGCGGATAACCGTTGGTAAGTGCGCCCATTCAACAACCACCGCCACCGCGTTTGTCATAATATTTGCTATTTCTTTTTTACTAAGTTACTAAATAAATTATGTTACACGCCAACTGTGAATTTTTAAACTTTTTAATTGAGAACAATCCGGACGACTGAAAAAAATAGCGTGCAGCTGTCAAGTGCTGCCACACTTAACCGCGCGCCTTTTCTCGAGTTGTTGCCACTTTTGCTCGTTGAGTGTTGGCATCACTACCAATGGTATGTTCTGTAATGCAACCCTATGCCTGGAGCAACATTAAGTTGCGCAACATCGGTGTGCAACATGTGTGCTAATTCATCAGAGTGATCGCAACAAGTAGCAATGCGTCAGCTGTTCTTTGATTGTATTTCGTTATTTTGACGATTTTAAGCCAGCGAAGAAGAAGAAGACGAGTGGTGGAAACAGCATACCTGAACAGCAACAAATTTAATTTCTCCAGGCATGAGAGTGTGACTTTTTTATCGAGAGAGCACATTGAATGAGGGACCGTGTGAGACAGAATTTGACAACACAATTTGAGCGGATCGCGATCGTCGTAGATTAAATTATAAAAAGTAAAATCAAAACACACCGAAATGGTATTTTTTTCGTCTAAAATGAGCAAAAGAAGCACAGTTGCTGGATTTTTGTCGAGTAGTCAAGAAGTTTTGCAAACATGCGCGCTTCAAAGTTTGCGCGCTGTTTCAGCCAAGTTGCCGGCGAGTCTCCGTTGGAGTCGTTCGCTAAACCTTTCAGTGCGATTCCGGGTCCACGTGGTCCGTTTGGCTTAGGTAATCTGTACAAATATTTACCTGTAATCGGAGAGTACTCCTGGCTGGGACTACATAAAGCAGGCTACGACAAATACGAAAAATACGGCGCAATAGTTAGAGAGACGATGGTGCCTGGCCACGACATTGTTTGGCTGTAAGTAGTTTTAGTCCCTGTTGTGAAACCTTGTCGTTATTACGTTATTACCAATTTTAATATTTTGATTTACGATGCTGATATGCTGTTGTTGTCTTTTATCAATAATCAGATATGATCCAAAAGATATTGCAACGCTGCTGAGCGAGAAGGATTATCCGCAACGGCGCAGCCACTTGGCACTTCAGAAATATCGCAAGGATCGCCCACATGTATACCGATCGTCAGGATTGTTGCCAACGTGAGTACGCAAACTTTATATTAACGATAATTTTACAGTTGAACAAATAAGAAATAATATGCTTGAATAGTAATGGTCCAGAGTGGTGGCGCCTACGATCGGAGCTACAGAAGGAGCTAAGTGTGCCCAAAAGCGTGCGAAGTTTTTTGCCTGCAGTCGATGGAGTCACGCAAGAATTTATCGCCTACTTGGAGCTTGATGCGCCGATCGACATGTTGCCAAAGCTGACACGTTTAAATCTTGAATGTAAGTCTACAATAGTATTCAATACTTTGCTTTTTTTCTTACATTATGTGTACTGTGTTTGTCCACAGTAACCTGCCTACTCACATTCGGTGAACGTCTGAACTCATTCTCGCCGGCAGAACAGGATGACGGATCGCGTTCATCGCGACTCATGCATGCCGCCGAGACAACCAACAGCTGCATACTGCCCACCGATCAGGGTTGGCAATTGTGGCGTCGATTTGAGACACCTGCTTATAAGAAGCTACGACGCGCGCAGGAGTACATGGAGAGCGTGGCCGTGGACTTTGTCTCGCAGAAGCTAACCTATTACAATGAGCAGAATGAGGCGAACAGAAGCAGCAACATGACACGTACTTCACTGATCGAGGAATATCTAAAGAATCCCAATCTGGATCTCTACGATGTCGTAGGCACTGCGGCCGATCTTCTGCTGGCAGGCATCGATACGACTTCGTATGCATCGGCTTTCCTGCTCTACCATGTCGCACGGCACGAGGAAGTGCAACAACGACTGCATGCTGAGTCAGTCAAGGTATTGCCCGTTGCGTCGGCTGCGCTTAATGCCGATGAGCTGCGCACCGGCATCTCCTACACACGTGCAGTGCTCAAGGAGTCGTTGCGTCTGAATCCGATTGCAATTGGCGTGGGTCGCATACTTAACCGCGATACGGTGCTGGGAGGCTACCATGTACCCAAGGGCGTAAGTTTTGCTACGATTTGTGGTCCTTTTTCAATGTCTAACGCTTTCCCTTACATTTTGCAGACCACGGTGGTCACACAGAACATGGTTGCCTGTCGTTTGCCACAGCACTTTCCGGAACCTTTACGCTTCCTGCCCGATCGCTGGCTGCAGCAACGCAACGCCTTGAATCCTTATCTCGTGCTGCCCTTTGGTCATGGCATGCGCGCCTGCATTGCACGTCGTCTGGCTGAGCAGAATATGCTTGTGTTGCTGTTACGAGTAAGTTGTCCGCTTTCTAGCAGCTGCTTGGCTTCCTCTGATTTTATTACATCTTCCGAATTTGCATTTCTAATCACTGCTTACGTATGCGCAGCTGCTACGCTCGTATAAACTAATCTGGCACGGCGATTGCGACGAAGAGTTGGACGTGCATACGCTGCTGATCAACAAGCCCAGCGAACCCGTCTACCTGGAGCTGAGGCCACTGTAGCCATGAGCAGTGCGCAAATGCCATTTGAAAGTCAAAACTCTGCTGTGCGGCACGCGGGGTGGACTCGAATTGAAAGTCGTCATATAGTATGTATAAAGTTCTTTTTTTCACGCATACAAAGTTTATTTATATTTATGGCTTTTGTTAGCATTAAATTTTATAAAATTTAAATTAACTTAAACTAAACATACTCTCACGTACACATCGTTATATAGTATATATGTGTATATAAATACATGCTTGTAGTGTAAATGGTAAGAGACTAATAATAAAAAGGCTTCAGTTGATACTACGAAATACTTAGACCTTAATAATCCTGTAATCATGTGGTGCATTTTGCAATGATTAAGTTTAATTATTTAATTAAATTTTCGAAATTTAGAAGTAAATGGAACACGTATCATTAGAAAGGCATTTGGTAAAAATATTGTTCAGCCGCGTTAATACGGAAATGGCGAAAAGATAAATTGTATATATGGCACATGCAGTTTTTGTTCTTAAGAAACTTTAAAACTTATGTTCGTTTAGTTGCATACGACCACAGTGAAGCTTCTGCTAACTGTACAGCAGCTTCATTCTCTACCCCAAGCAAACATTGAAAACTTATATAACCACTTTAAGAATACCTTTATTGGCTAGTTTCAATAACATCGTAAAAGTATGGTCACCACTAATACCAGCGTCTTGGAATGAAGCGGGGAAGTCCCGAAATTTCGACTAGTCACGAGAATAACTACAAGCATTGGCTAAGCAGTATACCATTTCAATATACTTATTTCAACATGTATTAGATTTAATATACATAAATGCGGTGACCTGCATAATTCTTTTATTGATAAGCCTTAACCTCTCCAAGCCAATTAGTCAACTTGCTTAGCTGCTTGAGGAAGATAAGAAAAACTAACGACTAAGAAAGTTTTTAGAAGTCTGAGAAGTATTTGCTTGTGCAAGCCTTAGATACATTCAGATTATTTAGTTTTAGGTAGTTCTTTTTAAATAATTTAAACATTTAAAGCGATGTTCAAGGCTAGATTAACTTACACAACATATTTGCATACTTTCCATCTTTTCGACTCTTCCGTACAACGCCATTGCAAATTAATCTTTTGGATTGAGCTACGCTTAATTGGGTTTATGCTGTTATAAAAAAAATTTATGCTTATGACTGAAATTCGTTCCCTGACTCTGTGCTACTCCTTAAACAAGCGCAGGAAGCGAATCTAGCTGCAAACCGTACAGCTATATACATTATATATCTCGTTTAAATGTCTTCGCGTGCCAGTCCGGTCCTAGACTATTTCGTTGCAGTACAAAAAGTTCCTAAAAAAATACGCTTACATTGGTCTGTACTATACTAATAAGGACTTTGGTTGCTTATGCATCACCTGACTTGCTCCAGGTCGCCGGATGTCGGCGCTGCTTTTTCCCACTACACACTTTACGACATATAACAATGATTGGTGAAAAAATACATGGATTCATTTCTTATACGCGATGCTACGGTTGCTAAAGGATTCTGTTATACGAGTAATATAAAGTCTAAGAATGTATGCATACAGACTACGACCTAAACTAAGCCTATTGTTAACCATGCAGTACTCAATGGCTATCGCTGCTTACGATCCTATGACGAATGTTGATGACACGCACTGTGGACTATTTTACTAATGAGATATGAGTTTGGTATTAAGAGTTGTCGTTGATCTAAGTTCTGCCACCTTTAGACTTCCAGCAGCAGAACTTCGTCGTGCTATATTATATTCAGTTGGGATGAGTCCATCATGCGGTCGTCGTAGAGGCTGAGAGTCTTCGCGGCGCGTGTTTTGCGCACTGAAGCTGGCACATCCCCGGGGGTTTTGATGCGTTGACTGGGATTGCGCAAATGTTCGGTGCTGCCATGTCCACTGAAGACTTCGCGAAAAACTTCAAGACTGTGCTGGCGACGCATTTGCTGCTGCTGCTCCTGCTGCAGTTGCAGGAATTCATATTGTGCGTTTGCGCTCGTTGTCGCTATGGAATTGGTTCGCAGGTGACCATTGCCGTGTCGGGGCTTGCAGGTGCTTAGCAGTTTCAATTCATTCTCATTGCTTATGCAGTCATAGTTATTGTTGTTATGAGAGTGGGAGTGGCCAGCATCGCTGGGACCAACGCACGGGTTAATGTGTTTGATGAGTGTAGCCGAGAGCGAGCGCGGCAGCAAGTAGGCAGGCGTGCAGGGTCGTTGATCGACGCTCTGTAGTGGGGGATGCGGCTTCACTGACGGTTGTGGGGATGTGTCGTTGTAATTGAAGCCATTTGCTTGCACAGACATAGGACTCACATCCAAATTATTGGGTCGTTTAGCTGTACTTGTTGTGGAGAATTTCGTTATTTGCATGGGCAGTGCCATCGGCATGGGATGTGACAGGTGTCGCTCATCTAGTCTATTGCAGTTGACTGAACTCGTTGCCAAACTGCTATTATCTGTTCCCTTTATTATTGGGGTGTAGCGATTGTTTACCAGATTGCACTTCTCATCCCCGTAGCCCAGGTTGCGTGCCATGACCTCGCCATCCTCCTTTCGAAAGAGCTTTTTGTGTATGAGAGCACGTACGCCGTGCCAGCCGCGCAGCTTATGATCTGTATTCTGTTGTTTGGGAAATCCCTGACCTAAGCTAGAGGTGGCATGCTTTGTGCCTCCGCTGACTGCTAAAAGCTCCTCGACGCTGACATCGTCCTCAAGACAGGAGAAACTGTGCTCTTGTGGTGCCTGAAAACTGTGTTTCTTGCTCTTCTCGACCAGCACCTGCGGTGTGCGCACCGGCAATGGTGCCAGGTTGCGTTCCTGGCACGGATTGCGCCCTTGATATGGCTGCAGCTGCTGCTGCGTGTAGTTCACGTGGTTCTTCTCTGCTGGCAGTTGCTGATTCGGCGGCGGTTGTAGCATGCTCGACGTTTCCGCAGTAACCGCGCCCGGCGCCGTCTGCAGCACCTGCACCTGTGCCTCCGTCGTATTTGCCTTGGTCAACACTCCGGTGAGATTGTTCGTGTTCAACAATGGACTTGCTGCTTGTGTTTGTAATCTAGGTCTCAGGTTTGACATTTCATGCATGCGTTCCTCAGCACAGAGCGAGGTTAGTCGTGCCTCAGCATCGTGATCCCAACAATCTTCGCAAGTGTCCTTCACTAATTTTGCAGCAGCTCCGCCACCCCAGCCTGTCGGGAAGAGTGGCCGAGCCTTTCGACGCACTACTAATGTCTGCATCTGGTCGAATGTGGGATGAGGGCCCACTTCCAGCTCATAGGGCGCTTTGTACGGTGGCGTTATCTGACCCGGCGCGTAAAAGTCTGAACAGCGTGCGGATACCTCCCACAGCACCAGGCCTAGCGCATACACGTCCATTTGCTTAAGCGAAGTCTCACAGTCGCGCAAGTTGACAGCACCCTCGAGTAGTTCCGGCGCCATGTAGCGTAACGTACCCACCTCGTTAATGCTCTTCGTTTCAGCCATGGCCACCTCGCCCTTGTATTCATACTTCGAACCGAACACCTTCAATGCAAAACCAAAGTCAGCTATACAACACGTGAGATCCGCGTTGACGAGAACGTTGCGCGAGTTGAGATCCCGATGGGCTATGCATGGCTTGTATTCATCTCCAATGCGTAGCTCTGTGTGCAGATGCGAAAGGCCGCGTGTGATGGACTTGAGCATTCCACAGCAGTTCTCAAAATCCATGGCGTTGGCGATCAGCCAGTCCTGAAGGCAGCCAAAGGGCGCCAACGAAAGCACCAGTTGGTATTCCATCTTTCCGTCCATCGTGTGGCGTTCATCGTAACCTGCGAGCGGAAGTAAAACACAAATCAATTAAATGTATAAAGTCGCACTCTTCCTATATCCTCATAGTTTTCGTCCGTTATTCCTTTCACTTTGCCCGACTGATTCGGCTCGATTATTAATGTACATCGACAGCTCATTGTCGATTATATTTATAAATAAATAAGTAATAATCAGGTCAGACTACAAACCGAAATATGTTAACAATGCCGGACAGTCCATCAGCGGCAGCGAGTAGATGTTCCGCTCATTGATGTAATATTGATGATGCGCTTCGGGAAAGATCTTCACTGCGACTTCCTGTTCGTGAAGCAGTCCCTTCATGACAGTTCCGTATTTGCCACTGCCGAGCATACTTATCAGATTCATATTATCCACATTGCGTAGATTAGAGCTGTAACCGGGCCCGGAGGGCGCCAGTGGCGACTGCTCGGGTTCAGGTTTCTCCTGATAGCTGCGACAATAATGGAAAGCCAAGAATATGCTTATCAGAATAGTTGTGGCCATGCCAGTGCACCAGAGCAGTATCGTGGCCCAAATCGTGTTACGTTGTTTATTCTGCGAAATGTTGGCAACTTCGGAACGCATATTCTTGGCTAACTCGAGTGGTGTCGGCTCCACAACAGCGACGTGTTCATTACAAGCTTCACCCGAACAACAGCAATAGTAAAGTGAAGTATTTCGTGAGGTAGGTGCGGAGCTGGTGCACTCGGTCTGACTGCAGGTGGCATTGCGCTCGGTGCTCTCCTTCCAGCAACCTGACAAATGATCACGATTAAAGTGAAGTAATTTATAAAAAGTTTTAAAACTAAGCTTACCTTGCTTCTCGATATGACTGCCATTTGCTGTTTGCCGCCAGAGTGAAAAGCAGAAAGTGTAGTCCTGCGGGCAGACTCTGCGATGAGGTGTATTCAATGATGGCTCCGTTGTCAGCTCAATGCTGTTGGGATTTTCTATGCTCAACTGCGCGCTGCCGTAGTCCTCGAAGTCGTCATCATCGTGCAATGACTTATCGTCTTCCATGTAGCTCATGCAGATGAACTGACGCGGAGCTGAAACGAGCATTCAAAATTTTCTCTCAAAAGAAGATATTCGACGTAGTTGGTATTTAATTATTTTTCAACTTTCTTCATATTGATACTTAACAGTTTTAAAAATATTTTAAATAATATAAACTCGTACGTTTTATTGCATATTCAATAGGTCGTTTATGGATACTTTAAACGTGCTCTACCTACTTATTAGCTCTTTGCCCTCTAAATGCATGAAAACGATATCGACAACAGATTAACTAATCAACATTCTTGTTGGCTAACGTAATTCAAAGACTCCTAAGTAAGCGTAGTAAATTGTTGAGGATAGTCTTTCATACCTCTTCTCATTGACATGAATATAGCAAGTATGACTGTTTCCTGTTCTTAATGCGTTTGCGCTTTGTGTCAGCTGTTTAACAATTCAATTAAAATCTAATTCACAAGTCTTGGCTGCTATCAGAGAAGGTAAGCTAAAGAACAAAAGGAAATTACTTTAATCAACTATCTACACAAATCTCCGAATAGGAATATAGTCAAGATAAAAATATGCAACTCATACTACAAAACTTATTAATTTGCCTTTTTGTGGCAAAATGTCTGATCTGAAGTGGGAGTAAGTTAATATAAATTGATAAACAGTTTTTATGCTTGTAAGTAATTTTGAACTGAATACATATTCTATCAGAAACAGATCTTCTGTGTGACTCAGTATATTGAAGTAAGTTGGTTTTTGTACTTACCTGCTAAAATGTTGCTGCTCAATGTAGCCAGCAAAACTACATTCAGCACCAGGTTTCTCCTCATTTTGAATGTTTTTCGTTGTGTTTTTAAACAGTGTTTTGTGTATCGAAGGTTTTGCTTGTTAGTTGTTGTTTTTTATTTTAATTCTCTTGCCGCGTATTGATATCTTCTTTTTTTAATGTTTATCCTTAATTATGCTTCTTATTCGCTTTGATATCCAGAAAAGGGATAATGTGTTTGCTAAGTGGAATTCTTCGCAACAGGTTTTCTTTTTTTGGAATTTTTGTGTTGCGCTGTCTGTCTCGAGACTAAGTTGTAAACGATCTCACGGACCGCATTTCGGTGTTCTGTTCATTTTTAATCTGCATAAGTTAATAGTGAAGAAATCAATTAAAATCGAATTGAAAAAATCAACAAATGCCGGTTGTTGCTGATTTGTTACTTTATCGTTTTTATTGCTGTAATTTGTTTTATTAGGAAATATTTCACACACACAGTTCTGTGTGCATATTATACTGACTCCCCCATGCTACTCTAGGTCTGGAGTCACTGGCAACAATGCGCAACTGACATCATTACATTTTACATATTGTAAAATGCAAACGCCAAAATCCAAGAGGAAGAAAGCTTCCATTTAAAATTAATGTTTTTTCCCCTGCTCACAACGTTTGGCTTTTTGCTGATAAGCAATGTCTAATCTTTTGCTTCGTTTTTTACGTTGTCTGCGTTGTCTACGCTGTCTGTCTACTGCGTGGAAATATGAGGAATCGTCACAACTGAATTATACGCATATAAACAATCGACACGTACTACGCTTTATTTATTTATTTATTGGTTTTTTTATATTTTAGCTATTTTTTTTTATTTTTTATTTATTTTTTTTTTTTATTTTGTTGAATCCGCAGACGTTTGATTACACCCACAATAATTGAACAGGGGCTTCTGGCGCACTTTGGAGTCATTATATGGAATATTTATTGCATATATGTATGTATTATGTGTTAAGTGCCGCTAGACAAGAATGTATATACACATTTATACAAAAATATGCGCGCTGCATTTTAATATGGCATAATTACAAAAATAAGCAAATGATAAATGCCAACTGTTTTTTTTTTTTTTCATATTGCCAAGACACTACTTGAACTTTGCGACAAAAAAATAAAACTTGCCAAAGGCTTAATTTCGAATTATATACGTACGGATATGAGTTTGTAGTTTAAGAATGAAACCGAAATCTTTGCTGATAAGAAAGCAAATAAAAATTTAATTCTTTCGCTCTTTATTTATAATTTTTACTTTTGCGTTTACATTTGCTTGTTTTTTTTTTTATTGTTTTAATTAAAATAAATTTCATTGCTCTTGCTCTCTCGCTTGCTCGGAACGCTCTCTCGCTCACTCGAACTCAAACTGGTTTTGCATTTGCAAAAAACCTCACACCCCCTCATGCCTCCCCTAAAGCACGCTCGTTCTCCTCCTGGCGCCTGTGCAAAGAACGATTTTGCTGTTGTGTGAGTTTGCCTTTTTTTGTTGTGTTTTGTTTGTTTCTCTTTTAAATGGATTTTGCCTCAAAGGCTTGTTTTTTTTTTTTTCTTTTTTTGTTTTTGCCCGTTAAATTGTAATGCATTTGCACATTTGTGTGCGTGACAGCATCTCCGTGGTTTTTTTTTACTTAATCACTACATGGTACATGGTTTTTTTTTTGTGATTTTGTAATGCTGCCTTAGTGGCGACATTTCGTTGTTGCGATGCAAAATCAATTCCTGCCTGCAATGCCTTGCAGCTTTTAGCCACTTAAAATGGTTGATGCATTTTTGTGTTATTTTCGTTTTTATTTCTTTAGTTTTTGTTTTTACTTTTCGTTTGCTTGATAAGCTGTTTTTTTTTTTTTATTGCTGCGGCAGTTGCCATCGTCACCGCTGTTGTTGATGTCTGCAGGGTGGGTGGGCCCACCGGGCGCCAACAACAAGCGCCGACAATTGTTCGTGACTGTGCCTTTTGCGTTTGCGTCTAAGTTTCTTTGCAATGCAAAAATTGATTTTTCAAATATGCGTACAGTAAAAAATTGCGATTTCAAGTCGAATTTGAAACTTATTTGAATTCACTTTTTACAATTACATTTTTATAAAATCTATTGATTGCACTGTTATATAAAATCCGTCTAAATTAATAATAAGCTTGATAACGCGTCAACGCAGAAATGAAATTAAAAATCAATAACACTTTGCCGTGGCTTTTCACTTACTCTAAAATTTCTTTGCTGTTTTGCTTAAAACTAGCTTTTCGCTTCTTTTCGTTTTGTTTAATTAGTTATTGTTTAATTTTTTATTTTTATTACTATTTATTTATACGCAGCAAAGACCAAACGATACAATAAATTAATGTTCCCGGCGCCAGTCTGCACTTGTTTTATTACTCGCTTTATTTTTCCCCCTCCGTTTTGTGTTTTTTCTTTTGTTTTATTTATCGGCAAAATGTGAACATGCGAGTACGCCGCACCTGCACCGCTTTCGCTCGCTGCTCAATGAATACTAAATGTTGTTGACTTGCAGCGAAGGAGTATGCAACAGCGGCCCAGAAGAGGAAGAAAGGAAATAGAATTTGCAGAGCACGAAACCGTTCTTTCTCAATCACGCACAGTGCACTAACGTACTGTTTCTCTCTTCTGAATGTCTGGGAAGTTTTACGTAGTGTGACCATCTCACTTTAGCGGCATTTGTGAATTTTGTGCGAATTTTAAATTTTCTGTTCATAATACATGCACTTAATGTAAATGGAGCATTTGAATATATTTTTTCCTTTATGATTATGAATAAATCAGTTCCGCGCAGCATTCGGTGGTGTTTAAATCCGGTTTGGGGACGCCTGGACAGAGTGCCGAGTAATTGGGACAGATGGTCACACTATGTACACTGCCTATGTAAAATCATCTCTCATCGAAACAATCAGAAAATCATGAATGGGAGAGAAAAAGACTACAAAGTGGCTACATTGCCCCAAAAAGTGGCAAAGAGGCCCAAATGAAAGCGGAAAAATCGGTAACAAAAATAATGTAAATGTTTCATGAAAATTAACAATTATCAACAAAACATTAATACATAACTATGATTTACTACTACTACTACGTCAGAGTCTCCGGCTCGCCGGGACTAGTTTTGTCTATTAAGTTTTTTCTTACGTCGTTCTTAAAGCCAACAGCATAAAATAATTCCTTACCTGCAACATGGCTATTGCGGCTTAAGGTACTTGTGAAAATATTCGGGGGATCTTTGAAATATATTCAAATTAAGTCTGTTCAAGTAAGAGGTTGTATGAAATCTCCATAACATATAAATTGAATAAAATCAAAACTTTATTAAAAATTTGTTCGCTTCATCATCCAACAATATTCCATTAGAACATCCTCTAAAAAGGCTTGGCAGGCAGCACTTTGCCAGCACATTTACCGAACCCAATTCGGATACCATTGCGCTCGCAATAGCCACGAATGATGACCTCATCGCCATCCTGCAGGAATTTGCGTGTTACACCGTCAGCTAATTCCAACTGCTTTGAGCCACGCCAGCTGAGCTCCAGCAACGATCCAAATGAATCCGGCGTTTCGCCACTGATGGTGCCGGAAGCCAAAACATCTCCCGGACGCAAATTGCAACCGGTCACCGTGTGGTGTGCGATCATCTGCAGCGGAGTCCAGTACAGGTGCTTCGAGTTCGATTTACAGATCAAGTTCTCACTGCCATTCTCAGCTGAAAATAAAGGTATTCAAATTAGAGTAGCCACACGCTAGACGAAGTGCCGGACATCTTACGCTTGAGCGAGACCTCCAGGTTAATGTCGAAATTGAATGGACGCGTGTGCTTCAGATAAGGAAACACTTCCGGCTCCTGAGGATAGTTGTCGACCAAGAACGGTTCCAAGGCCGCAATGGGCACCACCCAGGGTGAGATAGTAGTGCCGAGATTCTTGGCCGTAAACGGACCCAGTGGCACGTATTCCCACTTCTGTATATCGCGTGCACTCCAATCGTTCATCAGCGTAAACCCGAAAACATTCTGCCAAGCATTCTCCACCGTGATGCGTTCACCCAACTGATTGCCTTGGCCGCCGATGAAGTAAGCTAACTCTAGTTCAAAGTCAAGCAATTTGCAAGGACCGAAGACGGGCGCTTGGCCGTCGACAGGCTGCGTTTGTCCTAACGGCCGACGTATGGGTGTGCCGGAGACAACAATGGAACTGGCTCGCCCATGGTAGCCCACGGGCAGATGGCGCCAGTTGGGCATGAGTGCATTGTCCTTGCCGCGAAACATGATGCCCACGTTGGTCGCATGATGTATCGATGCATAGAAATCCGTATAGTCGCCGATTTGTGCCGGCAAATGCAATTCGATTTCGCTTTGCAGCAGCAGGACCTGTGGCAACAGCGTCAAATTCTGCGCTAACTCAGAGTCCTTCAGCAGCAGCTCCTGTGTGCGTGTTCGCACCAAATGCCAAGCACTGTGACCCAAGCCCATTAATGCGTTTAGTGTATCAGAGTTCAGTGCTTCCTGTAGGTATAAGAAACATCGAAATTTGATAAAACATTAGTTAATGACCGATTGCAGCGATCTTTATGTATAAAATTCTTCCTTAATACTTGGTGACTGTACTCCTTTTAAGCGGATGAACTGATATTGATGAAACTTTTTGTGAATAAACCAGTGGGTACATAGATCGTTTAGTGTCACAATTGGCTCGGTATGTTAGAAAATCCAGGAGTAATAACAATTTAAAAATTAGAACACAAATTTCGTAACAACAACAACAATCCACAATAACATGTTCTGTGGAAGCTTTCACTGTAATCTTCTTCTTCGTTAAACCCACAACAAGCAGTGCGCACTACCATGCGTTCAAGCAGTGCGCAGGTTGTTGTCCTCACTTACCTGCACTTCGGGCGGATAAAACTGCGCGACGCCGGATAAGTCCAGCACATGCTCGCCAATCGCAACACAGATTTTACGTTTACGAGGCTGTAATATGGATAAAATGTATATATAATAGCAGAAATTATTAATATTATTCAAAAATTCCTCAATTTACGAGTTCTCAACGATGTGGAAATTTTTATGAAGATCCAGAGGGTAGCTGAAGAGCGAGTTTTTAAATATATTTTGTTTATCACAGTTGTTATGCTGATAACAGCAGCAGCCGCTGGCTGAGAGCAAGCGGCACAGGTGTGCACGAGTTTGTTGTGCTTGTTTTCGTTTTAATTGAATAAAAAAAAAAATAAATAAACTAGTTGCCGCTTTATTTATGCAAATTTTATGTTAAAATGTTGACTTGTTTTTAATAATTTTATTTTTTAGAATTCTATAAGTCGTTCATACATGGTGTGTAAGAAATGTCACATGTTTTCTCAAAAAACCTAAATAAAAAAAAAAAACACTTATTTTTACTGCTTCTATGCTTTAACTCACATTTGTTATAGGTGAAAAGACCGCATAGGGTAAATTTTCCAATGGGAAATCACTTCCCTCAGGCACATGTACGAAACTCTTGGCCATTTTTTTACACTGTGTAAAGTTAAAACTATAAACAAAACTTGGCTGAATTTGTTTAGCAAAATTAGGTACCTTTGTCTTTAGAAAGATACTTAGTTGTTGCTCTTGAAGCAGTAGCACAACAAAAGATAACAACACAACGACCAACAACGATCCCCACAGTTTGCTTCTTTAAATAGAAGCGCGATGTGCTCGCAACGCGACGTCCAAGCTTTCAATGATTTAACTTTATCGTTCTCACTGAGTGTACTCACATGAATTCCACGGAGCAGCGACGATCGAGAAGCTTAATCTTTTGAAAAATGCTTACTCTTTTACAAAGCTGCTGATGACGTCACGGTCAGGTTTGCCGTGGATATGTGAGTGAATGAAATAAAAAATATATTTGGCTACTAAATTCAAAACGCATAAAAAGGTATTATTTTAGGGAAATTTTGTTAAAATTAGTACGAAGTAATTTGTTATTGCAGCTGTTAGTCTTGGAAAGGGTGCTTCAATTAGAGTCCCTGCAAGTTGTTGAACTTAATGCGATACACAAAGCATTTGAGGATAATATGAACTGCAAAAGATACAAATTAGCTGAGGTGTAATGAAGCTGCAATTCAGATAATTTAAAATAGTGTAAGTTGGCTCGCAAATGAAACGATGGTGTGTGCATACTTTAATTTAATGTACATTATATTTTCTCGATTATTTTTGCGGTTTTTCAGATACAATACATATATAGATGCTGGAATAATAATTACATAAAATGCACTGCTCTGTTTGATTTCGGATTGGATTTTCTTTTCGAATGTATTCGCGTTTTTGCACAGTTGCTTAATGCATTTTACTTTTAAATATTGTATACTTTTGTTTTTAATCTTGCATTTGGGGATTAACTTATTAACAACACATTAAAATATTTACTTCAATTAAATTTAACGATCAGTGTGAGTGTGTTATGCGTACTGCGTTGTACTTACATTTTTTTTTCAGTGTATGTCGATGTGGCTAAAACGCTGCATTGCGCGCTGTTATATAAATTAAAATTTGCATATATGTACATATGTGTGTACACATATGTACTCGTTTATATACTTTAACAGTTTTTATATATATATATTTGTATTTATAAATGTATTACATATTTATAACAGCAATTAGTTAATGTTACAATAACAATACGAAACATAAACATAAATGACACATCTACTGCAATAATTTGTAAATTTTTAGTTAATGAACTGCATAATTGACACAAAATTAATTAATTCATTTGTAAATAATTGGCTAGTTTTGAAAATAAGTAAATTTGGCTAATTGACGCATGGAGGCAGTTTATATATTCGAGTGCTTGTTTGGAATAAATTCGAATAATAATAAACTAAAGTAAGGAAAGTCTGGACAAAGAACATCAATCTTTACAAAGGCAAAAGAGATTATAATGGGAAAACTGCACAAGACTCGGTCAGATGAACTTGAATTTTTCTAATTGCAGAAAGAGAAAACTCTGAAAGATTTGCTGCATTTTAGTAGCACCTAGTCAGGAAAAGTCCAAACATTTATGTTAAATATTAATAAATTAAAGAAAATAAAAATGTAACTACTTAGCTAATGCAATTAAATTCGATTGAACATGGCTTGGAACTTATGAGATTACTTATTATGTTATATCATTCAGCTCTCTATTTTAATAAGCACAGGTCTCTTTATATAGGTACACAAATTAGCGCAAGTACTTCCGGTTTATGTTTTTCAGTTGCAAATGAAAAGCATAACATAAAGTAAAGATAATTCTCACTTAAGAATCTTATACATATATCATGTTCAAGTTTAATGCAACAAATTGTATCTAACTCCCTTCTTTCCTTTCACTCTTTACTTTTTCTAAAGGTCGCGTGCATTTCTGCAAATTGCAATTTGCCTCTCAGGCTAACTTGTACCGTTGTTTAAATACTACTTTGGCATTGGCGGCACCACATCCTTTATGCTGTGCACAGTCATAGGCTTGCTACACGAAACTATTTTTACAATTCATTACAATTTAAACTATAGCCAAGCTTAGCTGCAATGCAGGCGTATAATGCATCGCATCGTCTACAGTCTGGAGTATGTGATACATTCTATGAGGGTGTGGGAGTGGCTCTGCTTTGCCTAATGGTAGTGTGCGATGGTGGATTTGTTTTACATTATAAGGATAGTTTTTTGGTTTTTGTGTTTATATATAAGGATACTTTGGCACAACTAGATTTATAATAATTATTTATATGTGTGTATACATAAAACTCTTAACAGTCACAAATAGTTTAAACCTTTATCGACCAATAAATTTACGTAAATATATCTTGCTGGCCAAAATAAAAACAATTTGCATTTAACAAGTTTATATTTTTTTGGATTTTTTCTTTTAAGTTTCTTTTGCTTCGAAACATTTAACAATTGCGTATAGAACTCAGTTGATCTTCTCAAACATGAAACATGAAACAGAACTCAAAGTTAAACAAATTGACGCATAGCAGACATAAAGGAACATTAACAATAATGATTTTTGCATTAGTAACATTTATATTGAATTTTGTTTTTGTTTTGTTTATCTATTTTGGTTTGTGATATGCTTTTACCTTAAAGATAGTTCTTGGTTGTTGAAATGTGATTTGCAAATACTTAGAACGCATTTAGAGTTAGTTGGATGCGTGTGAAACATTTGGAGGCTGGTGTGCGCTTACAAATCATCGCCCAGACGGTGTATCTCATCGAGCATAAAGTCGACGTCCTGTTCGGTTACAGCAGCCGATGAGATTATCGAACGGAAGAAGTTCGGTCGGCGGTCGTCGGGTTGGTAGCCCACCATCAGTGTGCCCTTCTGCATCATGCGGCCCTTGATGATGGGGCAGATCTGTAATCGAAACTAGTGAGTGGCCGCTTTCAACAAGGAGTACTTATGCCATGGTTACCCTGCCCAACTCCTGTTCCTTCCTTTTGTCATGTGGCACGCCACGCAGACGTTTGGGTATATACCAAAACGAGACATTCACGCACTCGGGTTCCATAATCAAATGGAATCGATCGGATTGTTCGTGTATGCGCTTCAGCTGATGCTGCACGAGTTCCATGAGCCGATCCTGTTGTCGCTCAAAGCCCTCGGTGCCCTTGGAGCGCCATTGCAGCCAGAGCTTGAAGATGTCGTTGTGTCGGCCGCACTGTATGACCTTATCACCGGTATCGTATGAGATATCGTATTGCTTGTCGGTCATGAACAGATACTCAGCCGACATCTGATTACAGCTGATGAGCAGACCCTGCAAATGAACAATATTTTATTTACACATAAGTATAAAAGCTAAAGTTGAAGTAAAGTTAATAGTTAAAAAAAAAAGTATAAAGTTAAAAAAATCGAAATATATTTCTGTACTTTCGTTTTCCATGCCATAAATTCGCAAAATATAAACCAAAGCAAATCTAAAGTCAGCATTTCAGCAGGGAAATCGATAAAAACTGCTCTTGAATGGTTTTCGCTTCTACTATTGTAGCTTACTGTGGTCCAGCTGTTGCAGCAATAAGTCAAGTTGAAATTTTAATTAAAATTCCACAAATTCGAGTTTTGCATGCAGTCAGCATATAAAGACAAACAACAACAACAACAACAGAAACATGGCTTTGAGACGCAACTGTGACCGATGCGAACATATTGCCCCAATGGAAAAAAAAGGCACACGACTTGTGTCGTTTTAGTATGTGTGCGGGGGTGAAGTCGGGGTGACTTGCAAAGAAACAAAAGTAGGGTTGTCACATCACGTCAAAACAAACAATAGCACAATAATACACTTTAGAAACGTTTGTGCGTGGAAAATGTAGTGACAACCCTAAAAGACGCTATCCAACAAAAGACAACATGGAACTTTTGATTTACACACACACACACACTCACATACACATATATATATACACGTACATGAAATGTGCTGCATACTTTGCTGAGCAACAATGTGCACAATTTCGCTGACGACAGCAACAATAACAGCAACAACAACAATGACGTCAAGTACAATGAAAAATTGTAAACAATGCAATTTGAATGCCTTATACAAATATTTTGTTGTTGTTGCTTGCTCAACTGTCGAAGAATGTTAGCTGCTAACAGAAAGTTTTCATCGAGGGTGTGCACGGCATACTTTTTAAAAATAACTTTTAACATGCTTTATACTATTTTTGTATTTTAATTTATTTTTCTCTTTTCCTGTGCTTTGTGCATGTTTAAACAAAAATTCTTTAGTTAAAAATGTTTGGCGTATGTACTTACGTCTTCCTTGAAGTGTATGGTCGAACACTGGAGCAGGGCGCCCATCAACTTGTGCGGATTCCAGGTAACCGAATCAACGCTGAAGCAAAAGAGCAAAAATCAAATAAACGCTTAACTATAAAAATTAATAGTATGCAAACTCAAATTAAATGACATTCAATTACAAATTACAAACGATTAACACTAAGCCAAGGGCGACGCTGCGGGCGGGCTAAGGGGGCGCTGCCTGCCATAAATTGTGGCAATTTCAACCCGCAACACTTTAATTGAATTCAAACGAGGCTGGGCTGAGGTGACAGCAGCCGGGAGTGTGCGGTGTGCGGTGGGCTGTGTGCCGTTTGGATTACCAAGCTGCGTCTGGAGTGCTGCCCGAGGGTTGCTAAACATCCCTCGGGGAGCTATTTACAGCTGTGGTGTCTATAAGCATAATGTCAATGACGAGTCGAGCGCTACTTCAACGTGAGTGGCGGCATGTGGCGAGTTGATGTTATCTCTTTAGTGCGGATTGAGACTTGTGTTTGATTCATTTTTTGTTATTTTTTTACTCTGATTTTTTATCGCAGTTGACAGACGACAGGAAGTGCAGAAGGCACAGTGACAACTAACAGATATGAAGTCGCGTTTAGTATCCTGCGCGTGGCAGCGCTTTTCGATTCGTTTATTTTCTTATCTACTAACATTGGCGCGTTTATCGACTTGATGGGCGTGTACAGCATTAGCATGTACGCCGGAAAGTGGCACCTACTGCACCTACAGCGCAAAAATATGGGTACAGTTGAATTTGAATTTAAAAGAAACAAAAAACTCACTTTCACTTGGCTGTGAATATTCGTTGGAGTGACTCGAATACAAACTCACTACTCAAAGACTCCATTAATCAAGTGATTATACGAAAATGCCGCAACTTGTCATGTGCACTCGATTAATGATTCATTTTCTTAAAAGGCAACACAGGCAAGGCTGCCACGCAGGGGCATCAATTAAAGTCTATAAAAACGTTAAACCAAAGTGAGGGAAGGGAACGAGCAGTCAGGCATGCGACGCAGGATTTGTGGCACAGCATTAGGCGCCAACCGCCGCCAAGCGACCGCAAGGATTCATTAATTGAGTGCATTGAACGTCCCAGGATGGGTGTGGGTGGCAACACTTGATGGATATGCTAATCAATTGCAAAGTGTCTGGCAAGGCCAAGGCAAGTCTAAGGCGCTAAGCCTAATGCCGCTGGCAGCTCTCGGCCAGGCCACAAACTGTCAATACGAATGCGAGCAGCTGTGCCGCTTAAGCCAAGTCCGGCCTAGCACGCTGGGTGAGGGGCGGGGGGCTTGGAGTAGGCAGCATGCACTCAGCTCAGTTGCGATTCCGCTTGCATTTAAACTGTTAAATTAAAAATTCCTTACAAATGCTCGGAGTCAGCGCCGACCTGCAGACAAGCGGGAAACATGTGCCCGGGCGTGGGGTAGGAGGCACACAAACCTTTGTTCAGACACATAAACAAGCATTTGCGGAGGGTGGGTAGGTGTGCACTGTGTTCTGTATTCTGTGTTCTGCGCGTAATTGTTGTGTAAGTAATGCCCTCATCGCACCAAAAAGCCACCACCAACGGATTTACTCGGCACATTTGCGTTGTTGTTTGTTTCCATGCCGGGCATGCAGTCGCTGCGTCAGTCAGTTTGGCCAAAGCACTGCGACAATGCTTAATCCTTCTAAGCTCTATGGCTACAAGTGGCACACCTGATGAGGCACTAAATGACAAATTGAGATTTTTCCCACACACATGTCTGGCGTTCTGTCCGCGCAGTGCGCTGTGCCGAGTGTATTGCTTTGAGTGTGCGCCATTTGGGAGCATTTAGGTTTTGATTTAAAAACAACGGATTTCCATTTGTCTCAAAAAGGCAGTAAATAAAAATAAGCAAACAAATCTTTGAAGTAATGCTGGCATGTGGGCGTCGCTGCTTTAGATGGTTTGGTGGTTGTGTGGTTGGGTGGTTGGGTCGCTGGCTTTGCAGAGCGTAGGTTATATTTAAAGGGCGCAAGCGAATTAAGTCAGCTTTTGAACTGCAAGTCATTTGTCAACTGGATGTAGAAGTCTTTTACAGAAGTCTTCCGGAAAAACAATAATTTTATCTCTCCAACATTTTCCCGATTTTATATAAAATAAAATCAGCAGAGTTGCAGTTTAAGTGTTGCTTAGAAATCACAAGTGTGGAAGGCAAGCCGCCACACTGATGCGACTAAAATCTTTGAATTAACTTCTTTGTTGGAAGTGGCTCATCTGGCTACCGACCCAAGTAAACTACCAGAACCTGAGAGGTGTGTTTACATTGTCTTCATAGACCACTATGTAAAACTATTTCGAGTCCTGCTTCCAGTTATTGTTTAGCTTACTGTTTGCCTATCCCATATAGATCCTCAAGCCAACAGACGATTCTTTGCTTTGTACCAATTCGAAAACAAATTTTCGGCACCATTTGCCGCAGCCATGTCGTGATTTATGAAGCTGTAAATAATTGTGGACAGCCACTGTTCGACACATATTAGAAGAAATGAGTGGCGGCGCACTCATAAAAAAATCGTTTGACATCCAGAACAATGCCGACGATGGCACACATGTGCGCAAGAGCATAATCAATCAACAATGTGGGCACGTACTTACCGCTCGAGGCCAGTGAAGCGGGGATGGCGATGCTTGCGCGACAAGAGTAGACCACCGCCCCAAGCAGCCTGAAAACAAGAAAGGCATATCACATGAGTCTCGATTCGGCTGAAGAGAGGACAAGAGAGTTGTCGGCACTCACATCGACATGCATCCAGCATTTGTACTTCTGGCAGATATCCGCAATCTCGTTGATGTTGTCGAATGCGCCCAGCACAGTGGTGCCCGCAGTGGCACTCACAAAGAACGGCACGTGGCCCTTCGCCTTGCGCTCGAGTATCAGACGCTCCAGCTCCGCAGTGATCATCTTGCCGTTCTCATCGGAAGGCACCATTACGCAGTTGTCGGTGCCCAGGCCGCAGACGGCAGCGCATGACTTCACCGAGTAGTGACTCTGATCCGAGGTGAACATAACCAGCTGAGCTGGCAGACTGGCGGCGCCGTGCTCCTTGAAGTTGGGGAACATTTTGTGACGCGCAGCCAAGAAGGCGTACAAATTCGCCACTGAGCCGCCAGGTGCCAGAATCGAGTCGCCGCCCTCCCAGCCGATGATCTCGCGCATCTTGGTGAGCACGACGTTCTCCATGAGTATGAAGACGGGAGCGATCTCGTATGTGAACATGTTGGTGTTGGCAGTCGCGGTCAACCACTCGCCGGCCATGGAGATGATGTCCAGGCCGCATGACAGCTGATTGAAGAAGTGAGGATGGCCTGCAAGCAGAGTAAGCAAACAAAGGCGAACAAATCAAATAAGGAAGCGATATTCCAGTGAGGCGTAGCTGTGCGGATATTGCGGCCAAGTTCAATACTTCCGCCATTAAACGCTCTAATGTAGCTGAAGGCGACTCCTTCTCATGCCAGTCTGTCACTCACTTCTGCTCCTTCGCGCACTTCGCCGTAATTGCAGCGGCTGCGACGAAGGACAACGACTGCGCGCCTGTATGTCAACTGTCGGGCGTTCGTTTAAGCTGACAGCAGATGTACTTGGCAGCTGTGTTTCCGCTTGCGCTCGAAATTATGCTACACTTTTCGCAACGCACTCATATTAAAAATATTCACTTCCATTTCCATTTGCACGCCCCAAAAAGCGCGCAGAGACGCGTGAGTAATCTGCGAGGCACTGAAACAATAAACTCACAGACTGGCAGGAAGCACACGGCTCGATGGCGTTCAATACGGCTTCGCCTGCATTTTACTCGCACTCTCAAGGACATGCGTCGATTGGTCATGACATACAAGGCTCACCAAAGTAAACGAAAAAAGTCCTTCTAAAAATCGATTCGTAAAGTTTTAAAGGTTTAAACTTGATTTTCGATTTTGTTTAGGTTTATCTACGGCATCAAATGAAATTCCCAGGCAGAACATGCGTCCTGCCAAATTGCTCATTTATTGCAGCTAATTGCGAATTACTCGTGCTCAGCTACTGTCTGCTCTAATCCCACACACAGCAAAAGACTTTCGGCAGCGAACAATCACAAAATGCTTTCAAACAAATACGCTGCGCATACAAACAGACGCAGCAGGACGCTGCCGGAAAGAACCCTTCATAACCACCGCCACACCAACACTCAGCCCACACCACGTTGCTGCAGCGCCTGTCAGTTCACATCTTGAGTGCCATAAGTCGTGTGATTAAAAACCCATTGCCCAAAGGCCAAAGGCAGCGCACACAGCCGACTCACAGAATTGTGTAAGTTTTCTAAGCCAAACGGATTCGATAGTCGAATTGATTCGGCAAACATTTCAATTTGCAGCAGCTGAGCTGCTGTCGGTAACGAGGCTGCACAGTGGTGAGATGGCGATCGCATTTTTTAAAAATATTATACATTTATAAAATGTCAATAAAAAAATATTTTGGAAGTCAACAGGATCAAGATAAACTGTATAGTTTGGAAACCTCCACTAAATGGATTTGTTAAAGTTGTAAGGAATTTAAAACAAATTAGAACTTTTTTTTTTTTTCGTTAATAGAGTTCTAAATATGCCACTCCAAAAAAATTTTTGTTTGCTGAAGTCCTTGACACAAAGCTCAGTTATATCAAAGTTTGTTTAAAATCCGCTAAGTTTCAGTTTTGTTTTAATTACTTAGTTTCTATTAATTGTGCACATAGAAAAGAGAAGACACACAAATGACATGTACGAACACACACCACTGTGCACACCCACGTCGTATGGCACAGCCACAGCCCACACCCGTCCGCCCACATAAAGCTTAGAGAACCAGTGCACATTGTCTGCTGTATGAGTAAGTGCGCCCACACACTCCCACCCACCCATGCACGCAGTCAGTCACTCACTCGCTCGTTCGCTCATTCGAACGCATCAAAAAGGATCAACGTGCAGCGAGTCAGAAAATAACAACGGATTTTGATTAAAGCTCCCTTTATAGAGTCGTCAGCCGCATTGCCACTCGAAGGGGTGGCCTTGCCCTGCTGTGCTCGGCTTGGCTCAGCTCTGCTCTGCTCTGCTTCGGCATGCCTTGTCCCTTGTTGCTGGCGCTGACTGTGACCTTCTGTCTTCGTTGCGCTGCTGCGTTGCTGGCTTGAGTTGGCATATTATGTTGCGAATATGGAGTGCGGGGCTTATGTGAGATTATGGTTCATAAATGGGATTTTTATCATGCCAGTTGCGAAATGCGATATTATTCGTAATAAAAAAAAAGCCACATAACGCAGAATAACGCAAACATAAATTCACAGGTAAAGACGTGGCTTTGTTAGTTTGGCCTGCAGGTGATTAAATGTGTTGAGGTTGCACAGTAGGGTGGTCAAGGACTCTACTTTTAGGCACATATGTGACGCATTGTGAACTTTCATTGCATGTCAACCTGAATCCATCACGTAGCCGACAAAACTTTGTACACAATCGCCTACTAAATGACAGCAGGACAAACAGGATGAACAGGACTCGCACACTCGCCGCACACCACTTTGTGTGTTTTAATTCAATTTTTAGCCAAACAAGCGACGGAGCCAAATTGAATTCATTAAAAAAGTTTGCCACAAAACATGACAATTTCCTCTGATGAGGCGCGCGCGCGTGATTTGTGGAAGTCACCACAGGCACAGTCAGGGCTTCCGTTACACGATACACACTTCCTGGCTGGGTGGCTGGAAACCGTCGTGGCACACTTCTTGTGTAAATACGCTTATTATCGATACTCCAAGCACAATTGCGGTCACGTGCGTGCACGATGATGCCGCACAAAGGACTTGCGGCCGAAGCAGCGGGGCGAGCGGGCCACCAACGCCTGGCTGGCGCTGAGCATGTGGGCGGGCTGCGCTAATATTAATTTTCAATGAAATCAGCAACACATTCAGCACAGATCTGAAACGTGCGAATGACTTTGTGGCCGCCGCACGCGCAGCGAACCCTTTCTCATCATTGTTTATGATTGATGGCAAAAGCAAATCTGATTTGAAAATCAACATCAACTAAACCAACCACGCGCTGATACCGTATAGCGCTGCTCACGTTCTATGTCCTTGAGCGGTGTAAACAACTTTTATTTATTTAAAATTTATTTTTTAACTTTCGCACGCGATTCAATGGGCCATAAAATGCCAAAGGCAACGGCAAAGGCAATTCAACACAGCCCAGCGCGACTCATCAATCGCTGGCCTGTCTTGCGAACTCCCACCCACTCTTAGAGCTGCTAATGTGGTTATCTGCGCCACTGCACGCTTTATCTGCTCTTCTGCTCGCCGTGCTGCCACGCGTGGCTGGGTTCTGGCCTGTTCCGTTCTTAATGCGACCACAAACCGCTCAGACACGAATTACGGGAAAGTGCCATCACCAGGAGCACGGACGGGTGCAGAGACATATGCTTCGCGTTTGTCATGCAAATTTATGCAAAGACAAATTTGATTATGTGTGAGGCTTACATTTGCTTTGGCATGCCTACTGTTTGGGTTAAGGACATGCGGCCGCTGTGGCAGCCTGCACAAACAGTTTTCGCTGCTGATAAGCTAAATTGAAAATGTTGAAATGTCAAACAAAGAAGTTCTGCCTTACCAGTCTTCACTTGGTACTTCAACGTCGTCGCGCAGTCCTCGATCAGCTGCTGCAGGGTGACAGCGCGGTCTGGCACGTCCAAATCGAGCAAGCGCTTCATGTCCTCCGGATGATGGAAGTCGAGCACCTTCTCATTGCGATCGTTGGTGGTCTTGACAAAGTCAAGCAGCACATCGATCACTTTCAAAAGGAATTCCCGTGTTTCCGGGCCACTCGTTGACGTCGTGGGATACAGATCTGCAAGTAGTCGCAATAAATGTTAGCAAAATATTAAAAATGCAGCTTACTTCAGCAAAGCCCATGCTCCCATTATTATTTATATATTTTATAAGTGGTGTGAATTTATCAAAATCGCCTTGATGAAATGCTGGCAGAGCTAAAGGTATTTATCCCTTAACTCTCACATGCATATTATTGAGATTTCTATAGAAATAAGTCTCCAAAAGTTTCAGTTCTTTCACAAAATCTTAAGCTAGAAATTTATTATTGAAGACTTCTTCTTCTTAAGTTACATGCATTTTAATTCAAATATACGTGAACGTATGAAACTATTGACAGCATCAAACTCTGTGTCGGTGATTTTATATTCAAAGGCGCTTTTCTTCATTTACACAGAACAAACTCCCAATTGAAGCTTCACCCTGCGCAGTGGGTACAATGCATTAAGATTGCCACTATCTGACACATTACTTCTGTTATCACACGCATAAAAAACGTGGCGATTGTTGCAAACAGCTTCTGGCCCAGTGAAAAAGTCATTTAGTGTCTTATCGGCAGAGGACACCCCATGATAAATTATTATTGCGATTAGCATTGTACTCTACTGCAGCGTGCAACAATGGAACAATGGCGAAGCAAAGCAAAATGTATTTATGTTTCTTTTTAATAATTTCAAACATCATCAGCTGCTCATAAAAAACAGATTTAACATTTTTAAGTTTATTTTTATGTGTATTTCGCATTCTTGTCGCAATGTTCCAATGTGTGCATGTGGCTATTGGAAATTTAAATCCAGCCAAATTTTATGCGTGCACAATATGCCATTGTACCAAGTTGTTGTTGCTGTTGTTTTTTATAGTGTAATAAAATAAGTGAGCTTAAGCCATTCGATTCCAAGGCGAGGCGGCGGAGTTGGCCACGGGCGGATGTAGCCACTGCAACGCAGCTGCGAGGACCGGGCACCGCAGCTTTTCGCCGCATAAGCACGCAAAGAAATTAATTAAATTTTATTTTCGCTACACATTTAAATTAATTGTGGCTTCTGGTGAACCTTCAGCTGCACCATGTGCCATTAAGCAGAAGATGTTTGTGTTTACTTTGCGCAATGGGAATTAAAATTGAGATTTAAATCAATTATGGCCAAATGAGTCGTTAATGGTGGACATTTATTTGTGTAACCTTCGCTTGGAGAAGTCGAAAAGTTTTCTGCGTTATTAAGGATATTTATTTTATGGCGGACCAACAACATTTAGGGCATAACATTTCTACTCACTTTATCGAATTTTCGTAGCAGCGAAACTTTGAGGAGTTTTATGCTAGAAACCATACTATGAACATGACAGTGCTCAGAGGGCTTATGGCCCAGAGTATTTCAAAAAATAGCTGATCTACGATTCCCCGGCAGCAGAGTGCCACACAAAATTAATTAAAACAACTTGGCTATGCTTGAGATGAAGAAATGAAGCGTGAAGTTAAACGTTGCGTATGATTAATAATAAAACTGTAAGCAATTTGACAGAAAGCGTTTAAAATTCGTTTTTAAACGACTCAAATTCGTATCGCTGCTTCCTTCTTTTTTTTTCTCTCTTTACTTTGTTGACTTTGCCCAGAAAACGCAAACGCGCGCCACAACACAAAGTTGCCCGCACGTCCTCTTGAGCCTGCTGCCAAGTGTTTGGCACTTTTTCATCATCAAAATGTTGCAATTTCGACATTCCATGCCAGCAGCAGCAGCAGCATTCCACAACTCGAATTGCTCGCATGTTAAATTTAATGTGTTTAGCATGATGTTTAGCTTTCCAACTGACGCGTGTGTGGATGCGACGGCTTTTGCCGCTTAACGTCAAAAACAAATGTGGCCTGGCCAGACCCGGCCTGGCAGGCAATGGGCGAAGATGACGCGAGCGCCCAACAGGACGAAGCATAACAGAAGCAGAAACAGAAACACAAAGCAACCCTTCGCAGCATACGCAGTGAAATCGAATTAAATGCAGCCGGGGCTTCCCCTGCGCACGCAGTCAGCACGGACGGACGGACGGACGGACGGGCCTCTGCCCGTAAATAAGCTAAATTCCACAGACATGTAAGCGAACGTAATATCCTGTGACTAAACGGTTTATGTTTGTTGTGTTCTTTCAATTTCGGGCACGCGTCCCAAGGTGGTGTCTGTCACAGTGCAGGAGGCGGGGTTGGTGGTGACTTTTGGACTATTCGCCCATTCGTGCGTCGACTGCGAAAAAATCTGTTACAGCGCATTCAAGTTACACGCATCGCCGACTGCCAACAGAGCAATTTATCAATCGCTTGTGTGCGTGAGCGTGTGCGTCTGCGGATCTGTCCTAGACAGCGACTTCTGTGTCCATGCGTGGTGCCACTTCAAGCATTTCTGGTGGCTTTTGTCGCCTTCATGTGCATGCGAGCTTTGTTCTTTGCTGAGTCTACTTCTCGCAATGTATCGAGCACAAGGCTCGTGTTATACAACGTTGTCCTTGCGGACGTCCTTTGCTCCTTGTTGCATTTGTTGCTATTTGTTTGTCTGTTTAACACTCATTCACTCATTATTTGCACACTCAACAGCGGCATTCGTGTACACTTCGCACATTTTGTGACATTTTGTGGTTCTGACATTGAGGCAGTCTAAGTGATATGCCGCCCCGCATAAATAAATATTCGGATTGTTACATGAATCTGTTGTGTCATGTTTGCGCACAAGTTGTCTGTTCCGCAAACTCTGAACAAGGCAGCAGCTGCTGCGACTCAAGACTCACAATAGTTTCCAGATTCAGATTCCCGAAGTGTAAGTCATATTTAGTTGTCAAAATATTAAACATTTGTAACTGAATAATTTCTCACAGCAGCAACAATCTGATTTCTAAAGCTTAAGCCTAAGTAGTGAGATGACATTTGATCTGCTCGTGGCTGCAGATTGACTTAGGTGTTTCAACTTTAACCGAAGAGAGTGATGGGTTCTTTATTGCATGTTATATATAAAAATTATTATTTTACGAGTATTATATGATATCCCACATAAGATGGGAACGCCGTGGGACACTAGATTTTGAATTTATACTATGCTGGGTAGCCAGTCTTGCCAACTTGTCCTTATGCTATCAACAGTCAACTGGAGGTTAGTATTAGAGAACCACATTGTTATCGAAAAAACCCCATAACATAACTTACATCTTAGCTAACATGTCCCTTTTAAAAAAAAAAACCCTTGCAAATATTTTAGATATCATTACTTATTGAATTTTAAATAATGGACCAATTGGTTTCAGCTGTTTGATGTTTACTTAAAAATAATGTGTATTCCAAGAGCTAATAGATTTTTATTTCCGTAGGCTCAAGATATAAATCGTTAAACTTACCATATGCCGTCAGTTTACCCGTCCTCTCGGAGAGTTTATACCCATTTGGATTGAGTGACATTTTCTCCTCTGCAAAAGATTCAAAAACAACAACAAAAACAAATAAGATAAACTATTCTGACATGAAAATTAGCTTCTAATGATAATGCTAAAGTAGACATGTCATGAGGCAAACAGTGAAGCATGCAAATTACGCAACAATCGAGTGAAGACAAGTGACGACAGCCCATTTGCAAAAATAATGCTCTTACAAACTTGTGCATACACATATATGTATCACACGGTATATGCCATATGCACTTATACATATACTTATATGTATACGCATGTAATTACATAAGAATGCATATTTTGTTAAAACGTAAGGCATGTGCAGCATGCATTTCATTACACAAAGGAAAATCCAAAAGGAATTCGAAAAATGTATACCAGCATAAGCGAAAACTGCAAACAAGGACGTGTGAAGGACAAAGCTGGTGTGGGTGGTAATCACACTACACAAGGGACTATACACGAGCCCACAAACACATATATATATATATGGTATATATATATAAATGTTTATATATACCAATTCATATACATATATGTATGTGTGTGTGTGTGTATGTATGATTTTATAAAATGGTCATCTGCATATTACATAGTGACACAACTTTTGATGAGTTGGCGTTTGCGCAGTGAACCGCCTGAGACTAAAGACGCAAATTAATTTCGTGTGTATCTGCAGGATACAAACCGAATCAAGGAAGGAGATGCCAGGCGCCAGCAAAGACACGCTGAGCACAAACACAAAAACCTTGGCTTGAGGCGCAATAGGCACTTATGTAATCGCATCAGCGAAAAGAGAAACATAAATAAGGGCAATTGAAACAAAATGGCGTCTGCTGCCAATTTGCAGCTGTGTAAAACAAATTGCAACAGCAAATTGATAAAAAGTGCATCGCCTTGCATTGATTTTATATATGCAATTTACTTTCCTTATTTATACACGTATATATATATATATTCATTTTGTTTTTTTTTTTTTTCATTGTTTACTTTAGGTAATTTTTTTATTTTTTATAGTATTTTTAATCTGTTAACTCTTACCGATTATCCTGCGGATATCGTCGATGTATTGCTTTAGGAAATTCACTTTGGCTGTTTTTTTCTATTTTGGTTTAAAACGAACGA
This sequence comes from Stegana nigrithorax, assembly GCA_037044495.1. NCBI lineage: Eukaryota > Metazoa > Arthropoda > Insecta > Diptera > Drosophilidae > Stegana > Stegana nigrithorax. The sequence goes on along the minus strand of JBAMBQ010005350.1, from coordinate 210,027 downwards.
AATGAGTTGGATTTTGATTATGATTTTTAATGTGTCTAAATGCAGTTGTGTACTAGTGCTGGCTATTGTTGTTGTTGTTATTGTTGCTGTTATTGCAATGTGTTATTTTTTACTATACAAATATATATATACTTATATATATCGAAATAGTATATATATCTATATATATATAAATGTATTACTCAACACGTTTTACTAGATGAGCATGAGTTAGAATTTTATATTGCGAATTTGAATTGATTCGCATTGAAATTTAACTTCTACAACTTACAACTTTTGTTAAAAGGAATTGCACACAAATTTTATTGAAATTGGGAATTATCGTTAACGTTTTTAATTCGATTATGCTTTGCAGCTTTTTATTTTTGGTTTTTCGTTTGCACAAAGTACACTTCCCAAGCAGCTTTTACACGGCCAGGACGGACAAAAGGTAAGTAACTGTAACTATAACTGAGCGTACCACTGAGCAGCTTCACTGTCTGACGATCTGCGGAGCTATGAGCCTCAGCATCCGTTTGAGTTGCCTACAAAGCTCGCACGCTCACACAAAATGGCTGCAAGCATATACAGGCAGACGGACAAACATACACACACACACACACACATAAACTCACTAGCTATTTACTATGGTTGATGTGTGTGTGTGTGTGTGTGTGGGCAGGATGGGGCGCATAGGTTTGTTGCATAACCTTCAGAAACGCCAAAAAGCAAAGCGTAGGAATTTTTTTTGTTGGCCTCCAAGTGTACCAAGTGCGCAAACATTGTTTGTGTGGGCTCGAGTACGCACAACTATGACGTCACGAATATTTGGCAACCATATTTCTTGTGGGCGGCGCTTAAAGCATCACTTGCACTTGGTAAACGCCCCACTAAGCTGTGTGCGGCCACTGAGGGTTGATTTGCTTCTTTTCTCCCTTTTTTGCTTTTTTTTGCCATGCATGGCCCCGCTGCCTGTTCTTCTTGTTTGCTACTCGAGTGTGGGGGCCGTGCGGACGTGGTTTGTGTGTGTCTACAAAAAATGTAAACGTTATGTAAATTTCTTTGCTTTTTCCCCCCTTTTTCGCTGCCATCAAATTAAGCCAAGTTCTTCAATTAAAACAGGCGCAAAGGCAAACACACATAAAAACACGAAAAAAAAACGGAAAAACCGCGCAAAAGAAACAAAAAAGAAATGTGTAAGAATGTAAAAATACTTGATGACAACAAAAAGAGTCGGATGTCGTTGCTTTATAAATAGTTCTGCTTATAATTATTTTAAATAGCAAATTACTTGCGCCGTAATATGGCTAATTAGCCGCAAGTGCCGCATTTGACGTCAGCACGCGAAAGTTATGCGTACGAGTGTATCCTGTATCCTGCGATAGCAACTTCTAGTCTTAAGTACCTTCCTTGCCTTGTCTTAGTACGGCATGGCACGGCTGGGCTTGGCTTGGTTCGGTTTAGTTCGGCTTAGCTTACATAAATCTAACGGGAGCAGTTAATTCTATGAGATTATGTGTATATGGCATCCTTTCGCGCGCACGCCACACACACACACACTCATCCGCACACACACACACACACATGCCTAAACTACATAACTGTACGCGTACTGGGAATACCACTTGAGCTGGGGTATTTAGGCCAAGACAACATTTCTAGCAAGCTTCCACAAATAACTTTTGCCTTCCGCTTGCCTGATTTTGGTTTTTCCTCTGGCACTCGGTGTCGCCGCGTTCCTTGGCAGGACAATTTTTATCCCTCAATATGCTTTTACTGACATCTCGTTGGCACTCGCTGTAAGTGATGTTGATAAAATTACATTATTGCCATGTCGAGAACTGTGTCAGCAGCATTTGTGTAGACTCTTCCCTGGCTCTGCCTGCCTGCCTGCCTGCCCGCCTTCCCACCCATTGGCCTGCGTGCCTGTAATCCTCCTGGCAGCCTGACTGCCTGCCTGTGTGCCTCGTGTTGCCGCAAATGGCTGTGCAATTCATAGAAAAGTGCCTGCTTGCGAAAACTTTTCCAAAGCGTCGGCTTCGGCTCAGCACTGCCAAGGTACACAAATTTCTAAAAAGAAAATGATTTTTAATGCTGTTGTTTTTTGTGCCATGCGAATGGGCTTAAGGCAAGCGGAAAGCGGGAGCCGAGGCAGTAGAGGCAGCCGCAATGATGATGTTGGCTTTGCAGCCCATCGTGTGCACATCCAAGTTTGCGCCTCACGGTGCACACACCAAGCGAAAGTTCTTATCTAATCTGTTGCATCAATTGTTGGCACAATAAAAAACAGCGTCATGTGTTTGCTAAATTTGCTTTAGAACACAAGGCAACAGATTTACTCAATTGTTTTTACGTGGCACATACCAACAGCCAGCAATCATGAATCATGTGAAAGGGAACGCCAATCGATATATCTGGGATAATGATCGTTTCTGGAAGTGCTTCACTTGCTGCATTCTGCTGTTCATTCGATTCCCAGCCTTAACTCGATTAGGCCAGTTTATTTGCTAGCTTCAGCGCATCGCTTTGACAACTCAATTAACTTGAACTCGAAATCACTCAGCTTATACGTTTATTTTCAGCATTTAGACAATAACTTATTTTAATAACTAAACAGCTGTGTTTCATGTCGAAGTGCACTCTCTATAGTTGATAAAATGTCAGCTATATGAACTTATCTTAAACACATAGGCAAAGAAAGAAAAAACATATGTGCACTCTCGTCTATAGTTTCGTTGGAATTATTATTTACAAGCCAGTTAAACACATCACTACTTTGTAGTTTACTGAATAGAGTTCTTTGAATTTGTTTCGAAAACCATTTATTCATGGAAAAGTTACAATCTAAGCCTGTTTGCGTTGCCTAAAAATAGCTTACAAATTTATATGAATTTCTTGGAAAAGTTGTGACATGCGAATAGATGTTAACACAGGGGCAAGCAAAGGCAGCAACAAAAACAGCAACAACAACTGTGAGGAAAAACGAAAGCAAATGGGAAAAGTTTTTAATGTTGTACGCAATAATGGCAAAATGATGTGCTTATCTTGTGACATTCAGGCGTTGAAGTTTGAATTCTTCAATTTCGCAAAACAACGAAAAACTGACAAACTAAAAATACTAATTCAAAAAACAAAAATTAGAAGAATCACTTCTGAACTTTGTACCGCGAGCACTTGACATTTAGTGAGCATGAGCAAAGTCATAGCCCAAGCTAGCGAGGCCACGAATCACTTCCAATTACTAAGCGTGATGAGTCAAGTTTTTGCGCAGCTTATCACGCTGCACACATAACCTAATTAACTTTGGGCCAAGGCACTTAGCCAAATCCACATACCTCCGAGAATCAGGTCGATAAGCATTTGCTTTGTGGTTGGCAAATGGCACGGGCATATCAGGCCCAGGCACAGCCACTTCACATGCGGCCACCAATAACATTTATGAACCTTATCGATGATGCCAGTCAACGCTGACAATTGCTGACAGCCCCCACTGCAGCCTGCAGGGAGCGGCGCAGGCTTTTGTTCCCTCATTTGCACCTTTGCACCGATGATATTGACATCGATATCGATTGGCATTCGCCACTGATTTGCGGCACTTGAGTGCCACTCAATCCACTGATAGCTGATAACTGTTCGCCGTTGGCGTGTTTTCTCCACGGGCATTATTAATGGAATCACCTATTCTCACAGGGCATTAGTCGTACCGTAGCCTTTGTTATGTGCGGATCTCTGAGAACTCAGTTGCAACCCACTTTTGCGGTTAGTTACAAATCGATCTGCATTCAGCCGTGAAGCGAGAGTCGCTGGCATTTTTTGTATAAATTCGGATTAAGTACTGAATTCCACATTGTACGACGCAGGTAAGTGAAAGCGAGACTAGTCAACCGACAAGGCTCAGAAAGAAGCTCTTGAAGTTTTGCTGTACTGCAACTTTGAGTACAGTCAAGAAATTATTCGATATGAATATACAATAGAAGAGTTATGCTGTGCTGTTGTGGATTGTTGTGTAGTCAAGGCTGTCGCAGTTCGATTTCGTTTTTATCTATTGTGCGACGTTGTTGTTGGTTAGGAATTTAAGTCGTTAGAACCATGAACTCCTGGCTTCAAGCGAAATACCTTTTACTTTGGGCAAGGCTGTGAGTAATGATTCAGATACACTGTGATTAAATTAAGAGTGAATAACATTCATCTCCTTTAAAAATTACTATATAGTAGACATAATAGATCTTAAATAATTTTATTTTTTATTTTTTTTTTTCCTTATCAAAATAACTAACTTTCGTTGAAAGTCTCAAGTATTTAACAAAAACCAAAGTCCCACTTTTAGAGTTCTCGAAAAGAATTCAATGACGTCCGCAGTGCTTTATCAGTGACGGCATAAGAAAAATCAATTAAACCAAAATTTATCAATGCTCGCGTCACCTTGATTAAAAAGCAGTTAGCACCCACTGGCTGAGTGAAAAAGCAATCCCTTAGTTACTAAGTGATGTATGTATGTGCAATATTCATTTTAATTGAGAATTAAACAATTTGTTCGCACAGCTGTCGTTTTGTAGTATATGAAACTCAGCCAGTTGGCCTAAATGGCAAAAACTGATTTTTGAGTACCACAGTAAAACAAAAGATAAACCAACATGTCAATTCCACACTCGGCAGTCGTTAGCATTGAATACACTACAGTCAGAGTATTAAATTGCAAATGTAAAACAAAAAAAGATTCGAAATTAATTTTTCTCAATTTGATAATTGCCACCAAATAGAATAGATAAAAGAGAATGAAAACGACCCATGCCCTTATGTAGGAAATGAAGTCCTTACTGTATGAGACATACACTATCTCTTCCTCGAGGTTAGCTCGAAGCAGATTAAGAAATGTGTTCATACATTTTCGACATTTCTTTGATGCATATTTTTCAATGTGATGTACATGAAAAAAATAAAATAAATTCCGTTGAGATCAAAAAAGCACTTAAGCAGGCAAGAATGTGAAACATAAAATAGCTGTCATGCTTAAAGAAAATTCCTATCTAGGAAAAAGCGAAGTCACAAAGCACAGCTAAGCTTTTAAACACAAGTGGGAAAAAAGAGGAACTGTAAGAAGATTTTGCAGGTAATGTTGGTGACAAAAAATACAATAAAAGAGCGAGGAGGCGCCTTTCCAACGAGCCCTGAGGTAAAGCAGATACACAGGCAGGATTATTAAAAGGCAGTTACTTCGCAGCACGCATATTGTGCTTTCTCAAAAGGCAGAACACCCACACAGGCACTAAGGAAATCATGAAGTAATTTAATGCGTAGGTTAATCCTCGAACACATGACTCCCCGCACATCGTTAAGCCGAACATTGAACGTAATTCTCTTCATGCCATATTTGAGCAATGTGCAAACATACGTTTACCCCCAGCCTAGGGTAAGGTTGAAAAAGTGGACTCGTGTACTCCTATACATATATTTTATGCCTATCCCTACGCCTTGTCCCATAGGATAGGCAACAGTTGCAGTGTTTTTTTATAATTATACAGAATATGCAAATTCGTCTTAGTGCCAGCATGACAGCAGCCTTGACAGCATGCAAATAAAGTGACCCCAAAATAGAAGCGTACAAAACATACAATATTTGGCGTGTTCACTGGAATGCATACAATGCAAGGATTAAGTTAAACCAAACCGAACCAAACCAAACCAAACCAAACTGAGACCAAACAGAAAAGGCAAACATTCATGTTACGCATACGCACAGTGAGCCCTAGAAATAATTCAAGTGGCATGCAGCAGCCAATGCGCTACCATAAATCTAAAATGGGAATACGCAATTTAGATAAAAGCAAATGTATCGCATACAAACGACAACTGCACTATAAGAATTTAATTAATGTGCGAAATGTTGCAAAATTAATTACCTTGCAGTGGTTTGAGGTAACGCAGATATGCTTTATAGCCCAGATACGCCAAAATATTTAATTAATTTCGTTAAACACACACAAGCGGCAACAAAAACTTATCAACATATAAAATAGTTACACATATGTATACCAAGTACATATGCTATGTATGTGTCCATGTATGTATGCTTATTGCAATCAATCAAGCAGCAAACAAAGTTACGTAATTCAGTTAGCACACACACAATAAAATAGCACACGCACACGCACACAGTCACAGTCACAAATACAAATGCGGATAGAGTAGGAAGTAATTCGATTAACGCGTATGCTGTGTAACAAAGTATCTGAGATACGCGACTGAATGCCTAATTGACGGACTAATTGTCTGCTGTTGTCTCTGGCCGCACTCGGTTTGGCGGAGTATCGGAGTGTCGCACTGCCGGAGTGTGCTTCAGTGGCAGAAGAAAGCAGTCGTGTCACGCTTCGTTTGCGTCTGACTGGAAACTGCTGTGGCAGGGTGCTGCTGACTCTGCTGCTGCTCAGACGACACAAGCTAAGCTAAGCCTGCGAACGGGAACACCAATTTTTGACTAACAAATGCGCAAACTGGCATAGAAATATTCTATATAAAACACCCGGCCAAATGCCTGCCAAATGGAGTTCATTTTCTCTTCTATTTTTCTCCTTTTTTGTCAATTTTGTGGTGTTTTTTGTTGCTTCCTTTCGTTTCGTATTTTCTTTTTTATTTTGTTTTTTGGTGCATGAAAAGCGAAAGTGGCAGCGGATGCGGAAGCGGAAGCCTTCGCGCAGGTTGAGTTTCTATTTTGCGCTTTTAGACGCTCGCTTATCGCTGCAAACCAGGGCGCAAACGCTACGAATCGGCTGTTGAGTCACTGCAGTGAAATCATGATGTGGGAATGAAGCGAAACCAAGTTAATTTCAAAAAGAAGATACAATCTTCCAAATAATTACAAAGCTATTAAAATTTTAAGAACCGTTAATACTTTTAACAAAGTTAGGGTAAATCTTTCTACTACAATTAAGAGCTACGTAAGATCCTTGCACCTTGAATAAGTATTCGTAAAGTTCAAAGAAAGCGGAAAGGAAGTTTTGCTAGTAGAAAAAAGTTTGAACTCCAAAATCAATAAAAAAAATATGTATGTTGGGTTTCATGGCTGGCGCATGTTCAGTCACAAATTATTAGGAAAATCTTAAATTTCGAAATTTTTCATAAAACTCAGTTTAAATTTGAATATTTAGCTATGATTGTCCAGTTTTGTATTGCTAACTGCAATACCGAGAATTTAATGTTATATTTCATTTCCTATAAAGGCTAACTTTTTTTTCTGCCTATATAGACAAGTACATATGATTTGTCTTTAAATGCAGTGTCTATAGAAACTCTCAACTGAAAATCGTTACAATGTTTGCGTAAAGCATGTCACCGGAACTATGTTAAACTTAAAACATCCAACATGTCACCTCTGCAGTCCCTAGGCTCTTTTTTGTGCGACTAGCAGAAAATCGATGGCGATTATCCGGTATCACCTGAGTGTTTTAGTCATGCAAAAAAAGCAAAAAAAAAAAAAAATCAGAAACAGAAACAGAAAAAAGGGTTACATTCCGTTGTCCATTTGAGCGGACGATTGCTGTGCATAGATAGCAGCTTGCACAGATACTCGCCGTTTGTTCAGGCATTGCATAATGCCTGCTTTTGAGTTTCATAAATCAAGCGCAAAGCATTGCATGCACTCACACACACATGCACATTCGATATCCTGTGCAGCATGTATCGAACACTTGCCAATGCCTCGACCATTTGTTGCTGCGTGTGTGAATTTCGGTAGGCAGATGCACGCTCATGTGGGTGGCGATTATAGCGTGCACTGAAGCATGGGCTGTGAAGCATCAGCAGCAGCAGCAGAACATCAAAAACAGCAACGGCAACGGCAACAGCAACAGAGAAAAGCACAATTGGCAGGCATAACAGCGCGAAAATTGCATTTTAAGCGCAATTGCTTGGCTGCTCTAGAATTGAAATAACTCATACCACGCGTTGTACGTGTAGAATGGCGGCCATGACTATTTGAAAGTACGACGCATGCGATACTATACATGCACAAATACACATGCTATTCTATGTAAACTGTTTACACTCTCACATTGTTTGTCTCTGCCCACCCATACAGCGAGAGCGCGTGAGAGAGACAGAGCGAAACAGCGGCAAACAGAGGGAGAGAGAGCGAGCGAGCTAAAAGCCATGTTCTTGCAATGCCTGCAGCCTGCGTTGCTATTGGCCGCTGCACTTTGCTGTACTGCGCAGACGCGCACATTGGACAACAACAGCAACAACACTGAGACGCGTATAGCCACACTAGTGACGTCATCGAAATCAGCATCCGTCGCGGCAGCAGCAGCCGCTGCCGGAGCCGCAGCATCAGCAGCTTATAGGGTTGCAGCCAAAGCGAAACAAAATGTTTCGAACCTTGAGCAAGCCAGCACTGTCGCCGTTCGTCAGTCGTCGAGCATAGTTCAGGATTGGAGTTTGGTGTGCAAAGAGCTCTGCGGGTAAGTCGCTACGCTGGCCTTCGCGCACTTTGTGTCAATTCAATTTTGCCAAGGTGACTTTGCACAACTGTTAAGTGTTAAATCAAAAAAGAATAAGGAAAAAAAAAACAAAGGAAAAACAGAAAAAAGAAGAAAAATTAACTTTACGAAAATGTGTTCAAGTGCAGCAAAGTTTTTGTGTCGAATAATGAAGGATAATCAATTATCAAGGACACGCGTTTAATAAATTATGCAAGTTAGACACGCGTGAAATTGTGCAACTTTTTGCAATCGAAAGTCATTTAAAAGTTGTGCAAAAAAAATTCCTATTACGAAATTCAAATTAATTTTCTAGAACAAAAAAAAATCACAAATATGTTATCGTGGAATGTATTTTCTTGTTTTTGAAATTAATAAACAAAAGCAAACGCATGTTGATTCTTGCAAAAGTGTGTTCGAGTGCCGTGATTAAACGCAAAGATATGATTAAAAAATATATATCAAAAAACAGAAGAATAATATTTATTTAAATGTTACGTAGCCTTACCGATGTGTGTTAATTGGGATTTAATGTGTTTTTTATTTATTTCTTTGTGGTTTCTTCTAGAGCGGGCCTAGGCGGCGTGCAATGCGCTGCCGTTTGCACAACCGACGAACAAAATGTGCCGCGCAGCCAAACTGCAAAGGATTTGCTAATGCATTCAAATAAGTCGCTTATTTGTGAAGACTTGTGTAGACTACGACTTGGTAAGTTTACAACATTCAATAGTTTCATAATATTTTTTAATAATATTTAATATTTATAAAAAAAAGTTAATTAAATTAAGCGGTGAAGATTCATCAATCTATTCTTATAACTAAGTCAAGTCCCAATTGAACAATAATATAAAGGATTCAAAATGTGTTGTTCAATTAGCAGCAATTGAAATGTTTCATTGATTTTATAAATATTATTAACTGCAGACATCAAACAACCAAATAAAAGTTAACTAAAAGTTGAAGTACCCATTAATTATTTTACAAGTTAGCAATTGTTTGAAATTTCTAATCGCAAACATTTTTTGCTAACAGATAAAAGTCTGTTTATTTTTCATACCCACATGCGAGACATCTGTGATTCTTAACACCCTTAAGTACCATTATTGGCGATTATTTAAACTCGAGCATACTTCATGTGCGTGCCAATGTTTTAGCTTTGTTAATTTACAATAAAAATTTAATAAGCTCACAGTAATTTCAAGTTTCAATTATTATTAGCCAAGTGTTGTTCAGAAAAGTAATTCGCAGTAGAATATGTTTATTCATAGCCACATAAATGAACAGTCGTAGAAAGATTCATTTCATCTTCTTAAAGTGACTCCAATTATTAAATAAGATTCAATATAAATTTATAGGTTGAATGATTAAAATGATACAAAAATAACACAGTGTTTTTTTATAAGCGAATATTTAAACTGTGTATTCAAGAAAAAAAGAAAAATAATAATGACATGTTGGAAAAAATATTCTTCAATATATCTAATTATTGCTCTAAGCTGAAAACATATAGAACCCAAAAAGTATGCTATGGTATTTTAACATTATGTAGATTATGTGTATTATATAGTTAGGCATCAAAAATGGCAGAAAAGTTTAACAATTTCATTTGATCTATTCCCTATTTTTTTGTTCTGAGGTGATCTATTACTTGTTATAACTCGCGCATTAACTAATTAATTAAGTTGCTAACATTTTATTTAAAATAATTTTTCTTATTAACTTGCTTATGAAAATTCTTCTTAATAATCTGACTAAAGTAACGAAGAAGCGACTGCGACTAAACTGATGCAAAACAACAGTAAAAGAGAATTACTACTTTCATTATTCAATTTATCATGAATTCAAATGTTTTTCCACAAAGGAAAAAAAAACACATTTAAAATAAAAATGCTCATTCAGCAGAAAGCAAAAAAAAAAACTAATAATAACCTATTTGCATTTTATTATACTTCTTAGGTGGTGCCACCTGCGATTGCCCACAGGATGATGCAATGCATGAGTATGAGTACGATGAGGTTTGCCATACTTTCTGTGTGAATAGCAAACGGACACTGAGCGGTTGTAGTCTATGCGAGTTGGCAATTGAACAAGACGAACTTATTAGTAGCACAGCAGCTACTGCAACATCAAAAGCAACAACAACATCAGTAAAAAATAAAGCCGGTGTATGGACAGGTGCACATGGCTCCAATAAGGTCCACGTTAAGGCTTTCGATACCGATGCGGATGCAACGCCCGACTGGAGCGAATTGTGTAAAAGTCTGTGCAAAACTGGCGATGGCGGGTCACTGTGCAAATGTGATTTGTCGCCGTTCTTCTTCTGAGAAGTGGAAGGCATATGCGCTATGCAGAAATTTAACAGTGTGGAGGGCAGTGAAAGTGGAAAGAAAAGCGGAAGCCGAAGTGATAGTTAATGCACTTGCGACTTGTTGAAGCGTGTACACTGTAAAAATTTTTGCTTAGCGTAAGTGCGGCAAATGCACTTTTTTTTTATTAGCTGATTTATTTGTTTACTTATGATTAAACATATATTCAATTTAATTGTTTTAATTGTTGGATTTGCAAAAATATATGTTAATGCTTCTGTTGTTAGGTTATGCAATGAAATTGCTTTAAATTAGAATCATTTATTAATTAGTTAATTAAAACGAAAAAAGAAAAGCAAAAATAAAAAAGTACATTTATTGCATTGTTTCAGTTAAAAATTTGTAAAGAAAAAAGATCTGATAAATTTCAAAATATGCAGCAATGCAAAAGCAAAAGAAAAAACATATAAAGTCGAAAAACAAATATGCTAAAAAACTAAATCCCTATGCGAATCAATTAATTTGTAATTAATTTCAATTAACGCGAAAAAGTATATAAACGTAAACAAAAAGAGAAAACTAGTGAATGCAATGCGCGTATATATAGCATATAGGTCACACTATATAAGCAACTAAGCAAAAACAATAATTAAAAAAGTTAATATATATACATACATATGTACACCAGTCAGTAAATAACGCATTATATAAATGTGAAGGATTTCGTTTTCTCTTGGCATGATTTTTATTTTTTAACTTGATGTTATCAAAAAAAAAAAAAAATAAAATAAAATAAAAAAAAAGAAATATAATACAAGTAGAAAGACAAAATTTGAAATGGAAAACTACAACAAAATCACAAAAGGGCTTCCAGTGTTGCTGAGTCTCCACAGGTCGTTCTTGTAATGGCGGACGAGGCAACACAACAAAAACCTTAAGATTAAGTTGGTGAATGAAGGAAAAGAGAAAAGGCAGAAGCCAAAGCAAAAGCCAAAAAAAAAAAAAAAACATTACTACAACAACCAAAAATATACAAAATACACAACATATCGTCAAAAAAAAACACTACGCAATTATTTTCGTAACATTTTATTATTTTATTGATGGAATCAGCATATCAATTTTACAAACAAAAAAAAATTATTTTTAATCTATTACAACACTTTTGGCAAAAATCAAAAAAAAAAAAAAAGAAAACAAAAATCATCAAAACAAAAAAAAGAAAGTAAAGGCGAACAGTTTCAATTATTATAAACAATTAAAAAATCAAAGGTTAACCAAGAGTTTAGTGTTGGTTAGTGCCAGCTAAGTTAATCATTTAAACAAAAACATCAACAAAAGTATTGAAAAAACCATACCAACAAAAATTTATGAATTTTGCGCAAGAAGTTAAGAAAGCGATTATGTATTTCAAATCAGCAAAGGTTATTATTATAAAAAATATTGCATATTTCAACAACAACAAAACAAAAACGGTCTATAATAGTTAAAAACAAAAAAAAAATTGTTAAGCTCAATTAAACATAATTAAAAAGCAGATGTAAACGCAAAACTTATATATACATAAACAATTATATATAAAAATAAATATTTAAGCAGTTATGGAAGACATAAATTAAATAAGTGTATTTAGACAAAAACAAAAGAAACGATAATAACAATAATAAAAATTATAATGTTAATATCAAGAAGAAAGCCATTTAACCTAATAAGTATTATGCAAATGTTTTGGAAGACATTTTTAGTTATGTAATAATGCAGAACAACAACAATTTCAGCAAACAACAACAAGCATTTTGGAAGACATATAATGCATTAAACTATCTATAATAAACATTATAAAATTAGCAAGTAAGCGAAAACCCAAAATAAAAAACGAAAACAAAAACGAAAAAAAAACAAAAACAAGTAACACAGGTTGAAGTAAAAACGCGACGCTGTGACTGACAATAAAAATCACAAAAGAAAAGGAGAGAACAGGCCAAAGCAGGTGAATTTGGTGAACACAATGTTAAAGAATCAAAAAGCAACAACATCATTTGACATAAACTCGTGTGTGTAAACTCTAATAACTAAAATAACATTATTAAACATAGAACTTAATCAAAAACAAAAACAAAAAAAAACGCACTAATACATATAACATTTAAATAAAAGCTATTAATCGTGTATGTTTCGTTCGATATAAATGTTTATAAAGCACAATGGAAAACTTATTAAATGCACTTCTCAGAGCACATTCATTCATTTAATAAATAACAATTGATTAATTAACAATTATATTAAACTTACTAGTGGTGCACATTTGTTTTAATCGTTATTATTAGCCAAAAAAACTCAAATAAAAAAATATGTAATAAAATATATATATAAATATATATCACATACGTATAATGCACTTTACATTTATGTATATGTATATGTGTTATGCACTTTATAGACGTATTTCTTATTTACTGCCATGGAAAGCAAAAAAAAAGCTAAACAAGAGCATCATAGTCAGCAATGATTACTCCAAGTATTGGTTGAATGTTAACCAGAAAACATTTGGAACATCATCATCAATTACATAGCAGAAAATAAGATGGAAGGCGCAGTAAAAAAAAAAACTATTAATAAAAACTTTCATTTTAAGCTTAAGCAAATAAAAAACAATAATCACATATGTATTCCACGCAAGCAAAGTAAATAAATATATATGTGTTAAATGTTGTAAAGCCCCTCGATAAGCAAGCGTTTCATTTGATGCTTTTGAATAATTATTATTGCACCAGTAACTACTTCGAGCGAATCACTTCTAAAAATCATTTTAATTTTTCTTTCTGGCCAAAATAGACGTTATCAGAAGTATGAAGCACTATGAGAAAGAACGGTTTCTTGCTCTGCAACTGTATTCCTCTTCAACAACTCGAAATATGGTTTTTCTCATGCCGCCGCAGATGTTCCAATCCTTTTGTATAGCCCTTGCTATGGAGCAAACTTCTGTGGACCAAGTGACAGTCATAACATCTCTATTCCTGAACTAATCCCCTCATTACCCAAACCTACAACATGCAACCGCCAGCGTTTGATTTCAAAAGTAACGCCTGGCGTATAGGCTATATTTTTTGCTAAAGCTAACTGCACGAACACTTGACCGTTTAATTTTATCACGAACAGATAACCCAACTATAGCAATGAAGTAACTGCAGCCAAAAACAGTCGTGTCAAACGAGATGGCAGCCTCGAAGCTTTTCAATTTAAATTTAAAAAAGTTTTCGATAGTTTTCTGTTTTTGTTAACTTATTTTCGTTTTATTTTGTTAGATTTTCATCATTAGAAAAATTATGATAAATGGACGTTTTGCGTTAAAAAATTCATTAAAAATCAACACTCGCCTCAGAGTGTCGCAAGTTTTAACGTAAATTAGCTTACACGTAATTACACAACAAAACAACAGTAATTAATGTTATTAATTAAATATTTTAACCTAGAAACAAGGAAGATTTCTTGTGCTGCACTTTGAGTATAAAAAAACACATTGATAAGTACAATATTTTTCATTTTCAGCTAAAATATAAACAGCTTCAAAAAACAAAAATAAAAATAAAGGCAAAAACATTTGCAAACATTTTCCACTAATCACATAATATAGTATCGAGTCGATTTAGTCAATAACAATGTAAAAAACTGTTAATATTGCAGAGTATACATTCGAAATGATTACAAAGGTTACAAAAAATTTGAAAAAAAAAAATTCAAAAAGTATCGCGTACAAAGTTGGCAAGTTCAGTTTTACAACTACAAATTGTTTCGAATCCGTTTTTTGTTTGTTACATTTTGTTCCAACATTTCATTTGCATTTTCTCTGCATCGTATTTAATTATTAAATAGAAAATTAATCTTATTGCTTAGCTTAGTTATTGCGTACATAGTGATGTACTTTACGAAAAATGTCTTTTGTGTCGCTAGTTTAAGTTTGATTTAACCTGAATTCGAGAGTTGCTCTTTAAGTTTACGTACACGCGTGATATTTTCAATAGTTCAACGCCAGTACCGCCAATCCATCCAACAATTGATTGTTGGCCAATGAAAGTGCATCGTAGTGAATCTTAAAGATTCTTCGTTATGCTTTCATATGCTTGGCATCTGCTTGCGGCGGTGGTGATGGCGCTCCATTGTTGTTGTTGTTGTTCCCAATGGTGCTGATATACCGCCGCTACATCTATCATCATTCAGCTGCCAGCTCATCGATGCGACAACGCACGGCATGTTCCACAACCTCAAGACTTGAGTAGTCGAGTTCCTTGACAAGGCAAAGGGTGGCCGAGAGTAGATTCGAGTTCTGAAAGAAAATAAAATTATTGTCTTTTTTCATACGTTGTACACGCAATATAATGCATTGCTTACGCGATTGATTGGCCGTCGATGAAAGCCTGCATAATGATTCATCACAGCTGCTGAAACCGTGCTCGCTGAATCGCTGAAGCGACCCTCAGGTCGCCTATAAAACAGATAAAAGAGCATTTGATAAGAAATCGCATAGGAAACGCTCATATAAGCGGTCCAAGCTAGAATATATTTAAGCATACCTTGATCGTGGTCGCTCCGTCTCCTCCCATTCGCCATTCTCGCGCGCATTACCATTCCGATAGGCAAAACGATCGGATTCACGTTCAGTGCCGGCGCTTCGTCTCTGATGTAGCTGCATTGTGCTGCCATACTGACTATGCGGATGCGGATGATTTTGGTGATCGTCCCATTCGGTTAGGTCCGTTTGACTGTGTCGATAATGCACCGGATACGCTGGACGGTCCGACTGATAGTATTCCTTTTTATAATAAAATAAATAAAGAAAAGGAATACACAATAAAACAGGCAACGAACAAAAGAATTCAAAGATATGTTCATTTCGATTTAATTTTCTTTTCTTTTCTTTTAGTACTGTCACACCTACACGCAAACATACCTTCATCGAGTGCGTTGAGATACTGGGCGGTAAAGGCGCCGCTCGTTCTCGATAACCGGTGTGCGGACTATCCTGATCAGAGCCCGGTGAGCGCTGTTAGTTATGTGCGTTGTTTAGTTTAGTTTTTTTTTTTTTTGTTGTTTTTGTGCGAGGTTTAAAATGGTTTAATTTGGTTTTTAATTAATTAGTTTTTGGCAATAGTATAGAGAGAATTGGGTGAAAAATTTTTGTTAAGGAATGATAAAAGCGTAAATTAAAAATCCTTACAACTTAAATAAAATGCACTCTGCCGTTTTATAGTCATAGCCGAAAGCCAACTATGCGTGCCTATTTTATGAACATTTAAAAAAAAAAACAATTTTGAATCATATCCAAAAAAAAAATATAAATTTGTCGCTCAATCTTAAGTTACTATTGCAGACGTCATTCGGCGCCAGCGAACCTTGAATAAATATTTGAAAGTCGCTTTTCTCCACACGCCAAACGCAGTTGGCCGTCTGCACATGCATTAAACGCATGAAATCCCCCAATTAGGGGAGAGACCCGGCAGCACCTAACCCTTTTCTTTTTTATTCCTACTTTGTTTCGGTTTCGCTGCCTTGCCTTGGCGCACTGCATGAGCAGCTAACGACCCATTTAATACGCTCACAGAGCCAACAATTGTGTTGCTCCTCAGTTGGCAGCAATTAAATAGTTCCGCATAACATTTTTCTTTGTTTTTCTATTGTTTCAGTTTTTACTCTGCTGCTGCTCTGCAATGTCAAATGTAGGCACAACTTGACCCAGAAAACTAACCCAACTATTCGCTCGCATCAAGCCCAAAACTCGCGTGACTTGGAAATCAGACGACGACATACATGTCCAAGTGAGCCAATGGCCTACACAAGCATTTATCTAAGCCCAAAAACCACGACCAAATGAGCCCGCCAAAATGGAAAAACAAAAAACCATAAGTCAACGCAACAGTCCTTTGGACTAAACGAAATCTTACATCATATTGATGGAAGGATAAGCGATTCTCTTTCGGATTGCTCATAATATACTTTGGTGAAGGCGGATGTACGGGATGTTCCTGTTACGAGAAATGGTTAGACAATTTGGTTAGAACTTGCGTGTCTTGGCAAAATTAATTAAGGCAGCTTAAATTTGCTACTTCTTATGACAATGACACAAATAAAAAACATATACAAAAAAACATACTATGCGGCATGAAAACATTAACAAATAAATAAATCAATGGCAAACAGATGAGACGAGAATGTGTTGTAGCGAAATGGCTGCTCTGTAGTACCTGTGTGGGTGTTGGCGGCTTGGAGTCATTATTACTAAACTCAACGGAACCGCCTCCATCGTTTTGCGCAACTGGACTGGCCAGCTGCTGTGGCAGCTTTAACATTGTGTTAATTATTATTATTAATTTTTTGTGTTTGGTTTTTGGATGTAGAAAAACGAACATATGAAAATTAGTTGAGTTATTTAGTACTGAACGCAGTGCATGCTGCCTTGTGTGTGTGAGTGTGTGTGTGTATCTGTGTGAGTGAAGTGAACCCGCTATGGGGCAAACGGTCAAGGATTGCATTTACCTCTTTGACGGGACTCGAACTGCGCCGATGCTGATATTGTGCCTGTTGCTGTGCATGGTGTTGTTGTGTCTGGGGCGGAGATGACGACGCTTGCTGATATTGCTGTTGCTGCGGCTGCTGTGGCTGGTGCTGCTGGTGATGTTGCTGCTGCTGGTGGTATTGCTGTTGCGGCTGTTGCTGCTGCTGATAGTACTGTTGCTGCTGCTGCTGTTGCGTTGGCTGTTGTTGCTGTCGCTGTGCCTCATATGCATCCTCATAGACATCTTCCTCTTGTGCCGCATGCCCCGCATCGGCACCGCCAGCTCGCAACGCCTCATCGACTTCCTCTTGAGTCACTTCGACATTATCGAGTTTCTTCAGATTGGGCAGGGCGCGCAGCACGATCGAGCGATAGCTGCAGGTGGGCAAAAGCATTAAGACACACATTAGTCTCCATTATAGCGTAAAACACAAACAAAAAAATAAAATAAAATCAAATAAAACAAAAAACCCAATAAATAAGTAAGAAAACAAAACAAAAAGTATATCAACAACTCAGCATGTTTTCGTTCACTGAATTTTTTGATGTCTGACATTTGATGAACTCTTTCTTTTACCCAATATAAAGACATGAGTTAAGTTTGCCATAAATGGTTTTATGTTTTTATTTTTATGTTTTTTTTAAGTGTTTCATCATCGCTCTACATGGAAGCAAATTGCCACAACGTGTTGCCTCCGTCAAACTCTATTTATCGCTGCTCTTTCTGCCTCCCCCCAGATCATGTCTATTGGCTGATTATGACATAGATTAACTAACTATGTGTATCCGACTTAAGGGTCTTTTTCTGCCTAATTCATTATCGAATCTATACCTGTTCTCCAAATGAGTAGAGTATATTCTATAATTTAAAAAAAAACAGTCCCAGCTTAATAGGCTCCTTTCTTTGTAGATGCATGCGTATGCCCTATGAAACATATTTCTTTGAACTTGTGACCTTGCATGCTTGCTCGACACAACATGTCAAGTGGGGATGGTTTTACTCACTTTGGTCCCGCACGTTCACAACATGGATTCTCCTCCAGCCAGAGGTACTTGAGCGCCGGCAGATTCTGCAGGTGTCGGATCTCGCTGATGTCGGTGATGTTGTTCTTGCGCAAATACAATTCCTGAAGTTTTAAGCAGTCTTCGAATGACGTAAGCGTGGATATTCTGTTGACGCTGCAAAAACGAGACGAAGAAGGGACACGTTGTAAAAATTGAAAATAAAGTTTACATGACACTTTAAAAGTTCAACTCCATGAATCATTTTAAAGTTATTCACATGCATACACAACTCACACACACACACACACACGCGCGGAACAGACACAGCAGACACGCGGTCAGGCCAATTAACGGCGACGCTTCTGTGACATATTTTGTGCGACTGCCGGTTGATAAAGCGGCGACTGTGCAAGGTCTGGTGTCTGCGGTGAGCACGCTATCTGCTATTTGCCACAGATGTACTCGTATGTGTTCTTTATGGGGGTCATTAACATCGGAACGCGCATTGGAACGCTTAAGATTTGTAAAGAGCAGCGTATTTCACTTTAAAATGCTTATTTATGTCCACACCACAAACCGTTACAAGTTTAAAGTGACTCTCGGCTGCGGCTGCGGTTGCGACTGCGTTCGTCTTTAGTCTCGACATTGCCGCTGCTCGCACGCGATCTTTGCAAGAAATCTACACGAAGTACAACAGAGCACACAGAGGCAGCAAAGCAGAAGAACAAATGCAAAACGCTTTGTCATCGTTTATCATTGACGCGTCGCCGTCGCTGTCACCGTCACCGTCACCATCGTCGTCATCGTTCATTGACACATGCCAACTAGCCGCTCTTTGCCTGTAGTCTAATGAACTTAGCTTCTACACCGCCACTTAGCCATTAGTTGCTGCTACTGTCAAGCGTGGCAACGTCGCTAATTCTGGGTCAAGGCAGATTAGTTTTAAGTCTTTGCCAATTAGCAAGACTTCGACAACAAAACTTCAACTGTTAATTACTTAATGGCAGAGTCCCAACGAACGCAACAAATAGGTAAGCAGACAAGCAGGTGTACATGTGTGTGTGTGTGTGTGTGTGTGTCGAAAACTTAAACAGGCACGATAAGATAATTTCACAGTTAGCCCCTTGCGACACACTTCACACGTCACGCCACTTTAAAAATAGCAACGGAGCACTGCTGCCAAGCTAAATGGCACACAAGTGTATTGCACTGCCCCGAGCAGGCAGCAACGGCAGCCACGCACTGCCAATGCCTAATAATAAATGTAAATGGATGCATGAATGAATGCATGGATGGAAATATGCCAAATGTAAACTTGGCATGGCAAATGTTCGGTACTAGGACAATCCAGGCGCAATTAGGCCCGTAGTCAGCCTGATATGCTAGGCAACGTGTCGAATGGCTGGCAGCTGCAGGTGAACCTGTCCTCACTTGCTTATGCAATCGTGACGCGCGCACGAGCAGCAGACGCCAAGGTGCACGACGGTAATCACTTAAACATGCTTCGATTGTGATCAAGTCATTTAAAATAATTTTCTGGTAGTTTTGTTTTTTCGATTGTTTCATGTTTTTGCTTTTTGTTTTGCTTGCCTGTAATCGAGGAGCTGACATGCACAGGCAATCAATACAAAGTGGCACAACGCGCTCTAATGTAGCAGCAAAAAATGCCAAGCGCAGAAATAAAATTGCATATTAACGAGCAACTGATTTATGCCAAATCTGGCAGTGGCAACAATAAATTTATACAGCCCACAACAAAAAATTACACATAAAAATATACATTAATATATGTATGTGTATAAGTATATAAATATATATAGTAAATAAACCAAATGTTTCGTTCTGATTTATCAATGTTAAGACAGAACTTCAACTTCATGCGCCTTAAATGGCGAAAAAACACTAAGATATATGGCTAAATAACAATAAATAAAAAACATAAACCTAAAAACAAAACGAATTTTGTTGGCTGCGAAACGTAACCGGCAAAAAACAAAGCAAACAAATGCGCCAACATGCTTGCCTGCCTACAGCGAAAATATATGCGACGATATTATCACATAAACACATGACTGGCCCCCGCACAGCCACCCACCAATATTTGTGTTTTTTTTTTTTAGTTAAATAAATAAAAATAAACAAGCGATTTGCGCTGCACTGTGGCATGAAGTGGACTACTTAGTGCCCCCAAAACAAGAAGAAGCCTAAATGTCCATTCGCTAAAATTATAATTAATTATTAACAATATGTCAGCAAGACTTATAGTAAGTGTTGCTATTGCTTTTGTATAACTAAGCAAACACAAAATGTAAATATGAAAAATCGTTCGTTAAAAGTTTTAGGCTTTAGCAATAATTCATATGAGTGTGTTGTGGTCACACGTTCTACTCAACCGATCGTGATTATTTTGATATTTGATAATTTCCTGGTAATAAGCAAACATGATGATAAAAAAATACCCAATCGATTTACAAATGTGCGACTTGATTGCTTTTGCACACGGCCAACTGTTTTTGCTTAATATATTTTAATTTTAACATGAATTACTGTTTTTACGATAAGTTGTAATTAATCTAATACTTTGAAATTAATATACTTAGAGGTAAATTTCGTAAATAAACACTATGGATCGAAGTATTTCATTGAGACAACAAACCAACAATAATAAACTTTATCATCTGCCTTCGGACATGGCATATAATGGCACATAATGGTATACAATGAAATACCTCATCAATTTGTGCTGCAGGCAATCTCAATAAAATTAAAGATGCACAGCATATTATATCTACATATTTTCGGTATTCAGAATATTCCAACAAAATGACTAACGGAAAAATTGAATGCATCTAACGGTGTCAAGCTTAAAAATTTGTTGAATTTTATTCGAATTGTTTTTAAATTCCAATTCTATAGGCAAGAATCATAAAAAATGAAAATTCATTTAGCTGGCGGCATAATGTCGCATATCTCTTTTATTAATATGACTTCCAACCAAATTTAAACATGTAAAAGCTTTCTTTTGCCAGCTCAAAAAGAATTTGTTATCTTTTATGTTGCAGAAGAACATAAATTTTAATTATCAGAAGCATTCTCTAACCCTTGGCATATTTTTAATTGTTCCTGCAGTAAAGAAAAGAATATTCTACGCAAAATAACTTTTAATCCAATAATGAGATGAGGATTATATTTTTCTTTAATTTGCAATTTAACTCTTTCTTCAGCTTTCCAAGAATAAAGTCAAATCAGCGCCACTGTGCGAATGCCGCTTGCCTGCTAAGCGAATACCTGCCGACAAGTCTTTGCAGTGGCGTAGTATGCAGATTAAGTCCGTTGATAGTGCAAGGGCTACGTTTTGCAGGGGCTTGGCTTTAACAGAAAGTAAAAGTTGTGCGCATTGGCTTGTGCACAAAAAATTACTTTGTAGTTTATGCTGTGAGGCAGAAGCAACCAAAACAAAGTACAAGAAAAAAAAAGCAGAAACGTCAACACGCGCTCCCCCGAATCGAATATGCTGCGTTCAGTCAAGTATTAAGTTCATTGCTTCTATTTATACACGTCTGCCTTACTCGTGCAATGTGTAGTCTTGGTCTTGGTCTTGGTCTTGGGCTCGTTTACAGCAAGTAAGCATGCATAAGCTGCGCCGGCAAAGGCAACACACAACCAGCGACAGGCAATGCGCGACTGACTAACGCTGCTGGCGACATCGCATAGCGCCAACGCAGCCACAGTCGCCGCCACACACATATGAGATACTCAGATACGCGCATTCGTACTTATATTCGTACTCGGATACTCGTACCAATGACCTTGGCAATCAAATTGACTTCGCCAAATAAGGCAACAATGCATAGACCGCGAACAATCGTCTTGAGAAACTAAGCGACAAATAATATTCACAGAGAGTAAATGCTGCTGGCATGTATCCGAAGATTCAGGCATTATGCAGCCTACACAGGCGACACTTGTCCGAGTGCGGCCCACATGGCACAGCATAAGCGAGTCAGCCGCGCAAGCTTCTGATCTGGCCTAAAGAGCGCCGCACAGCTACGAAGCAGTTTTCGCCACTTTTGGCTTGACTTGGCTTGGCACAGCTCCCACGAATTTAAGTGTTTTTTTTTGTTGTTTTGTGAATTCCTTTGCTCTTTTGCTTTTTTCGCCACATACTTTGTGCATTAATTACGCGCTTCAGCGTGTTTTGTTGTCTCTGCCTCTTACTCGACTAGTCATTATTATGGTGATGATGATGATGACATCACTCGGTTATCTTGGCATGCTTTGCGTCATTTAACAAAAACAAAACAAAAAACAACAAAAGCTAAACAAATAAACAAGTAAAATAAATCTTTAAGTAACTCTTGCTGGGCTGTGTTGCGTTGTGTTGTGTTTTGTTATGGCTAATTGAAATCAATCAAAAGTTTAATTATTTTAACTAATGAACGCACAAGCGAGCACACGACTCGACTCGACACGACACGGCATGACACGACCCGACCCAATGACACGCTGCGTGCATTCTTTGCTGGCAACATTCGGCCAAGTATCTTAATCCAATTTAAATCGATCATCGCCAAATATTGTTGAGCTTACCTCAGCGCCAAGACTTCAACACCACGCATACGCTTGATTATGGAAACGTCGGCGAGGTCGCTTCCCCTGTAAGGAAACAAAAAAAAAAAAATGTAACGAAAATTTCAAACAAAAAAATTGCGAATAAACAGTTTCTGTTATAAGCTTATTAGTTTTGGTTTTTCCTCTTTTCAGTTTTTTGTTTCTATTCTATTTATGTGCGCGCTGCGTTTTGGCAAAAGCTTGCAGTGGCGACGACGACGACAACAACAACCTCATGCCCCTTATGTTTCTTCCGCATCGCTTTCACAACAAAAAGTAGTTCAAAATTGTTTGGTTTTTTACTATTTTCATGTCCGCACACACTCATCCCAATCAGTTCTCGTTTCGGCTTTGTTGGGCTACTGTGGCACCAGTGCGGACACGATGGCTGCACTTTCCTCTTGTGCATGTGTAAGTCGGCTTTTAAGCATTTTCTACTTAACCCCACACACAGACCGTGTTATCTTTCAAGCGGAACATTGCTACACAGTGGCGTAGTGAAGATTGTCAACCAGCCTTAGTTTTATTTTATGGTATGTTTAATTAAACATTTCAGCTACTTCCCAAAGAAATTCAAAACCTAAATAACTTTTGGGGAAAAAAAAATATTTCCCTTTCACTATTTGTTGGTCACATAGTTCAGTAGTATGCCATAAAAATATTTTGCAAGTAAGGTCAGATTGTTTGCTAAGCTGAATATCCCTCTACGAGTCTGCTTTTCGAACATTTTAGTGAGTCTCGAGAATAACCGAGTAACCCTCACACTGCTATCATATTAGGAAACCCTTTGCAATATTGATTTGCCTACGTCACTGTGCATTTTCCTCCCAAGTATGAAATTGCTGCGTGCACGAGTGCAGCTAAACTGGTTTTTGTCGCCAGTTCTTGCTTTTTGTAGTTTACAGTTTTTCTTCTTGTTGCGTTTTCATGTAACACTCATTATGTGTCCCTCGCGTCTTCTTGGGGTCTCTCGGTATTTGCCATGCGACGCACAATACGCCACAAAATATGGATGGATGGTATAATGAATAGCTTGGCTGCCTGCTACTTCTTCGGCTTCTTGGCGCTATCATGCTGCGTTATACTTTTCAAAGAGGCCAAGAGACATCTGCTCGACGGCACTCAGCATAACTAATATGCGGCTGAAGTGCGGCAGGAAAGTAGGCAGGCAGGCTCACCGCCCACGTCATACAAGCTGCCGCCGTCGCTGTCACCGTCGTCGCACTCACACAAATACCAGGAAGTGTAGACTTTAAATTTAATTAACTCACCAGCAGTTTAATTTTTTAATTAGCGACAGATCCGATTGTTTCGAACGCGCGATGACCATTTCCTCCGTTAGACGCGTCATTGTTGTTGTTGTTGGTGGTGGTGTTGGTGTAGCTGATGAACCTCGTCGTTAATTGTCAAATAAGTTTCGGGTGCGCCGGCAATATGAGTTACGACGTGGATCAATACTGTTCTGTGCCAAGCCAAGCCAAGCCAAGCAAAGCCAAGCCAAACCAACCTGAGCTGAGCCAAGCTGAGCTGAGGGCAGAACAAATAACAAATGCGAAATAATTCAATTGAAAAGCTGTCGAGCCCGTTTTTAGGCAGATAAAGGTGAACTACGAAGCGCAACCAACAACAGGTTTTCTTGCTTTTTTCTGTCTTTATTTTTTTTCTTTTTTTTTTTTTGACTATTGTATACTAGTTGAATGTTGAATGGTTGTTATTGTTGTTGCTGCTGTTGTTGTGGCTGCTTGTTATAAACGTACCCGCTGCGGTGTAGGTGTTTATTTTTTCTTGTTTTTGTAATAAATATTAATTGCGCTGACGTTGTTGCTGCATTTCTGTATTGGTTTTGATCTGTTTATTGTTGAAGATTAACACTTTTGCACGCTGCTGCGGCGCGGCACTGTCGCTGCTGTGGTTGTTGTAATTCGACCGGTAGCCGTTACCTAGAAGGCTAATAAGACACAATACACTTTAAATTATTTAAACTGGCGTAACAGAAGCAACAACAACAATAACGGCAACTACAACTACTCAAACAGATGACTAATCGGCAGTGTAAACCTTTTTTTACTCTTTGCTAGTTTGCGCGTTTTTACTCGTTTTTTTAATTCATTTTTTCTACTGTATATTAACGTAATTTATCTTTGTGGTACCTTTCGTTTACTTTTACTCCGAAAATTACAAAATGCGGCTTTCTTTAGACTCGAAACTAGCCAACTTTGCAGTGATCGATTTTCCACACTTGTATTCACTGTTTTATTTTTTTCTATTCTATTCCTTATTATTTTACTCAAACACAACAATTTTGCAACAATAATTGAGGAGAATTTTAATATGTTTAAATAACAGCAATTTGATTGAAAAACCTCAGCTCACTCAAACGGACGATTAATGAACTGCGTTGCTGCAGATTTTTCACAATTTTCTTATGTACAGGTATTCAGCTGTTGTTGTTGTAATGGCACGTTGGCGCGAGAGGGACAAAAAATTTGGTGCGCCAACACGAACGACAACGAAATGGACAGTAAAAAAACACACAACGTGCTCCCCACGAGAGCGTAAATGCAACTGACATCGCTTGTTTTTGTTTACAATTTGTGTACCGCTTCAGAATGAAGCAGAGAACATGATTGCGCCTGCTATCACCTTCTCACACATGCTTGTCGATATTCTATGAATACCGTTTGAGAGCACGAAAGCATTCTTTCTCACTCTGCGGCAGAGTTGTCAGATCGGCAGAAAACCAAATTTAATATTGTGAACCAACGCAAAGTTGTACGGCAGCCATGCACAAATAAACGGATCTCGCAGTTACAATGTGTGTAAAGTTGCAAAAGAATTTACGAAACTTTCAAAAATGCTGGCTCCATTGAATGGCAAAAAGAAAGAGGAAGCTCTTTGGTGATCTTTTTGCGTTGACGTTGGAATAGCACGGCGACTACGTGTAAAGAAGAAGACGTGGGTCTCGGAGCAGAAAAAAGTAGTCATTAGTAGAGCGAGAGAATCGAGCGAACAACAAACGAACTGTTGTAGAAGAATAAATTTTTGTTTGTTTTACTTATGTTTTTTTTTCGTGGCACATTCGCGTTCGTGTACTTTGGTCTAAAAATAGCAACTAATTTCAAGTAATTATAATTAATATTAAATAACAAATATAGCAGCAACATTACAAATCATATTGTTGTGCTAGCTAGTTCTCATTGTTTGCTGCTGTTGGTGCTGCTATAGGTGTTGCTGTTGTAGTAGTGTATTCAGTGTGGCGTAGAAAACAGCAAAAGCGAAATTAAGGCGAAAAGACGACATTGTCAGAAACAGAAACACGTCGCTGATTTATGAATTAATTTTTGTTGGTGTAGATATATGTGGATGTATGCGTGTACAACAATAATATGAATATCGCGTAGTGCTGTTGTCCTATAGTATGGTTGATGTTGTGTTCAATTGTGTGCGTGTGTTTTGTGGAATTTTGCTAAGAAAAAGATAGATAACCTTGGGTATTTATTACAACAAAGCATGAGTAAATTAGCGCACTAGCTACAAGCAAACGGACAGGAACAATTAAACTCGTTCAGTATATCGTTGCAGTCGTCGAATCGTGGAATCCATTAAAGTACGACAACTCAAGTGCTGTGCTTTGCTTCTGTTGTAGCTGTGTCTGCGACTGTGGCAGTTGCTGCGCTGAGTAAACATCTGGCGTCGATAAGAATTCGGGCGTTTGAGAATTATTGCGAAAATACACATCGTGCACAAATAATTTCTATGTGTTTGCGCGATTTGAGCGAGGCACTGAGCAAGCAAGCAACGAAACGCGAAACTAACTTACGGCAACAGTAAGTTCAAATCGCAAATCGAACGTCAGAGCCGCAGAGCCGCTCGATTTCAGTAGTTTAGGCAACCGCAGCAATAGCCAGCAGCAGCACAAATTACGTCATCGTTTGAGCAATTTTAGAATCAAGTGATTTGCTTTTCATTTCTAGAACGACGTTGACGGCGACGAGCGCGAGCATTAAATTGGCAAACGACAACACGGACTGGCAGTGTTAAGTATTTTTACACGGGTTTAATCAAAGGCGAAATAAGAAAATAAATCGAACAATAACAACGAAAACGTCAGAAACGAGACGAGCGCGATGATTCATGTGGGCGAGAACACTTGGAACCTGCGGATTTTCATAACAGATCTGCAGGTGGAGAAGACGCTGCGTGTGCGTGGTGACCAGCACATTGGTGGCGTCATGCTACAGCTAGTCGATCCGGAAATGCCCAAGGACTGGTCCGACCACGCACTGTGGTGGCCCGCCAAGAACATCTGGCTAACGCGCACACGTTCAACCCTCGACCAGGCTGGCGTTCAGGCCGACTCACTGCTGCACTTCACACCCATGCACAAAATATTGCGCGTACAACTGCCGGACTTGCGTTACCTCGACTGCCGCGTAGATTACTCCATCAAAACGTTTGCAGCTGTGGTTAGTCTATGCAAAGATCTTGACATTCGCCATCCGGAAGAGTTGTCCCTCTGCAAGCCACTCGAGCATGAACATCTCAAGAAAAACTATGGCCAAATGCCGCACAAGAAAATTCCAATTGCCGAGCCAAATGGCATGACATACTTGCAGCCAGCACCGGACACGAACTCATTTGTGCCCGGAAACCCGGCGTATAACGGCAGCAATGGCAGCTTGGACCGTAACCTGTTGTGCGCGCCTACTTCACCGTACGCGACGACGCCGAGGCGAGCAGCCACAGCGCCCGGCACACCAATCAGTTCGCCCACAGGCACATGGAAGCATAGCAGCAACGGCTATGCCACATACGACTCATCATCCAGTCTGGGTGATTTCCAAGAGAATTTAGCCACTTCGCCGCGTTCACCTAGTCCAGATGTTCGCGCACGTTTGGTGCGTCCGCGCACGCTTGTCGAGAAGGCGCGAATGAACGTCGGCTGGTTGGATTCCTCATTGTCAATTATGGAACAGGGCATACGCGAATACGACACGCTCTGCTTGCGTTTCAAGTACTATACGTTCTTCGACTTGAATCCCAAGTACGATCAAGTGCGCATCAATCAGCTGTTCGAGCAGGCCAAATGGTCCATACTCACCGAGGAGCTCGACTGTACCGAGGAAGAGACCCTCATGTTCGCGGCGCTGCAGTTTCAAGTCAATCAGCAAGCGGACTCACATCCACCCGGCATCGATTCGGGCATTGACACTTCCAGCCAGGAGAATGGCACCGATGATGACATCGATTCGGCGCTTAACGAGTTGCAGATTACGCTCGAGGGTCCCAATGCCAGCGGCGATGCAGGCAACATTACCAGGATACCCGAACTGTCAGACTATTTGCAATTTTTGAAGCCGCAACGCTTCACGCTGCGTGGATATAAACGTTATTTCTTCACCTATCGCGATTTGCACTTGCATCTGTACAAATCCGCCGAAGAATCGCGGCGTGCTGCACCTGCCGTTAGCATCAATTTACGCGGCTGTGAGGTCACACCTGACGTTAATCTGTCGCGCGGCAAATTTGCCATACGTCTCGAGGTGCCGCCAGAGGGACGCAACGGTCCAAACAGCGAAGTCTGGGTGCGTTGCGAGAATGAAGAGCAATATGCCAAATGGATGGCCGCTTGTCGCCTGGCCGCCAAAGGTCGTTCGCTGGCCGACAGTTCATATGACAGCGAAGTCGCGAGCATACGTTCGCTGCTGAGCATGCAGAAACCCGCACACGGCGCACCGGTCAACATAAATCCACGCAGCGTTGAGGCTGCCGAATATCTGTCGCCAAAGGCACTGCGCAAGTTGTCCAGCAGAGCAGTGCAACGCATTCTCGAGTCACATGCCAATGTGCGCGGCTTACCTCTGATGGAAGCCAAACTGAAGTACATACAAGCCTGGCAATCGCTGCCCGATTTTGGCGTAACATTCTTCGTCATCAAATTCGATGGGCACAAGAAGGAGGAGCTGCTCGGCGTAGCGCATAATCGCATTATGCGCATGGACCTAAATACCGGCGATCACATTAAGACCTGGCGTTACAACACCATGAAGGCCTGGAACGTCAACTGGGGCATCAAGTGCATGATGATCCAGTTCCACGATGAGAATGTGGTCTTCTCATGCCAGTCGGCCGACTGCAAGGTGGTACACGAATTTATTGGCGGTTACATTTTCATGTCCATGCGCTCCAAGGAGAACAATCAGACGCTGAACGAGGAGATGTTCCACAAGTTGACGGGTGGCTGGTCGTAAGCGTGCGCTGCGATAAAGTAGCACAGCATGAGGTGGGAGCAGTCGCAGAAGCAGGAGCCGCAGTAGCAGTTTTAGCAGTGCCAAGCACAAATCGTTATTATTTGTCGTCGTCACCATTGTTGCCGTTTAACAATTGTCGTCGTCGTTTAACAATTGTAAAATTTTTGCATGTTTCTTTTATTGTTGAGATCAAGTACTAGTAGAAGAAGTAACATTTAATGGATGATTTCCCTGTTGTTGTACGTACGTATATAGCACAATCGATTATCCAATTTAGTCTATTAAACCATTTACAAGAGTGCCTTCCTCTTGTAGCAGTCGTCTTAACATTAATGCCAAGTCAAAAGTTGTACTCATTTACTTACAAACTTTACACTACATTTATTTGTGTATACTAAATATCAAGCGAAAACAAAAGAAAAGTAATATTAATACAGTTATTTGTACAATTTTTTTTATAAATACATATACACAAGGTCTTAAGAAACGAATTTCGAAAATGCACCCTCCAAAGGCCTTTTGCCTGATTAAAAATAAACTACAACAAAATAAAACGAATGAAAACACAAAAGCCAAGTTACATACCGAAGTGTTATAAAGTGGCCTTTAAAAGCTTTTCGCAGACTAACCTGATATATATGATGAACTTTTTGTGAATTTTTATTGTATATTTATTAAACAAATTAATAAGCAAATAAATTATTTTATATATGTTTTTAAATTAAACCTGTGTCGCATTTGATTTATGTGCAATTCAAAATTTGTTTAATTGCACTGAAAGTTGGCTATTTCATAACTGGCAGTTAAAGTTACAGTTGAAAACAGAGAAATGTGTAAACGGGAATAATAACTAACAAGAATGAATATGATTTACACCTAAAGCATTCTTGGTGTTCCTTAAGTGGAATTTTCGTCTTAACACCTTTATGCGAACAGCTGCATTAAAAGTTAAAAATAAAATACTAACGGATAAGTGTGTTTACCATGGAAAACACCTTTTTAAGCTACGCACCGATAAAAAATGTTTAAAAAAAATAGGCTAAGCAATGTTCGTCTTAAAAATGGCAACTTGCATAATAAACACATTGCGGCTTGTCATAGATAAGACGATTATTTATAAACAACAGCCTCATAAGCAGCAACAAAGGGGCGTTAAGCACAAAGAAAAAAATTAATAAATAAAAAACGAAGCAAATAAAAAATGTACCCATACTACGCAGTGCGTACAAATGTATTTACTAATATATTTAAGTACACCATCAAATTCTTTACTGACTGAAGCTGTCATCTTTAATGGCCACCTTGAGCGTTGCCTCCATAATGCGACATTTAAGTTTTTACGGGAGACATTCACGGTAAGTAGGTGACGAAACTCATTAGCGATCTCATTCCCCTCGAGCAAGGCAGATTCGTCTCTTGCGCGTTATTATTCTGTATCAGTAACCAAGTGTTGAGTGTGCCAATGTTGGCTGCAGTGTTTTTATGGACGCTGTCTGCGACTCAACTCACGCAAAATCAACATTCGACAGTTCTGGCGAAGTCGCATTATTAGTTGGAATTACTTAAATGGAGGGCGTGACATATGCAAATAATGCGTTATTAATAACTTATGCATACAAATTGATAAGGACACAGAGGCTTAGTCAGCCTTTGTGCGCAATGTTGCTTATCAACAAATGCAATTATATACGCAAGTCTTTTATAGCCTGTTTGATTAATTAGGTGTACGGTTGATAAGCTAACTATAAGCTGAGCTGTGGCTGTTATTCGTCGTTTCTTTTATTTATTTAATTTTAATACTATATTTATTACACATTTAATTCTAACGGAATTCTTATTCAAGAAGAAGCAGCCGCAAAAAGTCACTGTAAAAGGCATTCACATTGCATGCATAATTGGCAAATAAATTGCGATGAACATGTGATTGGCATTGCATGCGAAATAATAAGAAGCAGCGGCTTGCACAACAGCTGTGCGTAAACATAACACGATTATTAATTAAAAAATCAGATAGATAAATAATCAAAAAAACATTAATAACGGTATTGGGGTAGAACATTATGAAACCAACACGCAAGCCATGGCGCAAAGTGCTCTATGAGAATCGTGAATACCCTGATAACTACACTGATCCAAGTTTCTTAAAGGAATTGCAAACAAATCTGCATGTGCGTATCTACAGTTATGGAGAAGCTATTGCCGGCGTAACAGTGCTTAATAATCAAATATCCTGCATCACCGGCTTCTTGATAACCTTTCATTTGATGTACAGCGGTGGGGTTGCACCAACCGCGATACTGCTGCCCAGTTGCCTAGTCGCGACCTTGGGCTATTTTTGGCATCGTGGACGCACACTTCGTTTTGCACTGCTGCTGGATGATTCGAAAACGGTGTTCTTGGTGCTGCTAGTTGGCTTTATCTTCGCGCCGCTGTTGCATACGTTGACCGAAGCTATCAGCACGGATACTATTTTCACAATGACGGTGTTTGTTATGCTCCTGAATTTGTGTTTTTTCGATTATGGACTGGATGTGGCAATGGTCTCGAAGGCCATCTCACTGAATGCGGCTATCTTTGGCGCCATTTGTTTGTCATCGCGTTTGGCTACGTCGTTCCATGCCTTCGTTTTGCTTGTGGAGGCGGTGATCTTCTTTGTGCTGTATTCGATAATGGTGGCAGCCTCCTGGCATCCGTTGTGTTTGTTACCGATTTTTGTTGCTTGCTGCATTTCGCTGTATCACATTTCCCTAGTGGCTCTTACAGTTTATGTTGTCGTCATCTTTTGCATCAACTTTGTTTTCACTGGCATCTTCGTGCTGAAACAGCATCATAAATTCAACATACATGGTCCTTGGGATGAAGCCATTGTTGAGGAGAACAATGACAACAACATGGAGAAAAAGTTATAGCATCAAATGCGCCTCGCAGACGAGGCAACCTTAGGGGTAGTTAGTTAGCATATTCCACTTTGGAATACATGGAGGGGATTAAAAAAGCCATGATGCTGGGGCATCGTTAGGGTCAATTGGCAATATTAGTTAAGTAACGGGAGGGAAATATAAAGTGCAATATGAGAATTGATTCATCTAATTTTGTAAATAGAATATTTATTGTATTTTTTGATTGTTGATTGTTGCCTTTTGTATTTTCATTTTTAGACGTTGTATGTTAATTTACCAAAATAAAAATTTGTCTCATCCTGTGTTCATTCAATAGCTTGGTGTTATATGCGTGCTTACGTGTTTATTAATCAAAACTGATTAAGGTGAGTCAGCGATACATACGCCAGTCAACTCTAATGTACATGGAGCATTTAAACTGGATATCTTGAGTCATGGTCTAGTTGTCAAATAGACGAAAGTATTCAAAACAACGACGCTTTTCAGCCTTACTATACTTACCTCAGCTAAAACAGCGATAACTCGATACTTCGAAGAAGACCAAGTCCTCAGTAAAACCTTCGTTTCCCTTTCGAAACATTTAAGAAAGGATTTCTCATTGCATGCTCCAAAAAGGCGTCCTTACGCTTGTCCGTTGTATTACCATATTCACAATTCTTAATATCTTATTGTTTAGACTTTGAAACATCAAACTAACGATTTTTGTTTTGTTTTCATTTTAATTTTAATGATTATGCTTTGAGGTATATTTACACACACACACAAAAAGTCAAAATATAATTCTCTGCTATTATTGTTGATGCTTCATAGAATTTCAAATGTCATTCTTAAAAATTAATGCTAAAATTAATAAACATATGCATTCATCACACACTTGTAATATACAAATTTCACTTCTGGATTTCCTTCTGTTCAATTTCTGCACCACAATAAACACATCTTGCTACTTGATTTTGGCTAAACTATAATAATAAACTATGCTAACTTTCATCGTAGATTTGTTTAATTACTTTAATAGTCTGTTGATATAACGTAACTTTGCACGACTCGTCTCGTTCTTTCGCATCCTTCTTTGTTTATCATTTTAAAAGTACTTAATCAGTTTATTTCAACTTTTATCTATATAAGCTAAATATTTTAAATTTTTTCTTTTTATTTTTTGACTTCCTGTTATTTTTGTTTTTTGTTTTACTAATATTTTTCATGTATAAATTTTAAAATGTAAAAAAGTACATATGTATGTTTTTTTTTTCTTTCCTTAAAACTAATAAACCAAGCAGTTTTAATATATAAAACTTGACTTTAAAACAAATTCAAGTTTTTTTTTGTTTCTGTTTTTAACTAGGGAACAAACATAAAAGTTGCTACATGGTTTATATCAACATATTTATATAAACAAGGATATTTTATGCAATAGTTTTGGCTCTAACCTGCTTTGCTTATCGCAAATACATTAAATTGCGATTAAGTCGCTATGTTCTCATCAACAATGAATAACGTGCAACAAAAAATATGCAAGTACACAACTGGCCGTAGGCTGTTTGTCGGTCTACCTGTCAGTAGAGTTGCTTGGTTGCTAGTCTATAAGCATTTAAAATATTTTATTTATTTTTTTTTTTTTTGGTCACTTAGTCATATGCGTTGTTGTTTTTGTGTTTTTTAAAATAGACTACAAACAAATAACTATTCATCCCAAATCTAAACAATAAATTCTTATAAACTGCTCGCATGACGGGAGCGACTGCAGTCACTCCCCCTGCCAAGGCTTCATTAAGCCTTGTGCAGTTGCAAAAATTTTTTTCATTTGCTTTTTTCATTTTGTGTTTGTTTTTTTCTCATTTTAAATTTAAGTTAAATTTCTAAATATGTATAAAAAATTAAGATATGCACTTTAAAGTGCAACTTCATCACCATTGCGTGTGCGTGCGCCACCGCTGAGCGTGACCTGCTCATGTAAGTCACGCTCGGCGCGTAATTTTAGCTCATGGCAACGCTGTGCGGTTACGGACAATGACAGATTTGTGGCATCGTTGGGGTTAGTGTTGGTATTTTGTGTACCGGTGTTATTTGCAGCGTCGTCGTTGTTGTTGTTGCTGCTTCTGCTGCTGTTGCTACACTTATTGGAAGCTATGTTCGTGGCGGCAGCTGGCTCGTAAATATCACGTGTCGCTTTTGGTGTAAGTAACCCTAGCGGTGGTGTTCTTGTTGCTGTTGCGAAATGTTCTTGTTGTTGTTGTTTTGGCATTAGCTGCATTTGCTTTTGTAGTGGCTGTTGGTGATTATGAGTTTGTTGCTGTTGTTGATATTTTTGCATAGGTGGCGTCATAAGTGTTTGCTGCTGCTGTTGACGTAAATGTTGTCAGACCACTTCACCATTTGGCGTCTGTGTAAAATCATTCGTCGTTGCCTTTGCCGCAGCATTTGTGCCACTTGACATGGGCTCCAATAGTGAACCAGCTTCAACGTCGCCGGCATTGCGTGCAGCATTTCTTTGACGGCATAAATATGGTGAATTTGTAGGCGAGGGA
Source organism: Stegana nigrithorax (assembly GCA_037044495.1). Lineage (NCBI taxonomy): Eukaryota > Metazoa > Arthropoda > Insecta > Diptera > Drosophilidae > Stegana > Stegana nigrithorax. The sequence continues at coordinate 175,426 of JBAMBQ010005350.1, read as the reverse complement.
ACTTGATTCTATTGCGATGCAACAAAAACAGTAATTAGTTTAACAAGACAAAACCGAGATGCATACAATTTTAAATAAATACCAATTTGTTGTTATTTTGACAGCATGTGGCCTTCACACAGCCCTCTTCTGTTGTTGGGCAATCGAGTGCGCAGCAGTCGGACCCACTCATGTTCATACTCGAGGTGCCATCGGACATGTTGCAGCCTTCAATTTCAATGAATTCCGGCTGTATGGTGGTCGAGTGTATACCTTCATTGTGAAAGAACTCTTTAACCTTTTCGGCAATTTTCATATATTCGGAGAGATTCCGACACCTGTGAAGTGTAAACAAATAATTTAATTTTACATTAACTTTAGTTTTATCTACCAGCCAGTGGCTTACCTTATATGTGCCGAGGCAATGATGCGATCGCCAGCCAATTGCCAAACATGGAACTCATGCACCGCCAACACGCCATCGACTTTTTCCAGCAGACGTTTCTGTATCGCATCGACCTGTATATGCGTGGGCACCGTCTGCAGCAGTATCAATGCTGATTCACGCAACAATGGCCAAACCGAGTGCAAAATAAGCGCCACAAGCACAATCGATAGCGCCGGATCCATATAGAAACGGTATTCCCACTCTGTCAACCAGACAACCTAATAAAGTGATGGCACGCACAATTTTTAAGATAAATTTTCTCTGTATAAAACTTATTAATAAGCGTTGCGTCCATGCGCCCACATTGTCCGCAACTTACGCACCAGTGCACTGATGACGACGATAATGCTGCCGAGCGCATCGCTCAGTACGTGTAAAAATGCACCACGCATATTCATGTGTCCGGGATCGTGACTATGGCCATGACTTGATTTCTTCACTTGTTTCTCCTTTTGCTTTTCATATGCAAAATCATTGTTCTCCTCCTCGCCTTCGTCCATATTGGCCAACTCGGTGAGCCGGCTGTGGTTGCGCGTTAAGCCGCCGCCGTGCGAATGCCCATGGTGTCCGCCGTGTTCTGCATGGGCGTAGATAAAGAGTAAACGAAAATTTTCGTTATTTATTTTTACATAAAAAAAGAGTATCGATTTTTTTATTGTACGCACCATAGAGCAGACAAAGTCCTATCACATTGACGAGCAGACCCAATGCGCCGACGATGACAAGTAGCTTGGGTTCGTGTATTGGTTCTTCCTCTATAAATCTGCAAATTAAAAAAAATGTAAATAAAAATAAACAAAGCCATTCAATGAATGGTGTGGTGTGGTGTGGTGTATGGCAAAGAAACGCAGACATGCAAAAATAATAATATAAATAAAATTTATAACTCTTCACCCGCGGCAGTGGCACGTTTTGCGACTTTCGATCTGTGTTGCTTGGTTTATTTATTTTCTTTTTAAAATGTAAACTTGTGTGTAAATAAGAAATAAAATAAATTTAAAACAATTTACATTTGTACTTGTTAAAGCATTATAAAGCAAATGCAATTAAAAACAAATGACCGACAAAGGCATTGCACAAAGCGTAGAAAAATACAAAGCAGAAAAAAATACATACAATATATTACATGCATGTGAAAAAATGCAAAATTAAGAAATAAGAAAACAAAAAAAAAAAACAAAGTAAAATAAATGCCAGTTAAAATAAAAATACTGGCACTGAAACACAAGCAATTTAAATAAATCACGCAATCTATCGTCATTGCATACTAAAGTGAATTCGAGCTGAGCAGCAGTCGGCTCGTCTGCGCACAAGACTCACTTTTGCAGCACCACTGGCGAGTAATATAAGGAATATTTTAATTTATTTATAAAAGCAAAAACAAAATTACCTTTTACAAGCCTCAATTGTGATGCTGAAACAAAGTGCCACCAGAAAGACGGCATTGACCAGCGCACCCAGCACTTCAGCACGCGCCCAACCGAATGTGTTTTTGCTCCATTTCTTTGGTGACATCTAAAAGTGCATGAACAACCAATTAACAATGATTCATAAAAAACAGTGTAATAAAAATAATAATAATAGAAAAGCATTTTTGAAATATTTTTATTCAGATTCCTTTTGTTTTTTTTTTCGGTTTTAATTAACAATTACAAATGAATAAAATAATTGAAGTGAGATGTTCCACTTTAAAGACGATTAGACAACAGCGCACTTGGCAGCTAAGCTCTTTACGATTAGTCACTATCTGAGCAAGAGAAAGCAAACAAAAACAATGCACACAATTATTAAGTGAATAAAAAAACATTCCGTGACTGTGAGCAAAGGCAAAGGAAGGAAACTCAGCGGAAAATATGGTTTGTGTGTTCCCGCCAAAAGCCGACTAATATTCCAACCTATTATGACCCAACACGGATTCGCGTTTAAAAAAAAACAAGTTTTGTATGTACATTCAGGCCCTAATCGAGTCTCTGCTTTTCAGTCGGTTTGCAACTCGGTAAGTAACTGCCCCATTAGTTACGGGTTGGCGGTTACGGCTTTAATAGCTATCAAGACTGAGATAAAAAAACTTACTTACATACACACGCAAACTAACAATTCCCACAGAAACATTAAGAAATACTGACCCTTAAGCAAACAAAACAAAAACAAGGTACATATTTAAAAAGAAATAATATTAAGCAACTTTTCTCCTCTTCAACATCAACTCACCTACAAATATAGGCAAGAAAAACCATTTACGCTGCTAAATTAAACGTAAAGAATGTGATTCTGAATCGTTAGTGTCAAAGCCCTTGATCAACGTTTGCTGAATACTTACAGGGAATTTTTATTTTTGATTTATTAAAACTGCAGACTTTGTATCTGTCAATATAATTTTATTCTAGTCTTATCTGTGTCACGAGGCTGATGATGATGAAACGTGATACGTTTTTAACGTAGCCGCAACGCAAAAGCACGACAGTGCAGAACTTGATTGTAATCCCTTTTTAAGTTAGTGTAAAGCTTGAGGCTTGAGGTTTCACCAGAGTACTTAACACCTAGCAAAAGAGGGTTTAAAAAATCAATCAGTAGCAGTAAAGACCCGACGCGAGAATGCGCACATAACATGTAAAGAAATCCCCACAAAACTTTTCCAAGCATAACTGCTGCAATAACCTACTTAAGTCGAACTTAATTCACCAGCGAACTGTCATATGCTGGCAAAGTCTTTGTCACATGGAAACGCAGCGTGTCTGCGGCGCTTAACTTCCATCAACTTGTCAACTTGTCTGCGGAAATAAAACGACAGTAGCGACTGTCAACCACATTGCTCCCATACATATACGCACTCACACACACACACGCATACAGCGGCTTACATAAAATTTCATGTGCGGTTTGCTGGTTGAAATACTTTAGCCATATACATAGGATATATATATATACATATGTATACAGTAAATATGTACATATGTTTACGAGCATAACTGTAGTTAGAGATTTGTGCACATACTCACGGTAGCAGACAACTTACCTTAACTGATAAGAAAGATATAACCAGCGCGGCGATATCGCCCAGCATGTGAAAACTGTCAGCGACCAAGGCCATTGAGTTTGTCACGTAGCCCACAACGATTTCGACAAAGAAGAAGAACGCCGTCAGCCACATCATCGACAGCAGGCGACACTTTTTACCTGAGTACTTGGACATCTTGGCGAATCTGTAACAAATGAAAATACACATAGACAAAAATTAATTCAGGCAACTCACGTAGGCGGCGAGGCAGGCAGGCAGGCAGACAAGTTCAGTTAACTCGCATATCGCTGCCTCAAATTGCAAATATTAACACAACACGCGCACATAAATATGCACATGTTTACATACATCCGAGTGTGTATGACACGCGGCATGCGTACAAGTGCATATGTAAATCTTAGAACTCATAAACAACGGAACGCAGCACATGTGCAGATACACAGATACGAAGATACAATATGGGTACAACAACAACAACAACAACAGCAACAACAACCGCAAGCGCTTTGTGTCGCTTATCAGTTTAGGGCAGGAGTGGCAGATAACGAACGTCGTAGCATTTATACGTTGCGAGTAATTATGTGTGGCATTAGTTTTACGCCAGTTGAAAAATGTTCGTTGCTGTTCGTTTGCAGTCTGCAGGCGAAAAAGTTTTGGAACAGTTTTTCGCCATGCAAAGTTCGCAAACAAAACGTAATTCCGACTTTAAGTGAATTATTCATATGCAACTGGTAACAGTGGATTTCGATTCTATTTTTTAGTGGCATTCACTTTTTTATGAGTTTTATTCCGCATTTGCGACGAATTGCCGCAGCAAAGGGTGGCGTTGCCCAGGAACTAAACTTTTATGTGCTTTGTCCTTAGTACGTTCGATTGCCTGGCAAAGGCAAAAGTTTAATTGATTTAAAAGGACAACAAAAAAGAGAAAAAAAAAATGTTCAAAAACGAAAGTTGGTTGGTTACGTTTTCACTCACTCACACAAATACACAGACCCACACTTATGTATAACTTTAATTTTAGACTTTTGTTTGGTTCACTTGGCAACAGTTGCATGGCTGCCGGGTTTAGTTTGCAGTTTCAAGATTTGCGTCCCTAGTTTCAGTTCCACGTAGCTACCCCTTTTGCGCTGCTTTGGTTAAACTTACGCAAAGCAAACAAATTCTCTTGTCATTGTTTTCAAACGAAAACACACGCTGCACTCGGTCTTTTATTCTTAATTCAAAAACAAAACAGAAATTGGCAAGAAACCGAATACAATTCAGTTTTAAGACACAACTTGGCGTCTAAGCTGCAAATCAACAACTGTGGGATAACACTTTGCTAAAAGTCTAAGCTCATTGTAAAGTGCAATGCACAGAACTTTTTTTTACCCGCAAGTTGTTTTGTTGATAGTGAGGGGTAACGGTGGCTGAAGTGGTTGCTTAGTTGATTTTGATTACTTTGTTTGGGTGCTTGCGGTTGCAGCAGACTAAATACGATAAGCAAATGTCAACAATAAATGCATTTCACAGAAATATAAACAAAAGTATCGCATATAAAAAAGAAAAGAAAACTAAAACAACAAAATCACACTTCTTAGAACAGAATAGAGCACAGCACACCTCAGTCAGTGCAAGCGCAGCCAATTGAGATACATTTCGAATTTTGTAGAAACGTAAGTGAGAGCAACGTTATAGTTCGCCAAAATTGCAAATATACAAAGGAAAATGCCAAAATCAAACAAGAAAAGCTAAAAGGCAATCATACTGCAACGAAGCGAAGACGTTGACGTTGAAGACAGTTCACTGTCACGGTCAATATCAAGAGAGCTAAGGAGCATCTGAGAAATTCATGATTAACCATACTAAGCGATAGCAGAATAAGTTCAGACATGTAGACATCAAAGTATGTAGACACACCGCCGGCCTCCGTCTGTTTATCTAAGAATTTTAATGGCAAACGCTAAGTAGATGACTTCTTCAAATAATTCCGCTAACATTTTTTAGCATGTCTATAGATTCGTTTGTTGTTAAAAAAAAATCAGCAACGTGCTTTACATATATACACACATATATAAATTTGTTTTCTTATCTACACATGCTAAAATTATTTTTAGGCCATTGCTGTATTTTCAAGAAATTCCTAGTAAACTAGAACACCTATGCATGCAGTGCAGCTTACTTTTCTTGATTTCAAATTTGTCAAAGCAAAATGCTCTGCTGCTAAACAATTAACAACAGCTGTAAGCGTATAACATCTGTCAGCCATTCCACTCTCGAGAATGAATATGCATGCTCAAACTTACGCTAAAATGGCTCTCAAATAAAACTACATCTTTACTTATATAACATTTACCAACCCAGCAAAAGGAAGAATAAATAAACAATATCATTATCAAATTTGATTAAATGTTGAGATAAACAAAAAATGCAGCATCATACATAAAACTAACAATAATTTTATGCAGACAAAACGGTTGAATAAAATTCCAGTTTTAGCATAAAGCACATAGATAGACAACAAAGCAAATAAATCCTTAAGTTGGCAGTTTAATGGGCTCATTTGCGCGTGAGATTCGCAAAACGTGCGCTTTGTATGTACAGACAGATAGTTTATTGTGCGCTCTGTCAACCAGTCACTCAGTCAGTCAGTCTGCCAAGCAGGCATCCATTTAGTTTCTCAGTCACTTGTTTAATTAGTTGCTGAGATAAACATCAAAACAAACGATTATACAATAATGATTAGTATTGGCTTGGGCTTGACAAACGTCGACGTTTGTAAATGACTCAATTAATTTTGCTTTGTTGTTGTTGTTATTATTGATTGCAATCTCTAAGGCAAAGAAGCGCCAACAACATCAACGGCCTTTGTGCTCAAATTTTCACACTAGTCTACTAGCAAATCATGCAGCAATTAGATAAATATCATCATTATCATCATCATCATTGTTCGCCATCTACTCACACTCGTACAATATATGCACATTTAAGTGAGCGCACCGAGATAAGTGTCTGTGTGCAAGGTGCCAGTATGTACACATAGTGCAACAGCTCTCACGCACAATCGCTACTCACACTCTCCCGCTCTAAGGTGCTTCTTTGTCGCTTCGCCTATTATTATTGTTAATAATTTATATGACGAAGCGCACATGAGACGCTACAACAAAAAGTTTATAGAGCGAGTGTGAGCACGGTATTGGTGCTTGCCGTATTAGCAATAAACATAACTAATTGACTATCACTGTCTCTCACTCGTTGCCTCTCTCACATATGATTTGCCAGTTTGCGCGCGCCACCAACTAACGGATGAACTTTAAGATAAAAAACCAGCGAGTGAGCGAACTAACAAAATATCAAGTTTTTTCCCATTTCTTGTTGTGGCGCGCGCAAAAAAACTGTTTTGTCAGTCTTTCGACTTCGTATTTTGCTTAGTAATATTCTGTTGCAGCTCGCACCAATAATTTTATGATAAATTGATCATTTTACTAACAAAGACTTTGTCAACAACAGCTGAGCTATGAAAAGTACAAGTGTACTATGTCTGATAAGATAACGCATCCGCTTCGTTTTGCAACGCGTTATGTTTGCTTAATTCAATTAAGATAACTGCACTTTGTTAAAGATTTTGAAACAATTATAAGTGAAAAAACCCCTTATGAGTCAGAGCAAATCATTGCTACACGAACAAACATAACAAAGTTATGCGGCTGAAAGGCTTTTCCCGAAAGGCACATTGCCAATAATTCTCATTTTATTTTGCACAAAGATTTACGTCAAGCCAACAAACCGCAAAACTCGATGAAAAATGTATTAAAAAAAAGCTTGAACAACAATAATAAATAAAAATATGCATAATTTATTTGCGAAAGTTATTCCATAAATGTCAGATTTAGACAAGGGTGTGCTGCATTTTGGCCTTTTTTTGTTTTCTTTTTAGAGAATTTTGTTTTATAAAGCATAAAAATACGTTTTACGATCTTTCAAACAACAAATATTAAATATGTATGCATATTTGAAAACAGATTTCTTATGAACTTTATTTTTAAAATGGACAAAAAAAAAAATCATAACGGTTTAAAGATTTAGAAGCATCCAATGTAATTTATTTCTATAAATATGACAAGTTAGTACAATTTCATACATATGTATGTATATAACATACAATAGATGAGAATGTGTAGAAACGAGAATGGATAAAATAAACGCATACATATAATACTTTAGTTCAAGATCGAGGGAAAAAAGTAAATCAGTTGCTATTTTGTTACTAAAAATAAAACAACGGTGTCCATTTATATATACAGCCATAATAAACTATGAAAGCCCAAAGTTTAGTACGTGAATATATAGGGCTGAATACCCAAGAAGCACTGAACATAAGCAAGATATTGTAGGTACACAGATTTGTTTAAAACTAAAATCTAAAATATCTTGATGCTCTATGAATTTTTAATCGAGCATACATCATTCAAAGCAAAACCCAAGCCAACGCATGTAATTGCGATTTTTCTTTCAATCAATCGTCAGAGCCGTGTAACGCAACATTTATTTATATTTAGCCAATAGCAGCAATAAAAACAAAAAAAAACAAAACACTGAAAGTAAATGTGCTGTGCGCATATCAATGCGGGTATCGATAGTTAGTCAAATATGCGCACGGGGGGTTCAATAGAAAGAAAGAAGGAGAAGAACAGCGTATTTGAGTCGCACTGAGCACCAAGCGGCACACATCGACTGGAACTATTGACGACATTGTCAAATATGATAACACAACTGACGACAACTGAAAAGTGACAGACGGCAACGCTGACGACGTAATACTTTATGCAAACGTGTTTCGAATATTGGCATGAAATTACACGAGTACTCAAATATTTTACATATCCAGACTCAGGCTCAGACTCGTTGTTGGCTTTACGCAAACGCAAAATCATGCCCCACCGACTTGCCAACCGGCCCACCAGCCAACATATTCTACGAGTATGTATGCACATATGTGCGCGAGTGTGTGTGTGTATGTATGTGCACGTACATACAACGATCGCAAGCATTTACACCGTGCATGCGTATGCATGTACATATGTATATACGTACATAACATATGTGCATACATGCGAGCAGATAAAATGCTCACAGCACCTTGCTTCACCTTTTCTGCCCGACTCTACCCTACTCTATTCGCTTACCCGACCACTTCACTCTGCTCTACGGTTTTGTATTAGCCGGAATAAAATTTGTTTGGTATGCAATAAATGAAATCAAAGGCGTTTCGGTTCAATGGTTTTTATATCTACGAGTATTTCGTTTCTGTCTTTTTGTTATATGTTTTTGGGCATTTTGATTTGAAAATTCTACTCGCACATATGTGTCTGTGCAAACTGAAGTGAATGAGTTACCTTAAATGTATGTTGGACATTACATGGCTGAATGTTTGAAATTTTGAAAACCTATTTTATGCGATGTGTGTGACATTTGGACATTTACTAGCATAAAATCCGTATCTTAGACATGCCAATTGACTGCCCTCCCTTCACCGTGTAAGCTCAACTTGGGCTTGGGGCCAACTTATGTTTCGAGGGCGCGTTAAAGTTACAACTCGGAAATTTGTTTGGTGACCTAACCCAAATACTCGCATATGCTTTTGTATGTAATTTATGTCAAATGACTTATTGTTATGCCGGAACACAACGCTGTAATCAGTTTAAGTCGTTTTTCAATTACATTAATTTGTCAACAATTATGCCAAGGAAGTTGGAGTTTCATTAAAGTAGCTTTTGATGTTGTAATTTGATATGCAGCTGATAGTGACCTTTAGACTGTTAGCAAAACAAATCAGCGTCAAGCAACACGCATTAGAATAACAATTTTAGATTGTAAATAAAATTGAAACTAAAACTTAAAGTTCAACCCTGCACGAGTAGCACGGCAACTGAAGATTGCTGACGACGCTGATTTGTCTTAGACATCAAACACTTCACGGTTGCGAAATGTCCACTGGCAAAGCTCCTCATTTGTGGCCACTTCAAGAACACTGCGTGTTAATTTTGCATAGTTAACATTCGGTTTCGAAATGGCGAAGCGGGGCTTGGACGGCAAGTAGGATACTGGCGCGTGCTGCGCTTGCTCGCTATTTTAATTAACGTAATTTATCTTAGCCACATTTCGCATGCAAAACGTGCAACGTCAAAGCAAACGACAAACTGAATGAATTAACGCTGGAGAGTGTGAGCGTGCAAGAACGTGAGTATGGTGTGGCGTGGTGTCAAAGAACTTAGTGGGGGAAAAAGGAATGAGCTATTTGCCAAACAATCCCACCAGAGACCAACTTAAAAGTTAACGACAAACGACCTAGACTAGGTCAAATTGCATGATTGCCTAGTAAAAAAGGAAAAAAAAAATATCAAACTAAAATTAAAGCAAAATGAAAATGTGCATGCAAATGTATTGCTTAAAACGTTTAATCGTCGCATACATACGTACTGTGCATGCTTATACATACAAACATGTGTACTTATAAATTATTAATTATGCACGAAATGTTTAGCAAATCAATTACATGACACTGAATTCAAGCAATCGAGGTTGCTACTCGTCGCACGTGCATGGCAGGTTCTACTGCTAAGAAAATAAATAATAAAAAAAATATACGTATATTATGTGTTTGTAAATAAAATAAATAATTTATGCGTTAATCACATTCAAGTCTAAGTTGACTATTGTATCAGTTGACAAATCACAGCGCACAGGAAACAGTTTTTTGTTTTCCTTTATTTTCTCTTTGCGAATTCTGCGTATTCGCTTATTATGCTTATCGGTAACCGCCATTGTGATTTAAGTTGCATGCGCGGCTAGCGTGTGACTAAGACCAAAACTAAAAGCAAAAGCAACCGCAATCATTGCCCATAGTGCAGCACCACAAGCAATGATAGGCATAACACTGCCAGTCCACTCTTCTTAATCCGGCTGGCACAGTGAGCTCATGGTGGCTACAGTATCGCTTATGTGCTTACACGCCGGCCAGCACTTGGCCAGTACCTTGTGGCATTGACTGCACACAATCACAATCTTCAAAATTAATTTAGACAATTAAGTATGCACAAGTTATGTCGTCTTTGAATGTGGCAACATGGCATAAACCTTATTTACAAGAGCACTCACAGCTATTTACATATGCACATAAACACATACATATGTACATAGTCAAGAGACTGAAACACATGTTCAATGCAGCCAGCGCAAGACACTCATGTGCAAAAGTACTCGTCCATGCAATAAATTCGAACATGTACAGCAACAACAGCATTGATTGTTGTTGCTTTGTTTGTGTTGTTGTTGTTGTTGGCTAGCGGTTTGGCATGGTGCATTTATAAGCCATGCACCACCTGGCAATAACTAGGTTATGTTATTTCTCTATCACTCACACACTTTCTCAATATTCTAGGCCACACACACACACAAGCACACAAATGAAATTTAATTCGCTTTGTTTCGTCTTTGTAAGGGTTAACTAATGCCTATTAGGCGGCTGCTGTCTCTTTCCAACCGCAGCTCTCTGTCTCTTTCTGTGCAGCCACAACTACTCTGACTATGCACATGCTGGCTTGAATGCTTGCCAAGTCTGTGTTAATTAGCGAACGTTATTGCTTAATTGGCACTAAGTGCTGCGGCGGAACCAGGTAACAAAATAATTATGTGCTCTCAAAAGGATATTATTTCTGGTTGCCAGCCACTTATGTGGCAAGTCAATAATTGTTAGTTCTTACGCCTGAGAGTCAGAATCAGTTTTCAAGGGAGGATAAAAATTAAATTACATGCATCGGTCAGCCATCGACAAAAAAATATAGTAAATTGTAAAGTTTGTATTAAGTAAAAACAATTGATTTTCCCCAACTTTTATGGAACTTATCGCTTAACGAGCAGAAGGAATATGTTGGCAAAGGCTTTCTTCAAAGACATTACTTGGCATTTCGAATACACAGTCAATATGTGCACGCATTTTATTTTTTCGGACACTATAGACTTGGCCCCTACAGTCTGAGCAACACGTGTTTGCCGAGGAGAATTGTAATTAATAATAATAAATTGTTTATTTGACAGTTCACTTGCGTTCTGACTCTATTAGACCAAGAGAAAACAAATAAATAGCTAAATAAGTAAGTGAGAAAGCAATTTTTATTTTTACGTTTATTTACTATTGATTAATATGTCATAAGCCATATGGTGAATTATTAATATAGAGCTAGTCAATTGGGCACGTGGTCAATAATAATGTATTCATAACAAACCTGGCAATGATGTTATGGCAATTTTGCTTTCTCAAATAATAAGTTATCGTAGATTCATAGACATGAATCGACTAGAGAAACAAAAGCAATTTTAGCCAAAATTATAATGTCAGAACTTTTGCACCGCATTACTTGACAAAAGATTTGCATTTGTTTTTTGATTAGTATTTAAAAGCTTCGGGAATGCGTGGCAACTAACTATATACTTTATTTTTTACTGCTGCTAAGCCCTTTCCTTTTAGAACTGAAAACATAAAATGCCTCAATGAAATAACCTAACAAATTAGTGAGTTTATCACTAAATGCGCAAACATAAACATAATGATAACTAATTTCCGTTAAGCACTTTAATCATATGCTGCTCATTAAAAGCAAAAACAAAGGCAGCTGAACTCATAACAATGGCAGAGACACTTAAAGCATAAACAAATGTGCAATAGCCAAAATATGACAACAGCTGGCGGATCCATTAATAAATGTTAAGTTTAGCACGATGCGAGAGTTTACGTTTAGGCGACTAATAGCAAGTGTCAACTTAACCATGTTGCTATGACGTCGTGCTCGTAAAACACAATCGTGTTGTCTTGGCCTAATGATTCATAAATTGTAGCATGCATCGTAGATTATTTTGTCACCTAGCGTTATCTCAAGTGTCTCTCATGTTGTCTTTTCACACGGAACTGCAAACAAATTATAAATCGGTGATTGCAAGACAATCCAACCGTGTCTGATTGAATACACAATCAAGCCATAAAGTTATCTTGATTGGCAGAAATGACGCAGTTGGTTCACAATAATAAGCCAAGATAAGCAGCGTATGAGTATTGCGTCTATTGTCTTGTACGAGTATCACTTATGAGCTGCAAATTGTGCTGCTGTTAGAAAAGGAATTTATGTCTCCATTTTTATGCTAATTAACACAAAAACAATCATCCAGAAACTTAGCTAGGAATTTGACTAAAATATGCCATAACACATTTGGCAAAAACGTGAGTGCGAAAAATTCACATGGCGCCTATAGCAACAGTATATGATTACTTTCTGGGTTCTGGGTTTTTTTGTTTTGCCCTTTTTTTTTCAAAGTTTCAACAAAAATATTTTGCACTTAAATAAATTGATTGCAATCTCCGAGCTAATGAAATATGCATGGCACAAACTTCAGCAAACAAAGCAACACTTGCTCTAAAAAAAAGTAATAAAAATAAAAACAAAAAAAAAAAATATAAATTACACTCATTAGAAAATTAGGTAAACAAATTACGTATAAACAAACAGGTATATATTTATGTGTGTGTATGTGTTTGACTGTGCAGTGCGTCTTGCTGTGCAGGAAGTCAAGTCAAAAGTAAATTGCTGGCATTATTTTTGAACAGTTATCATCAGAAAGTGGGCAGGGATAGGGGGCGAAAAAGGGAGAGAAAAGAAAAAGCTAAACAAAAAATATCTAGAGTACAAGAAATGTGTATAGCAAGGAGCGATTAACCTGCTTTTCACCTGTCAGCCATAGTCAACGGCAAACGCCCAGCAAACACCCACGTATACGCCCATGCTCGCATAGAAAAGTATGCTACACAACAACAACAACAACAACAGCGACAAAAGCAACAAAATCGAGTGCAAAAACGTTTTAAATTGCGCACATACACATAACGACGCCAGAGAACTTCAGAGCCTCTCGCACAGCGAGCATAAAGGAAATAGCGACAAAGCGCAGGCAAAGGCACTAAGTATGCCCCGCAAGCAAAGCCATCAGGCCGGCGGAAAGGGAGGCGGCAAGTAGTCGGACAGAGTCAGTCAAGCCAAAAAAGAAGGAAATGTGCGCACAAAGGGTTTATGTGAGCATTTTCATACGCTACGCGAAGGGAACGAACTCGAATAATGGGTGGCACCATTGACCAACTTTTATTTGGATGTGCATTTAAAGTGCATACACAGCAATAGCAGCAGCAACAGCAGCAACAACAACAACAACATCAGGAAGAGGCACTGGCACAATTACGACAATAACAACAACAACAACCAGCAATAAAATCCAACAATAATTTGATTTATTTATGCAAATTTCTGCACGTTTCATTTTCATTTCGGACCTGGCACATGGCATCAAAATTTATTTAACTCTATTGCCCACACCCCGAGTAGCTCGTTTCACAGAAGCCAAACAGAAAGCAACTAAGGAATAGGAAACAACCTGCATTTATTTTTATTATTTACCTTTCTTTTTTTTTTTTTTTGTTTGTTGGTTTTTTCCCCCTATTTATGTTTCACTGTGTAAATGTAATTTTTGCAACTACTGTAGTGCGCATCATGCATACGCATGTTCGGCAAATGCAAGCGCAGTGAAAAATTCATTTTTCGTTTTGTTTTTCTTTTGTTTTAGTTGACTCTTCTGCATTGCGAGCAACGCGTGCAGCATAAAGTTTTGTGTTTCTTGTTTTTGAAAATTGATTTAAAGCTTTTTGCTCGAAATTGAATTTAATTGTTCGTGCTCGAAAGTAGGTCACGGAAAAACATATTTGTTTTTCATTGCTCGGCAGCGATTGCGCGCAAAATCATTGACAAGCAGCAAAGAAAAAGTGCCTGTCTGATAATGTTGAAGCTAGCCAGCAAATGCCAGCAGCCAGTAGAGTAGGAAAAAAGAAACAATAAAGTTTATCATTAAAAATTAAATGCTTATCTGTACGCGGTTTCTATTGTCTTTGATATCCTACTCAAACGCAGGCTAAGCCAAGCCAGTAATTGTGGAAACCTACTTTGTGTTTGCCATAAATAAATGCGCGCGCCTGTCAAGTTTATGGCCTTATAATAATGGAAAAAAAAAACAACAAATAAATCTAACCTAGTTTCGAGCGCCAAGCAGCAACGTAAGTAGCGCAGACACTTACTGTCCCGTCGCCACCAGCCATCATCACATGAAACTAAAACTGCAAAGCTACGTTCTTAGTTTTGTTATGATTTCGTTGCCACCTCTACTTTAATTTATTTGTTTAGGCAAATGGCGAAGTTTTGAATTATTTACTGTAAACAATTAAAAGCAATTCACTATTTTCACTTATTGCCGCGTTTGAGCACATGCACTCCACTCAGTATGAGTACACTCACACACACACACACACACACATAATTATTGAATAGAAAATATGCTTCGTTGCTTTGTCCCAGTCCCGCTGGCAGCCATGCGGAGTCTTCTTCACAGCCATTCAATAAAATAAGTGGGCATTGATTTTTTGCTTTTCTTTTTGTCTTGTCTCTGCTTCCATTTGCTGTTCATTTAATAATGTTTAAAATAAGCACAAAGCAGTTTTATAAATGTCCAATGCTGGCCAATTTTCATTATGACTTTGGCGGCGGCGGCGGCGGTGAGCAAAGCAAAATGAAAGAAAAAATCGTTGTTCAAGCGCATCGCTTCGCTGACCTTTAATTAAATTAAATTTGTGCAGACAGTAATGTCAATGGATTTGATTTTATTATATGTATGCGAGCGCCATTGGCATATACGAGCATTATTAGCAGATGTGTGCCATCAGCATGACCCGAAATAGCAGAACAATGGGAGGAAGAAGAACCTCTGCTCCGTGATGAAGACTTAAATTATCTGCAAGTTAGATTAAGGTGACAAATTAGGCAGCTTGTTCTCCATAGGAACAATCTGAACGAATAGCGTTTTATTGACTGTAGCTAACCAGGCTGGCGTTCTTTGGCCGGCGTGAGGACTGTTTCAACATTGAAAAGATAACATCAAATTAGTGTTCACTTTTTGAACAAAGCTAAAATTACGAGTTTTCTTGTTGTTCTGATTTGGTAATCATTTTGTGTTTGTTTGTTAAGTATTTTTGAAACGAAGAGCCGACGCCGCCTATCTGCTATCTACTACGTGTAAAACGTTATAGACTACGGTTCTTTTAATTTGATTTGTTCGCTTGCTTTGCCACCTCCGGTAGAGTATGACTAAAACTATACATAGCGTGTCAATAAAATGTGTAGCAGAAATGTGAAAACAAAAAAATACAGGCCAAGAAAAAATGGCATGACTCAGAATTATTTCAAATAAATGATGATGACAAGAGCAAGTAAAGAACCCACTAAACGTAAGTAAACTTACGATTTAAATACCGGAAAACCGGTTATTTGCCGGCAAATAGTCTGAGGTAAAGAACCTTATGACAAAACAGCAAAACAGCAAGTGCAGCCAGCACCACACCTGGGCCAACAAAGCTGACATAGCAGAGCAAGTGCACCAAGAGTGTGTAGGTGTATATCATATATACATATAACGAAAAAAGCCAAAACATACATGAATTTTTAAGCAAAACAAAAATAATTATAGCAACAAATTAACCACTGATAACACGTTTCAGCAAAATTAAGTGATCTAGAAACTGATAAAAACAATATAAAAAAGAAAAAACAAACAAACAGAATATGATGATGGGTAATCGCGTAAATATTTAACATTGTATATAAGCATACTTTGTATATTTATACTTTTGTATACTACGTAGCATGTTTGTATGTTATTTTATTTTAAGCTGGAAACCACAAACTAAAAATAAACATTTCCGTTAAGTGACTCATCAAAATGTTGGAATTGACAAGTTAATGGATTTATACGCGAACAACTTCGTAACAAAAAAATCCCAAACAAAGTGCATACTTTTTGAGTTAAGTATAAATTATGAAAAAATAAGGAAAAAACCATATAAATAAAAGCATCTGGAATAAAAAGAAGCCTACATATGCATGTTTGTATGTACATATGTATGCACATACAAAAACAAAGGCAGAGCACAATCAGTTCGCTGACCTAAGCATGGGCTTGAGTAGTTCTCCTCTTCTTAATAGTGTTCGTTGATGTTGTTGCTTTTTCTGTTTGCTAATGCACGTTTATTCTTGAACGTGTTCACTCAGGTTTATGTTTTTGTTTTTTCGTCGTTGCTTGTTTGTCAACTTCTTTGCCACTGACTGCTACTAGCAAACAACACCCTAACAACAACTCCTGCTGTTAGGTACTAGTGCCTGTGCTGTTGTTGTTGTTCATGTACTAGCAGTTAAGTTGTACTACACAGCAGTTATTGTTGTTGCCGCTAATGCTTTCTCCGCCGTCGTTTTCTTTGTTGTTTGCCAAAGTTGCTTCATCCTACAATGCATGCTTCTTTCTGTTAACTGTTCTCTTCGTTTTTTTTATTTTGTTTTATTTAATTGTATTGTTATTTCCTTTGCCATGCAAATGAATGTGTTTCATTATATAAACGTATAAGAATGTTACATGGTTTCTGTTACAGTGAAGTCTGACTTGAAGCCCGCCAAAATCACGTCGTTATAACAGTTGCTATTGCCAAGAGAAGAGTGTTGACCTTGAAAAGCTTTCTAAGTACTTTACCTTTTGTGATCTAAGCTATATGATTAATATTTAGGCCTAGGTGTTGCCTGCTGTTGTGACTGCCGAGTTCCGTTATTGTAAAAGTAATTGAAATCAGTGGGTATTCATGCAGCCCAGACTTTACTGTTTATCTACTTACCAACTTCGGCGTCTTTCAGTGATAAAAAAGTACTCTTTATTAAACGTTGCCGGAGTTTGTTTACCACGGCCTCACGTATGACGTGTTTATTTATTTTTTCTGATAGTAATTTGAATAATTATTAGTTAAATTTGTTACTTTTCCATATTTTATTTTATAAGGATTTTTGTAATAATTAACAAACGCAACGCATAAAACAAACAATTTTGGAAGTTGGTTGCTTCACTTCAGTATATCTTTTTTTGGTTTTTCACTATTTCGCTTATATGGAAATGCATCTAGTAATGTAACACGATGAAAGAGAAGAAATAAGAAACACAAAAGCATCTCCAATCTCTAACCGTGACAAACGCGTCACTCAATCAGCAGTCTTTGAGACTATCGAGCTGCCCGCTTAAGATTGAAATAGTGCACCAGCAACGAGAGAGTTGGGCATACTTTGCATTTTAAAACAAAAGATGAAAACAAAACGAGAGTAGGACTTGTTTCTTTGTTGCTGTTGTGCTTTGTAACGAGTGCGCAAAGTATTCTTGAAAAATAAATATAAAGAAGAAACAAAATGAAAAAAATAGCTGAAAATGCAACGTTCCTCAAGCCAAGCATTGTTTGCGGTACGTACATAGTACGTATGTATGTTTATAAATACGCGAAGCAAAGCAATTTTAAAATCTGCTTCCCTCTTTGTTGTGTAAAAGTGCACAACGGAAATGCTTTCAAAAGATGAAGCCCAAATTCTTTTGCTTTATCCGTCAGCAGCATGTGCCAGTCCAGAAAAGCAAGTGCGGGGGCGCACGCTGACGTCGAAGATGGCACGAGACAATTCATGGGTGGCTGCTTGGGCGTGAGGCAGTGTAACTTAAAAATTTATCGCAAATATTGCATGTAATTATCAAAAAAGTGTAATGAAAACACTTTACATGCCTCGGAATAAGCAAAGGCATAGAAAATTCCAACAATGCGTTACTCTCCGCTCTTTGATAAAGATGTTTTATGTTCATTCATTTAGTTGTTTTTTTCTCATTGCGTTTGTCGCGTTTTTACAAAATAAACAGTCACCAGTAAACACATGAAAACAACACACACACAATAAGCTGGTGCGTACTTTATGCTCACGTTGAAACACTTTAGTATTGAGTTAATAGACCTGTGAGTAACTAATTTTAAATGTTAATTTCACACTTTATCAACGTTGTTTTGTACAAATTACACTATGCACCGTACCAGACCGCACACGAACTACTTCTGAAAGTCGAAATGTTACTAACTGAACTGACTAACAACGACAACAACAACTGCGAATTTTTACAAATAGAGTTGTCTTTCTGAATATTCCTTTATTGTGTCTGTCCGCCGTCCTGGTCCCGGGGCTTTGTACTTTCGCATACCTGACTATTTGCTTACTTTAAGCCTGTTGATAAGCAAGCAACTGAATTTATCAACCAAAGCCACAGATTTTCTGGTATTTCTCTTCTCGAGGCCAGTGTGAAACTGATGGCTACCCTGGAGGACGAATTGCTAACTTGTGCTGCTTCCGAACGGCATGCAAAGAAGCAGATGCGTTGTGAGTTTTGACAATCACAGATACGCAGCGACAGCATTGCCAGACATGTCGGCTCCAATAATGGCAGTTGCTCCTTTAAACTAAGTTCGTAGAACTTTAAAACAAAAGTCCAGTGTCTTAATCATTATAAATTATTTTATTAGCGGTTTTATAACTTATTGAGAGGTAAACACTTTACAAACAAATATAAAAATTGCTATCACATACGTCGTTTAACGATTTCCGAATTAGCGAGTTTCACTATTCGATTGAAATTAGTTTTCGTGTGTGCACGCCAAAACTTGCAACGACCCCAGATTACGGCCGGAAAGTTGGGACTTTGTATACCGTGAAAGATGCGCGCAACATTGCGGCCAGTGAAACTATTGTCCGGATACATATTGATCAGCGCGTGCGTGTCGCTGATTATATATTCATCTGGCACTTGCGATTCCTATTTAAAATTATGTTAAATGCTGTTTTCAGATTTATATAAATCATCATGCTACCAACCTCCACCTCCAGATGCAAATCTTTCGGATAATCATTGCGAAAGTAGTTCCGTATGATACCCTTCAGCTGCTCGGAACGATCACATGAAAAATTCGCGCTCATGCAAGGTCCATGTGTATTGTAGGCCACAGCGGACAAACCCTGGAAGACATATTGCAGCTGTATGAGCTGCGTCCGCTCTTGCTTTACAGAGCGCGTATAGAGCGTGTCAAGTGCATCATCGATTTCTTCAGTAGTGAAATCGCCAGGAGCTTTGAGTCGGAAGCCCAAATCATGAAATGTTACAGTGATGGGTGAACGCTTGGAAGTGCCGTTTACTGCAGAGAATTAAAAAGATACACTGACTTCGCTTCAGAACACAGCTAGTAATGACTTACTCTGCATCCATTCTAAATTTTTCAATTGATATTTGACGACGCCACTGTTCCATCCAATAGCCGCGGCAATGTCCACCACCGAAAACTCAATTATGTTGGCATCGTCTTTGAAGGTTTTATCTTTAATCTGCAAGGCTATGGCCATCGCCAAAGGAGGACACTCTTTGGCGGCGTGCCTGTAAAAATTGTTAAATAGCTGCAGTAAAAACAGCTGTAAGTCTTGCACTACTTACTTAAGATATTTGGCACCGCCGTAAGAGATTACTTTGGCGTTTACATACGCTGCACTCAGCACGTTCATGCACCAGCTCGTTTCTAGTTCCATGTAACACAACAACGTTGAAATATTCTCCGCGGGTATATCCAATGCCTCGACAGTTTGCGAAATGGAGAAGCCAATCTCATGTCCTGGACAAATATGCTCTCGCGCCTTTGATGCACCGTCGCAACCGAAATCAGAAGCATCCTGTTCTAGCTTGCTACTCACTGTCAAATCATCGCTTAATGTCTGACCCTTTTGTTTTGCCGCACCATCTCCCGTCGACTTATCACATGCACAGGGTACAAAAACCCGTTGCAACAGCTTGCGTATGACATGACGATCAATAGAATTCGCATATATATGCCGACGCAGCTCGTTTTGATCGTTGGGCGCCAGGAACAGGTGACAATGCGAGATTTTACCATCGCGTCCAGCTCGTCCAATCTCCTGCACATAACTTTCAAAGTTTCGCGGCATATTGTAGTGTATGACTGCGCGGATGTCTGGCTTATTGATGCCCATGCCGAAGGCAATGGTGGCCACTACAGTGCGCAGCTCATTCTTCATGAAGGCATTCTGTATAGTCCGACGACGCGACGCAGGCATACCGGCGTGATACGGCTCCGCTTGCCAATTGATCCGCTTACGTTTATTGCTGCTGACAGAAATCTCATCTGGTCGCTTACGATCCTGCATGGAGGTACGCAAGAAAGTGGCAATACGTTCACACTCATCGCGGCGAGTGCAGTAGATAATCACCGATTGACAGGCCTCAAATCTTAAAAGAAAGAAATTTTCTGTTAACATAAACTTTATCTGACATTGTCGACTGACAACTAAATTGAGATGCAAAACGAGAAAACGAAAAGAAGAAAGTTGGATTCGGTTTTTCAACAGACTCTGCAAACATATAAAATGGGTGACCCACCTAGGACTATTCAACAGTGCCAGCAAAGCACTGTCTCGATTCTCATCTTTAGATATGGATAGTATCAGATTATCTGGCAGCGGTATATCGCTGATAATGCCACGCTCACCATCCAGTATGCCCAGATGATTAATGATGCTCATACGCGTGGGCAACGTGGCCGTCGCCGTCAAACCCAAAACTGTATGTACTCCTAGATTCTTCTTTAACACCTTGCAAATCATCAGGTAGCTGGGACGAAAGTTGTGACTCCACTGTGACACACAATGTGCCTCGTCGATGCAAGCAAACGCTATGGGCGGCAGCTGCCGTAGTATGGCGCCAAAGCCCGTCGATCGCTCACCGGATACCACAGCCTCCGGCGAGACGAGCAACACGTCAATCTCACCATCGGCAATCATTTGTTGTATCTTCAGCCGCTGCTGTGGCGTCTGGTTAGTGTGCAGGCAGTGTGCGCGCAGAAAATTTGGCACTCCCGTCACCTGATCCTCCATAAGCGACACCAGCGGCGAAATAACCAGCGTAATTGACTTTTTTTGTCGACTGTACAGATAGGCGGGCAGCTGATAACAAAGCGACTTTCCACTGCCCGTGCTGAGTGTGACTAGCGTCGATAGACCGCAGAGTATGCGCATCACTGCACGATCCTGGCCCTTGCGGAAACTTGTATGACCGAACAAGTGCAAAGCCTCCATTACCTCAGGCGTGGGTTCCGGCACGCTTCCATCAGGTAGCAAGTTGTACAATGAACCGACACCGCCAAACTTATTTACACTGTCACCGGCGGATATTGATTTGGCGTCCAAGCCAGCCATCTTAAGGAAGTCCTCTGGTATCTTGTGACCCACATAGCTTTTTATAGGTGACTTTTGTGTCACTGCCAATTCGCTCGCTTCTACAGCTGCATCTAGCTCGGCAAAATCGCTGTCCTTAAATTCATATTCATCAGAAGCATTTGAGTGTTCATCCTCATCATCATCATCGTCGCTACCAAGTGAATTTTTACTAACAGTCGGCTGATCTGCTGCATTAGCTGGTTGCTCCACACAACCCATTTCCTGCAGCTCATCATCAGTGTCGTTCTCCATAAGCTGCTGACTTTGGTAGATGGCTGCATTACTGGCTTGTGGCAGTTGCGCTATATTCCGGCTATGAACTGCTAGCGCAGATTTTGCCGCCATGCGTTCCGCCTCCTCGAGTGTAGGAAAGGGTGACGGATCTTCTTCGAGTTGTGCGCTCAAGGGCAGCAAGGTATCACCCTTGATTTTACACTCACGCGCCATGTGTCCCACACCACCACATTGAAAGCACGTCAAGACGCCGCCATCACAGCCACCCATGTCCATGTTTGGGCCAGTGAGCGCTGCGATGTGTTTCTTATGCTTCCACTGCTGCTTCTTGTATTTGGAGTAGTTGACGCCCTTCTTGCCGCGCACGAATTTCTTCTTCTCAATGTTGATCCTCACGAAATTCTGATTCAACTTGCCCGACGCGATCTTTTCCTGCAGTTTGCGACGAGCATCTGCGCGTTTCTCATTGATCACAGGTCGTGCAGTGCTCTTTGACGACGAAGCCGTCGTTGGTGCAAAAGTGTTGATGTAACGCTGTGCCATGGTGTCCGCTTGCTCCAACTCCGTCATTTTAATGCGTGGCACCGATGTTAGGTCTCCACGTTCAAGTGCAAGCGCATACTTCAACTCCTCTGGATTGAGTGGCTCCTCGGGTTGTGCGTCTTCTTCAAGTGCTGCCGCTGCCGCCGTTTGCTGCTTCTTGGTTATTATGCCTTTACGGCTGCTACGTAGCGAGGTTTTCGACTCAGTCTTGGCGGCACGGGGTTTCCTTTCACCCGTTGCTGAGGCTTTTGTTTTGGGTTTGGCTTCACGAGTTTTTGGCTCCGATTTTGCTTTGGCTTTTGGTATGGCTTTGGGTTTCTTTTCGACTTTGCCTACTGAGCGCTTGGCGGTGGCCTTTTTGCGTGTGTTTTGGGTTTCTTCTGGCTTATAAGTGACGTCATTCTCTTCTTCGTCAAAGGAGAAGTCCCGTCCTTCGCTCTGCGAAGTGTTCATTTTGATTTCAACTAATTCCTGTTCTGCCTGCTTGTCTGTTTTAGTTGCTGGTATTGCGGTTGGAAGACTAGAGCTGTCACTGGCTGTGGGCAACAAGCGCCTGCGCTTAACTATATGCCGCACCTCTGGCGTTTTCTGCTCGTCTTCGCTATCGGCTACAATCGAATCTGAGTCACTCTCTGTTTTTATTTTTTTATGCAATTTTGTAGCCACGTAGTTTGACGATTCACTAGAATTGACCACGGGTGTTGGCGTCAATATTTCTGTGCTGACTAGCTCTACTTCTGGCCCGTCAGTGGGTGCAGTCGTTACCTTAATCAATTTGGAGACATCGATATTTGTCAGACCATAATTCGTCTTCCGCGTCGGCGTGGAAATATTACCTTGTTCCGCTGTCTTGCCACTTGGCTTGCACTTTGGCTGATTAAGTCCGTTCTGCGCTGTGGTGCGTTCGAGCCAACCTTCATCCACTTGCGTCTTCAGCGTATCTTTGCTGCGTTCAACTCCAGCAGACACCAGCAATGGATTGGCTGCAATAGCTGCTGCTGCTTGATGCTCTTTGGCTTTTCGTATGAGTATCGTTTCTAAATCAGGCAAAACCTCCTGTACACCGGCATCCCGTGCCGTCAAATTACTACTGCTGGAACTTAGGGATTGATGTAGCGACGTACGCGACAGCGGCTTGCGTGGATTGCGTTTTGCAAAACTGCTCGATGCTTGAAAATTATTCGGATTCAGGCTTGCACGAAAGCTGGGCCGTTTGCTTAACTTTCCTGCCTGCTGGTCATCGGTTTCAGGTTGCTTTTTGCTAACATTTTTGCCCCAAGCGTTTTCATTCTGCGCCAGCTGCTCGACAGCTTCGAACTTTTTTATGACATGATTTTCGTCGTCATTTACTAAATTTATATGTGCATCTGGTGTGGGCAGTTCGTGTAAATTGGAGAAACTTATACCCGAATCTGCTGGCACTACTGATGCAGTGCTATTCATAATTGCCGAGATGTCCAATGGCAACTGTGGGCCACCGTTTACGCTCTCTGCGAAACTATCATCCAACGTGGCTGTGCCCTCCTCAGCCTGCGACATTTCGAAGACGTCGAAACCATCTTCGCTGAGCACATCGTTTAGGGTGTCCTCCAGAAAAGATGTCTTCAACTTATAGTACATTTTGTAGGAATCACGTATTTCTCGCGGTGCTTCACGTATATCGTACTATAAGTGCGCGTTTATCATTACGTTTGTAAAATACATTGTTTACGTGAAGGATATGTGATTCTTACTTACTTTTGATGGCACACGTCCATATTTTTTCCTGAAATCTTTTTCCCATACTTTAACGCGCAGTTTGTATTTTTGATATTTTTGTTTAAAAACAGGATCGTCCATCTCGTTTATTTAAATTTATATAAACTAACAAACAAAAACAAACATTTATGAAACGAACTGCACCAAAAATTGACGACAGAAGTTTTCGCGCCTTTTCCAAGAAACTTGATGAGAGAGGTGCCACATCGACCACAGCCAGATTTGTCTGCTTTGTGAATGGCAAAGTTCAAACTAAAAAACAAAACCACAATTTCTACAAGAATTCGTTAATTGCTGCGAAAGAATTTTTAAATTCGGATAAGCATATTTAACTAAAAGGTATTCTATTCAATGACTTTTTATATAGAAGTAAATTTCCATATTATTAAAATTAGTTTAATTTTTGAGTAAATTACGTAGTTTAGAGGCATTAACATTATTACCGATTGTATTATTAAACGTTTAATATCTGATTTTAAAAAAATACTGAAAAAGTATCCGGTGCTACTTTGTCCAAAGTCCAAATTGGCGCGCGCGCTCACATGTGAAAAATTTAAACAAAGCCACGTTAAGAGAAAGAAAAGAACAGTTACGAAACTTGCTCGTTTGCAACAACATTTCTGCTTTTTATTTGCTTTTGTACACCAACAATTTATTTTTTAAGCATTTACGAATCCATTAGCAAAACAATGATGGGTTTAAAGTATATAGTAATAATAATCATATTTAGAAATAATAATTTCATAAACTAAATTTCTCTGAAGGCTGATATCAAAGGCAAGGACGAAGCCTTGCTTCGGAACAGTTACACAAAAGCATAGTATATTTTTTGAGGAGTAGTAAAAAAGTGCAAAAACACGACTACATAAGAACTTCGTTTTTTTTGTAGTATTTAACTTTTTAGGCACTCGACTGCCAACATAATTTTTGTGGCCAAGTTAAAAGTGCGGTTGTTTTTGTTATTGTTGATTGATTTTTCTATCCGCGTTTAACGCCTCACATGAGTATCAACGCGACTTTGTCCGGCTTCATCGCCGGACACCGCCAATTATATAAATAGTATTGCAGATTACCATCGCCAGCACCAAATTTCAACGGCAGTAGGAATTTCTTGTTCTCCATCAGATCTAGCGCATTGTAAACATCCATTTGTACGTTGCGTGCTGAGATTAGCGCATCATTGATCAACTCTAGCCACGGCGTCTTAGAAGACACATTATAGAATGAGTAAGCGCTGCGCACAGTTTTGTGCACGGGATGATGCATCACGGACGAAGGCAGACAATAATAACTGGTCAAATCTGTGATATTGCCATGTTCATCTTCGACCACAAAGCAATCCATAATGCCCTCTTTGGGCGTAAACCAATGTTGAAATTCCTCTTTATCAAAGACAGGCCCCAATGCGAAAGTCTGCAGATAGTCATCCAGCAGTTTCCGCGCTTTGTCCATGTCCTTCGGCTGTATGCGCCGAAATCCTTTTGTCTTGGGTTGGTCGGGCAGTTTAAAGAGTTTAATAGTACGTTGCATAGTCATGTTTCGCGCTAGGTGCGAGAACTTGACATCGATAAGTTTCTTCGGATTCAGCGAACGATGCCAGTAACGGCACGTCGACACCGGTTTTGGCAGTACAACACCGGCAGTGTAAGCCGCCTGAAAGATGCCCGTTAGATTTACCCGACGTGTTATCTCGCGTATAAGCACGGGGGCCACACGTTTACTACGCAACTTCTTGTGCACACACAGGAAATTTATGTCCACTACTTTAACGATTTTGTTGTAAATGCGCAACTTGCTGGGTATGGCCGAAATGAAGCCGACCAAACGTCCCGACTTCTCGACACGCACGCCGACATACCAATCTCGCTTCCAGCCAGGTGGCTGTAATGACCACTTTAAAAATTCAGGCTGATAATCGAAACGAAACATGGCATCATCGTCTTCGACGTAGTTCTCATTTAGTAACGTGTATAATTCCATTAAATCGTTGGCATTGTTCAGGTCCAGCGTTACCCATTTGAAACCACCTGGCAGCGTATAAGGTTCAGCGCGTATTTCGGAGATATCCTTATCCGGCTCAATGGCCTCATTAGCAGTGATTACTTCATTCAGCTTGGGCACCGGTTGTGTAGACCAAAATGTGTATTGATTCGATTGACGCGAACCGGATACCGCATCTGAGACTGCTTGCAGCAAAGCTTGCTTGCTCAACAGATCTGTAAGGGAAAATAATCCATTTCTTTGGTTAAAACAATCGATTTTGTTGACACAGTAACCGTTATAATGACGAACGAAGTTGCTAAGTCAGGCACAACAACAAATAGCACAGGCGCATAAAAGAGCAAATTTCATTTTTGCTCTTTCAAATTGCCGGCTTCTAAAGTGCACTAAAGTGCACGCAGTTCTTTGCACTTACTGAAATCTGACTGTGCATTAGAGCCTGTAGCCGCCCCAACTTTGCTGGAGTCATTCGCCTCCGCTGCTGCTTCTACGTGCACCGTCTCCTTGATTTCGCCTGGCGCTGAGTCAGTTCGAGTCACACTTTTCTCTTGGCTCTCCTGCACCTTTAAACCGGCTAGAACACTAGTCAGCATATTCTCGGTGGCCTCAACCACCGTGTTCGTTTCCTGTTTCAATTTTTCGACATTATCATCTTTGTTATTAGTCCTGTTCGATTTCTTATTCGGCATCTTCAACTTTTTGCAAATTTCATTAAATTTCTATAAATTAACACTAGCGCGCTCTTCCTCTTGCCTTGTACCGCAAAGTGTTTTGAAACGCGCCAAAGTTAAGCGCTGCACTGTTTCGCAAAATTTCCCAACACAAGGCTGTGGTTACTCCCAATGAAATAGTAAATAAATACATTTATTATATGATAATTCCATATG
The DNA here is from genome assembly GCA_037044495.1 of Stegana nigrithorax. NCBI lineage: Eukaryota > Metazoa > Arthropoda > Insecta > Diptera > Drosophilidae > Stegana > Stegana nigrithorax. Next base: position 148,318 of record JBAMBQ010005350.1, on the reverse strand, counting down.
TGTATATCGACGAGTCAGTATTATATTTTTCATTCATTCACATTCATATCACACATCCTAAAATATTTCGAAAAATAGATACAATTACTTCAAGAGTCTGCCAACTAGACGGACTTTTGCACTTTCTCTGCATTAGCATGCCAACTTGTTTCAAGCCAACTTATTTGTTTTTGGTAACTAGTAAACACAACAAAAAAGCCGAGTGTACTGAAACTGTTAAACAAAACTATTCGAACAATAATAATTTCGCCAGTCGTAAGATGCGATGTTGCGGGTAAACGTCTATTATTTCGTTCACCTTCTTGTTGCCATTGGCGTGCCGCTTACACTTTTATAAAACGACAGAATCAGCATGAACGTCAATGCGAATAAAAAGCGTTTAAGAATTATTGCTGGCGTTGCGCTGGCGCTACTGGTGTTGCTACTTATACGCACTGTGACCCACAGCCAGTCTCCAACAACAGCACCTTTATTAAGGAAAGGCGAACCGCTTCACGAAGAACAACATCAACTACCACCCACCGAAGCTACTGAAGCACATCGCGAATTACTGGCTGTGTACGAATCGCAAAAGGTGTTGCTGCAGGCACAACGCCTGGAGCTTCAACGTACCAGCGAACAATTGGAACAATTGTCGGAGCAAGTACGCGCACTACAAGCACACACTCCGCGTAAATACCCGAGAGTGAAATACCTTAACTACAAGAATCGCAAACGTATACTAATTACCGGCGGTGCCGGTTTCGTTGGCTCCCACCTTGTGGACGATCTTATGGTGCAGGGTCATGAGATTATTGTCGTCGACAATTTCTTTACGGGACGCAAGCGTAATGTTGAACATTGGTTGGGTCATGAGAACTTCGAATTAATCCATCATGATATTGTTAATCCACTATTCATCGAAGTAGATGAGATCTACCATCTGGCATCGCCCGCATCGCCGCCACACTACATGTACAATCCTGTGAAAACAATTAAGACCAACACCATGGGCACCATCAATGTGCTGGGCTTGGCTAAGCGAGTGATGGCGAAAGTGCTGATTGCCAGCACTTCGGAGGTCTATGGCGATCCCACAGTCCATCCGCAGCCGGAAACATACTGGGGCCATGTAAACCCAATTGGTCCACGTGCCTGCTACGACGAAGGCAAACGCGTCTCCGAGACGCTCAGCTATGCCTATGCAAAGCAGGTTAGTGAAGACTTTAAGCAATGGTTTTAAAACCAAAAAAATTCCGTCCTTATTTTTTGTATTTGGGAATTTTTATTATTATTTACACAAGTGTGTAAATGTTACGAATATGCCGTAACGCAAAAGGCACGTCGTCATTAATTTTGGCTCTCAGCCAGTTGTATTGCATATGGTTTATTAACAAGCCGCCAAGTAATTGGCAATTCTTTTCAAATTAAGTTCATTTCATCGGTGCTACGTATGTGTACATACTGTTGTCGCTGCCCTGCTGCCAGTCAGTTATATCCGCATATATTCAATAGATCAATAAATGATCGTAACGATTTTAATTGAATGTTCGCTATGTAGAAGAACATATGTTTCGTTTTAAACAAGCTTGTGGGAGTTTGAGCTCTTGCGGTTGTTTAGAGCAACGTAACGGCATATTAGGTGCTGCTACACATTTGGAGACAGCTTTGTTTGCTAATAAAATTCTCTATTGCTGACATTTGCGCACTCATTTATAGAAACGTACCACACACAAACACACCCAATAAAAAACAAATTCTGTGATAACGGTAAAAATGCAAATCAGTAAGAATTCAAAGGAAAAATGCGTTTTAATGGTAAAAAAAAAAAACATTGTTTAAATTAACTTTTTCTGTTTCGTTATATCAATTGTCTCTAAAACCCAGCCCGATTTGGGAAAATTTTGATAACAATTTTTGTTATTGTTTTCGAAATTCTTTGTTGTTTTTAGTTGCAAAACACCTAAATGTTTTTTGCGTGTAACTAAACGCCGTCGGCCAGATAAGATAATATTGTCGGCATTGTAATTCTACTAAGCTCAACAGTTGCGGGTGCCAGGGTTATACATCATCACATTGAGGAACACTATTTATAGGCGCGGCATGCTGGCTTATCTACGAGTGCAATTCCTTTGACCCAGTATTATAGTATTAATAAAAACGTCTTGATAATCTAGAATCAAAAATAAATTAACAAAAAAAGAAGCATATAAATATAAACAAATGACGCTTGTTCATTACAGGAAAAAGTACAGGTGCGCGTTGCTCGCATTTTCAACACCTATGGTCCTCGCATGCATATGAACGATGGTCGCGTTGTATCGAATTTTATACTGCAGGCACTACGCAACGAGACCATCACTGTTTATGGGAATGGCAAACAGACGCGTTCCTTTCAATATGTCTCCGATCTTGTTGATGGATTAATCGCGCTTATGGCTGCGAACTATACGCAACCCGTTAATTTGGGCAACCCTGTGGAGCATACAATTGAGGAATTCGCATTAATCATCAAAAAATTGGTTGGCGGCCACAGTGAAGTCAAACAATCGGAGGCTGTCGAGGATGATCCACAGCGCCGTAGACCAGATATAACACGCGCACGCGAGTGGCTAAATTGGGAACCAAAAGTACCCTTGGAAACGGGATTGCTACGTACTATTGCTTATTTCCGCAATGAGTTGGTACGCAACGATCGTTCGTTAGAGAGCTCTAAAAAGTTCTTTGAATCACCTTCTTTAAAGCATCGGCGGCGCCGTCAACAGCAGGAACAGAGCAGCAGTTTGCAAGGCTATGTCGCGAAAAATTAAGACTTGCGCTTTTATTTGATTTTAGGCCGTGCTGCACCTTGGGGGCAATGCAGCGCTAATGCGTCGCCTCTGACCGCCAATACCAATGGAAACGTCTCTAGTCAAGGCAATGTAAATGAGACCAACGATAGGCTTCGATAGACTTACTTCGTTCATACACTTTTACACGTAGTGCAAATAAAAAATCAAACCAGTAGTGATATATTGTAGTAGATGCCGTATTCTAATATTTTATACATACACTTGTTGTCTTGCTTGTTTTTTCATATATATGTGTAAAAATATATATATGTATAATTTTTTATATTTTTCTATATGTGTAGTTATAGTTTTTAAGCGAATTGTGTCGAGATAAACTAATTTAAGCTGTAAAGTAATTATAAGTAAATTGGTTAAATTAAAAACAAAAAGAAACCATGATCTACATATGTGAAATTAATATTTGGCATAGCAAAGAAAAACAAGAAAAAGTGATAATTTTTCAATAACAAATTCACATTGCATATACACGCAACTCTGCACAGTTTTTGTTTCCACATAAAATACCGTCGAGCTGAGCTGTAAATAAGCATGTGTAAACAGTATAATGTAATAAATATATTATATTGCCATTTTGGAACATGGTGTTTGTTAGATATAGTGAATCAATTCAACTCTTATTTAAATGGTATGAGTGGCTTTGTTACTTATCATGTAGAGTGCTTTCAATTAAAATTTTGCTGCCAGTTTTCACACCGTCAAAGAAAAAGTCAATATATTGCCATAAAAGTTAATTTTATATATATTTTACGCACTATACAAATCATAAAACATGCTTACAAATTACGTAATTTACTAAGAATAACCATTAATAAAAGTAAGTATTGCAATCTTTTAAAGTCAAAGACTTTCAGCAGTATGCTGAGGTATAAGAGAGATACGGCCAGACATTGCCGCAGCTATACTGGTAACCTATGACAAAACACGCTAAGCTTAGCCTAAACGCTTACACCTATAAAAAGTACAACTAGGGGATTGGAGGGTAGTTATAAACTATATTTGCACCACACATACGACAACTTTTACTTGTTAGTTAATCGTTGAGAGAACCTAAAAACCCTATAAATTGATTTTGCACTTTGACAAAAATGCGGTTGGCGGCGATAACTGCTGTAACGGCTGCGTCAATGACGTTGGCACACTTTCACCTCGAAACTGGCTCTAGCATTTCAACGAAGAGCTTCTTCATGGTCACAGCCTCTTCGCGGCAGACGCCACGCCAAAAGCGTCTCAAAATATCATCCGCCTGGCGCAATGCCGGCAATATGAGCAGCAACTGCTGTTGATGGGACACGGCAGCGGAGTGACGCAGCAAGTAGACAACATCGTTGAGCGAATTCAAGATCGTATCGCGAAAGGCGCGTAACGAACTCTGATCGTCTAGCAGTATATCACAATTTGAGAGCAGCAAAGCCTTTAGCAGATAGTATTCCTCGCGACGCGGCGAAATGCGTTCCAGGCGCTGTGCAATCTGCACACAATGATAGTAAAATTCCGTATAGCCGCATTCCTTTGCCAGCAGTTCGTCCATCCAAACGTCGGAGGCAAAGCAGAGTTTGCCATTGAACGGCAATGAGCGGAAAGTGAGCTGCAGCGTCAGTATTTCGGCCCACGATACCTGCAGCAGTTTCATTTGGTCATTGAGTGGTAGATCGGTGAAGCCGGGTATCTGCTTTGCCCAGCCAATAACGCTAACCAGCTCCTTGTCGTAGAGATCACTTAAGACACAGAGTATTTCCTGCGGATCGTTATTGTTATTGTTTTGAAAAATGCACGTGGCGTTTGTTGTGTTTGCGCTTCCAGACGTTGTTGACGTCGTTGTTGTAGTCGGTGTGCTGGACGCCAGCTTGCCAGCTTCCATTTTGACGCTGTCTGCCGTTTGTGAAGCATCGTCCGCGTCGTTTGAGGTTGTCGTGTGCGGTTGTTGCTGTTGTTGCACGCATAAAGTATCCGGCTCATATGAATTAAGCACCTCCAGTATCTTAACATCACACAGTGATGTGGTACTCGATTGGTAAAGCAATTGCATCGTTTGATACGAATTCGAAACGGGATTCCGTCGATACTTCTGCCGCCCTCCGCGAACGCGATCCAAACGCACGCCCTCCTGCAAAATTTGTAAAGAAATTAACAAAAGCACATGATTTGCCATTACCATCGTTAATGCATACCTTCAGCATGCCCATAAGCAGACATTTTTGAAAACGACATGCCTGGCACGCTTTGCGTCGCCGTTTGTTGATTTCACATTCATTATTCGCTGGACATGTATATTCGATATTGCCTTGTATCGTACGTTTGAAAAATGCTTTGCATGCTTCACAACTCGCCACACCATAGTGGAATCCCGATGCAACATCGCCGCAGACCAAACACAATCGTCGCAGCTCATCACGTATGGATCCGGCGCCGGTGCCAGTGTTGGTATTATTGCCACTCCCACCTCCGCCGCTGCTGACGGCACCGCTGCGTTGCGTATCAGCGTCATTATTCAATGAGACATTGTGCAGATCACATGACAGCGACGTGGTCGAGCTGCAGAGCTGACGCTCCGGTGACACGGATGGTGAGGATTTCATGCTGCTGGAATTGTGCGCTTTCGAACTGGAACTACACGAGTTCGAACGATTCAGACTAGCATTCGTCGGCGTCGTCGTGGGACTGTAACAGGAATTGCTCGCACCTGCCGATGTAGTCTCCACTTCCTGCTTTATGTGCAGCACGCTGACTCCGTCAGACATTTTGCAACTGCTAATGTTTACAATAAAAACAAACAAAAAATATAAAATTATTGCATATCATGGGCGCTGCATTCGCTTAGTCTAAAGTACAATTAAAAACTTGACAGTTGTCATGTTGATTTTAGAAAACAAAACGACAAAACACCAACAAACGGCTGTATTGTAATATGCACTTAAAACAATAAAAACAACTGGAGAACGCTTAATATTAATGTATGTAACATCAACAACAACAACACTGACAATAACAGCAACACCAAATCCAATTAAAATAAAACAAACGAGTAAATGGTTCTGTAAGTCCGTTGCACATTTTTTTTATTACAGTACAGTGGCGTGTAACAGTAATTCGGAAGGGAATTTTTCGTACCTCCTCTAAGGAGGATTTCAGGAATATCAGCAGCTGCTACAGTCTATTTAAAATTTACTGTTATCACTTAATTAACATGTTTCAATATTGCCCATAGTAGGCATATTTACCAATGTCTTTTTGTTTATTTTATAATAACAAAAACTTGTCTAGTTAAGAAGAATGTTTTTTTCTAACGATTTACAGCACGCTATAGCGGAAGCTTTGCTAATGCACAGATAAACAAAATCACGACCAACATGCACCGGCGCTGAGAAGAGATAAGGAAGCTAAATGAAACAAGACGTGTAGCTACCAAAATTCTTATGACACGACGCCGTCCTCGACGACGATAACAAAACGTTTTTGTGCTTATCAACAAAACCACAAAAAAAAAATGTAACAATAACAACGTTTAATACGGAGGCACTTGAAAAAGGTAAAAAATAATAAATAAAACTCTTAATTGTAAACGGTTTAAAAAGTGACAGAGGTGTGCACCACGCCGCCTCGTGGGCTACATGGTAACTTTCGGGGATTGGCAAAAGTTTAATTATCGCGTAAATCTGTCGTTGAACGCCTAAACAAATAAAGCACACATGTGTTGTGCTGTTTGTGTGTTTTTTCTTATAATTATTTTTGAGTTTTTCTTTTTGTCTTTGAACTTGTTTTTGCATGTGTACGTTGTCATTTGTACTTACATAAATTTATTTATGTGAATTCGCAAAATCAGCAAATCGTTGCGTGTTTCTGCACTTATAAAGGCACAACAGCAGCGACAATAATTTTCAATTTATAGTGTGTAAACATAAATACCCGCACTATGTTTAATAAAACAAATCAAATGCAAGCAAACTAATTATTATTTTGATTCGAGCACTTGTGTTATTGCTTTTTGTTGTCTTGTTGTCTGCCTCTTTCTACTGCTACTGCTGCTGCTTCTAAACATCTTTTATCAGTTTTGCTTTGCCTAGCACATTTGCTAAGTACAATTTTGCGCTGGTGGTCTGGTCCACTACGAATGCGTTTTATCGACATCGTCTAGCAAACTGAACATGGTGGGGGGTTTGTGGTGTAGCTTGTTGTTGATGATCTGCAATCTGCAGTGCTTTTTGCATACTGCTTGTAGTTTTTGTTGCTATTTTAGTTTATGTGGTTGTTGTTGTTGCTGTATTCAGGCATGCTTGCTATTTCAACAAAAACTGTGCTAAACTTTTTTGCCTTTTTTTTTATGCAACAATAAATCATTTATGCGTACACTTTTTTCTTCATATGGCAATGTTTTCGCGTCCTTTTCACTTCGTTAGCAATTGCTGTATAATGATACCATACAACATTTTTGTTTTTGTTAAAATTATGCAAAAAAGCTTAAGTGTTGCCTTCAAAACACAATCAATCAATTTGGTATATCGCTTTACAACACTCTCCGGAGGTCAACTCTGTCTAATTGGAATTTGGTCAGCTCAGAAACTTTTGTGTACATAAAACAACAAACACAGGTTCTCGTCTTAAATTTCCTCATGGCGTAATTGTGCCGATTTTAATCGGGTTTTACATCAGGAATGATATATAAAGGGTAAATGCTTACTACATGTGAGCATTACACTTGTCATACACAGTAGACGACATTTAAGAAGAAGCAGACAACTTCTCGAAGAAATTACTTTGTTGGTGTGTGCGTGCATTTAAAGAAAACAAGTAATTTTTGCAGCTTCTCTGGTAAAAACTTGCTTGATAAAAACTCAAATAAGCACAATGAGTGATTCGAACAGTAAAGCTGTGCCTCTAAAAATCGGTGATGGTCCGCAACCATCGGCTCTATCAAAAAAAGCCGGCATGCAGGTAATACCGGCAGAGGAGCTCGCCTCCATCGAAGAAGTTGTCATGATAGACCCGGAATGCACCGAATTGGATCTGAATCATCGACGCATTGAGAAACTGGAGAACTTCGAGCCGTTAACGAAAATTGAACGTCTTTATTTACGATGGAATCTTATTAAGAAGATTGAGAATATCGAGATGTTGAAAACGCTGGTGGAGTTGGAACTTTATGACAATCAAATAACAAAAATTGAAAACCTGGATACGTTGACCAATTTGGAGCAGTTGGATTTAAGCTTCAATCGTTTGACCCATATTGAGAATTTGGACAAACTAGTCAAGCTGGAAAAGTTATTTTTGGTCGCAAATAAAATCACCTTAATTGAGAATCTCGGCATGCTGAGCAATCTTACGATGTTAGAGCTTGGTGACAACAAATTAAAAAAAATCGACCATCTTGATGCACTTGTTAATTTGCGCCAGTTATTCCTTGGCAAGAATAAAATTACCAAAATCGAAAATCTTGATAAATTGGTCAATTTGGAGATACTTAGTTTGCAGGCAAATCGCATTGAGAAAATCGAAAATCTGGAAAATCTTGTGAATCTATCTGAGTTATATTTGTCTGAAAATGGCATACAAGAGGTTGAAAATCTTGATGCTAACACAAATCTTGAAACCTTGGATGTGGCTAAGAATCGACTGAAGACTGTTGGTAAACTAGCACCACTCAAGCAACTGGAAGAGCTTTGGCTAAACGATAATACCATCGACGATTGGAAGAATCTGGAGTTGCTGCAGGCCAATAAGGCATTGAAGACCATTTATCTGGAGCATAATCCCGTTGCTAAAGATGCCAGATATCGCAGTAAATTGCGAGCAATCTTGCCCGATTTACAGAAGATTGATGCAACGCTATGTCGGTAGAGTTTGCATTGCGCTGCTTTGCGTTAGATACTGAAGTGTTCGCGAATGTGGAAGTATATCAATCAATTGACTTTTATTTTGAACCAGTCTTAGCATTAAGTATGTTTTATTTTTTCATTTCAAAAACTGCTCAGCAGATATAACCTTTATACGTTTGCGCTAAGTAAATCGAACAACATGTAACCAATTTGAAATAAATATTAACCAAAAAACTAAGCTAAATTGAGTCATATTATTGTTAACTGAAATATTAATTTATATTGTGAAATTCAAATGTTTATGAATTTTTAAAAACCAATTTTCTTTTGTGGTTTAACTAATGACTCATTTTGAGATGTAATGAGTTTGCTCAATAAGCTTAATAAGCAGCAAAAACTAATTTGGAGTAACTAAATTGATCGATTTAAGTCTACATTAGAAATAACTATATATTTAGAAGTATCCATGATGGAACCTAGTTCATCTCCTTAACAATGTTATGCACCTTTGCTGCATCCCTGCATATACGAAACATCGATGAATTTATCAACACTGCTCGTACTATTACTGTTGTTGTTGTTGTTGCTTCGCACAGTTTTTACTGCGCGACGATTAGGAAACTTAAACACAAATAATTTCATTAATATTTAATAGTAAAAGTCTTAAAATAAAAACTGCAATAATTGCTACGCAATAGTGCAAATACGTTGAGTACAGTGAAAACGTGCAAAATCAAATAAACCGACTGTTCGACAGCCAAAAGCACATCCACCTTTGAGGTGTGTATTTTGATCACGTATGTTTTGTTTGTTGTTTTTGTTATGGCTGTAGTTGTTGTTTGTGTTGCTTTTATCAGTCGACGACTTTTTGTTCTTGTACTGTACAAATATTATTAACATATTTCAATTGCGTTGCTCATGTGTACTGAAACTCAAATATTTAAAAAAAAAAAACAAAAATTTGCGCGTTACTTTATTTAACATACAAGTGAAGTTTTAGTACACAAAGTACTCATAGAAATCCCCTCGGAGGGGCAACACCTTGGGCAGAAGTGTTATGCTCGGGCAGCTGCTTGTCCCCTGGAAATTCTTTGTTTGTGTTGCTTACGCTGGCTTGTGGGGGTAAGGTGGCATGCTTGTTGCGAATCAATGCTTCAACATTTAATCATGTGTAGGATTGTGTGCGGGTGTAAGTGCGATGGAGTTACTGCTAAGACCAAAGGCTTTTGCAATTTATTTTTCTTTTGTGTGCTGGCCATGTACGTACTACCTAAGAAATAGCCGCGATAACGCGCAGGCATATTTTTATACAGGCCAAGATGATTTGTTTTTGTTTTCGTTTCGTTTTCTCGTCTCATTTCGTTTTCGTTTGCAAAACCTTGACTTGGTGTTTCCTTTTTGGTATGGTTTTTGTTTACCATTTTGGGTGTCTTTTTTTTCTTTCTTTGTTATTTTTGTTTTGGCATGCAGAACGTTGGCAAATGAAGCTGCTGTTAAATGCCGTATTTATAACTTAATAATTAGAGAGAAGAAAATCAACAAAAATTATTACATTTACCTTTTCTGGTTCTTTTCGCGTTTTCCCCGAAATTTTCAGTACCTTTGGAGTGGTAAAATCAGCAGGTAGAATTACGCGCGCAAAAAATCTACCTGTGGGAAATCGTGTAAATTACTGCCGCCGAATTCACAACTACTGCTAAGTATTACTTTTATTTTGTACTTCAGCTGTTCAGCATTCATAGCGAGAAGGGCGTCTAGGTAAGACGTGCTAAGGAAACTCGCAATTGAGCAAAGTTTAAAGTGAAACTTCGTCGAAATTTATACGACTCTGCATAAGAAAATGATGAGCCTGCTGGGTAGACCAGACGTGGAGGCAGGCGAAGTTGTTGTGAATTTCAATCAAAATGTCACGTAAGTAAATATTTATTTCTCCCTCCCGGTACATAGCACTGTTATAATTTTGCTGCTTCGATAGTTCACTCGCCGTGGCCACTCATTCCGGCTACAGTCTGTACAGTTTAAACTCCGTTGATTCGACATTGGACAAAATCTACACGACACCGACCGATGAGATCTTCCTCATTGAACGACTCTTCGAGAGCTCCTTGGTGGCCATTGTCTCGCAGAGTGCACCGCGCAAGCTGAAGGTGTGTCATTTTAGAAAACAAACGGAGATCTGCAATTATTCGTATGCCAACACAATCTTGGCCGTGAAACTGAATCGCGATCGTTTAGTTGTCTGTCTGGAGGAGTCGCTATACATACACAATATACAAAATATGAAGGTGGTGCATACAATACGCGATACACCAAGCAACGCGACTGGACTCTGCGCACTAGCCGCTTCATCGGATAATTGCTTTTTGGCTTATCCGGGCAGCGTGACCTCCGGCGAGGTGCAGATATTCGATACGATTAATTTGCATGCAAAGACCATGATACCCGCACACGATACTCCGCTTGCTGCGTTGGCCTTCAGTCCGACGGGCACTGAAATCGCCACAGCAAGCGAGCGAGGCACGGTCATACGTGTTTTCTCTTCGATCGACGGCAGCAAACTCTTTGAGTTGCGTCGCGGTCTAAAGCGTTGCGTTTCGATTGTATCGCTCACATTTAGCACATGTTCTGAGTATTTGGTCTCTAGTTCGAATACGGAGACTGTGCACATATTTCGCTTGGATCGCAGCGCTTCCGAAAGCGCGGCAAATGATAAGCCTCCGGCTGATGATTGGATGGGGTAAGTGGTGTCGGATTTTGGTGTAGGTTTTGAAATTTAAAAACTATGGGTGTTGGCTAAAATGACCATTGGCATGACATTGCAAGGCATGGCGCAGTGCAAAAAATTCTATTGCGTCACCATGCCAGGCTACTCGATCCATATGCAATATCCATTCACCCACTACATCAAACAGTTTGTTTTATTTTGATTATTATTTATCGTTTTTTATTTTTTTGTTTTGTTTTTTTTGTGCGCACCTAACATGTATACTTTTTCTTTTTCTTCCATTTTTTTTTCTCAATCTTTGACGCTTTCCTTAATGACACCATCATTACCATCAACCAATAATCACACAACCATGAACATGAACACCATACCAATATCTGACGTGAATACACACCAACATTCGCCAACCATCCAACATCATCATGTCAATTCTCTCATGCAAGTTACTCGTTTTTTAGATACTTGAGCAAAACAGTGACTAGCTACCTGCCCACGCAGGTGACCGATGTCTTTAGTCAAGGACGAGCTTTCACATCGGTTACACTGCCGGAGGCGGGTGTAAGGCGCATGTGCGCCATCACTACAATACAAAAACAGCTAAGGTATGTAGTCTCTCTAACTTTACATTCACAGTTAATTGTTTAAAATAAAAAAAAAACCTTATTCTTTACAGACTACTGATTGCAGCGCAGGATGGCTATCTGTATGTTTATTCCATACCCTCGGTTGAGGGAGCCGAGTGCCAGTTGATTAAGAAGCATGATTTGCGCCTGGACGACAACTATGCTATGGATGTCAAAGGTTATTACTAAAAATCAAATATCTTTCCATGAGAATTATTTGCACAAAAAAAAAACAAAAAAAAAAAAAACAGAAAAAAAAAGACAAAAAAAAGCAAAACAAAACAAAAAAAGAAAGAAATCGAAAACAAAAACCAACCACACACACAATTTTGTTGTAGTTGACTCACCACAACCTTTGGGCAGTGGCGCTGCTGGCGGTAGCGGCAACAGTGTGGGTCATCAGGATGATGCCAAATTGGCCAATCCGAGCTATGCCTCGACTGTCAAAGGCGATGAGCAACTGGCGGAACCCACCACCAATACTTAGGTGCAACGGTTTACTGCAACAACATCAACAAATCATTATGATTTACAAGAAAACCAACAACAACTACTTTAAAAATGATAAGAAGAACAACAAACTTAAACTCAACAAAACTCACTCCTCAAAGTACTAAGGACGACGATGCAAAAGTGATTATTTATATTGTACACTTGCGTGTAACATGCATGATGCGTCTAATGTATATAAGTAAATATACAGATATATATTTATATACAAATGTATATATACTTATATACAAAGGACAGCTAGATTTAATTTGTAAGGCTTTAACGGTGAAGATTCTTCCCGTTTCTCGATCCTCTGAAGATGTGTTTGTTTAATGCTTGCGGTCAGCAAAAATGTTGAAACCGCGTTTTGTTTGTTTCTGTGCCGCTGCGATTCTTTTTGGAAAGTTTATTTTTCGTAAGATTTTTAAGTGCTTTTGTCTTTAGTTTTAAGTTAGTGTAATTTACAAAGTTCATTCATTAAATTTTCGTTTTTTATTACCACAACTTATTTTTATTTTGTAATAAATGCAGCATAAAATACAAACATTATTATTATTTATGATTTCATTTTGTTAGATACAATTTTCTTAGCTTTATTGGAATCACCGAATAATTCTGTTTATTTAACAGAAATATAAGAAGGGCTTTTTATAAAATTATATTTTATAAATTTATATAAATTTAATTAAGTCGTGATTATCATAATCTAAACTGGCCCCACCCACAGCAACTGAAATACATACGTGCACAGTCAACAACATAAACATATTTTTAGTTAAATTTAAATGAAGTAATCATTTTTAAATCTTAATTAAAAACAACATAAAATGGAACAATTTTCGGCGCTCCCAATGTTTGGTGTATAAATGAAGAATGAAACAAATATTATAATATCGTATATATATATATATTTTGTACAAAATTACGTATTTTAGAAAGTTAAATATAATTTACTTACATTTAATATAATTAAACATTATATATTTTAAATCAAAATAAAGTAATAACAGATCTAAAGCAACTTCTATATAAACATTTTGTTGCACGTTACATGCTGCGGTCTGCGACTATGTATAATAACATTCATATATTCGCCTATTCAAAATATGGTATTATGAACTCGTTTAACAGTTTCGATTCCTTGCAAATAGAACTATTTCCAAGATAGATTGTAACTTTATAATATATTTTTCTTTCTCTTCTGCCGTGAGCACACATACACTCCATGCACCTCCGTAGGGTGAAGTTGGTGCAGAACCACTCAGCCGGTAGTTTATGAGTACCTCTTTATCTCCTTTTTAAGATTAATACTTCTGCGTTACAAAGCAAGGCTATAATAAATTATGCATATTGCGAACAAGGACTTCTTCGAAATCTTAAAACATAACTTTAACTCAATCTTTGAAAGAAATTATAATTCTATTTTTGAAGTTAGTTGGACTGAAATCTTAACGTTAAGTTATTTGTTAAGTCAGTTTAAATGTAAGCTAGATAAGAATACATTTTGTTGACGAAATAAATAAAATAAACAAAACAAATGCAGTTATCTTCTTCTTTTTCAGTTTAAATTTATTCACTCACTTTAAACGTTAGTTAACAGCTGTTGGCTATCACTTGCTTTACATTTCTGCACAGCACTGAAAAAGACAGCTGTTGCTATGTTTTGTGTGTTTGCAAACACTAGTCCGAAAATGTACAACTGCATGTGCTTCTTCTTGCATTGGCTACGGAGATTTTTGGCAAAATGGATTCATTCTATGAAAACCCTAAGAAAAAGAGAGAGACAGAGAGATAATGAGCAGGAAGCAACTCGCAGCTGTTGAAATAAACAACAAGCGTAATCGTAAATTAAGATAAAAACAACAATTTTGTTGTAGCTTTATAAATAAAAGTTGAATGTATTATATTAATATTAAGTTGCAATATTAAAGGCTTGCAATGAAAGAGAACAAAATACTGCAGCTTATATACATCGCGTGGCGCGAACGCTGGTCGGATTCACAATGGGGCATTAATATAAAAAAAGTAAGCTGGAAAAAATATTTTTTCAACACATTTATTTACCACTCGCATATTTTTGAGTCCGGTCTTTTTACATTCGTATGCATTAACAATTCTGGCGAAAGGTTTCTGATACAGAAATAATTTTTACACTGCCGTCTATTGCGCCCCTGACACTGCTGCCGCTGCCGACCTTGCATTCGCCGAACGTTCGTAGACCGGATCTTCGGCTTTGGCCAGCGCCAGCACCAATTGCCGCTGTTTGACGGTCAACATTTTGGGTATGCGTACGACAAGCGTTATGATATGATTGCCAATACCATCGCTCGTGCGCACACCCTTATTCTTGAGCACCACTTTTGTGTGCGATTGTGTGCCAGGTTCGACACGCAAATCCAAGTCTTCATATAAACCACGTACTTTAAATATGCCACCTAGTACAGCATCTGAGATATTGAGAAACTTTGTCGTGTGTACGTCTTTATCATCGCGCTGAAAATAGTCGCTTTCCTCCACAACTAAATGGAAATTGACACGTTGCTTTGTGTTGGGATTTTCAATGGTGACCACGTCGCCGGTGCGCGAACCAGGCGGCACGGGCACCAAAACCTGCACCACATTCAACACAAACCCACGATTGTCACAATTCTCACAATTGTTGCGATTCACATATCGTTTGCCTTTGCATGTGGCGCACGTATTCACCGAGGTGTATGTGGGTGTCTTTTTAACGATTTGACCTGTGCCGTTGCAACGTCTGCACAGCTCATTGCCCACATCGCGGTTGGCCAACAGTTGAGATTTGCCATTGCATTTGTCGCATTTCTTCAGGTAGTTTAAATCCGTGCGCTTTTTGATACCCAATGTGCCCTCCAGAAAGGACAGCATCAACTCGGGCTCGCTGCTAGTAAGCTTCATGAGATCTGTGTGAAAGAATGCATTCTTAAGGTGAACTTAAGAACCTTAAGCTAGCTTATATAGCGGCACACTTACCGCCTTCTTGCTTTTGCGTCGCTTCTTTATTCTTACTTAACAATTTACTTTGCTGCTGCGGCTGCAGCTGTTGCTGTTTTAGCTGTTGCTGCGACATTTGGTATTGGAATTGATTTTGCAATATTCTCGGCTTACCCGCGTGCTCTAGGAAGGCCTGCTCATCTTTAACCGAGCCCAGTTGATCGTATTCCAGCCGCTTCGTCTCGTCCGTCAGTATGTTGTACGCATTGGACAGTTCCTGAAAATGATTTAATTTCTGTTCCGAATGCGTTGAATCCGGATGGTAACGTTTGGCGAGCGCGTAGAACGCGGTACGTATCTGCTGCGTTGTCGCGTGTCGTCCGACTCCCAAAATCTTATAATAAAAATCCTTGGGCAAATGTCTGCCAGTCTGACCGACCACTAACTGGTTGCTCGCTTTAGAGGTTTCTGTTTGGCGCTTCATTTCCATCCTACGATCCGGATAGTAAGGCGGCTTTGCCGTACGAAATTGATATTGCGCATACGTGCGCAGCAATGTCCGCGTCTGCATGACTACAAATTTACACGGCAGATGAGATAAATTTTTGTTACAATTCAAATGCGAAGAATTTCGAAGGAAACTGTTAAGCACTCGCGCAAAATTTAAACGCAACATAACTGACAGGATCGCGCTTGATACACAGCTATATTATTCGAAAAATCGTATAAAATATATGAACACAAATTGTTCGATCTTTTCTATCGTATAATATATTAATGTATAACTTTTTAAGCAAATATTTCGAAGATTTTGACAGAAGACAAAAAACGTTTGAATTTTAATGCATTGGATTCCGTTTGTGTTTTGAATAGGTGCTGCCGCGTGGTGTTAGTGGAGATGTGTATAATTTATCCGATTGCCTGTTGCAACAAGCTCTCATTGGCTCCACCGCTAATCCGGTAAGTGTAACACCTGCTTCGTTGAATAGCTTTTACTTATGTTCACTTCGCACTTTCACAGCTTGTACTGAACTATCTGAAGCATTCGCTATGCGCGCATATGGTCTCTCATGCCGCCGTGCTGCGTCGTATAGCACAGTACGATAATGTGGATCGTCACTATTGTCTGACGGCATTGCTGGAATTTTTAGCCACAATAATTGAAGGCGTCACTTGTCGCAATAAACCTGAGGAGCTCTTACTACCCGGCGCCATTGTCAGCCTCGTGCACTGGCTGCTGCAAATATGCGCTAATACGGTGCAACATTACGAGATGCGCGGCGAGATCAGTGCTGATCAGTCACATATGTTGGAACAAATCTGCGTGGTCATCGAGAAATTGGCAAGGAATCAATTCATAATGGGCATTCTGTATGTGGGTCGGCATGAAGATCCCGAGTGTTATGCTAAAATACGTGAGAAATATGCTTGCATCAAGAACTCGCTGACCAACTCGAATCTCACAATGAAAGTGCCAACAGCTGAGAAGTATTTGCAGCAGTTCGCGTATATCGATTACACTCATTTGGACTTGCGCTCGTTGCAGGCGCAGCAACATTGCGAACAGTTGTCGTACTGCGTGCAGCCACTGCTGGCCGTCGAAGTGCTGTTGAATCCGTGCAAGGACACGTCATATTATGTCTGCGAATTGCAGATGGTGCAACGTCTGAAATCGTATACACATGCGCGTCTCTTTTACGAGATCATACGTGCTGGATTTATTTCGCTTAGTAATGTCGTTGAGACAAGCCATGACACCATGTGGGGTGCGTTTACGTTTTTTAAGGTACCGCAGATTATCAAACAGTTGTATGCGCTGAAACGTATCCCCGGCGGCGATCCAACGCCAACGGATTATATACCCGAGGTGGTGGAGGCATTGGAAATGCTGCTCGAGGATAATTTATTACTGGATTTTATGGACACCAAGTGTTCGTGTAATATAATTGAGTTTCTGCTGAACGACTGGACGAAGCAGTATCTGGTGAACGAGATGCATGTGAAGCACTTTGCGACGCAGCGGTAAATTTTGTGAGATGTGCAACAAGGTATTAATTTTTTTAAAATTGTTACGTTTGGCTTTTGACAGAGAGAAATCTTCGGTGATGCTGCAGAAACGTGAATCTGGCAATCAGGCACCTTCGATAATCAATTTTATTATACGTGCGGAAGTTCCTCTCTCAGGTATACTGAAAACACTAAGCGCGGATTATAATAAAGTGCAGGAGGCATTGCTTGGTGTGCTCTGCCAGGTGCTAGTTGGTAATAGCTTCGATTTAATACTCTCCGTGGCTACCGTTGAAGGACGCTTGAAGACTTTCGTTTCGCGGCTTATACAATGCAATGAGAACTCAAAGCAAGTGCCAGGCGAGTTGGGTAAACCGTCGATTATTCGTTCGACGCTCTTTGATGTTTCATTCCTAATGCTCACTTTCATTGTGCAGACCTACGGCGCAGATGTAAGGCAAAACACATGATATTCAGCTGCAGTTTAATTTATTGACATAATTTTCAGGTGGTACTTGCTGATCACGGGGACTCCTTCTTCGAGAAATGGGTGCGTACTTGCCTTGTGGAACGCAACAAGCCCAAAAATCCTAAACAAATACTCGCTCAATGTGATGACAACATTGTCGATGAGCTGTTGCATAATTTGCGCAAGCCGGAATCGGCGGCACAGATGCAGAGCTCGAATCTCACGTGGCAGGATATTTGCATGAATCTGCCCGGCGTGCTGCAACATGTGCTTATTGCTTGGGAAAAGGAAACCATCTCCTCGGCAGATGTCAAAAGTATTTTGGATAATATAAAACGCCGATTGTTCTCATATTCTGTATGTGCAACATCGTTTCTGTGTGCTCACATGTATGCAGTGCGTGAGACAGAACTGCTGAAGCCTCTTAATATGATACAGCAGTTTCTGGCGCCAATGCCTACGAGCGAGGAGATGGCAACTCAGGAGAATGTGAAAGAACGTTTGGGACTAGCGTATCAAATAATTCGCAAAATGCAGCACGATGTGCATCCATCGAGTAATCCGAAATCGCGTAGTATAGCCGCATCGCCGCTGGGAGTGATCTCACAGACGCCGCTCATAGAGCAATTTCGTGATGTTTGGCGTTTAGTTGCCGGTCAAGGTTGGCTGCCGGTGCGTGCAGCGCAAACACTCGAGTCATTGTTGCATGCAGGCGGTGCCACTTGGCTGACAACGCAACTGGTCGAGCAGATTTTGTTATGCAAATATACACGTGACATGGACAAGACAATGGATATTGTGTACGCTGTGCTGCATTTGGATATCGAACGTAACACGGAGGCGTTGTTGCAATTTGTTGTGCCACCAATGATATTGAAGCGGCAGGGGTAAGTTGAAGGAACCTCACTTTTGTAGCGTATCAGTATTAATTTAGTTTTATTACAGTGACGACATCAATGAGCCACAGTCGCTTGTGCTCGCGCGGCTCTGCGTCTACTGCGTGATTTCGTGTCTTGAAGCTAACATGCAACTCGCCTCCACATCTGCTGGCCAGAAAAAACGCTCACGTTCCCACGATGATGATGAGCTTACAAATAATGCCAAAATGCGCAAAATAGGAGCCGATGGCTCAGACAATTCCTGTTCGAATGATTTTCTGCATGATGCGGGAGCAAATGCGGTGCTGAATAATGGCGTCGGTGGCGTTGTTGCGTCTTGTGAGCCGCGTCTACGCGAACCACTGCAGTCGAGTATGCAGCACATATTCAAAGTATTTCAACAGTTTGTGTGCACCGACGAACTTTCGCCAAAGATACTTTTTGTCTATCAGTTCATTTCGCTGCTGGTGGAATGTGGCGGAGATAGAGTACGTCCCGTACTGCGGCTTCTGCCCACGAATCTTTTGCAGCAACTGCTGAAAGTCTTTGCCACAGATGATATTCGTGTAGGTTTAATTGCGCGCTTATATGATCTGCGTATGCATACCGGTCGCCAGGCAGCCGTCTCTGATTTATGTCTGTGGCGGAATGTTCAGCTGGGGCGTAGAAGCATACATCTTTAGTTAAGAAGCGGCGGGGACTGTGGGTTGACTTTTTTCGAGTATTAGCAATAAATATCGCTGACTAAAATTCAACACATGTTCGTTTTACTTATGTATTTTAATTTGTTTTTGTTTGCATAAAATTAACTAAAATTATTAGCATACTTATAAACGTTTCTTTCCTGGTTTTCCTTTTTTCTTCTTTTTTTTATTAACAAAAAAATCGTTTGTAATCCCAAAATTATTTTCCTTTTGCTTTTCATATATGCATATCAATCTTTAGTATATAGAAATCGGTTGCGCTCTTAGTTCTTAGAAAATATATTCTCCCTAACGAGCGGGACAATAAATAAAAAATAAAATTAATTACATTTTGCATAAGACGCGCTATGCTGTTATTCCATCTTTTTGTTCTTTTTTTTAAATATTGTGGAAAAGTAATTTGTTTTTACTTTTTATTGTTTTTGTTGCATTGCCTTTGTTTTTGCGGTTTTCTTTTTTTTTTTTTAGGGCTATATGTGGTTTTTGACTCATTGATTGAAATAAAAATTGATGTAAAAACGACCACCGAAGCCCACAATTAAGGCTAATATGCAGACGCCACACCTAATATTAAAGACTGATTTTGATTTTCTATATCACTTAAGGCAGCACTCGAAATAGGTTTCCCCAACGTAATTGCCACGCATTGCCTTCGATACATTATGTTCGAATAGACGTCGATTTGTTTGCAGCACATCGGCGGCTTCCTTGTTAAGTGGATCTTCGGGATTGGGTTCCTGTAGACAAACAACAAAAAATAAAAGAACTTTAAAATTTGTAACCCAAAAAATATATAGAAGAACGTACCAAAAAGAGATACTGCAAACCGTATACAATTGAATTTATGGTAAGCACTGGATTCCAATCTTCTCTGAGTATATTTAAACAGACATTACCCTCTAGATCAATATTGGGATGGTATACTTGTGTTTCGCATTTGACTTTTGGCGGTTCATGTGGATAGTTGGGGCCAACACGAAAATTGAACACAAAGCGACCCCCTCTGTAGAAACCCTCATCAGGGCAGATGATCAGCTTAAAATTGAGCAGGTCATCGGGATCTGGAAACTCAGTGGCGCAAGTTTTTGGCAGGTTCAATTCGTTGATATCTGCAATTTAAGTAAAATGTAGTGGATATATGCATATATATACAAATACGTATAGTATATTTGTGTTGGCTTATATGAAATTGTGTGTCGTGACTAATCTGCAAGTATTAAATTTAGAATGACAGTAACATTGTCATGGTCACATTGCAAGCGACGTCGGCGCGTGCCATTCCTAATTTCTGCAACGCTTTGTCTGTCCGTACACCAGAAGAGGGGACTCTTTGCGCGTTGTTGTTTTTTGTTTTTTTCTTTCTTTTGTCGCAGGTTTTTAGACAACTCACCTTTTTGTATGCGTAGCTGTGCGGCCGATGCTTTTTTCTGTTGTCCCGATCTGGCTGTCTGCTCGCCGTCCTTCTTTTGTTGTTTCAGGGAGAAAAGCTTAATCATATTGTTACTTTTTTATTATTTTTACTTCTGCTTTCTAGAGTACTTTCTTCGAATACAATACAAAAATTTTTTGCTATTGGCGTCGCGTTGAGTTTCACGTTACTCTTAACTTGGTTCCTTGTTTTACTGCTTAAAATTAATTATATTACAAATGTTACAATTACAACGAAACATGTGCAAGTTGCAGTATCTATATAACAATAATTTTTCGCGTATTTAAATCAATTTGAATATCTCTAGTTTGTATAAATTTCTGTCTATTTCTTTGCACAGACAGCAGACAGCGAAACTAAATTTGCGAGCAGGTGAATGGCATTCGAAGAAGAAGCCTGATATCAGCCAGTCATAGTGCGCGCCATATGAGAAGCTTAAACAAATGCATGTGATAGTGGTTTAAAGTTTTTTTATAATGTATGGCAATCGTTAATATACAAGCCTACACGGCTTGTTTTTGTTTTTTTTTTGAAGAAAGTGGTTTGTTTTCTTAATCAATTCCTCAATTCTTATTAAAGTTAACTAGTGTTAAATCATAAACACATCGAGAGTAGCTATTAAGCTTCGTGGTGAATCACTAAAGCTGCAAAAGCAGCAGAGAAGTCAATCACAATATGAGCGCGCACGTTGTTTTTGTTTGGATTATTTGTTATTAAGATACCTCGGATTCAAAATGTCCATGGAACCAGAAATTGCCAAGGAGGCTGTGCTGAAACGTAGTGAACATATACCGGAGGGCACACCCATTGTAACCGGGTACGATTTCAACAATGGCATTGACTACAGTAAGCTTTTTGCGTCATATGTGCAAACTGGCTTCCAGGCAACGAACCTTGGCTTGGCTATTCAGGAAATCCAGCGCATGGTTTGTAGCATTGTACAATACATGATAGAAAACCTAAGTGTAACCGTGTTATCGTTAGTTAGATTGCAGAGATCAACCGCTGGACTCGGAACAAGAAGATGTTCATGAGTCCGACGAGTTTATAAAGCGGCGCAGCAAATGCACTGTGTTTCTGGGTTACACATCGAATCTAGTCTCGTCAGGCATGCGAGAGACACTGCGATTTCTTGCTGAACATCGCATGATAGATTGCATTGTATCAACCGCGGGCGGCATTGAGGAGGATTTCATTAAATGCTTAGCCCCCACATATATGGGTTCCTTTGAGTTGTCCGGACGCGATCTACGTGAACGAGGCATCAATCGCATTGGCAATCTGCTAGTGCCCAATGATAACTATTGTAAATTTGAGGACTGGGTAATGCCATTGCTCGACGAAATGTTGGCAGAGCAACAGACCAAAGGCGTCGTTTGGACGCCTTCGCGTATTATCACACGCCTAGGGGAGCGGATCAATGATACAAGTTCAATTTACTATTGGGCAGCTAAAAATAAAATACCCGTGTTTTGTCCTGCTCTTACCGACGGCAGTCTCGGCGATATGATGTACTTTCATTCGTTTCGTCATCCCGGCCTGGTCGTTGATATACTCGCGGACCTGCGACGTCTGAATACAATGGCTGTGAAGGCCGTCAACTCAGGGATGATTATCGTTGGTGGCGGCGTCATCAAACACCATATCTGCAATGCGAATCTGATGCGGAATGGCGCAGATTTCTCCGTATTCATTAATACGGCTTCGGAGTTCGATGGCAGCGATAGTGGCGCCCGGCCAGATGAAGCTATTTCATGGGGCAAAATACGCAAAGATGCCACACCGGTTAAGGTCTATGCCGAAGCCAGTTTGGTATTTCCATTGATTGTGGCCGAGACTTTTGCGAAGCGACATTTCAAAAAGTAAGCGTTAAATTTGTTTAAGTTTAAATGAATGTTGTGGGAAGAATTATTTCAATTATTTGCAAATTTTGTTTCTTATTGGAAGATCGGATATGCTGATGGCTGTTTTAATTTATAGTTATTCTGATATCTACTAATGATGGATTGAGTTGTCTAATTTATGATATTGTTAACATAACTGAGAATAATGAGACTTTCAAGAATTTGTTCCAAATTCGTTTTGCCTGTCATGTTGAAGTTGTTGAACAAGTTATTATCAGTTGATCGTTAAGATTACATTTTTTGTTTTTGCTTTTTTTTAACAAAGATTACTAAGCGTAAGGGCAGATCGAATTTGAAGTGTATAACTCAAATGCTGCTTGCTTATATCCTGCGTGTTGCTCTGCTTTGCACATTAATGTGCTTTGCCATTATATTTTTCCATTTTCTGTCAATTTCTGGTTTGTGCAAACAGCCACAGCACTTGGCGTAAAAAAATGAGCAGAAAAAAACTACAAGTGGACCGATGACGACAACTGCAACGACGACAGCAAGTCTCGCTGGTGCACTGCTTCACGCTTAAAGTTACAAAAGTGCACAATATTCCTTATATTATAGATGATGAGAAAAAACGGCTACTGGCAGCGCATGAAATGACAACAGCCATGCCCATGCCCGGCATGAAAACTTATGAAAGCGCAAAAAAAGAAAGGAAAAAGTGGAAACTTGTCCGTAGGAAACTGTTCAACAGTTCGAAAGATGGGCAACAACAAAAAGCTAAAAAAGTATGCTGTGACAAACATAACAAGCGCCATGAACAACAGCAGCAGCAGCAGCAGCAGCCGCAGCAGCAACAATAACAATAAGAACTGCAACAACAAAATGCACAAAAGTCGACAATAAGAAGCACAGCGAGTGCAAGAAGTGCTCTGTCTTGTCCCGTGTGGTGCTGTGCTGTGCGGTGCGGTGCGGTTAGGTGCTGTCCTGCAAAAGATAGCAACGCTGCTCAAATGTGGCGAAAGCGTCTGGAAGCACTCAAGCGCTGATGGCCGCTTGTGTGCGGCCAGCAACAAGAAGTACAAGTAAATAAGAAAGAAAAGTGGGAGACAAGTAGAAGAAGCAGAAGATGCAGGAGAAGTCGTTGAGGTTTCACTCACCATCGACCCGTTGCGTCGTCGATCTGTGCCAAAAACAAGTTAAGTTTTGTCTAATGCTTCTTCGCCTTCGAGTGGCAGCAGCGCAGCGTGCGAGTAATTGCTCAGGACGGTGTTCATAAATTTTGTGCGCATAAAAGGCAAACGGCAGCGTGTGTGCGAGAGCGAGAAAGCTAAAGCCTGTAGTCTGCGTGCGCCGCTGGCAGGTTTGTCAGCAAGCTAAGAAGTTGCTTGCGTTGTTGCTGTGATGCGCTGAAACAAAAAAAAAACAAACAAAAAGAAATCAAAATCAAAATCAAAATGGAAGAAAAAGAAGCTGACAAGCCACAAAGGAAATTTTATTAATGTCAGAACGTCTTGCGCTGAAGTTTGCTTCGCATGGAAAATGTGAATTTCCAGCGTAATTTCTAAAAATGCTACGCATTAATTAGGCATGTCTTTGCGGCTTTCACTCTACTCTCTCTATCTTTCTTTCTCTTTCTCACGCTCCAGTCGCCACATGTCAAATAAATTGCGCTTAATTCTTATGTTTAAAAATGACGACGCTGCTTTGCCTTTATTGCATAGCGAATTTCCGTTTCCGGTTTGCAATCACCACACATACCCACATACGTACATACATAGTATATACACCACAGTAGAGCGCAGCATACTCATCACTCAGCTGCACTTATATTTATTGGTGCGCCAAAGTTTTGCTGTCTGTACGCATCATTAAAGCCAAAAACTTTTTCCGGTTGGTTTTTAGTAATGCTAGAAGTGCTGCTGCGCCATCCCACCTTCCCCCACTCATGTTGAGTGTGCCCTGGCCTGCGTTATCCACATTGTAATGCGCTTTCCTGTGTGCTGTGCATTGTGTGGAGGTTTTCGCATTCGCCTTCGCCTTCGCCATTGGGCGCCAATCGCCTTTCATGTTGCGGAAATGCTCATCGTAATTCTTTTCAAATTGAATTGTTAAAAAATCCGAAACACTCTGAGCTGCTTATGGGAGGATTTTTCCTTTTCCTTTGTTTTTTTTTTTTGTTTTTTTTTTTTTGGTTGCTTGTTTTTGTTTTCACTTAAGCCACACAACATGAATATGCCCCAAATGCCTGTATATTTGAAAAATATTGTAACGTTGTGGCGTGTGTTAGCTTTCTTGGCTGCTTTGGCTGTTGCTGTTGTTGTGCTGTTTTAAGCGCATTAAGGTGTGCAAGTACCAGACCGGAGGTGTCCTTATTGTATTAGCATGTTGGGCCATTACACATGCACGTGTGTTACAAGCCGCAATTCGTCGTGTTCGTTTATTACTTGATTAGTGGTCACAGGGGGAGATTGTGGGCTAGTGCTGCCGTGAGCTTAGTAAATGGACAAACCGCAATCACACTTCAAGTTGCGAAACTAAACTGTAGCGAAATAGAATTCCGTGGCTTTAACGCAAAATGGTGTTGGAAGTTATTCGTGTAGTTTAGCAGCACAGCCATGGCTTTCAAATATTTCGCTGATGTTTAATATACAGCAATGAAGCGGTTTAATGTAGAACATCTAGAGGAAAGCAGAAATTGAAACTGAAAACCTTTTATACACTTATGAGGAATGACTGTTGTCGAATTCATAATTCTACTCTAACAGAGCATTCACATACTTTAGTATAATTAACTCTTTTTCATTCGTTGCTTAAATTTACTTGTACATACTGACACCAGACATTGCTAATTAGTTTCTAGTTTTAAGCCGATTATAGAACTTTAAAAGAACTTTATTAAAATTCATCGTAGCTCATACGCACTGTTGACCAACTGAAACTCATGCCGCAGTGAAACTTTGCTAATGCATTGCTTAAACTCTTAAAAGACTGAACTGCTTAAACTAATTCAACTAATATCCGAGATGTCATAAACTAAAGATGTGATTAAAAATCAATTCCATTAAATCATCATCAGGAACGTAGGCAGGCAGGCGGGCAGGCAGTCAGACCGGCAGACGGAAACTTTGCGCGCGCACACAGCTCCCAGCCCCCTGTGGCCGCACAGCCGAGCATAGGAACGTACGAACATGCATTGAACTTCTTAAAAACTAATTACGAACAAAGCTGTTTCTGTGGCTGAGTGGATAAAAATGCGAGTATAGACGTCATTTGTTGCCAAGACAGGCTGCCTGCCATTTCATTTTCAGCCTTCGAAGTTGTGCCGTTGCGACTTCTTACTTGTACTTCCATAGACTGTCGGTCCTCCTGCTCGCCAGCCTGCTTGATAGTGTGAATGTCAGTCTGTCTGTCAGTCCGTCTCTTCTTCTGTCGCACTGGCAGAAGTTCCAACGATTACGAGCAAATTAAAACTACATTAAAACTTTTGCGTACGAGTATAAGTGCTGCACATCCAGCTGTGGCCCAGGCCCAGAGTACGCACAAAGAACACGAGCCAAAGCAAATGTGCCGAAGTTGGCCGTTAAGCGTTCATGACGTCCAACGTGACGTCAACTAGGTAGACGCCAAGAGCTGGATGTACTAGTTTCTTTTATGATTTATCTACAACGCATTAGTTGGCACAACTAGTAGAAATCAGTTCCTGCTTCTGTGGGCTCAGCACTTCTTCGGACTGTGCAGTCCCACGTGCCTTGCATCGATTTGTCTGTCCAGATTGCTAATAACTGATTCGTCATTTTGCGACTTTGTGGAGAATTTCGACAAAAATATGTGCTTAAGCTTGCCCAGGTTGGCTACATGTTTTATTTCCGCTGCTTCAATGTCACCTGGCTGCGCTTTTAACAGCTGCGCATCGCATTTCTTCGTTAGCAGCTGCTCAAAGTCACGTCCTATGGCATTTAAGCACTTGACGTCGTCACGCTGCACACCATGGCTCTGCGCTACTCCTGGGGAATAAGGAAGTTTCGCTATATCCTGCCAGAAGTCGGGTTCACGCATAAGTGTAGTGAAGACACCCATAGAATCATGCAGCTGCTCCTGCTTAGATCTGCTGCTGAATGCCACTTCTTCTGTTGCATCTCTGTGCTGCGGCTGCTTCAGGTCAACCTGTGTGGTGTGAAACAATTCCTGGTGTAAACTTTCCAAACGTTGCTCGAGCAGCGAGTAACTGGCATCCAAGTCATGCCCATACTGCACATCTTTCAATTTCCTGACCTCGTCGCGCAGTTGCTCATTCTTCTCACGTATACAGCAGATTTCACAATTGGGATGAGGTGTCGCCTCAACTGGCGGCTCGGGGTGTATCAACTCGGGCGTGGTCTGCATGCAATTATCTGATATGGAGACTGTTGTATCCATTTGACTAACGCAGCTATCTTCTAGTAAGTCCCAGTCACTTGTCATTGCCAAAGCCGATCGCGCTTTCCACACATTCCCGTGCTGCGCTGCAGTCAACGGTGAGCTTGGAGCTTTATCGCACAGCTCACAGTGGCAGGGTTCTTGCTTGGGCAAGGCTTGCGCAGTTGCAGTTTGATTCTGCTCTGTGATTTGCTTTGACTTTGTTGTCGGTTTTCGTTTACTCTTCTTCGCTGCTCGCGGATCATCAGCATCGTACCATTGGCCATGGTATGCCCTCAGCACGCTCTCCAGTGACTTGCTGCAGTTTCGCATGTCCACAAATGGTTTGCCGAGCTGGCCTACTTCGGCCAGTTGGCTGTACATGAGCAGCATGAGGCAGTTCCGCGCGTACTTGTCCTCTTTGCACGCGTTGTCGAAAACTTCCAGCCACTTTTCGCAGATGGCGAAGTCCGTGCGCTGGGAGTGTACGGCGCAAATGCGTTTGAGTGTGCGTTGTTGCTTCTCGTAGTGGCGATCCAGCAGCTTCTCCTGGATTTTTTCACTCTTTCTTTTGTTTTTTTGTTCATTTAACATATTTGAAATTATTATTATTCAAATACTTTAAGATGTTAGACGTGTCGAAAAGGAAATTATTTAATGAAGTTTTGGAATTTTGATTTATTATTGATGGCATTTACGACAAGATTGAATATCTCATTGCTTACAAATTTTCAGTTGTTATGGAGTGTTACATATATTTTTTTTTGTATTGAATCTCATAGTAAGCAAAGTTATAATTGACAAAATCTAGAGTCTTTTATGATTGCGGAAATAAAAATTGTTGTACATATTAATGAAAAAAATATAGTTTAAATTAAATTTAGTAGTTATGCAAAATAAATTACAGGCGTGCTGCTTCACAGCATGCCATCTTAGTTTCTTACCTTTTATTTTATATCCTTTCTTACTTCCACACTGGCACACTATGGGCGTTTTTCCTGTCATCATCATCACGAGGCTGCTCGCACCTGTCAGTGTGCGGCGCGCAATAAAGTAAAAATGCCTTAAATACCCACAGCGCTTGCCAATACATGCGCAGGCACCGTCACAACGTCGCACACACAGACACACACACATACACACAGAAATAGCAAAGCTGACATCCTTTCTGCACTTATTACGCTAGCGTATTAAGGGCAATATCCTTTCTACATGCCATTTTTATTTTTGCAGCGTCCTGTTCAATTTGCTGCCGCTGCTGCTGTTGCCACCGCCGCGACTTCTTCTTCGTTGTCGTCTTGTTTTTCTTCTACTCGTACTCACCTTTTCTGCTGCTTCAAGTTTGCCGACTTTTACTCAAGTATTTTTCATGGCATTTTATGCCATATAATTTTTTCTTTGCTTTTGTTTTTGCCTTTATTTTTATTTTTGTTTTTTGCGGTCCTCTGCCGTTCATAAATTGCGCAAATTCCTGTTGTGCATTTTTTCATCAGCAAATAGGCTAAGAAAATATTAAGCAAAAAAATGTTAAGAAAAATGCAGGGAAATATGTAAGCGCCATTTGCCGTTTCGTATGCTTATTAATGCGTATAAATCAAATGGGTCCAGCAGCGAGTCTATGCTGTTCTAGTGGCTAAAAATTCTATGCTGATTGGCAGCAATAGTGGCTTGGATTTGTTTAAACCCATTTAGTAACGGTATTTGCAACGCTAGCCACAAACAATGTGGTCATTGCTTTGCTCCGCTTGAGCGAAAGTAAACACAAACCAGAATAGAAAAAAGCAAACGAGACAGAGAAAAGGGAAAACCAAAGCGTAAAAGTTGACCAACTACATTGCATTAACATGCAACCCAAATGCATTACAGCCAGGCAATACATCAGACTGCTGCGCAGTTGTTGGGCAAAAGGTGAGTCGGCTCGTGTCGGAGATTGCAACAAATGTAGCAGTAAACCGCATCAGAGAAAAGTGCAATTAAATACAGGAAATAATGCATGCCACAAGAGCGTAAGGAAGATGTGTAACTAGCAGTGCAAGTTGTGCGCACACAGCCGGTGCAGCATACAAAGCAAATAAAAAGTTTCTATAAAGTGACCACCAAGGCAGACATATAAACATACAAACAGATGGACGCACGAAGGAAAGGACGGACGGACGGACGAAGGGAGAGCTGAAGCAGTGGATGAACGAACATAGGCGAGTTGCCACAGCAACCAGCAAAGAAATTGCATTACATGCTGTAGACAAATCAGATTCTCCGTAAGGGTAATAGCCACAGTTGTGCTCACAGCAGGCGATGGATTGGAAATTTTATGCAGCAATGATCTGAAATTGAGTTGAGTATTTTTCTCAGAGAATGCAGAATATTGCAGAATAATCGAATCGATGAAGATGTGGGAGTAGTTGCCCATGTGTGCCAATTTAGCCTCAAAAGTCGAGCGTTTAAGCATACGATATACGGTAAATGATTTCGTTGGGTATTCCAATAAAATAGGTTCAAAATTGTTGGTTGAGCTGTTACAGGAGTTAAGTATATAGAGTAAATATAAACTGGTTAGTTTTATATATTAATTTTATGAATTTCTCTTGCTTTTTGTAAAAAACTACACGGCACTTTGCAAAAGGAAGCAACAGTTTCCTTAGATTTAATTTAGTGTTGCACGCAAAAGTATGCAACACAAAATATTTTCTGCTTGTGCAGTCTTACATTTGTTTATTTCAACTACTACAAAAAAAGAAGAGAAAGTCTAGTTCAGACCAAGCAGCTACTGCAAGCAACAAATGCGGAAAGCAAGAGAGAACGCCTTTATATGCTAATACAATTTGTGCAACTTGAAAATCGCTTTAAATGCGTCTTGCACGTTGCTCTGCCGTTTGCGCATTTTGCCTATAAGTACGGGGAACATAATGAAATTCTGCTGAAAATTCTACAAAGCACAATAGAAAAAATATTCTTGTTCCTTTTTTATATATTTTTTTGTTTGACTGTTGTTGGACCGTCGCTTACTTGGCTCTGCTTGCTTGCTTTGTGTATTATATGTAAATAAATATACTTAAAGTGTAGGAAAGAAAAAGAAAGACGAAATACACGTACATAAGCATAACACAAGGCAGAGGCGGATGCAAAAGCAAAGAGAATTGAAATGAAATTAAACTGACTTGGAATCAAGGCATTCTTTTTCTCGTTGCCTGTCGTCGTCGGCACAGCTACGCGTACACGCTTCTTACCATGTCTTATACTGGCTTTGTTGCCGTCTCTGTCTCTTGCTTACATTTTGTATTTCGATTATTTATAGTTGTTGTCATTGTTGTTGTTATTACGTGCCATTTATTTGATATTGTTGTTGTTGTTATTGCTGCTGTTATTATTATTATTGAGATGGTATGCAAAGGCACGAGCGAGCATAAGCATGAGTAAATCGATTGTTAGCTGACGTTGGCATTGTTGTTGCAATATTTATTCTCTCTCTATTTGTTGTTGTTTGTATTATTGTTTTAGTTGTTGCTGCCATTGATGTTGTTGTGTTTGTTATTGGCATGTTTTGTAAAGTATTTGAAAAATATAATAAATTCCTTGCAATTGACTTCGTCTAAAGTTCTTATTGATTGATTCGCATTTTATTCAACAATTGCCGTTCTTATTCCTCTCACACTTTACATGCAATAGCAATTACAACAACAATGCAATCAGTTGTACCGTTCTTGCTGCTATTAATGCTGTTGTTGCTTTTATTGTTTTTGTTATTGCTGCGTATACGAAGATTTGTGTTGCATACATATTCTGCACGTCTTCATTTCTATTCTACTTCATTGAGTTTCTGAATCAGGTTATTTTATCATCATTGTATTTATTATGTCGGACTTTCATCGCTTCGCTGGTTCTTGTTGTTGCTGTTCTATTCATTGTTTATCGCTTATGTTGTTGTTTTTATTGTTGTCTAACAAATGCTAATGAAGATTATTTTTACTTTTGCCTGCTGCGAATGCACAGGAATGTTCGCTAAATTTAAAGTTAAAATGCAACACAAGCAGCAGAGAAATAAAATCATTTGGGATCTGCCTTTTCGATAAACATCTCGCAAATGCAACCGGGTAGATTTTAAAATATTTATTAAGCGCAAGCAAGCTTAAAACTTTTCTTGACTATGTATAACATCAAAGTGACTTTAATGTAGATTTCAGCATTTTACGTAAGTGCATTTAAAATTCCATTAGCGGTGCGCAGGTTCATAGCATCAGCTTCCTAGCTGGCAACAGGAACGCAAGCATGCATGACGCGTATACGACATGTGTTGCGTCTACATTCGCTGCTGAGTGGAATTGCTAAGCTAACCGTGTTTCAAAGCGTGCCGCGTTTTGTGGTTTATGCAGGAATATGTGACGTAAGCACCGAAAGGGGACTGCAGCGCTTGATAAGTTGTTGAGGCAGGCAAATGAGTTTTACGACACATGATACAGTACGTCAAAATATGTGTCTTCGAAAAAAGAAAAACAGCGCATATATTAAGGGTTGTCACGTGTATCACGTGTATCACGGAACACAATGATATCACGAAATTCTCCATCATATTTGATTTACTCAGTTTAGTCTTTTGATGGAAAACTTATGTTAGTTAGTTTGGAGTCAATTAGTTTTTGACCTTACAAGATCCTAATATTTTCTGGAATACGTAAAGAAACTTGTATTAAAAATACTTCTTAGATCCGAAAAACAGCTTAAATGAATTGTTTAAAGTTGTGTGCTGCACTACAGTGAGTGCCTTAATTAATTCATTTGCAGCTTAGTATCAGAATCAATGACCACTCAATCTGTTTCTAATGGCGACGCATGACCGCTTATCTTTTTATTTCTGGAGTTTTTTTTTATTTCCTATCTTATTCGGACGCAACCACTTAGTCCACAAAGCCATTCGTATACAATCGAATAAGCAGCACTCAAAACCGGAAAAACAAAATAAAATAAAAAAAAAATAAAAACGTTACCATGGCCATTTGCACTAGGAAGCTTAGTTGCCGTTTGTAAGATACTTAAATTAAATTTTATTAAAGCCCTCAAAGATAATCAAATTAAGCGAACGGAAAATTGTTCGAAGGGCAGCTGAGTGTCAGACAAATTGGCAACGAAAAAACAAAAAGGCAAACATCGTGAAAAATTGTAGCGTGAGCCAGGCTGCGTTGGCGTTGGCTCAATCAATTTATTTGTTGGCCAACTACACAAGCAGCAACAACAACAACCAATGAGGAACAATTAAGCAGAACAATAGCGCAAAAGGTGGAACGGCAGAGCTGGCGCAGTCTCAAATGTCTTGACAGAAATTAAAATGTACGCCTACGTAAAACTTTCTAATGCCAAGCGTAAAACTTTGCGTATTTAATTTTAGTCATTTTCGTTAGTCTTCGGTTAGAGCAGACAGGCGGGAAGGTGGGAAGGGAAGACGTGTGCGAGTGAGCGCAAGGATGCTCAACTTTAGAATTTGCAGCCAAAGAACATAAATTGATAATGACTTCTGTGCCAAAAAGTTGATAAATTTTTATATGTGTTTTTCTTGTATGTTCCACACAGCTTTGCCTAGACAAACTCCGCTCAATCGCCATGGTTAATGTCTCAGGCTGCTCTCCTCGCTCTCACTTCGACTTTATGCTAAATTAATGAAAAAACTTTTCCGATTTTTTTTTTTTTTGTTTTAGTGAAATGATTTTTTAACTTCATATACTCCTTGCCATGTCTATAACTTTTAAGGGAATTGGCATCAGTCGGTTGCTTTGTTGTAGTTGCTTTTGGATTTGTAAGCGTCCGTGGAATGTTGGCTTTTCCTGACTTCCTTTACAACAAAAGCTTACTCCCTGCAATGCACTCGAGAAATCTCAATTATGCATTGCATGGCATGAAATTAAAAACTTGAGGCTTAAATAAATCTAAATAAAAATAAATTAAAGCTTAAAGACGTAAGCAACGAAAGCCTAGAGAATCAATTTCAAATTTTCTTCTTTCATTTCGATCAAACTTGTCTGGCTTCTGTTTATTTTAAGTGAATTTTTCTGACAATGAAAATGCTTAGCAGAAATCAATTCAATTCTTGGGTTAGGTGCCCAAGCCAAACTGCCTTTTTATTTTGCTTTATATTATGTTTGATATTTTTTAATAAAAATATATTTTGCTCTTGAGGCTGCCGATTACATTTAACTGTTTATATAAGCTATTAAATGCTGGCATACATCAATTGTACGAATATGTACAAATATACTTGGATTTGTGTTTCCTTTCTACTTTCTCGCTTTGCTGTTAGCCAATCTGTGTTCTTATTGTTGTTCTTGTCGGTTTCTGCTTGTTGTTGTTGTTTATGAAAGTCTGCTTGCAACTTTTCTTGTTGACAATAAAATAAACATTTTGCACTCACTTTCCTTACTGACTTTTATCGTTGTTGTTGCACGATGTCTGTTAAGAGTTTTAATGAAAAAAGTTTTCTCTTTGTGCTTATTTTAACTTAGGCACATACGCATGTACAAACGTGTGTACATACTGTTATTTATTTATATATATACGACAAACATACATATGTGTACATATACATATATATGTGCACATGTATTTCTATTTTCGGTTGTTGGTCAGAGTTGGTAATAGCCATACAATGGAATCGTTTTCCAAGTAAATTGCACAATTTGTAATTTGCTAAATAAATATTTGCATGGCATTAAATTGTTGCCAACTTTTCGACTTCAAGTGTCGAATTTTTGAATTAAATGCCCGGCGCAGTTACCCGACTATGGCAACAAGTTATTTAACAAAGAAACACAGCAATACGAAAAAAAAAGCAAAACAAAAAAATTTGAAAAAATAAAAGAAAAATCGTTTCTGCTTTTGCTATTCTCTTTTTGCAGCACGAAGGGCCAATAACAGGCAAAACTGTAAAATGAAGAAAGAATACAAAGCCAAAAAAAAAAAAAAAATAAAAATGTGAAAATGTCAATAGAAAAATCTCATAATGCCAACTGTGCTGCCGCGGGGCTACCCACCTGGTTGGATGGCAGCTTGGCTGGCTGGCTGGGTGCTTGACTGTGTGACTTGGAGTCTGACTGAGTGCCGGGCTGCTTGTTTGCCGACTTGGTGTCACCTATTTGCAACGGCAAAGGTTGACCCAAATCCAGCAGCGTCTACACTCGAGAAACGAAGTGTGTGTGTGTGTGTGTGTGTGTGTGTGAGCGACGGCAGAGAGGCGCAGTGCTATTCGCTCAAACTGTGTTGCCTTGATAAGGTATCGCAAAAGTGTACTATTTTACTTTTTTCTTATTTTTTTTTATTTTTTTTTCATGCTGTGCCCATTCCATATCGCATTGAAGTTATGAAATGCTACTGAGCAAATATTGGCACTCGTAGCGCTTCAATACTCGACTACACTCATACGCCAACCGAACCGAACCGAACCAAACCAAACCGAACCAAAGTGAACCGAGTCATCGACTGACTATGACAGAGAGACTGACTGAGTGACTGACTGAGTGACAGTCTGACAGTTTGACGTTGTAAGTGAGCGTGCGATTGAGTGACTGTGACGCTGTGACTTTGTGCTGTTAGCAATATGGGTCAGAAGCGAGCATACACAGGCTGACTATGCTAACAAAATGGCGTAAGGTGGCTCAACTCCATTTTTGCATTGACAAATATGGCCCGGCCCTGTTCAAAGTGTGACAGGCCAGGTCGGTGGCATTTTACTCGTATTTTTCTTCCATTCCTCGCCTGCCTTATTTCGGCTCGGAATATTTGGCATAAAGTGAAATGGGTTTCTTTTTACGAGGGTTCAAAAGGCACAGCAAACGCCTTGGAAAGGGATATGCAAGAAATGGCGACCTATTTCATTCTAAATTTTTGGCAAATTCGCCTCAATGTAAAGTGCGGATTGCACTATTTGGCTTTAAGGTTCTTCTATAATAAAAAAAAAAAAATCAATTATAATAATGACTTTCATAGTGCTTCTATCAATCGGTGCTGGCATGTTGTTCAACCCCATCGATATATATTGTTGTATATATTGTATTATTCTGTAAGGGAATTTTGGAACACTGAGAAATCTATTGGTAATACTTCTATATCGATACTACACGATCTCCCTTGAGTGACATAAGTTTGAAGTTTATTGAAATTTGCACCATTTCCATGCGAGTCTTAGCATGTTTTAAATACTTAAATAGAAATGGCCGAGTTACATTCTGAGCATCGTGTGCCTTGCATAATCTCGTTCACAGTTTTCGTTTTAGTCAGACACTTGTGAATTGTTTGCCGTATTTCAATTCGAAATGACTTCGGAATGTCTTAAATCTTAATAAAATTACATAGAATTTATTTATGTGAAATCTCCTGGTTTTCTCCCCAAAACGGAGCTGATTTATGTTGGCCAATTAAAAACAAAAGCCTTAAGTGCTGCTCATATGCATATTTAATTTGGCAGTTACTTGTAATCGTTATTTGAATTCAATTTAATTCAAAGTCATTTGTTTTACGAATTAAGGTTTCTTGCCAGCACCGGATAATGTGAAAAAAGAAGAAGTAGAAGAAAATAATCAAAACAAAAAACGAAAACGAAAACTCATTTTAGCATCCGATTTGCCGTTACGCCATTTGCTCCTTGTGCCCATCTAAGAGTTGTCACACATGCTTGCCTGCAGATGTAGAAATAAATAAATATAATTTAAATATAAACATATGTAGAAAATCTACACATACCCGTGGCATGCAAAGCTGAGCACTGCGCAAGTTACGCGCTATTGCCTTGTAATCTGCGTCAATGCCCCTGGCATATAGCTGAGATCGCAGCAGCAAAAGCAACAGCAACAACAGCAGCAGCAGCCGCCGCCCTATTCGCCTGTCGCCAGTTGGGACCCATTGCGAAAACATTTGAAATTTTAATGGCATTTAAGTGACTGTACCTGTTCGGTGGGGGATTATGGGAGGCAACCGCGTCCCTCTGTTTATGTTGTGCTCACACGTGCAGTCCAAGTTAGCAACGCCATTAAATATTATGGCATCACGCTTGAATTAACAAATTAATGCAAATCCTTAAGGCGCAAAACAAACGCGTATGCCTCTGTGTGTGTCTGCGGTGTTTTGATTTCACGCGTTGTCGCTGGGGCTTAGACCTTTAAGGAGTTTATGTACGAGTCTTTACCCGCAGCATACTTCAAGTGCGTTGATCTGCATATGAAGTTGTCGCTGATTGTGGTTTATGCAATTACACAAAGTAAATATGGTAATTAAATTTGCTGTTGGTGTTGTTGGCAAGTGTATGTGTATGTAATAAATGATTGGTGAAATACGGCAAAGCGTCATTACAGCTGACGTGCCCCTTAAGTGCTTATAAAAAAGGAAATACAAAAAAAAAAAAAATAAAAATAAAATAAAATAAAATATATGTAACTAATTTAATTGCAACTTGGGTTTGAGTCAGAAATATGAGAGGGACAGAGTGCGCGGAGGAGTGTAAGTGAATGTGAGAAAATTGCAGGCAAGCAAACAAACAAACGACAACGACGACATCCGTTTCCGCTGTAGCGCGACTTCCGGCAGCTGACAATCATATTAAAATGCAGCGCATGTACGTACGTTTGCGCGCTGATAGATGAACGTGCAGGTGTGGCATGGACACAGCCAAAGAAGTACAAACAACAACAACAGCAACCACTCCAACAACAATGACAACGCCAGTCCCAGCCGCAGTAGCAGCAGCAGCCGCAGCCGAAGCAGCAGCGAAAGAAAAAGTTA
Organism: Stegana nigrithorax; assembly: GCA_037044495.1. Taxonomy (NCBI): domain Eukaryota; kingdom Metazoa; phylum Arthropoda; class Insecta; order Diptera; family Drosophilidae; genus Stegana; species Stegana nigrithorax. The sequence continues at coordinate 111,400 of JBAMBQ010005350.1, read as the reverse complement.
CCTGCTTATACAGCAGGCAGCAGCTAGCAGGTATGACGACCATTGCACTCAGTCGTGGGTGTCTCTCTCTTTCTCTTTTTCTTAGGCTGTGTGTAGGCACTCGTATGTATGAAAGTAGAAGAGTTCACTTGCTGTATGTGCAAATGTGTATGCATCTATGGGCTTACTGTAATGTCGACGTCATGACATTACAGCGCAGCATGTTTTGCGAGTTGTTGTCGCTCTTCTTTTTTTTTTTATTGTTGTTGTTGTTGTATAGTTGCTGTCTGCGTCACAGCTTAATTCGTGCTTGCATTTAATTGCATTATGCCACAGGTCCCGGCATGTTTACAAAATGCCACGCGTATTTAAATTCATTTCTATTTTTACTTGGCAAATGTCTGTCATGCTGTGTCTGTGTGAATATATGTTAAGCAAAAAGTAAGGTTCTTTTCATATGAATCATTTGAACATAGTTATTTATATGTTATTTCTGTTTCTCACAACAGTACCAGGCTTAGGCAAGCTTTACACAAATGTATTTTCTTTTGTAAAATTTTATACACAGCCTTCCAGTTATTATTAGAAATTGTAGCCTCTACATAAAATAGCTTGTCATAGTCCATACTTCCTTTATGTGAATAGGTACCACAGGCGCATTACCTGGCATGAATGTTGATGTGTGCATGACAGGTAATAGACGACTTCTATTTAAGGTACATGGTTCTCGTTTGGCTTTTTTAAATAAAAATTCAATAATATCTTTTGTATTTTTCCTAAAGTCAGTCAGTCAGTGAACTCCGAGCAATGCCGGACAATTTGTACGCTTTTGTCATGCTGTCGTTGGCTCTCCTAACCTCCGTCACTCATGGCATACGTACACACCACAGTGCAAGTAAGCTCCTGAAAGTATGCTGTAGTTAGGGAAACTGAAAGAAATAAGAAGAAAAAGAAGAAGAAGAAGAAGTAAATTGCAGCCAAGCTTCCACGCTGGCAAACGAAGCAAAAGGGTTCCAATTTGTATGCGCGTCTTATGCAAGAAATTATGCAACTTGGCGTAGTAGAGCTGCTTGAGTCGTACTTAGACACCTGCGCATAGGTGAAATGAATAAATGTTCATGTGCTTATGTGCAAACATACGCGACGCATGCACCTACATTAACACATACAAGCCCATATATATGTACACCTGGCTAAAAAACAAGTTGGGCGCCTCTTGGGTTACTTGGTGAGTTGCTCGTCAAGGCGACAAACGCGTTCTGAATTAATTTGCATATGAAAAACTGCTGATATTACGAGTACAATATTGTGTTCGTGTTGTTTTTGTTGCTATTGTTATTTTCACCGTTATTATTACTATGTACGCTCACACAAACTCTCATCTTTCATACTACTCCGCTGTTGATGTTTTTTCTTCCCTTTCTTCGTTTGCTTTTTTGTTTTTCGCTTTTGTCTTTGAGCATGATGCCGTGACTGTTGTCATTGTTGTTGCTGTTGTTGTTGACTTTAATGAAGTCAACAGCTTGCGACGCCGACGTCGTCGACAGCCAAAGCAGTAGCAGCAACGATGATAACAACAACAACAACAATAACCAGTAGCATTTAAGTAAAAGCCAAAGACATACGATTATGTTGTATAAGAGAATTACGAGTGCGAGTGCGAGTATGAGTATGAGCATGTATACGTCTCAGGTTGTTTGTTGTAGCGTCGAATCGCATCGATGCCGTCGGCAGCATTTTGATTGAATTTACACCCGAAATATGCTACGCATGTGAGCGCAATAAATGTGTGATTTGGCTGTTGTTGTAGCTGATTTCGTTGTTGTTGCTGCTTTTGCCATTATTGTCAAGGTAGTGTTGCTTACATTACGTGTGAATATATATCAAGCTCAGCCGAAGGTGCAGAGCAATAAAATCAAATCAATATTGTTTTCATTCGTTATTTATTTGTTTGTCGGCATCTAATTCGATTCAGACGAGTATTTTTCTTTTTTTCTTTTCGTATAAATTCAATAAAAGGAAATTGTAGTCTATATACCTTTTGAAATGCAATCGCAAAGTGAAGATAGCACGGATCTCATGGGCATGGCAAATCGTTGTGATTTTTGGTATTTTGGTCTCAATTGTAGATTGAATGGCGCTATTGTGTTTCGTGCAATTAAATTTACCTTCGAACGCTTTGTTGAAGTAGAAGTGCAATAAAGGCTTTGTCATTTAATTGAGAGGCTTTAGTGACATGCATTAAAAAAACATAAAGGAATGATAAACGGTTTGATCTATGTTGCGTACAATGTAATTAAGTTACAGCAGCAAACATCGTTAGCAGATGCAGGAAAGAGGCAAAATAGGAAAAAACGATGCGCGGTTTGTTAGCACGTGTGCTTCTTTGCAATGTGCAGCTGTGTAAGTGAACTTCGGTTGCCTGCAGCTTTGTAGCAGTTTGCTGCTAACTTAAAGCCAACAAATTCGCTGCAGCAAGAATTAACTTTGCTGTATTTTGTTTTTCTTTTTTTCTGCCGTCAAAGAGTTGGCTTTTTTCTTTTTAATTTTATGACAGGTTGCGCGTGTTGTTTGCAACATTTCATGAGCTGCTCATGCATAAATTTAACTTTATGCATGTCCCTCATACTTGCAACTTCAACTTGGCATGTGCCCCATACCCCGCCCTCACCTGTTTATGGCGTACACTAGCAGCAAGACACTGCGGCAGGCTACTGCTGTTGTGTGCTTAAGGTTTTTGAGTGCTGCAGCAGCGACCACGCTGAGTGCTTCTTCATTTTCCTAATTTATACGCGTTTCCAAGTAATGAAAATTTACGTTTTCTTCAAGCTGCAGCAGCCGCGTAGAGTTTGCGGTTGCTATTGTTGGTGTAGGTGTTGTTGTTGTTATTGCTGTTGCTGTTATTATAAATGACGTTATTTGTGCAAACAGTCGTTGTTGTAGTTGTTGTTGTTGCTGTTGCTTTACATCTTAAGTGCAGCGGCCAACGCAAAGAGCCGCCGCTTGCTGTTGTGTGTTGTGAGTTGCGGTTGTGTTTAGCTTTTCGTTTTCGTAGTAAACCGCTTTGGGGCTGCAGCTTTGCGCGATGTTCTTAGATTTTTTTTTTATTCTTTTATGTTTCTTTATAATTGTTATATGTACTTTTCTTCAGTTCCTTTTTTTTCATTTTGTTTCTGTGCCAGAGTTATTGTTATTCTTAGCTGGAGCGGTTAAGTGCTGAGCAGTGGACAGCTTGGCATACCACCCTCTGGCAGCATGCTAAGAAATAATCTCATTGGGTTTATTATTGTTTCGGCTTAACGGCTAAGACGGATGAAATTAACTTGAACAATAAGAAGTTTTAATTGCAACATTTTTAATTCGATGGCAGCAGGTTGTTCTGCCCCAATAAACGAATGGAAATTCGGCTTTGCTGACAAATCGAAAGCAGTCGCAATTAGCTTAGCGTCCAGCAAGAGATAATGACTTTCGTTTTGACATAACCAAGTGAATGGCAGCCAGGACGGGTCTCAAAGGATGCTATTCTCTTGTGTACTATCGTCTAGACTGGCAAGCTCTTTTCGACACATTATATTTTCTGTTCAAGGAATTATCAAGTCTGCCATTTAATAAGATTCGAAACAATTGACAATAAAAAAGAATTCCTTGAACTAGTAAACTGTAATTGAAAGGAAAATAAGAAATTACAATGGGTGAAATGGCTGAATTCGACGAGGCTTCCTTGGAGCGACATTATAAGCAGCAGTTGTTGCGTCTGGAGGAAGTTTGCACAGCACGTTGCAATAAGACTGACCTGGCTATATGTAAAACATGGTTAAGGATATTTCACAAGGTTGATGCATCGCAGAAGTACGCGAGAAGCTGTTTGCTGCTGCTGTTGTACAGCCAAATTGATGAGTTCGGGCGCTTGGGCAAACCATTTACCGATATGCGTAACGCCACACGAGATCTGAACGTGATTCTAGATGAATACGATGGCGACCCAATGGGTGACAGGCGCAGAGGCGGCGATAATGCTGACGAGGAGACGACAACGCACAATATTGAGCAGGAGCAGCTGCAGCCATCGACAAGTCATGCCAAGTCACTTTCGACCTACGACTCGCATGAGAACTATCGACGTTTGCGACTTGGAAGTTTTTCAGGCAACGCACAAGAATGGAATGATCTGCAACGTTGTAAGCAGCAACAGCAGAAGGCTGTCGTGATGGAAGAGCCTATTAAGTCTAGCCGGTGTGAATCTACTGACTGTGCGCAGAAGATAGCGCAGGACGCCACTCATGGTTACAAAGAGTTAAGTCATGCGGAGCTTGATCCTATTATGGATATTGGTTCACTCAAAACTGTTCATCTTGAACGGCAAATTGGCGGCACTGAAGCTGTGCCAGTGGCTGCAAAGGTTAGCACGTGCAAATTGGAGAAGAGGAATTCGCAAGAGCATCTAATGAAAGCTTTGTCAGTGGACAAGATCGTATCGTGCGATGATTGTTGCCGAAGACGCAGTTGCGCCTGCATGGATGCTGATTCCATTAAAGAGCTTTGCGCTGAGCCGTTGGGGAGCGTTGCTGTGCATCGCAAGGAACAGTCTGCGAATATTCGGCACATGAAATATGCCTTAGGCCCCGATTTTGTCGCATACGAAACATGTAGACTGCGCCACGAGAATGCGGAATTGGAGAAGCAGGTGGCGGCGCTGCGTTTGCGGAAACAAGCCGAGAGGGAGACCTTAAAACACCTGCAGCACCTGCAGATGAGACGTGTCGAAACGAGTAAGAAGCGCATTGAGCGTTTGTGCTCTCAGATCTTCAACTCCGCGCACAAGGCCGTACATTGCCTGCTGGAATGGCAGGGCGCTCCAGAACCAATGAACTTTTTTCTCACTGTATTTGAACCACTGACCGACGATGAAGGCTTTAAATCGCAGTTGGTTGCACGCGATCGCCGGTTTGAGGAGTTGTTGCAGGCGACCTTGAATCATGCACTCGACCAGCGTGCGCAGCAGGTGCGAAAGGAGGTGAAGCAGATCGTGCACGAGAAGTACGAAAAGAAACGTGCCAAGGCGGAGAAACGCTTGCAGATGCAACTGGCTGCGGAGGAGCAGCATCAGCAGCTGGATAATTTGACCAACATGACCTTGCTGAAGAAACTCTTTCTGGAGGATTGCGCTGGCAAAGTTAAGAACAGCAATTATGTGTTGAGACGCCTTGATGAGGAGTACGATAAGATATCGAAGAAGTTGGCAGATACGCTTTAGCAACATTCAATGCATGCATGTTTATTTAATGGAAATAGTTTCTTTTATTTTGATATTTTAATAATCAACAATAATCAATCGAAAAGTAATCATATGGGGCGAACACAGGTGACAGATTGCAAAATAAAGTAAAGCCAATTAAATAACACATAAGTCAGCATCTAAATAAATTGAAGTGTTTAATCATTGGCCTGCTAAGTTGGGATTGTCATTCATCATTTCATTTACTATATTCATTTCACTTAAAGTTTTTGTTTAAAAAGTTGTTTCTCCTTAAAATTTATAACGTGCGCCGGCTGTCAACAAAGCAAACAACTTCCGCTTGTTAAAAGGCAACGTTTCCGTTTTAAACTTAAAAAATAAAAAAGCGAACTTGTCTTCACTGTTGACAAGCACAAAATTTTACTTTAATAAAAAGAGCGTATGAAAAAGTTAACCGCAAGTAACAAAAACAAAAAAAAAAAAAACATTAAAAAAAATAACAGTAAATAACAATAAACAGCAACCGTGGCCGTTTTTAATTATGCAACGCTGAAAACAAATACAAAAAAAAAAAAAGAATGAAAATCATGGCGGAAGTGCAAACAAAACAAAATGGTCGCCATCCTATTATGGTCGCCACTGACGCCATTTTGCAGCGTCTGAAATTAGCAAAGGAAAAACAAAAAAAAAAAACCCAAAAAAAGAAAGCAAGGAAAATGAGCAAAAATCAAGTAATGTATATATTGTACATACTATAATTGTTGCCACTGCTGCTGCTGCTGCTGTAATTGTTGTTGTTGTTGCTGTAGTCGTTGGCATATTCGTTGTTTGTTGTTGTTATTGTTGATACTCGTATACCCTTGGGCCAGCCTATTTGCTTATTTTGCGCTTTCGAGCCACTGTACTGTGCACTCGAAAAGTATGCGGTAATTTTCCAATGTTTGCTCGCATGGTTTCCACTTTACTTTAGTCACCAAAAAAATGTACAAATTTTATGTTTATTTTTTTTTAAAGTTTTTGCACGTCTTGTTGAGCGCTTAAGTGGCCAATGACTTGGTGCACTTAATAGCATTTCTTATACGCACAGTTGTACCTTCTCCGCACACACACACACAAACACACACACACAAGTCAGCCACTCGATGTGAGTGTTGCCTTGAGCGAAAGGCTTCGCAATATTTTGGCTTTTGTACGCACGATTTGCATCTGCATGCATTCATATTTGCACTTAATACTCGTACAACTGTTGTTTGCGTCAGGTATGCAGACAGTTTACCGTTCAATGAGTACTTGAATTTTGTGGTTTTCAATTAAACACAAATGCAACTTTATTAAATTGAAAGCCATGCAGAGTCCTTTGTCCTTTGTCTATGCCGTTGTCATTGTCTCTGTGCGCTGCTGTGCTGCTCCTCTGCTGTGGTGTGTGCTGCTGTGCGACAGTTCATGTTACACGCTGGTCTGCCTGTTTTCAAATTAAGGCATAGACAATCGATTGTTGTTGATGCTGTTGTTGTTGTCGTTGTTGTTGGAAGAGCTTTTGTTGTGGTTTCGCATGATTTCATTCATTAATTATTAATATTCAAAGGCATATTTGCATTGAAGCCCAGCGTTGAGGGCATCAATTTGAAATACGCACATGTAATGCGATATCAGTACACAGACTTATGTGTGTGCATGTGTGTGAGTGTGTAACGTTTGGTGTGCTTGGTCATGTTATCAAGGCGGTTTTAGTAAACTTTCCCATATGCGTTGCAACACCCTTGAACAATTGTGTTTGCTCGTCTGTCTTATGGCTCGTATGTGAAGCACGTAAGCATAATTATAATTTTTACAATGTCCAAAGCAGTCCAAGCCAAATTCAATTTAGTAGACGGGTTAAACAAATATGCGCACAGTCAAAGAAGTCATATACTCTTGAAACAAAAGAAAAACAGAAATATCAAAAATATGTTGACTTATACTGAGTAGAAGCATTATGGACTGGCCTGAGCTAATTTTGAAGATTTCTTAAAATACATTAATAATTTAAATTTATGTTGACAAAAGTGTTTTAGTTGAGTGTGTGATAGAAGATCACAATATCTACATAACATTATAATTATTCAAAATCAATGAGTCTCTCACTAAGCTATGAAACAGTGATTTGCTGATGGTACACTTATAAGAGTCTCTCTTATATATATTTACTAACCATGATCTAACACATATGCTGAGCAACTCCTAAAAGTTGCTCAGTTAGTTTCAGAGTTAATGCCAACCTAAACAGTCAAATGTAAATTAGTTGCGGAAGCCCCTTTGCTGCTTTGCCGCCTACGCCTCTGCAATTGCTCAAATTTAATCGTGCGCAAGTTATTAAACCAAAAAAAAAAAAAAAAAAAGTGAATACAATAAAAATATGCCCATGTCAAAAACAAATAAAAAAACTTAATTAAGCCTATTTGAGCCATTACTGACTACTTTTATGTTTGCTTATGACAATAAAAATAATTATTTGTTGTAAACATGTTTTGGCTGTGTTCTGCATGTCAAAGTGTCGCGGCCAGCTATAAAAATGATTGACAGGCGCAGAGATTCGTCAATCAAAATCTGTTTGCTTCGCTGTAAGTACGTACGCACTCGACACTAAGCCACACAAAATGTTTAAGCTGGTGAGTTTTTATTATCTGATCCTCATCGCATCTAAGATTATTTTTGCTAATGGAGGATTTTCCTTGACAGTTCTCGCTGTGTCTCTGCGCGCTGTTGGCTTTTGCCAGTGCCAAGCCGCATTTGATTGCTCCGGTTAGCTATGCGACGCCGGCCGTAATTGCTGCAGCGCCTGCAGCTGCCTACTACCCGGCCTACTCGGCGTATACGCCATTTTATGGCTCATACGCCACGTATCCTTATGCCACGGCGTCATACATCCTGCGTCGCTAAGCGTACGCGGCAAATGTGAAAATTGATTTTTATTACTGATTCTTCTTTTTAATTTTCTTTTTTTGTTTGATTTTATTTCGGTTATGCTTCGGCTGCTGCTGCCTCTTCGAACTTTTGTTAATGATATTTTGTGTTTTTTTTTTTATGTTTTATATAAAGAAATATGCTCGAAAATGCTCATTCACTGTTTTTTTTCGTTTTCTTTTGTTTCTAGTGTTATTTTTAAGTGCTTTGTTTTTGTATGTTCTTCTTTTTTTTATTTTTAATATTGCAATTCGTCATGGAAAATTATTTGCTGCCATTGTCGACTTTAATTGAATGTGAAGTGTTTTTTCGTGGAATACTTTTATGCGCGCGTGGGTGCATAGCGAAGACTTTTCACAGCCAGCTGTAGCAGCGGATCACAATCGTATGAATGTACCATACTTCATGTCATTGTCTAAATAATAAAGCTCTAAAAATATTGAATAAGGCAATCGAAAATTTATGAAATCAACATGGCAAAGCGCTCGGCACAAGCGTGGGCAGATTCATCCAGCTATGCGAGTGTCATTTGCATACCCACCATCAAATCAATAAACGAAATGCTAAGCCAGGCGCCATGGCTTCCACACTGTCAAGCTGCCTGGATGCCCGGCTGCCTGGCTGCCTATTTGCCTTGATGTGCAGTTGAATCCCTGACAGTCCTTCCGCACTTTCTTCGATTTTTACGTGCAAGAATATTTGATTATACTCAACACAAACAGATAAGCTGACAGCTTGCGATCCGTCTGCTGCTCCTCGCCGGTTGCTCGCTGCCGTCGCCCGCCGCTGCCATGGTGTGTTGCTGCGTTGGTGAGTGTGGCAGTCGGGTTGCCTGCGAGCCTGTTGGGCTTCTTCGCGCAGAAGATGTTCATGCATATAAACAGCTATGGTTACCCGCAACTGATTTTCAACATGTATAAATCTTTTATTCATGTAATCCATTTCGAAATACGTTTGCACATGATTGTGTCGATATGTGTGCGCGTATGCGAGTGCGAACCTAGACAGGACAGGACGAGTGCGGCCAGGTGAGGCCGGTCGGCTGGGAGTTTAGGTGCTGCTCGCACTTGCTTTGATAAATCGACAAAATTATATAAAGTAAATTCATTTGGTATTTATGCTATTGCTTTGCATTTTTAAGATTTTTAGGATGTGAAAATAAACGGCAGGTTATCAAGTAATAAGGTTTGGACTATCGAACGCTTCTCGCAGCAAAACATTTGCATAAATTATTGAAAAGACGAGCGTTGCCTGTGGAATTATTCAGCAGGAATTCCAATTCATGTTTGAGAATTAAGAAATGCTCGACTACCAGGGATGTCTGAATTTGCTTTGGCATTTTGTCTAAAGCAATGCGAATGATTTTTCCAATATTTAAAATTTAAAGTTAATCTGATAAATTTAAATTTTGGCCAAACTGATATGCCTTTGAATCATATGCTATTTGCTTTAATAATCACAAAATTAAATCTCGTGAGTGTTGAGCGAACTGCAAAATAAATATATTGGACAGCAATAGGACAAAGTTGAGCTAGGCATAGGTCGCCATCTCAAGAACTTTGTAGGTGATTGACCATAGAATAGGAAAGGCTAAGTTAAATGACTTCACGGTTCGGTTTCCCATTTCCATAACCCATTCAAAAAATAGACTTCCTGCTGTTGTGTTTTGTATAAAAGCTGACCATTGCGGAAACTCGGTTGCTTTTCTCTTTCTCTTACATTTTATGAATAAAGGAAGTTCAGTTCAGTTGCAGTCTCTTTCATTCGCAGATGCTGCGCAGGTAGTCTGCCAAAGCACAACTGCGCCTTTGCATAAATAATGAACCATTTACGCAAGTAAGCATATTTTTATTATGCTTGTATAAAACTACTTTTTCGCATTCACATAAAAAATAAACTTGCGTATAATCACAGATTCTTAATATTTTGAAATATGTATTAAAAAGTTTTCCTGTCTTGCAGTCACTTCGCCGCTGCTGCTTTCGTGCCGTGGATAGCTTCTTGTAGAACTTTTGAACATTGCCAAACTCTGCAGAACTGCAGCAGAGCAAAATGTGACTGCCTTTCTTTTTCATTTTTGAGTTTTTTCTTTCTTTTTCTGGTTTATTCTTATTATTTATTTTGTGAAAGTTAGTTGGAAAAGTTTTGCCCGCATTTATTGAATAAAAGGTCATTAAATTTGGCGTTATCTCAAGCGAGAAGTTGTGAAAATGCAAAACAAGCTGCTCGGCGAGCAACTAAACAGGCAACTGCCACTTATCTATGGCAACTGTCGTGTAGCTGCCTTTCACTACTTTTCCGGACAGCAACGCCAACACCAGCGTCGGCACCGGCACTGCCATGGACATGGACATGGAGATCGAGATGGGCAGTCACTGTGGCTGTGGCCATGGCTCCGGCTATGACTATGTCTATGGCTGTGGCACTGGCAGTGGCTCTTTACTGGCACAATAATATTTTTTAGTACGTGCGGCACCTTGGCACGCAAAGTGATGATGCCGAAGTTATGATAAGCAGCTGAAGGTTTTCAACGCTTGCGCTTAAGGAAGCATACACACACACACACACACACAAACGTACACACACACAGATAGACAGACACAAACAAAATGTAGCAGAAAAGTTTGCCAGTGGCAGCGTCGGCAACCCGAGTACACGTAGATTCTCGTAGATGACTGGGACTGTACGAAAGATGCTTTGCTTTGCTTTGCGACTGCATGGAAAAGGAAATGCTTTCAAATGAAGAAAAATACTCATAAGAAGAACGAAAAGCAGAAACAACAAAAACACGCGGGCAAGGTAGAAAAAAGTTTGTTGAAACCAACAAAGCGTAAGCGCAAAAGGCAGTTTGCCAAAGGAAATCAGTAAAAGTGAAGAGTGGCGGCCACAGAGTAGATTCCTTCTCTTTTTTCCCCAAGTTTTGGTATTCTTTTTGTTGTGGGATCTTATTGCTCAAGTATTGAAGTTTTATATAAAAATTTGCTATTGGTATTTGAAGTAAGACATGAATGCAGGACGTGCGCCATGCAAAGTGCATTGAGGTGTGAGCAAATAGATTGCGCAAAGGTGCGGTGGGATGGACTGGTATGGAGAAGAAAAACTCAAGAAATAGATGGCAGGTAATTTCGTTAAAATCTATTTTATTCTTAGACGCTTTTCGGCAACAACAAAGAGAAATATGTACATAATCAAAAGCAGGCGACCACAGATTGATTCCTTACTTGAGCAGCAAAGGAGCAGCTGGGGCGGCAGCGGCAACGACTGGAGCGGCGTAGCGTGGGGCGAAGGGTGTGGCAAAAGGCGCAGTGTAGGCGGCAGCAGCGTAGGGAGCGGTGTAGGCAGCAGGGGCCACGGGGGCGGTGTAGGCCGCGGCTACTGGTGCGGCATAGGGTGCAGCATAGCGTGCGGCGAAGGGAGCAGCAAATGGCGCAGTGTAGGCGGCAGCAGCAACGGGTGCAGTGTAGGCAGCAGCAGCAATGGGTGCAGTGTAGGCGGCGACGGCGGGGTAGGCAGCGCTGTGTGCCACATTGTGTGCGGTGTAGCTGGCGGCATAGGGTGCCACGTAGGCGGCACTGCCCACAACGGCGGGCGCGGTGTAGGCAAGCGGCGCAGCAACGATGCCAGGCTTGGCGGCAGCCACAGCCAAGACAGCGAAGAAGCAGACGGCAGCCTAAATTGTCAAACACACGATTATTTTCAAGTTATGTTTTGCCCTTCACAGGACATCTGAAGATTTGCGCAACTTACGAATTTGAACATTTTGCTTGAGTTGGGTTTTTTTTTCTTTTGTTGGGTTGTTTGTGCTTTGAGCTGAAAGCGTAGTTTGTTATTTTAGCACAGGGCTGCCGCGAATTTATAGCCAAAACATTTGGCTTCAGTTGCTTGGCGCATGCGTAGCCGCGGCCGCGGCCGCAGCCGTGAAGGCGAACAAATCATTTAAAAATGCAATGCGTGTCGCAAATAAGTTGGCAAAGTGTGTCCAACTGTTGTTGTTACTGTTGCTGTTGTTCTTGTTGTTGTTACTTTTAATGTGACTGCTGCTGGATATTTAGTAGGCAATTATTTAGGCTTTTTTATTTGCACCAGATGTCTCCGTCTGCTGCCCATCGCTTGACTTGGCTTTGTTTCATTTGGTTGTGTCTTTGATTGACTTTTAAATGTGCACACCAAATCTTTCTGAAATACTTTAAAGGTGATTAGCACATTGATGATGAAATTGACTTGACGTGTTTTTAAAAATTCATGTGTGCAAAGTGTTTGGAAATGAATCATTAGATATATTTCCGGTTTATTCGAGAAAATTGTGTAAAAATGCTTCCCTCCCAGGACAAACATTTTCCTCAACTTTACAGTTGATTTAATTTAGGTTTTTGTGGTTCGAGTGTTCGATGTAAATTATGGTTTCCACACTCAGTATCTGAGAAATTTCTCTCTTGCTTTCTAATGAAATTAAGGAAATATGTTTATGTAAGCAGCAAATCGAGTCATAAATAACTAAATTATAAATATCAGCGAAGCGAATTGACAGCATCACACATAAATCAGCATTTTTTGCACATCTCACCAGCGAACTGTGCACTGAATAGCATTCTCAACACCTCAGCGAACACCGAACACACTCCCGTGTCCGTGTCTCTCCTCTGAACGGATGCGAACGGATTCAGACAGATTTAAAAATCAATTAAAATTGCCTTAGCCAAGCATGTGCCACCTCAGCAGTGGGAGTCCTTTGGCCACCTGCCACAAAGCATTTTGTATGCGTTAATAAACAACGCAAACAACTCAAACACACGCATACACACACAGAGCAGTTACATATACACACCCCGGCCAAGAAATTCTTAAAAATTAATTAAATGCGGAAATATGCAATAATTAACAGAAACCCAATAAATATAAAAAAAAAGAAAATAAAAATAAAAACCAAATGGAATGAAGGGAAAGGAAAGGCAGAAAAAGAAAGCACATGCACATGATGTTGTATGAAATTTATGATGGCCCTCGAAGGAGCAGCCATGAGCATTTAAATATCACTAATTAGAAGTATCGAGTGCCTGCGATGGGAGTTGTGGGTGGGAGTCGTGGCTGCGTGTGTTGGCGGATATGGAAAAGCTGTTTGCACAGTCAGCGCAAAGCACTTCCGACTTTGTTTGCAGTTACATGCTCGAAAAAGTGTTGAAGCGTGAATTTTGGCTTAAAAATGCCAATTAGATGCAACATGCGCGATGCCACTCGCACAATAAATATCTACATGGCACCTGTCAGGGTCTGCTGCACGTAAAAGGAAGCAGCGGAAGTGCCAGCAGCAGGGCAGCTATAGGCAACATGGAACAAGCAGCCAGCAGCCAGCAGCAGGGCAACATTATCTACAATGCACAAACGTCATCTGATAATGTTGACGATGTATGTACATGTTGTTCTTGTTGTTGTGGCTGCTGTTGCTTCAGCTGTCATTGGCAGCTTCATTGCTTCGGCATTGGCGTTGTCACTGTCGATGCCATTGCCGCTGCCTCCAGAGACTTGAGCAGCGACGTCGCCGTCGTCGGCAAGTGTTGTCACTGCTGTGACTCCGCATTTGTTGTGCTCATAATGTTCAAGAGGATTAGATTGGTGCGGTGGCTGGTGGGCGGGCGGGCGGCTGTCGTTTGGCCGCATAAATGCACAATCACAGCTTTGGCGTTGCACTTCAACATGGCGCGTCATCTGTTGTGCATGCGACGGAGCCTTCGGCGACGGCTCGTCGATTGTTTGACACGTTCTTCTCATATTTTTGTTTTCGCTGCTGCTTTGCTTTTGCGCTTTTGCGTGGAGTCTTTGAAACCCAAGTGAGTGCGCAGGCAGAGCCACGCCCTTTTGTTTGTGTTAATGTGGCGTAACAAAGTGAATTGGCTGCTGCTTAGACGTGCTGTGCGATTGTGCGACTGACTGGCTGCTGCGATGCGGAGCGATGCTTGTCGCCTGACTTTCATTGTCAAGTTTAGCTTGCCGCGATAATTATGCCCGCTGGAAAATGTTCGTAAACTTATGAAAAGGCATTATTCCATAGTGAACTGCAAGGTTGCCAAAGTGTTTTTAAAAGAGTTACTTGCTCAAATAGCATTAGCCATCCTCACATCCAGCGTGCAGCTGAGCTTATTTACCAAAGTGCTGAGTTTGACCTTATATTCGTAAATAGTCGAAAATTTTCAAAACTTCCTTAGAGTAATGCTTACCTTAGAGTGTATCAACATAAGCTAAGTAACTCTGCAAAGGGTTTTTTTTATTCTATGAATCATTTACAGCTGTCGTCTTTCTTTTATTTTTACTGTTATATTTTTGCGAACATTTTCTTTGGCTTAAAAGTTAATTACTTTGAAATTTCGTGCGTCATTTCCCGTCGGTAATCTCGCTAAGTGCTGCTTCATGCGCTGATATGTCCCCAGGGATGCACACAATGTACCTGTGCCAAAAAATACGACACAAGTGGCATTTTAGGCGCTACGGCGAACATGGACAAACTCAGGCAAGCAACGCAGCGTATGCGTAAGGGTAGCAGAGCCTGCGTGTGTTAATGTAAAGGATATATTCTTGTTTTTTTCCACATACGTCTCATTAATGTCCTGATGCATGTGCGAGTCTAAGTTTTTACCCTATCATGCCACAATATTTAAACGCTTTGTATTGACATATTCCGCATTTTTTTATGTCTTCTTTATGTTTTATTTTGCTCATTTGTGCGCATACTTCAGTGCGGCACAGAGTAGCTGCAATTAACATTTACGCGAGCGGCACAAAGCACAGTTAAGTGTTACAAGCAACACACCACCGCGACACGGACCATGCCCATCTCATCATGCCACCACCACCAACAGCGTAGCGCAGCTTCAGCATTCAAAGTAATTAAAAAACTCAAACAAAAAAAAAAAAAATACAAAATAAAAAAAAAAAGGAAAAAATTCACAAAAAGCAGGAAAAGAAATAATAAGCACCACAAAGTAAATTACTCATAACAGCGCAGCAGCAGAGCAGCAGAGCAGCAAAGCAGCAATAGTAGAAAGGTGGCAGCAGTAGGAGAGTGGCAGCAGTATAAGAGAGAGGGAGAGTTACGGCATAACGGCAGCGTAGCGTTGAGTGAAAATGAGAAATAAAGCAGCGTTGAAAAGTTTGAACTGCCATAAACATATTTTGCAGCATGCCAAGTGTTTTTTTAGTTGTTGTTGTTGTTGTTCGTGTTGCTATTGTTGTTGTTGTTGTTGTTAAAATATATTATATTATATTCGTTGGCACTTTTGCTTTTTGCCGCTTCTAGCTTGACTTACTTTATTGCCATAATAATAAAAGTCTCAAGGAGCAAAAGTGTGTGGGCGTGGCGGCAGGCGTCATTTGACGCAAAAGTCACAGCTGTGCGTGCGCGTTAATGCGTTGCTTAAGTACGTAAATACTTTGGCAACGCACTCAGGCACACTTTAAACCATCACGACTCCAACCTCCGCCCGCAAACAACACTCAACAGCATAGCACATGCCCATACCCGTGCCCATACCCGTGCCCATACCCGTGCTCATACACACACCCACGCGACTTGCTGGCACATGTTGAGTATGACTGACTCTATTAAAAAATTGTTTGCGCACTTGGTTTTAAGTGATTTCATCAAATTATTCATGAAACCCAAAAAGGTTCATTTGCCAATCAATTTTGCATGAATTTGGGCTACACGCAGCGGCTAAGGCAGCGCAGTTAATGAAGCCATACTGTACGAGTATAAGAGTATAACAAAACTTTGCTTCCCTTTAATGAGCTGCTCTGTGGACTAGCACTGCGCAGTCTGCGGGGAGGTGCCAAGGTATTGAAATTCTGTCGATGTTTCTACATTACTTGGCCTTACATGCAATATACAATATACCTTATACATATATAGGCTATAAGGGGTTTAAGTTTATGATCAATTTTATAATTTCTTTTAGTGCCAAAGTTGTTAATTTTTTGGTTTTTTTTTTTTTTTTGTTTATTTGTGAGCACATCAAAGTAAAATATTGCAAGGAACGTTGAAAGTATGTTTCTTAATATAAAAAGAAGAAATATTGTTAATGGCTTGACACTTTTTAATGTATACTTCAAATGATGATGCAATAAATACTGTATGGCGTAATTTTCAAAAATAATTTTGCCACATAAAAGTCTTTTTATAATCTATTTCAATGACGCATCAAGTTCTTCACTTGGGCATTGAAAGAGATCCAGTTCTTGCCACATACTTAATATTGCTCGAATTGCTCTAAGATGTTATGGAACTCAACTAAAGTTAACTGGTTTATTCTTTTTCCTGACAGCCATTTGTTGTTTTTTTGACATTTGATAGTCTTAATTAGGTAAATTTGTTCTCGGTAAGTCACGTAGAAAGATTCGTGTAAATATTTTGCGATTCTTCGTGTAGTCTGCAATGATCGCATGCCCTCATAATTATTTTCGAAATGCATTTCAAGGTCAAGGCCGTGCGTTCATTCTGTACGTACGATATAACGGTTTATTATGCATAAAGTGACGTACATTTAACACAAATAACTGCAGACATGTCGCGGTCGTCCAAAAGTTACGCATGCGCAGTCAATGACTTGGCAACGTTGCTGACAACTGCCACAAAGAAAGAAAAAAAAAATTAAATAAAAAAACAGAAACCAAAACCAAAGAAAACAAATAACATAATCGCCTAAGCTGACAAGTACGCACGTGCCATGCATAGCAAATGTAGCCAAAACAGCTGCTGGCAAAGAGAAGTGCTGCCGTGCTGACATTTATTTTGGTATATAAACACCTGAATGCGACAATGAGACATCACAACTCAATTAAACATCGAAACAACCAACCAACCAACCAACCAAATACCAAACACCAAACTCAAGCAAAATGTTCAAATTCGTAAGTTGCAAGTGCCAAAGCGTGTCCTTTCATAACGACAGACAGCGACATTCATCAAATTATCAAACTCACATTTTAGGCTGCCGTCTGCTTCTTCGCTGTCTTGGCTGTGGCTGCCGCTAAGCCCGGAATTGTTGCTGCGCCATTTGCTGCTGCGCCGCTTGCCTACACCGCGCCCGCCGTCGTGGGCAGTGCCGCCTACGTGGCACCCTATGCTTCCAGCTACACCGCCCACAGTATTGCCCACAGCGCCGCCTTTCCTGCTGTGGCCGCCTACACTGCTCCCGTGGCTGCTGCCTACTCGGCGCCCCTAGCTGCTCCGTTGGCTGCTCCCTTCGCTGCACGCTATGCTGCTCCTTACGCTGCTCCTTACGCCGCCGCCTATACCGCCCCGGTGGCCGCTGCCTACAGTGCACCAATTGCTGCTGCCGCCTATTCCGCGCCTTTCGCTGCCGCGCCCCTGGCGAGACCTTTTGCCGCACCCCTCTTGCTGAAGTAAACATGGCGAAAGCTGCCTACTGCCCGACTGGGACTTTTTGTATCAAAATTTGTAAATAAAATGTTATCTCTTTGAAATCGCCTGCAAGTTTTGTTTCGCAGCTGCACTTGGCTCATGCCGTGCATGGCACATTAAATTAATTGAAAATTATATCCGCCAACTTGTCCGGCTGCCAACTGTCGATGAGCTTTGGTTTCGGTTGCTTCGCAGTTCAAATCGCTCCCCAGAGCCATAAGTCATCGAGGTTTGGAATTTCGCAAGCTCAGCTACGCGCTCAGCATGCCAAATCATGTTTTTGAAATAGTTTTTCATGCAAATTAATGCGTGTCAGCCAAAGACAAAAGTCAATTCAAATATCGCAGAGACACTCGCTCAGCATTGTGAATAAGGGAAGAATACCTCGTTTATGGGACGTTCTTTTGTAAATGAGGTAAATGAAAGCAGCTAAGAAATGTTAAACAACACAATTAAAATTGTTTCTGTTTATTTGTTTAGTGTTTTTGAATTTGCTTAAGATATTTAATTGACTCTGCCTGGTACGCTGCATGAAGATGAGCTTAAAGTGAATGTGTGTACTGGGTAAGCACAAATTGAAAGTTGATTTGTAAGTGCTGAAAATATTTGTATAATGTATAATGTTTCTTGCTCGTTAATGCAAATGCAGCACAGCTTAAAATTTGCTTATGCATCATACTCATGGTATTTGCATGTATGCATATGTACATGCATATCTATTCACTTTGGTTTATGTGCTTGAGTACTTATTTGTATATGAATCGTATTTGCATAAGTAAGCAGCCACCGCATAAACGGTGTCTGTTTATGTAACTGCTTAAGCAGAGAGCTCAGCTGCCCGCAACACGTCCTGCCAATTTACAAATCTAAATGCTCGCATCCAATTAATGCTTTGGAGCATCGTGGCTGCTAATGGCCAGCCATGGCCAACGAAATCGTTAACTTGTGTCTCAGTTACGCGCTGTTGGGTTCCATTGTGTTCAGCGCAATTCAATCTGATACACAACAGACGCAGCAACAGTCCAACATGCATCTCATGATGATATTCCCATTGTGTGATTTAATTCAATTTCATTAGGGACGAGCAGCTTAGGTGCGCTTCATGAAAATGAAAAGCTTCTACGCGAACATAGGAATCTTCCTATGCCCGCCTGTAGGCTGCTACGTGTGTAAGGCTATTATGCATAATTATTGACAAGAAGATGATGCCTCGGGAACGTTGTTGTAGTTGTTGTCTAAGTATGTGTATCGGCATAGGCACAACTACGCAAATTCATATGTTGCCGAGTGCATCACTTTGCTTATTGCATGGCACTTATACACAGCATCACAGTACAGGGTGGCCTAATTAAACTGCAACTCAACAAAACTCTTTAATTTTGTTATATAATATTATTTCAAATATAATTTCATTTCATGAAGAACAATTAAGCTTGGAGAACTCATTTGATTCTTTGATAATATGGCCCTGAGTCACTTCATTTTATCATGACACAATGTGGGTGTGCGGTAGGTTATACCATTCTACGAGCATTTGGGTATTTTTTAGTATTCTAGCACGTGACAGGCAACTGTTCCACACCGTGAGCTTTAACAGTTGTGGTTTTCTGATCAAACCTGGCGTCATTGCACTATCCCTTTTTATTTTTATACAACTGAGACGGAAATGCTTCCGCACGATTGCGAACAATAAAATCAGCTGTCATTAAGCGGCATGTGGACGCGATGTTGGCAGCAATTGGAAAGTTATAGCAGTGTGAAGCTGGTTGCAGTGCAATTGGGCCACCTTGTACCTGGGCAGTCGTTAGGCTGGAAATGGCGGCTTGGGGCTGGCGGCTGGATGGATGCTCGGTTAAATGCGCGCGAATAAACGGCAGCATAAACGTGAACACTTTCAATATACGTTAAAGTGTATTTTCTTGTATGCCATGCCTACCTGTGCATGGGAGTGTATGTGCGGTTTGGTGTGTGTGTGTGGATGTGTGTGTGTGTGTGGGATGGTGTTCAGCCAACCACGAATTTGAGAAGCATTCAAGCGCAAAAAGTTCACTTGACATGCATTTGAGAACTTTTTAAAGTGAAAATTCTAAAGTAAATACACAAAACAACCGAAGTAGCCGCAAATGCCACACGAGCAAATACCAAAACACATCACCAACGCGGTGTGTGCATAAGCACACACACACACACACATACGTCAGCACATTCCTGGGGTGTGTGAGTAGTGTGCGCATGCATATCGTTTGCATGTTTGTGCTAAATCATATGCGAGTGTGTGTGCAATACGTTACGCATACGCCGCGTTGCCCACGGTGGCTTGTGCGACATGTGGCTGCTACACATGAGTATCGTGCTTGCGGCTACGCTCAGCGCTGCCAAAAAAAAAAGAATAGAAAGGGGGGAAAAAAAATAGCGAAAAGTATGCCACAAGCAAACAAATAACGAGCCCGCGCACATTGAGCAGTAAATTCAAATTGACACCTTGATGGCGTCGACGACATCGACGCATTGGAGCCGTTGCCTGCACGAGTATCTGTGGCAGCGTTGTCGTCCAAGCACATCCTTTCAACAGGTTTTCAAAAGTTACTTTTTGACCCTATTTGATGTGGCACCAAAAGCTTTGTCATACTTCGCGGCTTAATGCTTTGCATATCGATGACGCCGATGGTTTTTGTTATTCATAATCAGTGTAAGCCATAAAAATTCATGCTTGGCCATGGTGTGGGCATGTAGTGGGAGGTAGGCAGGTTTCATTTTGCATAAAGTTGTTATAAAGCTGTAAGCACAAAAAAAAAATGGGATTGAAACTTTCACTTCTACACAATGTGCACTGAGCGAAATATTAGAAGGCTTAAGAGCCACGAAAACACTGAGTGCCACAATGGAGGACTCGGCTGACAATTATCTACTTCTTCAGTTTGCTATATACACACAACTCCATGACAAAGGTGCCGCCACCTTCAGTGCTTAATTATGAGTTACGCTCTGTATCTATTTTTATCAGGTTATTCTCCGTGTATAGTGTAAAATATGCTTCTGGCTTATTTGGCTTCGTTTGTTCTGCAGATTCGGTTATGACTATGCCAAAAAGTCAGAACAGAAGCAGGAAAAATGAGGGAAAAAACGGCGAAAAACAAAGCCAAGCGCCGATAAACTAAATGCATGATGTTCGCATAGAGTTAATAGTCCAAGACCGAGAGCGTAGAGTTTCCGAAAACTTTGCCAATTATCGTGTAGTTTGTATGTTTGTCCCAAACTATTCCGCCTGCCCGCCACGGCCGCCGGGCACACACCGAAAGTTTGTCAACTCGGGCAGCATGAGGCCGAAAATGTTGGCACAACTTTCGACTTTAGTGTTGACTTTTGCTGGATATTGCCTAATGGGTGTAAATGGCCTACAAAAACATTGCGACACATTACAAAATATTCGTATCTCGACACACTCGTCCGTATATGGCCAGCATAATGCTTTTGAAATTATTGTTATTAGCACAGAAGAAGTTTTGTGATGTCTGCACTCAGCACTCAGCAGTCAGCAGTCGACAGTCGGTAGTCGGCAGTTTGAAGTCAAGAGTTGCGGCATTAAATTTTACAACTGAGCAATTCCGGGCCGGGTCTGTGTGCCTGGCATTTGCTTATCAAACGACAAAGCATGCTGTCGCTGACATTATTTAATATTTGCTGATTTGTGATGCAGACGACAAACGATGTGCATTGTGTATTAATTAAACAAATGGCTGCTATGACCTGCTTAGCAACGACACTGAAATGTAAAGCATACCAACTAACCGACAAACGGACAGGCAGCATGGCGGCAATATAGAAAGGCATAGACACAGAGAGGCGGACCTTCATACAAATTGGCAACGTTAATGAAAGGCTAAAGCCAAAGCAAAGCAAAGCTAAAAAGTTGACTGCAAAGGCAACTTGTTACGAGTATTTGCAGTTTCTTATTAAGTCAGAGTTAAGTAGTTATGCAGCAGCCACATTAACAGCAGCAATAGCAACAACAACAACGTCAAGAACAGCAGCTGCTGCGGCAGTCATAGCCACAGCAACAGCAACAGTCTATGCAACGTTGTGCTACATCGTAGTTTGTAATGAGTCTAATAGTTGAAGCAACAACAAATGGAAAAAATTGCGACATAAGTGCATAAGTACGTAGTGCTGCGCTCAGTTTTCACAAAAGTTGTTAAGAGCGTTGGGTTTGATTTTTTCCACCCCTTTTTTTTTATTTTTTATTTCTTTTTTGTGCTTGTACGATTCTTGCTTATTTCTTTGTGCCGGAGATGCTGCTGTGTGCTATATAAAATAATGGCAAAGAAGTAACAAATTGCTGCTCAAGTTGCACTGAAGCATCTTAATGTAAAAATGTGTTGCATACTTTGGGGAGCTGTTGAAACTTGTACGACAATTTTTAGCCCGACGCGCAAAGGAATTGCATAAAAATTACTAAACAAAAGAAAAAGAGAGACTACTATAAAATACTGTTATCCTGGTGCTTATTTTATGTAGAGTGCGTAACTGCACATGCTTTCATTTAAAAATAATTGACTTTATCTGCTTGGCAGTAAGCAGCATAAGCAGTACCGACGTTGGCTACGCATTGCAGAGTGACTTATTGTTGTTTCAATTTAAATAGCACAAAAGTTGTTGTTCTGTTTAAGAAAGCCCTATAAATTTAAAATGTTGAATGGTGTGGTCTACTCATATAGCTAATACTTTCGTTTATCACCGGACCTATATTATGTTTTGGTTTAAATTATGAATTATGCGCTTAAAAATGTGTAGATTATAGTACGAGTATTGTGAATTCATTAATGTTTTTATTTCGTGGTAAATTTTGGGACTTTAATTAGAAATGCATTAGGTATTTTTAGATGATAGTTTTTGAGTAACATTTGCGCTTAAACTTCAAATTTGATCAACATCTGCTGTTTCTCAAGCGCATTAGGCTGCCTCTGTGCTTAAGAACTTTTTGTAGAACTCACAAATGCTAAAAACAAAATGCGCTTTGCTTAAAGATGTCTTAATACATATTTTTCACCTGTATGAGCATTTATTCCGTCAACAACGAAAAACACACATCAGCT
Organism: Stegana nigrithorax; assembly: GCA_037044495.1. Classification (NCBI taxonomy): domain Eukaryota; kingdom Metazoa; phylum Arthropoda; class Insecta; order Diptera; family Drosophilidae; genus Stegana; species Stegana nigrithorax. The sequence goes on along the minus strand of JBAMBQ010005350.1, from coordinate 88,737 downwards.
TAATGCAAAAAGAGGAAAAAACGCAAAGCACAAAAAAGAAAGGAATAATAAAAGACAAGTAAAAGAACAAAAGAAATGTTTTCATTAATATTTCTATAGCAAGAAATGAGTCTTGCGGTATTGTTGTGGTTTATGCGCCAAAAGATAAAAAGACGCAATGAAACGTAAACCTAAGAAATGCACACAACCCAAACAACACATAAAAAAGAAACGAGGGAGTGAGAAAGAGAAAGGAAAAAAAAGAAGAAAAATGAACATGAAAGACAAAGAGGAAATGCCTCATCACAGACAGCGCACGAGCGTACGCGGAAGGAAGGAAGGAAGCTGCAGGGCTGCCAGCAAGGCTGCGGTGGAGGGAAGGTGTGGAATGGAGGAGTGAAGGAGCACGAAATGTGTGCAGAACTATGAGTTATGGCATTGTCTAAAAAAATGTTGCCATTCGTTGCGGTTTCGCTGCCGTTTTCACGTTTCATCGAACAAAAGCAGCGAAAATGCGCAAGCCAAGACATGAAATGCACAAATGAAAACAACATTCGCATTAAAGGAGTAATGCTGCCAAAGGATATCAAAATACAAGACATTAGAAGTGCAACAGCAAACGTGTCTGCATCACTGGATGAGTGTGTGTGTGTGTGTGTGTGTATGTGTGAGTGCGCAGCGATTCCATCCTCCGAGATGGGATGTGATGCGATGCGATGTGCTGTGCTACGATTTGAATTGACTTGTGTTGATGCAGCCCAGGTGCGGCAGCCGTGTGGACTGTGTGCGGGTGTGTCTTCGCCCTTCGCCGCTTCTGTCGGGAAGCAGCATTAAGTGAAGCATGCTTCATGCTGGCAAAATGAAGTGCTGACAGCGTGCTGATGCCACTACCACTTGATGTATGCGCACGTTGGCCTGGTGGGCAGGTGGCCCTGTGGGCTGCTGGGCCGCTGGGTCGGCGGACAAAGGTGCGGATGGGCTGGCGGATGGGCCGAAGCCCCACCGCGTTAAGCATCTTAAGGCGTACTACTCATGCTCATTTCGGAGTGCTGCTGTCGCGGTTAAGACAAAGACTGACACTCTCGACAGTGGAGTCATGCAGACGCTGTGGATGGGAAGCTGTCATGAAGTAATGACAAAGTTATGGATACCGTAAAGTCTTGGAACGATTATTGCAGGTGCTTGGTGGTTTTTGGGCAGGCATGGAGAAAGATCGACTGTTTAACTGTTGTTATATATTCTCAAAATTTGGATTAGTTAGATAAAAATGGGGAATAATAATGTTGTTTCTTTCAGATTTTTATGCAAACTATATGAATTTAAAGGAATGCAGCAGATGATTCCTTGTGTCCTAAATTAGGTTTGATTTGGCTTGGTGATGTTGATGACAGGTTTCTCTTATCTCAAGAAGGCAGATCATTTATGTCTCTGTCTTTTCGCGTCAGTCATTCGCTTCGAAGCAAACGCTACGCATTGATTTAATAAACTTCGGAAATGCTTTCAATTGGCCCACTGTGCCAAGGCTGCTTGTTGCCATAACTTATTACTTCTGCTACTGCCACAGCACTGCCGCTGCCCCGCTCCGCTGCTGCCGCACAGCGTCTGTGCGTTTAATTTACGCGCTGCTATTATTTTAATCTTTTGCGCTAGAACAGCGTAAAATGACTTTCACCTGCGTCGGCTTCAAGTCAAACGCAGCAGCAGCATATAAAATCCAAACGCAAACTGCGTTCGATGCGAACGCGAACGTGCCTGGCTTTGCCAAAGACGCTCGCTGGAGTTGCTGTTGCTGCGCTGCTGCTCAGCATTCACATACCATTAAGGTAACGAAGCTCAACTAGACTCCACTCAAGGCAACGCAACGCAACGCAACGCAATGCAAGCAAAGGCAAGGCAGCTCAGCTAGGCTCGCCTTGAGCGACAGCCAGAGTATAAAAGCGTTTAGCACAATTTTCCACAAAGCTGAGGTGCTGACAAACAGGAAGCTCACTGTCAGCAGCAAATAATAATAAAAGAGGAAAACGAACCGAACAGAGGAAACAGAGCAAAATCTCCGACCATAATGGCCATGGCGTTGCTCGGTGGCGGCAAGGGGTTAGCTTTGTACTTCATCACTGCTGCCATGCGGTCCGCTTAAGCGCGCTCCCCGTGCGCCCTGCCACGCTCCTGGCCATGCGCTAACTCATTCCGTTGCCAGGCGCTGTCGCCCGTGTCGCCGTGTTATCCGTCCTCGGTTATCTGTTGACTTAGCTTCGTTGCCGGGTGCTGGCTTTGATGCGTTTCTTATGCTTTTTTTATTGTTTCACAACGCGTAAAGGTGCAAAATACGATGCCATGCGATACGTATGTAAGCATGTCTGTGTCTCCCGCCCCACTCAGCACGCCCACTGCCACTTGGTGCATGTCAGTCGTCTGCCTTTCATCTTTGTGTGGCTGCTGCTGTCGGTGGCAAGCAACGTGAAATCTCTTACAGTGAGCAGCGTTCGCAAGTAGAAAGCAATTCTGTAGCCAAAACTCAACATAATGCTTCAAATCATTTTTGCTTGTCTGATGCTGAGCTGCGTCTTTGTCTGCGTTCGCTTGCAGCCTCTCCAGCCCCCCCACGCTGCTCCAAGCTTTGTTTTCCCGTTATGTTTTATGAGCATTTGTATTTCTGCTGGTTACATGCTCGGCTCTCATGTCATAAAACATGGTTTGTCTTTTTTCACAGTCAGGATTTTCTCGGTTTTATGTCGAACGCAAAAGAAGTTAAGCTTTACTTCGGTTTGCATTTTTTTTTCTCTTTTTTTTCTGGTTTTTTAGGTTTTTGTTTTTAAGTTGGTATTTGGGTTGTTGCGCTGTTTTTTGTTTATCTGAAGCCATTTGCTGGTTCTGTGCGTCACTTTGTTGCTCACTGGCGTCGTTATGATGACTAACGCGAATGCAACATTCAAGCTGTCGACTATTATGAGTTGCCTGTATCCGCGTAACGACGCGGTGAACAAAATCGTTTAGTCCAAGTCAGATTGGCACTAGTAAAGCAGGCAATGTTGGATCCTTACAATGTGATCCTCTAGAAAGTAGAAAATGAATTTTAGATGCATTAGCTTGCCCGCGCTAATTCGGCACGGACTGCTGTAGCCAAACAGCTGATTCGGTGGTAATGGATCAGCGGCTGGCGGAGGCACATAGGTTTAACTGCAAGTTGACCTTGTGCATGCGTAATGAGGCTGCGTGCGTAACTTAGTTGCAACCATCTGCAAGCGATGACTCCAAATCTGGATCACTTTAAGTACGCTGTCTGTTTTTGGCTGCGCTCTAATAACTCATCAAAAGCGAAAGCATATGCCAAATAGGTAGAATGAAAATGCACAAAAAAGAAGATGAGTAGACGCGCAGTTGAAGTGTATGTGTGTGGTTGTGTGTGAAAAGTTAACACCACGATAATTATTCAAAAATAAGTGATGCATGTGGCGATGTCATTAATTTCATGTTGAATAAAAAAAAAAAACGGTGAAGTCGATTAATAATCTTGAATTTTTTTATTGGTTTAATTGAAACAAGTTGCAAAATAATTATCATTAGCAGCATTCAAATGCAATATGCTTGGCGTATGTATGAAGTTGATGTGTCGTATACGTACTCACAAACATGTGATAAAATCGCGCATACGACATGTCTGCCATGAATCATGCCAACACTAAAAATCAATAAAAAATATGATAACAACTATAAAATTTGCAAGAACATTAACGAGCTATTCAGTGCAAAATGCATTTACTCACACACACACATACACACACACACACACACCATACAACATCTCAGAAATCGAGTACAACTGACAGGACGCAGCGACAGGACGTGTCACATGGCAACATCATGCATTTTTCATGTGACGATAGATGCAACAAAGACATTGTAAACGAGCGACGCTAGCTAAGCGATTGGGAGTTACTGCAGGAGCCGGCGTGGAAGCCAAAGGCACGGCTCAATAAATGTCGATTGTGTCGCGTTGGCTGTCAATGGCCACGCAGATAAAACACACACACGCTCGCTTATTCGCATTCGCATATCGATTATTGTCATTACGAGGATTGCTTGCCTTTTTATTGCATTTTTCCATTCTCACTGGCAGGCAGAGCATCGGCTGCTGCTGCTGCTGCTGTTGCTGTGAGTATCTGGTCTGGATGGTGGCATGCGCCTAAGTTATTGCGCAAACAACTCAAGTGGGCGCTTTGTTTGGCTAAGTTTGCGCTCGACTTGGCCGCGGTGGCACTCTCATGCTGCCATGTAAATAAAACCTTTTGGCTCGCCATGCAGCGCCAGCAACTGACAACCGCAACTAAATAAATAAGTGACTGAGTAAATAGAATTGCCAAGCAAGGCTGGCAGAGCCGGCAACTGGCAGAAGGCAGCTGTCTGCTGGCTGCTGTCGAAGGCACAATGTGTGAGCTGCTCGCCTCGCTGGTGACATTCACTCCGAGTGCAGCATTTGCGCTGCTCGGCCGAAATGCAAACAGCGAAAGTAGTCATCGCCACACACTCGGCCAACACATGCAGCTCCGTGCTGCAGTGTGGCACTTTTTGGCAGCGCACAAGTGCACGTGCGGCAAACATTTTTATGTGGAAACTTGCCACAAGTGCGGCGCGAGTTTAGGAACAACGCCATAATGCCGCCTGCCAGGCGACTCAGCAGAACGAGTGAGCGAGCGAGTGAGAGAGGAGGCAAGAGGCAGAGACAAAAGAAAGTGCAATGGCAGAAACTTGAGAAGACAAATTTTTATTGCGGCAAGTCGATTGCGATTATTGACTGCAACAGCGCGCAGCGTTGCTTGCCAACAAGGACATCCTTGGCGTTGTCCTTGCTGTTGTTGGTGGCGTTGCCATTACCAGTCGAAGAACAAGCTGCACAACGAGTAGCTGTGTGTGTGTGCATGTGCACTCATTTAAGTCACATTTTATTATTTTCATGCATTTATCGTCCGCTGGCTGCCATTTTATTTTATTAGCGTGACATATCAATTGATATGCGGGCAGCAGCAGCAGGGGCAGCAGCAGCAGACTGCCACCGACGACTGCAGACGCGCGACCGTCGAACATGAATTAGAATTGAAAGTTCACAGCCAGTGGAGCCTGCGTCCGTCCTTCTGTCCTCCAGTGTGAGTTTGTTTTTGTTGTTTGTGCGCCCGGCATCAAAGTCAAAGTTTGTCACCATACACACACCGCATCCTGCAGCGCGGCCCAGCAATGGCATATGAGTGCCTTAGCTGGCTTGTTAAGACTTTGAAGTGTATTCATATGAGTGTGAACTGGGTTTTGTGGTCTCGTCTACGACTTTAGGCACTTAAGTGAGTGTGTGAGCAGTTCATGATTTATGCAACGAATTAGGCGAAAAGTTTGCCCTTAGCATTAGCAGCTTGTAAGTTTTTGTTTTCGGGTTGAAAAGTTACGCATAGCACCGCCAACAGCCTTCTCCCATCTGAATCCGAGTCCGCAGCCGACTACGTCTATGACGACGAGTGCACATACTTATGTGAGTGAGTGTTAATAGACGTCCATGAGTACGCAATGCATGCAGTTGCTCATGATGCTGCTGATAATAGTAATGAAGGTTAACTTTGGGGGATTTGCGATTTGGATGCTAAATTACAGTGTTAACACCTCATTGATAGGCAAATGCGTGTGACTCCAGTCATTTGAAGCTACCATAGTCATTTGAATAATTACTGCAACTTCAAGTCGTAGATGAATTGACTGCCGAATATGATAATGAAGACCAAGTTCAAGCCTCCTGATGCCATTCCAACTAGACTTTGATAAGCTTACTGTGACTTCACTGCAAAGATTTCCGCTATAAAATCGACTATGAAGAACAAACACGTGCGAAGTTATTTTTTGAATGCTCATAAATGTTTATTTATATAAGTAAATTTGTTCAACGAAAACATCTTTTTGGTTTTTTCTTGCTCTTGGACAAAATGAGTTGCTGAATGGTAAACTCAACGTCCTAGGCAATTGTTTTTGTACATTGTATGTAGGAATGTTTGTATGTAAGTATTGGAAGAATATGTAAAGTGTGAAAGAATCTGAACGTGCAACGCTTCAAAAGAGAACGCTACAGTGATAATAAATATTTTTTGTACTAAAAGTTATTTGGTTCTAAGCGTCAGCATCGCCATTAAGTAAGCGATATACGCTCAACTGCACTCTTTACAAAATGTAAACCGCATTGACAGCGGGTCCATGTTGGACCATGGCGTCCCTGTGCACCTGATATTGCATGGTCAAGCCATCAAGGCATAGGATCTCCTTCAGCTTGTGGCCAATTTCGAGTATGGCCTTTTCCTTGCATGCATCCTTTGTCCAAATGGCTAGAACCAAAGACAAAAAAACCATACTCAGCTTTGGCAGCATCATGGTGTATGGCAAAGCACTTACATATCTTATTGGCCTTGTGGCGTATATTGACGACAGCACCACAAATCTGATCGGAATAATGAAAGCATTCGCCAATAAGACACAGCAGCTGTTCATATAAGAAAAAAAAAAACATTCAATTAGCTTGCCATGACATTTATGCTTAGCAACAATTTTTAACTTACAAGATCATGCCAGAGTTTGTCCAAGAATGCCTTCGAATGCTTATTCAAGAGTATAATCCAACGGCCGCCCTGCTTGTTGGCATCATCTTCCCACATGGGACTACAAAAGCAAGCAAACAAATAAACTTAACCCATAAGTATAATTAGAAAAAGACCTACCGTATGCCATGTTTGAAGACTAGGTAATCGTTGTACATCTTGATCTCAGATGGTGGCTTGATGTAGTAGTAAACGCTATGGAATAGATGGATGAATGGATGTTACCAAAATACAGCCATCTTTAGCAGGCATTTACCTCCAAAAGTCCTCGACCGTATTGAAACTGGTCACCTCGTTAAGCATGTCGCTCCAGCACTTGTTGCGGTCGTTCTCCCAGTGCCACAGTGTCCACGAATTCTCCAAGGGATGCTTATAGAGCAGCGAGCTGTGAGCGTCGATCAAAGCTGTATCACAGTTTGGTTCAAGCTCGACTTCGAGTCCTTCGCCAGACTCCTGAAACTGCTGCAGCTTGCCATCAGTTTCGGACGCAGTGTACACCATTCTTCTCGCAGTTACTTATCCAGCTATGCTATGCTTTGGATCTTCTTTAAAAGTTAACTTGCTTTTTTAAAGTAAAAAAAATTTCAGTTTTTATTTCGCTCGCTTATTTTTTTTTCCAGTATTAATTTTTTCCTGTACCGTTCTCTCGAAAGTGCCTTCGAATTCTATTTAAATGTATGAAGTATGATGATATCTTGACAAATTCGATAAATATCAAAGCTTGTTTAATTCAAAATTTTTTTCTTTTACGATTAAGCAGCACACCTAAGTAGTTGTTTTAGCAAATCTTAATTAGACTTAGAGTCGCGAAAACCAACCGACCTAATTATTTTTCGGATTTCTATAGATCAAAGCGCAAAATGTACCTGACGGTGCGAATATTTGCAAAGATTATTTACTCGGATTGGATGGCCGGCCTACTCAGATACTGTTCAAGCTATTGTCAGAGTTGCCATTACTATTCACTTACAACTAAAAAATCAGCTAAATTTCAAAAGTGCAATAATAACAGCTCACACTGACTCTCGGCGTTTGAAAAACAGCTGACATTTCACACGCATACTGTCTCAACATTTGTGACACTTGGAGTGGTTACCAGAACAGACCAAAGTGAACGTTTGCTGTGGTGGCCAGACTTGCAATATTTTCTAACTATTTCTAGTTCATTTCTTCTGAAGAGTTTTTGATTTGAGCGTTTCGGCAAACGTTTTTGTGTTTTGACTAGACAATATTCATATACAAGTGTGGGTCTCCAGAATTCAGAGGCCAAAACTCAATGAATGATTAATGGCTTCTCTTTTGTGTATAATACTTACAATTGTTGATTAAAACATTCTCGACATTGTATCGGTTTTAATATGCAACAGTTCATCATTGCGGCAGTATAACCTGCACTCGTGAATTCTTCTACTTCGCAACATCAGACGGCTGTAAAGGACAATAGACATTAAGGTAAATGAAGGTAAGTCCTTTGCGCACTTTGTGCTGTCACACCGTTTAATCCTGAAGTTGCCCAAGACTCCAAGTCACACGTAATACAATGCCAGCAACGAAATTTTAACACATCCTTAGACAAGATTCCCCTGCCTGCGCACACACCCATACACACACAGACATATTTCTGCCTCGCCGCTATGAGTTTCCGTACGTGTCCTACGGACTACACACATAAGTGCGAGTGCGAGCTGTGCTAAACTGCACTGAGCTGAGCTGTGCGCTTCGCTTGCTCAACACTCAAAGAAAATCCACACGACTTTAGTCGAAAAGTCAGCACGTAGTGTAAATGTCGGCTTGTCTTGCTGGGCTATGGCTTGTGTAGAGGATGGATGCATGGATGCAGGGCTAAATCGTACAGTTGGCTTTTGTCTGGCGTTCCAGCATTTAAGTTAAGTGTCTGTCCGTCTCTTTGTCTGTCTGTTTGTCTGTTTGTCTGTGTTTGTCTGTTAGTCATGTGCTAAAGCTTTATGGCGATTATCTTTGCGCTATAATTTTTGGCCATTTTTCGTTGCGCTTCGTGCGGTTCTGACGACACTCAATCCTGCTCCTGTGACCCGCTTCCCCCTGCCCACTGCCCCCTGCAATCTTCATTCATTCAAATCTCTTTGGCTCATATGCGTTTGTGTTTCGCATAGCAAATTGTGACCAATTTATGAAAATATGTTTCACTGACAATTTCACTAGTCACATACGCAGACAAGCATCTGCTGCTCGCTTGTGTGCTTCAAGGAAGCGTATGCGTTGGCTTGGCTTCGCCTTGCAGGCTTCACTTGGCTGGCGTGCTTTGGCTTCGCTTCGCTTGTCTTGTTATGGTTCAGTTCAGTTCGTTTGTATTCATTCTTCTTCTTCACGTTCTTCTTGTCGTGTCGTGTAGTGTAGTGTGGTTTGCTGTGTTGTGAGTCTGTCCGCCTGTCTGCCGGTCTGTTTTATTTGATTGTCATAATTTGTAAGGATTTCGCCTTTTTATTGTTTTATTGAATTATGAAGTGGCATTCACTAAATTGCAAATACGTGACCCGGTTGCAGTGCGGCCAAAGATGCTTAAACGTAACTGCCTGGCGATAAATTCTTATTGGCATCTTCGCTTATGACACTATGCTTCGCTATGCGCTCCCATGCTCGCACACATGCATTCCTGCCATGGAAACTTGTCACCGCTTGTGTGTTCTCGCCTGCGTAGGGATTATCAATTGGTTTGCTTGTGGTGCATGCGGCAACGTGCAATAAACTCTAACCAAGTTTATTAAAGTGCTGAAATGACAGTTCCTATCCAAGAGCAGGCATTAGTATCTATGATACAAAGGACATACCCTGCTGGATTTCGAAAAAAAAAGGCGGCAAATTTGCGCACCTGTGCCTTGCATTTAATAAAAGCCAAAAGTGCAAATGGCTGCCCAACGTTGCCAGGCTAAACTGAGTTTAATATCAGCCAGTTGCCATTGTCCTGTTGCACAGCATGCATATTGCCAAAAGCAGTCATACATACACATGTAGGCACACTCTCTTCTTTTTTTGTGTCCAATGCTCATAAAGTCAAATATTCCCTATTTTTTCATATTCGCTTGTGACTTGCTGCTGTGAAGTGCAGCTGCTTGCTTTGTTTGGTCCTTGTTTTCAATTAAAACGCTGCAAACTATTAGCAATTCTATTTTTGTTTATTTATTTCCTTTTTTTTTTTATATTTTCTTTTATTCCAACGTGCGCTTCCTCTGCTCGAGCTGTTGCCTTTGTTGTTAATTTGTTTTAATTGCGAAGAAGGCCAAAACTAAACGAAACTTGAGTTGAAATTGAATTTAACGTCAGTTAAAATAAATTTCGTGTTTGTTTGTGTTGTGTCCTTGCAGTTGCCTGAATAAGAAATGGAAACGGTAACTAGTCTTGTGCCTGCGAGTTACACACCTAAGTGCCGCAGTTACATTTCGCATTTCAACAGAGCCAACGGTTACGGTTACGATAAAGTTTGAGTTATTCTTTAGCTTCCTTGCTTAGACGCCTCTTGGTCAGTTTTCATCCAAGCTGTATTGGGGGTTCTGAAACTGAACTGAACTGAGTTCAGAAAACTCTTCCTCTTTCAGAAGAGCTGAAAATTTATTAAGGAAAAGGTCTAAGATTTCACAAGAGGTATGGAGGTGCATTTAGACATATATATGTTCCTCTTTCATTCAAATGGGAAGTTCAAATTCTTTTATCAAGAAAACTTTTAAATGAAACTCAGTTGAGTTGAGTAGCAGGCAATGCTGCTTAAATTGGACTAGTCGGCAGCCACTAAATAAGAAAACGTTATCCTTCGTATGCATAATTGATAGATCTCATTTAACACTAAACTAACGATTAGATCTCTCATTACAGCGCAGAGGATAAGTAAGTCGCTTGGAGGAGTAAGGGTTTCAGTTGTTACCCTTGGCTTTTATTACTTGACCAATTCGAAGTCGCTAGGACTTTTTCAACGCCGCAGGCTTTTGGCGATTCTCACTTTTATCTGCTGCCTGCTGTGGCTGCTGCCGCTTCAGGCGCTGATTTAATTAGACATCCGAAGTAAACGCCTAATCGCTAAGGAGTTTTGCATTTAGCTTTTGCACGTCAGTTCTGCGGCCGGGATCACAGGCAAACAAGCCAAGGACACTGACTGCAATTAATTGTCTACTTTGTTGGTTCGTTGTGTTTAATTTTATTTATTTATTTTTCCTTGCTTTTCCCAAATTCGCTTTTTGTTTTATTTTTTCTGTTTTTTTTTTTTTATGTAAGTTTTCTGTGAAAATACTCCGGTGACCAATTTCATTGTCATTTTGTTGTGACTTTATGTTGTTGTTGGGTGTTTCTGTTGTCTTTTTCGTCTTCGGTTTATTTTTCGTTTTATTTGTTATTTTTTTTTGTTTTGCTTAAGTTTCGCTGCTTAATTTGCTCATTTTCAACGGCGACACGTCCCTTCGGTTGGCCAGCCTCCTCGCTGACCGTCCCACTGTGCCAGCGCTTCGCTGCTCAAATTTCGCAATGGCGATGAAGTTTTCTTGGCTCGCCGACTTCTTCTTGCGTCAACTACTTGGGTACTTGGCCACTGCTTGCCGCCATGCCTACATCTCCTTTCTGGCTGCGTATAATTCAAATGTACTCGCGTTGTGTGCGCACGTCCTGCGTGCGTCCTGCGTTGGCATTTGCGCGTTCCCTGGACTGTCATAATTATTTTTTGATTAAAGACGCAGCAGCAAAGTCTTCTTCTGCTGCTGCTTTTGCTCTTGTTGTTGCCAGTGAAAATTTTTATGAGTGCCATCGAAAAAATTTTCCACACCAAGTGGATTTAGTGTATTTTCGTATACTTGATATTGCCTGCGCTGCTGCTGCTGCTTCTGCCCTGTCCGCTTAGATTTATATTCTAAAAATATTAGGTTTTTCTTGTTTTTTTTGTTTTGTTTTTGTTTGGTTGAGTATTTTAATTTTTTTATTTTTTGTTTTTGTTTTATTTTAAAGTAATTTTTCTTTTGCTTCAGCGCGTTGCTGGTTTGCATTTATTTGGCTATGTTGTTGTTGTTGTCGTTGCCTTGTTGATTGTTAATAAAAAACGCTTAAATTTCCAAATCATTTTATATATTTTTTTTTGTTTTCGGTTCTTATGCAGATCGTCTGTGTGTTTTTTTTTTCTTTTTTGTTCTCAAACCATTTCCCAAAGCTGAGCTGTTGGCCTTCGCTTCACACTTAATACAGTTGTTTATTTGTTTGCTGTTGCTTGTGTTTTTGTTTACTTGTTTATTGACTTTTTTCGTTGCGTGGTTTTTTGTTTTATTTTTTTCTTTTAATATTGAATTTTCATTCGGCTTTCGTTGAAGCACTTAGCACTTAAATAAAATATTAATCAGGTCAGTTGCTTGCCTGAGCTAATTAGCCAAGAGGATTTATTTTTTATTTCTTACTTTTGAGCTGAAAATTGCCTGCAGAAATTGGTTTAATTAAATTTAAATTAAACAACATGAGAATAAAAATTGGACCAGGCATCGATCAACATGCAATGGCACAGCTGCCAAACGATGTCCTTAGCAGTGTTTTGTTTTAATTACTTATTTATGTGGTTCTCACTTCTGCGTCATATCTGCATTAGGCTAAAACAGAAGGTGCTCTGCATCTAAACTTTTCACAAATTGAATTTTAAAGTCATGTTTGTGTCCATAGGCAACTTATTTGGCCAGTGAGTTGATGCTGAAAACACGGAGGTGACTGAGCTGCTCTTATATAATATATTCTATAAAGATGAAAGAGAACACTGGCCCTGAGCACGAAAGTAAATTTGCACATTGTGTTTTGGCTAGTTAAAGGAGTAAAATAACTAAATTTTACTTCCAATCAAAGTTTTTGGTTTAGTTATATATAAATATTAAAACCATATCTCCAACAAGCATTTTGGAAGTGTGATGACATGCAATCTGGTCAGGTAATTGTCGCTTTTAAATAAGTCCTTAATACCTAGAATCCCTGAAAAGATTTGTGGCGCCTTCAGAGTATGTGGATTTTTCGTTGAACTATGTTTGACACTAGTATTATGGAATGCACGATGAAAATGCCAGCATTCAGTTAAATCGTTTGCAGTTTTTAGTTGCAACTGCGGAACCGGTTTTGATTGTCAGGCAAATAAAGTTAGCACATAAAAAAAAGAAAACATTTTTTTTTCGTTTTTTTTTTTTTTTCTTTTTCGTTTTAGTTTTTGAAGTATTGCATTAAAACCATTTTTAATTGGTAGCATAAAAATGTCCGTTTGACATTTTCATGCCATTGTCCATGCCTTTGTAAAAGTAATGGCCCATGCCGGTGCTGCTGCCTTTGCCCGCATGTGCTGTGCGCTGCTGCATGTCCTTTGTGCCGTCAGGCTGCGTAAAACTTTGCACTTTATATTGACAATTAAATTACAAGCATTTAATTGAAATACGCTCAATATTTATGAAAGTGTCGGCGTGCACAAGGACCTTCAATTGAAACGCGCTGCGGCCGTGCCTATGAGTTCAGTTTGATTTTTTAATTTTTCTTTTACTTGTTTTATTTTTATTACATAAAAGTTACTTGTATGCTTTCAGTTTTTGTGTGCGAATAGGCAAAATACAAATCACAGCAGCATTAAACAACGAAATTTGAAATAATACAAATAAAAATGAAAATATATACGAGTAAAATAAAAATGTATGTGTGTGCATGCTAAAAAGATTAAAATAAAAAAAAAAAAACGAATTAAAACTGATTTAAATGAAAGCGCATTTGCATTTAAAAATAATAACAACATAAAAAAGTAGTTAAAAGTTGACAACAATCAGAATCGCAGACAGACAGACAGTGCCGCCATTTTGCCCACTCACACATCCAAAGGAAAGCTGGAAAATAATATTAAAAAAATAAAATAACAAAAAGCATTAAAATCGCTGCAGTATTACGCTGTAAATGTTTTTTACTACCCTCACCCGCCGTTCACCTTACGTTTTAATGCTTACTCACAGTTGCCTTCACTCCCACTCCTGCGCTGCCGCTGCTGCTGCTGCCATCAACGCTTAGACTTAGTCCTGCTGCTGCTGCTGTTGCTGCCGCTGTTCATTCGCTTACTCTTTCACTTTTTGTTTCAAAACAATAAAAGTAAATTTTTCTAAAAATTTCCAAAGCTTGTCCATGTTATGCCATTGCCCATAGCTTACATGCCCGGCCGCGCACTACCCCGTCCGCCCCGTGAGCCCCGTGTGCCCGTCTCTGCCAGTAACAGTAAACTCCTGTGACTTCATGCAATTTAACTTTTGCACATAAACAGCTGCAGAAACCCTTTTTCAGTTTTGATGCCGCCGGTTCTTGCTGTGCGTTGTTGTTATTGTTTTTTTTTTATTGTTGTTGTAGTTTTATTTTTGTAGCTTTTGCTTAACTTTTTTAAACATAAAAGTTGTGCAATTATTGTGATTTGACACTAAGCAAGTAAGTCCGCTTTGTTCGCTTGTTGTTGTTGTTGTTGCTGTTTTTTTGGTTGTGTCATTATTGTTGTAGTTGTTGTTGCTTTGTTTTAAAATTGGCATTACCCCAATTTAGCAGGCAATGCCAGTTGCCATGTTATGCTTTTTCTATTTGCTCTTATTTGCTGTTGTTTTTTACGTTTACGCTACGCTCAAGCAAAAGCATGACGAGGGGCGTCTGTGGGTGGGCGTGTTTCTGACTGAGGCTAAGGCTTCCTGTAGTCTACTAAAATTACAAGCTGACTGCGTAATCGAAACTCACTTGCAATGTTGTTGTTTGTCTTGCGGACAATTTAACTTAAAGTTGATTTTGATTTGGGACTCGGATATACTCAAGCACAGAGTAGAGCCTGTCTAGCGAGTCCTTCTCCTTGTCAATCACTGCTTTGTTTTAATCCTTTAGTTGCATTTTTTCCTACGTTCAGCATTTTATGTTTTAATCTTTTTTGTCTTTTTATTGGGGTTTACGCGCACACAGACGTGTTAAATAAGTTGACTGTGTAACGCAAATGCTTTACTTAAGTCCTTCTTGGAGCCTTGCTGTTGGTCAAAGATTTGTGCATTGGGCAGTTTAAGCCGTTTAGTTTACTTAAGTAAGCATGTCTGTAAGCATATGACAGCTCTAAGTTTTGCTTAAGTTTCATGCAGAAAGTCTGAATCCTTGTTATTTTTACATTTAAGTTTTGAATTTTACTAAGCGACTTAAGGGCTTATGTTTATTTAAAATCAACCGAAGGCTTATTCTTGGAATTGTTTTTGTGCATTTCGGTTTGCCAATAATTATAAGAGGTTGGGAAGTGAGCTAATTTACTGCTCAGACATGTCCATTTATAATGAATGATTGCTTATATTATAGAATAGCAACCACACCTTCAATGATTTTGTAAAGAAGCCATACAAAGGTTAGAGGGCAACATGAAAAGTAATAAATAATTCATAATTGAAAACTTGTAGAAAAAAATTTATGATAAGTTAATCAAATGATTTAGTTATGCCGAAGATTCCACACAAGTCGACAAAAGCAACAACTTCAGCGATCATTAAGAGAACTTCCGGTATAGCCAAACTAATGTTACAACATCCACTTGTTACACTGGTCGAATGGAATCCACACATGTGACAAAAACGTTCACACGCCAAGTGAATGAAAACGAAAAAAGTACATAAACCAAAAACTGGTCGAAAATGAAATATTGCGCTGCATTTACTACGCTTTGTGCAGATTTTACTACTATGTGCAGACGGACAGACGCAATGACAGACAAATGTATTGGCGCAGCATCCGCAGGCGCATTGAATGGAAACCTTACGAATCATCGTCTGCAAAGCCGAAGCTTATGTATAGACGAACGAGCTCAGAATACGAACGTCTGTAGTGCAACACGGGTTACTGTATCCTGACAAGCACAATGTGAAATCAGTTGCTGTTCAACGCTGCTCGCGTGCGGTTGTGCCTGGCGGAAGAAACCGGAAAAAGCCTAGCGTAGCATTTGAAACAATTGGATAATGCTACTAGAGTGTGTTTTAATGAAGCACTTCAACTTAACCAAACGGAGAGTGCAACAATTAAACAAGAGAAAGGAAGAGCGACAACGACAGTGTGAGTGAACAGCATAAACTTGCTTCTGCTTTTGCGAGAGCATGCAATTGTGTACGAATGAGCATGCAAAGCAAAAAAGTGCAATAGCAAGCCAAAGCGGTAGTGTGCAAGACGTACGACGTGTACGTATTTAAAAACACTGCAGGCGGCCGTTGGTGTTTTTGCATGCGCGAATTTGAATATTAAAAAGTGCAATACATAAAAAAGGCGCAAAACAAAGTGGAATAAATCAGGACAAGACAACGAAGCAAAAAATATATGAAAAAATACTCGTTATTGATTATGAGTTTTAATAAATCAAACATTTAAAAATTGCACAATCTAAACTATTGTCAACTAAAATTAAAACAAACCAAAACCAAACAAAAATAATAAAAGTGTTTAATAGTGTACAACAATACGAAAAACTACAGATATATTAAACTAAAGACGCAAACGCACGGTTAGTATTTGTATATACTGTATTTTTTTTTTTGTTTTTGTATTGTTATATTCATATGCAAAATGCAACAGCGAGCAAAAATTTCTGCCGGCATTTTCTCGATGCATACAGAAATGCATTCTCATACAAAATTTGCATGTGTTGCTGTTATTTTTGTTGTTGTCGTTGTGAGCGCACGCGAGAGCTTGAGTAAGTTAGTTGGAGAGCATGCGACTGAGTGTGTGGGCGAGCACGTTTTTGCAATTTGTTGTCAAGTGCATCTGATATGCTGGCAAATAAAATATCTGGAAATAGTTGAAAAATAATTGAATAAATTTATATTGCTTAAAAGTATGCTACGAAAAATTTTCGTCGTGTTGCCTGAATTTCACTTGTCGCAGAAACTGTGCCTAGCCAACTTATCCCTGGCTTGCTTCCTTGATTGCCTACCGGGTTGCTGGGTTGCTTACTTACTTGGCTAATTGCTTTTTAATTGTTTGACGTTTTTCACATGTGTTCTACATGCTTTTTTACTTATCGCTTGATTTTAAGTGTGCCGCATGTTACCGTATGCAAGCTGGTTGTCTGAATGACAGACGTGAAGTTTTCACCGAAGTGAAGCGGCGCGTGCGGCACTGAGTTGTGGGTTGCGCTTGGTTGGGGAGTATTTATTTGCGTAAGGCATTTTTAATTTCTTGCTACTGGCAGATGCATTGCCTGCCGCGCAATTGGTTCCACTTAGGCTACGTTCCGTGCTAATAGAGTCGCTACGTTGGCGTGTGTGGAGGCGTCTGTGTGTGCACAAAGTATTTCGTCTTGTAAAGAAAAGTACTTAAAAACGTTTGTGAAGTGTCTTATTTGCTGCAATTACGAGTTGGTATGCATTGCGTTTGCTTTTCGTTGCATGTCATTTGGCATGCATAAGTGTATTTCGACTGACTTTGAATCAGTGAGACAGTGGATGCTATGATGGATGTGTAGCAGATTCGTGGAATGGAAAACATAAAAAATAATACGATTTCTACCTTTGGTAATTTAAAGAAAAATATTACTCAAAATTTATATAGAAATTTTTTTAAAATTGTATAATACATTTTTTTCTTATATTATTTCGTATTTAGTCTATCCGGTGACAGTGGCCAGCATCAGTCAATCTAAAGGTTAGAATCTTAGTTATAGTCTTTGTAAAGTAACTAGCTTAAGTTTCGTTCTCTAATAAAAGACCTTAGAATTGTTTTGAGGTAAAGGTCTTTGCAAGGCTCAATAGAGTATAGTTTATTGAAGGTCAGAACCATTGCAAGTAAGAAAACGATCCTCGAAGCAGTCATCCTCTGAACTCACTAATAATCCATTAATTTAAAATGCTAACAAATTGCTTAATGATTTGTTTCTGACTTCGTTGTTTTCCGTAGTAAAGATTTTGAACCATTCGGCCAAAGTAATGAGTGCAACGACGTCCTTTATATTTTTATATACATATTTCCCATATTTGCAACGATCGTCAGCAGTTCATATTAACTTTAGAGTTAACTTAATTTTATGTCATCTACATTTTACACTTCATTCGATTGCCATTATTTAACTTCAGCTTAGATCGACAGGCAAAAGACATTTAGTTGCCAATATTAATTTCCTTCATCTGTGTTCTCCAATAAAGAGAAGAAAATAAAGAAAGAAAAATACAAATGTCGCAACGTGGCATCGACCGAAATCACGATGCCTTAAGCCATATGCAGTCGGCTTAACATTTTCAATGAAACGCTCGCCATCCACAGCGACGTGTGCAGGCTCATTTGACAGCAACGTGCGTTATACGATAAATATAACTTAAAACCGGCCGGTATGCTGCACCAATACTCGTTTACTCAAGTGCACACACATGCATACAGATGTCCACATACATGCAGACGTTCATCTATGTATATGCATGTGAAACTATTGATTTTATGTATAAGCGACGTCCGTCGGCAAAGGCATGGCCACATGTGCACAAGTAACTAACTATGCGTTGCTTTACATACATCATTCACACGCACACAGCGTTGCAACTATAAATTTGGCTGTCCTTCGTCTGCACTCTGCTTATCTGTGTGCATGTCCAACTATGGCCTGCTCCTGTGTCTGCATCTGTGCCCGTCCCCGTGCCCGTTCCCGTGCCCGGTTCCGTGCCTGTCAGCTTGCTACACTATATTTATCGATTACTGCATACACAGATCACATGCCGCACTGCACTTCCCGTTGCTGCTTCGTGGCTTTTACATAGTAGTAAAAATGAAAAATGAGCAAATGAAAAAAGCAACAGCAGCAACAAGAATAATAACAACAACAACAGCATAACACGAAAATTGCACGTATTTCATGCTTTGCGCCAACGGTCGGAAAACATGCGAACGCCCAAAAATTGCAACAAGCAAAAAAGGCTTCAGTCCAAGTTGTATGCAACATGGGAAGCAGACTGCAGAGTGTGGCGGCGGCTCGTCTGAGTGGGTGCAAATTCGTATTCATATACATTAGTGTGCGTGTATGTGTCGTTGAGCCGGAAGTGGACACGTCCCTGTGAGTGTGTGTGTGTGGGCGTGTGTGTATGCGAAATATGGGAATCAGCCGGCACTGACCGATAAATGAATTGGTTTATTTAAATTTTCCCATATACGCATCAGCGTGTGTGTATGGGTGTGTGTGCCGTCGCTGTTGTTATAGCACATATGTACACCACACACACACACACCCACACACACAGAGAAACGGTCATTGCGTAGTACTCGTGCGTACATAGCTGACTCACGTATTACTACGCAGAGCAACGTGGACGGACCACACACCATAGTTCGGGTGTCCGAGTGTCCGAATATTACGTATACGCACTGTTATCAACGCTTCCGTAGCACGCAATTTTGGTTGTTCTGCTGCACTCGAACGTATACGTAATACTGAATAACAGCTCATATGTATGCACATGCAGACATATTTATGTCTAACGTGCGTGCATATATAAGCGTATTTCTGTTCTGGGCTTATGTAGATTCTCTGCGCATCATATGTATTTGACTGAAGTTTATACTACTTGTATTACGAAGCTTGCGGAATCATTTGCCACATGTGCGTTGGCTGAACTGCAACGGACTGCACTACACTGAACTGGCCTGGTCTGGACTGGATGCAAATAGTCTAGTGTAGCGTATTTGTTGCTGATGTTGCTTGTTGCTACTTTTGTCGTGTACTTGTTGGCTCTAAACTGTTTGATTATCGTTTAGCTAGGAATTTAGTCAAATTATTGAAATTGTTTTGTATTAAACTTTCTATTAAAACTTGTTCGAAATCAATTATAAAAGTTTCTTTTAAGTTATGCCATAAATGGCAAATTTAAACAATAATCAACAAACTTTAGCTTTGTTCTCTGACATACATGCAATCAGAATTCTTTAATATGTGTAATGAAAAAGAAAAAAACAATTTCTAATTAACATTTGTTGTTGAAAAAAACAAAAATAAATGTTTGGAATTTAATCAAACTCATTCCAAAATATTTCCGTTCGTATTTGTAGAGTTTTTGTACGAATACATTCGGATCAAATTCCGTGCTACGTGCCAGGGCACTGATGTCGGCGCCTAAAAGTATGCAAAGTAAGGGGAAAGGGAAAACAAAAAGTATTTCGGAAAAACAATTTGATTGATGATTGATTGCGTATTCGGAACAACACAAAATTGATGGTCGTGTATTTATATAACAGCATCAAAATGATTCTCATCTTATAAGAAATGTTTTAATTAAAAATTAATAGACGCAGCTGCACTGATCAGCAAACTTTGAGTACACACAATAATGCATGTTGATATACATTCAGTGAGTGAGTCAAATGTAGAAAATTAATTATTAAATGTATTAAATGCATAGTAATAGTATATATTATTTAATCTGTTAAGTTCATCTGCCGCTGATGAACGTCACGAAAAACAGAAAGAAAGAAAACTAACACAAGTTTACTTTTTGAATGGATATATAAGCATATTATATGATCTCCGCTGGCAATATGCGAAGATTTGGAAAGCTAAGTTCTGTTGCTGTGGCAGACACGCTGCTGCTTACAAAATAACTGAACTGTATAACAAATATCTGAGTTTTGCATTTGTCAGAAAACTATTTGCTTTTGTTTGCTTGGCTTAGGCGTTCCTACTTAAATCCAATACCAAAGGGCATTCATTTCAAATATCGTCCACCAGAACCCAGACAATTGCAGACACCCGCTGTGTGTGCTGTGCAGTTACATGTGACATGTGCTCACAAAGTCACCGCACGCCATGTTTGTCGGTTGTAAAAATAACATGAAGCTGTAATCGAGCATGTCCTTTATTGAGTCCAATAAGCAATTGCGCATTGATTATGCCTTCACGTTTCGTTCCTAATGACGTAAGCCAAGCTCGATTTTTGCTGCTCTGTTCTGATGTTTGTTGGTTTGTTTTTTGTGTTTGATTTGGTTTTATTTTTTGTTCTGTATCGTTTTGTTTTTATTTCGCACTCGTATAAAATTAATTAAAAAAACTACACAGTGCGCATTAATTTCAATGCTTTCGCTTTGGCACAAATTTTCACTTTTTCTTGCTTGGTTACTTTTCTCATTTTGGGTTTTCCTGTTTCCTTTCCTGTTTGTTGCTGCTGCTGTTGTTGTTGTTGTTGTTGTTGTTGCCGCTGCTTACAGTGAACTTATGCGAAGACCTTAATCCATCATTTGCAACAGAAGTCACGTTCGAGCGCGTGCTTATTTTTTGCAGCCATTTAAGCGAGCGAAAGGAAATTTTCTTAAAGGAAGTTTCTAAAACAGCATACACACACACTTACTTGGCAGACACACATACATGCACATATGTTTAATGGATGTCAAAAAGTGAGGCAAATCATAAGAATACTTATTCGTATGTAGTATGTATGTAAAAGTAGGGGAAGAAGCAGAATCAGAATGACAGCTGCACTTAACTTTTACTTTGTGTTTGTTTCAGAATTTGCACAAATGAAGAAAGAGATCACTTTCACTTGGCAAAATGTATGCTTTAAACAATAATATAAGAGCGAAAAACTTAAACACATAAAATGGCGGCAGACAACAACTTCCGCCTGCGCTTTCAGTCTCCCTGTGCCTATTCCGCTATCCGTGCGTGTGCCTGCGCCTGGGCTTTTCCTTACACAAGACTACCGAGCTGCCTTCGAATTGCTTATATCCTATTTCTGCTTATTTTATTGCTTCAATGTCTGCCCTTGCGCGCAAACACCTCCAAATGCAATTTCCTACTGCAATCCTTGCCAGGAAAAGCATATGCGAACTTGTTTCGCATATATGTACATAAGCACTTCCATGCCCGTGGTGTGCAATCCTTTCGCGTATGCAGCAATGTGTTCTGGGCGATACAATGTTGTTGCAAATGATGTTGTCAATGTAAACAACATTGTTTGGCATAAGCAGCAACGAGTCCTTGAATTTTTCATTGTGTACAATTTCATATCTGCTAACAATTCTATTCTGCGCGTTGCGTGCTAGCAGCAAACTTGGAGAATTGGATTGGAGTTTGTTGTGTGACACTTGCGTTTATTTGCACAGGACGCCGGCGTCTGTGATTGACGTGTGACATTTTAAACAAACACGTAAGACCTTTTCAAAAATATGATTGATGTTCTCTAGCTAACTGACTTAGGTCGGGACGACCCTCAATCGTCAACCGTCAGCCGTCAGCTATCGCCTGTGCATGGGCACACGCCTACAAGTATTTAACGGGAATAAGTTATGTACGGGTCAGCAAGTGGGATAAATGACTTTGATGCCCAAACTGACTTAGGTCGGCGCAAGCAGAGTTGGCATCATTTATTTTGATATGAGCTTCGTAATGGGTTTTCGGCCGAAGTCATTAGTGTGCATGTTTAAGCTAAAAAAACCCATTAAATATTAAGCAAAATATGTTAATTACTGCGATTCAAACGAGTCATCTTTGAAGACGCAGTGACTTGGTTCACTCAAAGCGGAGAAGATGATAGCATTTTATTTAATTTTAATAAAATGAAGCAAAGATCTTTCTCTCTCTGTTTTTGTTTAAAATAAATTTACATAAATTTTCTACATATTAATTCAGTTTTATAAAAACATGATTTCATGCTGGCGTTTGTTAAGTACGGAGATTTAGTATTCATTTACCTAGGAATTTTAAGGCTGTTGTGAAAAAAATCTGGCATAGATTTTGGAGTGGTGACCCAAATATATTAATATATTATTTATAATTATCATTTAAGGATAGCATATGAGTTATTTTCTAAAAATTTTCATATGTTTTTATTTAACTAAAACATGTTTTTCGAATTTAATAATGTTGAATAGTACAAGGATGTTATTTTTCACAACTTTTCATGTACTGCAGGTATTAGAAAAAAAAAAACAAATAACCCAATTAGCACAATCAAAGTAGCAACAAAGTATTGAATTTTTGTATACTGTTCGGTTATTGTCTGTTATGCATAACGTTGCATGCATTTCCTTACTAAAAGTCAACTGAAAGTCTAAGTAACTCCACCCTAAAAAAAAAAGGAAAAAATGAGAAAACATTCCAACACAACGCAGCACAAGTCATTCTCGTTAGCAACAAACCAACGAAATGCCAGCACAAGAACAAAAAGCAGCAAGAAAAAAAAAAACTGAAAAAAAAAAATACAAAATAAAAAATGGGGGAAAAAACAATCACAGCAACAACATCAGCTGTGAGTTTATGACTTTTAGACCCATTTTTTTATGCTCAGCTCTTGCGCAGTTTTGTTGAGATTTTTGTTTTTATGACTAAACCACAGCATTGAGCGCAGCGTTGCCACTCTGTGCAACGGTAGTTTGTATTCTCGTTCTTGTTGTTATTGTTGTTGTTCTCGTTGCCGTTGCTGTGCGAACTTTACCTAAAGCAGTCAACGCACTGCATAAAATAATCTATGGCAGACGACGCTGCTGCTGCTGCTGCTGTTTCTGCTGCGGCAGCTGATGCTGCTGCTGCTGCTGTTGCTGATGCCGATGCTCACAGCGACGCCAACAGCAAAGCGCGGCTGCTGCCAACGTCGACGACGGCTGCCGACGGATTTAAATGATTTTTATGTGCACTTCAGAATGCGCGCAGCCTACAATTACAGTGCAGTTATTTATATTTTTTTTTTGTGTGTTATTTTTGTGGCTGTTGTTGTTGCTGCTGCTTTCGTTTGCTTTTTTCCCACGCCATAGTCGCGTATTTTGTTTTTTTTTTTTGCTTTTATTTTACACTTTGTTATGCATTTTGCCATTTCACATGCTTCCATGCTTTGTTTGCCGCTTTTAACATGCTTTTGCTTTATCGATTTTTGTTCGTTTGTTTGTTTGTTTGTTTGTCGGTTGGTTAGTTGGTTGCTTGTTGTTGTTGTTGTTATTGCTGTGTTTTTGCCCGTTAAGTTAGTTGTTGCTTTTTTGCCGGTTGCGCTTTATGCGCTTGTTTCGTTTCGATTAGTTTAGTTTTTTCTTTTATAATTTTTGTTTTGCTTTTGCGTTACTTTATATGCACACATACAAATGCATATGTGCATATGTGTGTATATTAAAAACCCGCGTGCTGCATTTGTTAACGTTGCCGCGGAGTTGTTGCTGCTGTTGCCGTTGATTTTGTTGCTGGCTTTTGTTTTTGCCACACATTGCTTCAATTTCAGCTTTGCTACGTGGTCAAATGTCGACAAATCTCAGCCATACCGGCGCTGTTGCATGCTGTTAGTTGTTGCCATTGGTGTTGTTGTTGTTACAGAAGTGGCTATTGTTTTGTATTGTAGTCACCATTGTTGTTGTGGTTGTTGTTGTTTTAAGTGCACTGATTTAAACAAAAACCAAATGAGAATGTATTGATTTTTATGTGGCTGCCTTTGCCTCTAAGCATCTGCAACACATCTAATCCCTTGTGTTCTATCTCTCTCGCACTTCCCCTCTTCACCAATCGCTCAGCCGTTTGCAGTTGTACGACACGGCACTCAACATTTATATAAAAGTCATTAGTCCAGGCATAGACCGTAAGCGCATAATGGCACAATTTAAAATCGGGCACATGTGTGTGCGCATAGGCCATGTGTGCATATACACATATGTGAGTACGCATGAGTATACACGTATAGGCACGTATTGACTTATATATGTATGTACATGGCATACCTATACATGGCAGCATGTGCTGTGTCTGCGATACGTTGCAGGATGCTGCTAATGAAATACGGCTGCATGTGTGAATGAACGCGAGTAACATTCACAAACTCAAGTATGCAGACTGTTGGGCAGACGAGGAGACATGGAGGCAGGCAGCCAGCAAGGCAGCCAGGCTGTTGTAAGCGCAACAGAGTTTCATTGTGCTTGTGAAATTGTTATGCATAAACGGGGCGTATGCGCAATATACATTCTGTTTTCTTTTTCATTTCGCATTGCAGAGGGCGTTTGCGCAATAATTGCTATTGGAATTTGTGTAGCTTTTTGCAAGTGCATTTTAATACTTGCCATTATTCGCTCTACTTTTCCACTCTAAAGCCCGGACCTAGCTTTGAGTATGGCTTTGCTAAGACGAACTTATAAAATTTAAATTTGAAAAGGTTTATTGCTCCATGAGATGGCACATGTGTGTGGATACCATAGAAATAGACTAAGTTGAACGTATTTGTGCTCCACGTCGACGTTCATTAAAAATGTAATGAAAAGTTCAGTGGTAAGATTTGTAAATGGTAAACCTTCAGTGTTTATTATTGACCTGCCTGCGCCAGCACACACTGCGTATGATGAATATTTAAAGCGCTTTGACCCAATTTAGGTAATTTTGGACGTTTCAATTAACTTACAACACGCAAATTCGCACGAGCTGTAACAGTAAACTACGAAAGTCATGTTCACAGCCAAACGAATAAAAGGGGATAATAAAATAAAGGACACTGTCATAGACAGAACGAATACGCAGCATGCATGCAACAAGCGGCAAGTGGCCAGTGGCAAGTAGCAAGCGACAAACGGGCAATCAGCACAGCTTGCCGTGTCCGAGCAGGCAAACGAGAAAATCGATAATGTAATGATTATCTATTAAAATAAATCACGCACTGACAGGATCAGCGGCATATAAAATGAACTTCACATGCAGACTAACTCAAACAGATTTGCCATTTGTAAAATCCTCGAGAAAATAAAATGAAAAATGGAAGAAAAACAAAAACGAATCGCAGCATTGAGTGACAGTCGCCGGCTGCGGGGCACGTGCATGTGACGGAGCCAAGAGTGCCGAAGTCTATAAATTCGCTGTGCAAAGTTAGTTGCCAACTCCATGCTGGCTGAACCTGCTTGCGTTTCTTTCGTCCTTTTACTGGCTGTCTGTCCAACTTTTCTACGTTCCTTCAGTTTCGTTTAGTTTAGCGCAATTTACTACTTTGGTGCAACATGTGCGCGCGCTCAATGCGAACTTTGGCAGTGAGGCGCCGCTTCGCCTCCCGCTTTTCGATGCCCGCTGCCCCCTGTTCCTGTCCCACTTCAGTTGTTGGCTGCCGCTCGACGTCGACGTCGGCATATTGTGGCGAATTTCATTGTTGGCACGAGTTACTTGAGCCCGAGACGGCCAGCATATTTGCAGTACAATGGCAGAGCCGAGTGGGCAGGGAGGGGCGGCCACGCAGACAGGAAGACAGTCAAAGAGTCAGACATTGTTAAGTGTAATATAAATAAATCGAACTTGAGTCAAGTGTTTAAGCCCGAAAGCCAAGATAAACGTTCGAAGACGCGCGACAATAAAAGCAAATGGTCGTGTGTGTGCATGTCTGAGGCAGGCGACTGACTGAGTGAGTGTGGCCGCCGTGTGTGTGTGTGTGTGTGTGGGTAAATTTACGAGTGTTTGAGTGTGCAGATGTGGTATGTGGCATGAGTAGTCAAAGGCATAAAAGCAGCTTAGAAAAGTGCAAAGAAAATGAAATGAAATAAAAATTGTGTAGGCATGAAAGTCGCACAAAGCTAGCAAAGATTTTCTGCTTCCTTCGTTTAAGTTTTTAAGTACTTGCCGATGGCTTTTTCTGCACACAGACAGACGCAGACAGACACACACCAAGCCATGCAGCCAGCCAGCCAGTCAGCACAGGTGCTTACGTCAAGTTTTATATGGAAGTCGAAGCCGAAGCCGAAGCCGAATAAGAAAAAGTGTATGCAGGGGCAGTAGCAGGAGCATGGAGAAGGTGGGTGGTGGTGTGGGGTGTTGCACTTACTTTGATGTGATGTGCCTATGTTAGTTAATGGCACTATTTGCCTTTTTCTTTTGCTTTTTCACGTTTGTTAAATTGTTTTTGAAATTGTTTTCAGTTGACTTCCAAGCGAAGCTAAGCGGCTTAAAATGTTTTTTAAATAACGCACACTGACGTCGTTTAGTATTCAGCCATGGCATAAAATTTATTCTTGATGAAGAGCTTCTTCTTAGAATAAAATGCAAAAGTGCTTCTAGTCAACAAAAGAAAACAATAAAAAAAAAAATGTAATTGAATTTTTCGAAGTTGAACATATAGACATGGGAAGTCGGACAAAGATTTCAATGACACTTATTGGAGCTAAAATGCATACAAAGAGACAATTGCTTAATGGCAACCATATAACAAATTCTTGCATTAAATTAAAAGAATAAATTGAAATAGTTGCGCTTAAACATTTGGCTTATGCGTGCATGTGTCCCTTTTTATTTGCAATTGATGTAATGCCATAAGCAAGGCAAAAGGCATGACTGAGGCCATTTACATTTTTCAGCTGAAAATACACAGCGAAACTAAAGAAAATCAACTTTAGGGCCTTTGCATAAACAGACGGCAAGCCAAGCGATTTTCCTTCAACGTCGACTCGCATACGGAAAGAAACAAATTTGCGGCAAACTGAAAATAAAATGCTTACAAAGCAGCAATAACAGCAACAGTAACAGTAGCAACAACAACAACAACAACAACAACAACGACAACAGAAATGGTATAACATAATTTTCACAAATTTGTCGTTTTCTTGCGCATTTCTGACAATTTCTCGTTACAATTTTCGTACAAGCCAGAAGTCGTCCCAAAGGTGTCATGTGCGACTTTTGGTCTTTTGTCGTTTCAGTTAGCAAAGTGACAGCAATGAAAGGAATTGTGCCTTTAGCCGGCACGACTTTGACTTTTTGTCCTGTGCCTTTGCTGCTCATTTTTTCCATTTGTCTGCATGTGTGTGTATGTGTTTTCTCTGTGTTCCTTTTTTTTTTTTATTTGTTGGCTCTTTTCAAACGCAAATTTGCTGACAAGCAAAGGCAAAGAAAATGTTTCCCAAATTGTGAATTTGTTTTTATGCTATGCCATGCTATGCTGCATAGTCGTGCATAAAAGCCAGCCAGACCAAAGGACAAAGAAAAAAATGTGTGATCAGGCATGCAGATACTAAGCAAAAGGACACCATGTATGCGCAGGACCCCTACGTTCGAACGTACGTATATGTGAGCTGTCAATAAAGTCAAAAACCGAAGCAACAACAATAAATTGTTCCCACAACGCTAATCATTACAAAGATGAAAATAAAAGAAGCAACTGCAGACGACTGCAGGCGGGCATACAAGGAAAAACAAAAACAGCAAATGATTTTCTGTTGATAAAAGCAGTTTTTTCTTTTGCCTTTGTTTTAAGCTATGCTGGCTTTGTTGCGTCCTTATTGACTTTTAAGCTGTGCTAACAAAATCATGACTTTGCAATTATCATGATGATGTGCGCATTGCGCATTCCCCATTCCCCATTCCGCATTCCACAAAGGACCGAGTATATGGCATGTGCGCATTGTACACTGCCAGCAGCAAATAATACGCATACGCACAGTCTGCTTAGGGCTTCGCTTTTTTTTTTAAGTGTTCGCATTTAAATTTAAACGCTGCAGCTTATTACTTTTAGGGCATGTTGACTATTACTTGAAACATATGTAAATATTGCTGGGTAGAATATTTCAATTAACTTGAATCATATGAAAAGGGGCACGGATTGTCTCTTTCATATATAATTGTATATTACTCTTTGCTCAGAACAGACACTTAACGGCAATCAAGTTTTATAAACTATTTAAAAGCATTTCATATGCATACTAAGTGTACTCCTACATTATCCTACCCTGCATCATGTATGCTGGCCTATCAGATATGATACTTTTATCGTAAGTTCAAAGTAATCGAACTTATGGTCACAGTCTCATATGAGATAATAATCATTCTATTAAAACGCGTTTGCAGGGGGTCATTGGTACACAAACATAAGTAAGTCTACTAAGCCATGCGCTCTTTCTTGAAGCCTTCTTAAATCTCAGAATGTAATTCGATTTTGTTTAAGTGATTTAAGAATTTATAACAATTGAATTCCATGTTAAATCTTATCAAAAGTATTCTTTTTACTGCATTAATTCAATTCTGATTCAACAAGCTTTAAATGCAAACAATGTGCAACTGTTGAACACGAACAAAAAAAGCAAAATAAAAAAAAATGGGGAAAGGGGAAAAAATAGGATAAACCAAGTTGAGGGATACTTGTGCATACTCCTCGAGCATACATGAGAATTTACGCTGACTGAGCAGATTTCTAAGTGCAAAACGCACTCAACTGCATGCACTAAAACAAACGGCAACCGATAGGGCTTAACAAAACCAGAAAAAGGAAAAACGGAAAACCAAAAACAAAAATGAAAATACAAAAAAAAAATAAAACGTAAACGTAAACAAAAAAACAAACTGAACTGAAAAATCATAACGAAAAACTGGCATTTAAATGCATAAAACATGTTGGCTTTTGTTGCTGAATTTTATGCTTTACAGATAACACAATTAAAAAAAATTTACACTTGCCCGTTCCGAGAAAAAGAAGAAAACCATGAAAAACAAGAAAAAAATGCAAATGGAAAATGAAGCGAAAAAGAAGTGACATGTGTCGTGTCGTGTCATGGCATGTAACTCACTTTTCTCAAGCTTAAATACTGAAACTAAAAAAATAAAAACAGAGAGAGAAGAGAAGGGAATACAACCGAGACGAGCTGTGGCAGCATCCAAAGGACACTCGAAACTCCAGTGTGGAACTTATAGCGTTCCAATTTAGTGCTGCTGCATAATTTTGCGTTAATAAACATGGAATGGGTACAGCTTCAGCACAGGCCCTGGCACAGGCCCCAGCACAGGCACAGGCATAGCTCCCAGTCACGCGTGTGCTGTTGCGTACGCTGTGTACAGTGGGGTACGGTTAAAAAGTACACAAGTGCGAGTATCTAGTCATCTATCTCAGTGGAGTCACACACACACAAGTGCGTCTGTGTGTGGGCGGCGATCCTATAGGGGAAAATACTTTCCACTCGAATTTCTCGTTTTTGTTTTTTCCTTTCTTGAATTTCTTTTGCGTTTCCGCGACATTTTATTTTTTGTTGCTGTCACGAGGCAAAAAAAGGGTACGCGTGCCTAAAGTTTGTTGTGTCATGCATGCATTGGCGCAGCAGTGGGGTCGGGACTTAGTAAGCTGCGTGCATGCATGTGGGGCGCGTGTGCTGTGCTGCGCTATGCTGTTCAGTTGACATGATTAATACGACTGCTGACATGTTGATCGCAAACGACTGACGATGTTAAGTATCCGTAGTTGTGCGAGTATCTGCATGAGCAACATAAAACAAAACAAAAAACAACAAAAAAAGAAAAAAGAGAAATACAATGACGGAAAATAAGAAAAGTACAAAGTATGAGCAAACGCGTTTTGTGCTACTACAAAATAAATTTGTATTCCTTAAATTAAAGGGGTAAAAGTTTGCCTTGTGTGTACACGGAAAAAGCGCACCGCTAATAGTCGCCTGTTTGAGTCGGCTTAGGGTTTTGCTTTGTGCCACTTTTAAGAGCTGTTTGTCTGTTTTAATGCATGGTGCACTCCATGTCAAAAGTTTAGGGCAATATGAAAACTAAAAAAAAAACTAAAATGACAAAAATCATATATAAAATGTTTGTTAATTTGCAAATACTAAAAATGCAACAGAATACAAAATCGATCGATGAAAAATACAAAATAAATAAAACTATTTGAATGTCGGCAAATTTACAGCATTCAGCTACTCTTCTCTTTGGCAGCCATTCCTTTACATATATTATACATACAACCGAAGAGGAGAGCAGTCAAAATTTATGCAGAGGCACTCGCTTTCTGCGTCAAACATTGATTTATTATTTTTAATCTTAACTGAAATATCCCCAACTGCCCGCAGCTGCACGCGTGTACAGCAACATCAGCCGCAACATCAGCCGCAGCCTCAGCCTCAGTTGTCAGGCATCGTTTTCTGGCTGCTAAATCATTCTGTGTGCAGTTTTTATCTGAGTTCACATGGCGTCAGCCGTAACCGTAAAATAAAACAGATGATTGTTTCTTTGTCTGTTGTTGCTTTGTGTTGTTGCAGTTTTATTTAAAACCAGGTCAAAGTTCAAAGCACCGTATTGTAATATCCCTCAGTGCTCCACTCACTTTTATTGCCTATGCGCCAGCAGCCCAAGCCATGTGTGGTTAGGTTTGCTTCGCTTCGGTTCGGTTCGGCTCTGCTGCGCCGCCTGCTTCTTGCCTGTGCTTATCAGCATATTGCGGCTGATAAGCTGCGCATCAAGTGTTCCGCTTTCTCATATTTTTACGATTTTGTTGCATATTTCAGCGGCAGACGTGGCGTATGTGCGATGTATGCGCCTGAGAGTGTGCGGAAATTTATGTGCAACGTACGTTGCCTGTGTTTCGTTTTTAATTTTTGCTTTTCTTTTTTGAATTTTTTGTTGCGAAACGTGCAACATTGTAAAATCAAATTGTATACATAAAAAAATGGTAATTCATTTAAAGTTTTTTAAGCAATTTTGTTAAGAGAAATATGCTTTCAAGTTTTTTACAAAATATTTCATAAAATCTAACATGCATAAAAAGTAAAAACAAAAAACAATACAAAAAAAAAAAAAAATAAAAGTTTTAGCATAAATTATTTCCGCACCGTTTAATGTTAAAAAAATAATTGTAATCTTTTCAGCAACGCATAATTTCAAAGGCATATAAACAACGGAGGACAAGACGAAAACAATAACAATAACAAGAACAACAACAGCAATAACAATAATAAAAAAACAGCAGCAGCATCGTTCGTGTCAAGCTTACGATTTACATTCTTAAATATTTAAATATATACAACAATAACAACAAAGGCAAGAAATAAAATAAGAAAGTGCCGAGCAACAACAGCATCAGGCTCAGCCTCATACATATGTATCCACTCGCATAGAAACTAAGGCAGCGCCATTAACGGTGTCAATCACAGCTAAAAGACTTCCAAAGCGAAAGAGTAACACAGCAAGAGAGCACAGCAAGCAAACAACAAACGCACAAGCTTAGCCAGAGAAGGAGTGAGAGAAGCAG
The DNA here is from genome assembly GCA_037044495.1 of Stegana nigrithorax. Taxonomy (NCBI): domain Eukaryota; kingdom Metazoa; phylum Arthropoda; class Insecta; order Diptera; family Drosophilidae; genus Stegana; species Stegana nigrithorax. The sequence continues at coordinate 57,212 of JBAMBQ010005350.1, read as the reverse complement.
CAAGAGAAGGGGGCTAGAAGCGGAAAAAAAAAGTTGAATCAAATCAAATATACAAAAGAAAACTTGCCGTTTAAAAAACTCACATAAAAAATGTAATGGAAAGCATTAGTGCTCATAAAAAATGGATTTACACAGCCTTTTTAAGGCTGTCCTGATCCTGTATGTCATTCGAGGTGAGTAGATAGAACATTTTTCGGCTCGTATTCGGATTCGTATGTAGATATTTTTATATTATCATGTTATTACTTATAAATCTGTTTAATGTCTGCTTTGTGGGTTAGCATAAACGATTCGAGCCATTGTCTACTGTAAGTAACTGCACACGAGTTGTAAGGTCCTTAATCCTATTAAACCGGAACACATTATTTATTTAATGTCCTTGCTGCTAAACCACATGAACAATTCACAGTTGAAAATTCGTTAGAAATTCAGTGAATGTATTCGTTTTGGAATTTTGTTTAAAGAATTTTAGGTTTTATCAAATTCATTGTGGAATTTTAAATATGCCAACGCATAATTTTTTTCAGTTTTAATTTTTAAATTATTTTAAAATTTTGAACGGCATTCCTTCTAGCTTATACAACATGCTTATTAAAAAAAAACATTTATCCTTTTTATTGAAAAATTTTTTACTTTAAAACAAAAATGTGTACATGTGTTATGTATACGTGAGTGTCAATCGCATTCCTTAGCCTTTGGTTTAGCTTTTCTATGCAGCAGCAGCAGCATTAATTATTTTAATCTGAAGTGTTGTGTGTATTTCCGTGCATGTATGTAGGTACAAAAATATTTTTGTCAATTTTCGTCTTACACCTAAGCTCTGTAAAAAGGCAACAGCAAAAAAGTTTCACAGCCTTGAGGTTCCCATGTCACTTAATGAAACCATAAAATAATTTTCTTGTGCGACAATAAAAAAAATGTACCAACAAAAGCAACAGCAGCAGGAGTCAAAGAGGGATGCTCTAGAGTCATCCTTTCAAAGCTTGGCAACTCGCAACAAAGTTGATCCTTGCGCAATTTCGTTGTGTGCATAAAATGCGACAATTAAAAAAACAAAAAAATAGTTATGTACTACTCAGTTGCCCTTTTCAAAGAAACTTCATATGGCAGACACAGGCTATGAGCTGCATTAAAACTAAAAGAAACAACCGCTAGCTTTTGTTTTTTATTTTTTTTTTGCTTCGCAAAGCAATTTTATTGACGTAAAACTTTTCAGGTACAACGCTTAAGCTTCCTGGCTGACTCTGCCGTCACATCCTTTCATAAATGCGCATAAGATTTCGCCAGGTAGCAGCGTTATCAGCAAAAGATCAACGTTGGCTAGGCACTGGCCTGCGGGGCATGAGTCGGGGGGGTCGCAGGCTTTGCTTGCTTTTGTTTTACATGCTTCGCTTTGTGTTGCTTATTTGTTACCTCGATTGCCGTTGCAGCTGTTGCTGTTGCTTGTGCTGTTGTCATTATCGTCCCAACCGTACTCATGCTCCTGCTCATTGTCCTCGTCGTGGTTGCTGTTATCGTTGTCGTTGCAGCGCAAGCTAACTGAAAAAAAAGAGTTGCTGCATTGAGTGCTGTGAGTGACTGTTTCAGCTGCTGCTGCTCCCTGCAGCTGATGTAGATGTGGATGCGGATGATGACGATGCTGCTGATTAGACGCTGCATGCAGCCATCATGGACAATGTTGCGCCTATTCATGGCAGCATGTTACTTCTTTTACTTCTAATAAGGTCTTCTGCAACGTACACACACACACACACACACACATACTCACCACACACACCGCACACTTTGTTTTGTTTCAGTTAGTCGTATGTTCAAAATGAACCAAAACAAAAAAAGAAACCTGCAAAATGAAAGAAAGAAAAAACACGAAACAAAAAAAAAAAAAACAAAAAAAAAAGAGCAAGTCTTCAGCAACAGACTTCCTTCATGTTGCATTGTGTAACATGAGCGAATTGCCTAACTCACTGACTGACTGACTGACTGACTGTGACTGGGCGACTGTGTGACTGACGTCTGCTGCCATGGCATGTTTATTCTGCTCTGCGCCGTCGCACCTTGCCTTCCCTTGCCTTGCTTTGCCATCCACTGCGTTGCGTTGCGATGCGTTGCGTTACTTGGCCTGCGACTTGTGGCGAGTCATGTGCGGGTATGCGATGAGCAGCGCCAGGCAACGTGACATTTGAGGTCATTCACATTTCGAGGGCGTGTTGTTGAACTTGGTCGCTGGCTTGATTCGTTCGTTAGCTCGTGCTCCGTGAGCTTGTGCTTGGGCAATAGCAATTGCAAAAGCTAAATCTATAGCCTTTGCTTGCTGTTGCTTTTGTTGTTGTGGCTGCCTGCTGATATGCTGCTATGCTGCTATGCTGCTGCCAGGCTTTAGTTCTTTGCTTTGCTTTCGTTATTTCATTTTTTGTTTTTGCTTTCTTTCATTTGCATTTATATTGTGTTGTTGTTGCTGTTGTAGTTGTTGTTGCTTGCGTTTCTTTACTCTTGGCCCATCAACCAGTGAATGCTGCTGCTGCCGCTGCTGCTGTTTAGTTTGTTTTTCATTACGCATACGCCCACGTGCATGTCCATGTTCATGTCCATTGGATTTTCTTAGGATTTATTGTGCTGCTTCGCTAGTGCCTGGCAACGGGCAACAACAAATAGTTAATCAGCTTTCGACTTTATTTCAAAGTTAATCAATTTCCAATATACTTTTAACCCTTTTAAATGCGTGTCTGCTTTCATTTGCATTTTCTTTTCTTTACTTGTATTTATTTTTGTTTTTATTTTTTGCACTTTTTCGCAGCCCTTTTGCATTATCCTGCACACACACACACACACACATACACACACACAAACACTAATCACTTCTTCTTGACTTTTTTAACTCAAATTAACATTTGAACCCCCTGAGCCTGTGCCTGAGCCAGAGCCAGAGCTCGAGCCTGTGTCTGAGCATGAGTTTTGCTTTTGTCTGCAACGTGTTAAACCCTTTTGCCTGCTGTTTTGTTTCACATTGTATTGTGTTGCATACGCCAAGGCGCGTGCACATGGTTAGCAAAAGTTTGGTCTTACTTTTCGTGCTGCTACGCTGCCGTATTGTTGCTATTTGTCTGCTGTCATTTGCTGTTGACTTGGTTTCAAAGCAAACAAAAGTGAATGTGTTTCACGTGTTCCATACAATAATTCAGTTTCCGTGGGCAAAAAATAAAAAATCATAATGAATAGCGTGCAAAAAAATGGCAGTCATTTGCTTGAATGGCACAGCATCATTAACCAGACAGATGACATATGCGCGCTGCTTGCTGTAATTAAAATGCATTCTATTTGCGAAGCACTGCAGCAAAAAAAAATAAAAAAAATAACTCTGGCAAATATAATTTATTTTTATTTTAAAAATAAATAAAAACAAAGTGCCCAACCGTGCAGTCACAGAAAAGGCACGCATAGCAAATACGCAATATGCCAAATGAAATCAAAGCTCAAAGCAAAGTAGCGTCGCAGTACAAAAATAACAAAAAATTGGTCTGCGTAAAAATAAATCTTAAAAACTTGAAAAAAAGGTAGCAAATAAATAAATCTTGTAGACAAAGCGCCTTAAATTGAGGTAACATTGAGTTCCGGCGCCGCGTCAAAGTTTGCCCTCCGTTTTATTTTCAGCTCAAACCCAAGAAAAGTAAACAACAATAAAAAAAAAAATAAAAATAAATAAATAGCAAAAACAAACTAGCAAAGACGTGCAATAACTTGCTAAGCTAAGAGAATAATCGAGCCTGTGCCTGTGCAGCTGATAGGACCTTAATGGCTTTTAGTTGGCACACTTGGCACACACACACACACACACACACACGCGCGGAAAATTGCACATCCTAAGCAAATATTCGCAGACGCACCGAAAGTGGCTTTCAATAGAGAAAGGCTCTGATTTACTGTTGTGCTAATGGCATTCATTCGAAGTGTGCGAGTTGTCTGCCTGCGTGTGTGTGCGTGCGTGTGTGTATGCGTGCCTGCGTTTGCATGGCAATGGCATCAAATTACAGTTTTGAAAGCATTTCCCAAACTATTCTTGGCAGACGGACTGCGTCAGGTTGGCAGTTTGAGATCGCTTCAGGCTTGCGCGGGCATTGTTACTTGTGCCAAGTTAATTGTGCGTTTCTAAACGAAGCTTATATGAGTTGCAGAAAAGCATGAACTCGGGATGAAACACAGATTTTTAACTTTCTTTTACCTTTTTTATTTTACCAAGAAAACTTGTTTCTTACGTGTATTAAGCATAGTTAACGAAGTCTCTAGTGTGTTTTTCTGGGTAATGTGGGTTGGGCCTCTTACTCTCGCTGAACTCCAGATTATTGACCCCAATATGACATCGGTTATCGAAAGTAATTCTTTTTCAGGTCTCTAAGCAGCATTGCCTCTTGTTGATTCCTCAATAGTTGTAAATCTACTTAGCAAGGACTAAGCATAATATAAAATTTAAATTTGTCACTTGAACAGAAAATTTCTTTCATTTTTTTATGTTATTCAATTTAAGGCAATATTTCAATTCATGTTGTTTTTCTAACGGTGGCCTTTGTTAAAATAAATAAAACCGATTTTATATAAATGCTTTGTCTGGATTTATTTTTTTTTTTTTCGTTTTATTTTGCTTCTCTTCTTTATTTAAATCTCAAACACTAAACTTTGAATTTATGTTGGCAATAGAACGAGTAGCTGCCGCACAGTGTGCCCATGCCCAAATAATTCCTACATTGCTTTGGCGATGTCGCCCGTGTAGGTGGCATTCGGCATACGAAATTACATACGCAAAGATTTTCACGCATTGCTGCCTCGCGCTAGGTCCCACCGCCCTCCCTCCCTATGCTCTGCTGTGCTTGAGGACCACTTAGCATATAGTCAAGCCATGGGCTGTCTGACGTGGCTGCGGCGGTGCTCGGTAGCCGACATTAGTTCAAGCTTTGGAGCAGAAAAATGCGTACGTTTCAAGATGTTTTCCTTTTTTGCTGCTGCGGTGGCGGCATGGTGGGGGGCATGCCGTGTGCGTTTGCTGCTGCCTCAGCGACGATCTCTTAACCTGCGCCGCCATCTTATTTTGCCCGCTTAGCTACACTTCAATTGCTTTGCGCGCGACTCCTTGTACAGTGTCCTTGTCGTTGTCGTTGACATTATTCTTGATGTGCTGTTGCCATCGCCATTCACCAGTCGCCATTTGCCATTCGCCATTCGCCGGCATCAACGTCAGCGTCAGCGTCAGAGCCAGCAGCGTCATTGCTTTTGTCGTTGCCATCGTCATTGTTACTGTTGTTGCTGCTGTTGCTGTTGTTGTTGTCGTCATCATCATTGCCTACTTTTAAATATTAAACGCTTTTTGCGTACAAGAGATTTCGTATGGTTAATGCCGCCGCACGCTGCCCTCTTCCGTCTGCTTAATGCATAACAATCGCAAACGGCAAACGGCAAAAGGAAACGGAAACGGCTGAGCCGCAAAAGGAAAAACGTTTTACGCTTGCCTGTTTTTTTTTTTCTTTCTCTTTTTCTCTTTTTTTTTTCATTTTCTTATTTTTGAATCTGTATCGCATTTGTATTTTGAGCTCCACTTGCCGCTTTCGTTTGTGGTAGGGGGAGAAGTGGATTTGTCAGGCCTCCTTTTCTTACTTTTTGTATTTCACTTGGGCTCGCAGCGCATCGCAACGATTTCGTATGTGAATTCTTACAACTTAAGCAGTCTTAAGGGTCTGCGCTGGCTGCTGCTGCCATTTGCTGGCAGTGGCTGGCGGTTGCTAAGAGGCGCAGCAGCAGCGCGAAAAGAAAAGAAAAAAGAAAAGTTTATATGCAAATAAATTTGAATATATCTCATGTCTGTCGCTTTGTAGCCTTTAAGTAGCAGAAAATTTATATTCCATTCGAATATTTTGGCGACGCAGTTTTTCACTTTCAACTGCAGTTTTTCTTTTTTGTGTTGCGTTTAATTTATCCAATTATTTTTATTCGGTTTTTTTTTTTGTCTTGTGCTACTTTAATTTCTGCTCAATTTCACTTAAAGTCATTTGATTAAAAGCTTTGCTGCTGTTGCTGCTGCTGCGTACTTGAATCGCATGCAATGCGCGTCTTTGCCCGATTTTCGTTATAATTACGACGAGAGTGCTTTCAGTGCTTCCTTTCACATACACTTTACATGCTGTGCATCCTTTTTATTTGCCTTTTTTTTCTGTGCTCCTTTATGTTGTTGTCATGTTTTGCTTATCGGCGACATATTTTTATAGCGGAGCATATACAACTTCTGTTTTGAAGCAGACTGTAAGTCATTCACGCAGTCGGACAGACAAGCAGACAGATAGAAAGGCAGGCAGGCAGGCGAAGAGACACATGGACATGCAGACAGCTACAGTTTTATAACATCATTCAGCAGCATCGATGCTGCTGTTGCTCATTTGCATTTTCGCTGCTACTGCTCCCTCTCCTCCTCCTCCTCCCGCTCCTCCTCCCGCTGTTATTGCTGTTTGTTCTTGTTCTTGTTGTTGTTGCTTTTGCACAGTTAAGCGCATTTCTTGCCACGCCTTGAATTTCAGCTTAGCTCAACATGACTTTCAGTCATTTTTTTATTTTATTTTATTTTTTTTTATATTTTTATTTTTTTTTTATTTTTCCTGTCACTCACTTGCTGCTTGACGTCTGTTTCCGTTATGCCTTTCATTTCCGTTAGCGCCATTTTAATGTTAGAATTTTTAATGATCCGTAATAATGATGTCGGCTGCTGCGGCAATACTCGCTAAAACGTTACCCAGCAGCAGAACTACTCGAAATGCTTTGGTTCGCCGCTCATTGCTTTCAACTTTTCTATGCTTTGTTGGCAATTGTTGTTGCTGTTGTCGTTGTTGTTGTTTTATTAAGTGTCGCGTTTTTTCTCGTAGTCTTATTTTGTTTTTTTTTTCATGAGCTGTGAACGTAAATTAAGTTTAATATACTTTTTTTAGTTTTCGCTCATCCCTTGTTGTCACGCTTCAAATAGCGCTTGGGAAATTGTAGTTTCCATTTTATTTTTTAGTGAAATGGTGGCAGCAAATAACTCAGCAGAATAAATTGATATGAAATAAAAATATCAGTAAGTGCTGCAATACGGAAATGCAAGACCTCTTTATGTGAATGCGTTTGGTATTTCTCTTTTATTGCATGCAGAATAATCATTAGAAATGCATTTGAATCAAGAGCATTTACTTAATGAATTGTAAAATATTGTAGCTGATTAGAGTCTTCTTTTATACTAATTCTTATTTCAAAATCTTCGAGCAAGAAATTATCAAAATAGGAAAAATTCAAAGAGGATATTTAAATTCATAAAGAAATAAAGCGACTATTTCACTTTAGAATAAGGAAGAAATATTGCAGAGCAGATTTTAATAGCCAAGTGTATTTTATTGAAATTGAATTTCAATTGAACTCTTAAGACTTCTTCACCAAATTTATGCTAAAATTTATTAAATTCTTTTGACATCAGTGCAAAAGAAGAACATTTTCTGCTAATTAAACTCTTTGAAGCATTTTACGGTCAAAGTTACAAACTTTTCGCATATATTTTCGCAACGAACCCCTGCTGCTGCGACACAGTCACAGTGTCACATATACACTGACCCGCATAAGTCCCAAAACGCGCATGAATCAGCAAAAACTTTTGGACCACACATGTGCAGAAAATTTAACAAAAATAAAAAAAGCATAAAAAACAAAACAACACAGAAAAATAAACCGAAAATAGAACGGAAAAAAGGAGTCGCTGCCACACTCCTGCACTCACACGTAATTGATTTTAATTTGCCGAAAAACTGATAGCATGCGTAAAAGCCGCTCACATGCTCACATTAATAAGCCGCATATGCCGTCGCCGTGTCTAGCATTCTTCCGCAGTTGATTTTGCGTATGCGAGCGCACGACACGATGGCATGCGTATCCGTATCCGCACACATATTCCTATGCTTATGCGTATGCGTACACATTCGCTGCCTTTGGCTTTGATTGACAACGCCTGACAAATGAATGGCGCATATGCCAGCAAGCGTGCACGAACAGCGAGCAAGCGGGTGAGCCAGCAAGAGTGAAGGAGGGAGATAGAGAGAGGGAGGCAGTGAAAACAAAGTGGAATGTGTGTGCATGGCACGCTTGCTTGGCATGTATTCAATTATGGCAGCAACTACGTATAACAACAACACGAACACACATAAACAACAACAAGAACAGAAACAGAAGCAGCGAGAGGAACAAAGGCGACTTTATCGACGCTATCAGCATACAGCATTGTTGGACTTTGAACGCATTTGGGTTCGTCATTGTCAGTTGGTCGCTCGCTCGCTCGCTTACTCACTCACACACTGTCAGAGACTCATGCACACACGTTCAATTCGTTTCGTTTTCGTTGTGTTTCATTCCGTTTCGTTTGGCATAGTTGAGTAGGGGTGCCTCAGACGGACTGAATGACTGCCGCGTGCCTTGAGCTGCATTCACAAAGCAGAGAACCTCATCAGCCAGGCAGCGACATCATCAATGACAAAGTACACGCAAATATGGGCCATGCTCATGTCACATTTTGATAGCGCATGCATACACTCGCATACATTCATTTGTCGTTCGGGTACAGGCAGGCAGGCAGTCAGGACCACGCAGTCATTGATATGCCGAAAAATAAGGGTCCTGCGGCGGTTCTTATTTTTCTGTAATTTTTTTTTTTTCTTTTTTTTTTGTTTTTCTTGTATTTTTTATTTCTGCTTTTGTTTGATTTTACTTCTTTTTTTTCTTAGCAAGTCAGAGTCGAACTTGCGTTGCTACTGCGACTGCTGCTGCTGCTGCTGATGATGCTGATAAATGACGCAAATGTTAAACTTATAAAGTTTCAAACAATGCCCAAAGCAATTTTGCGGCTATTGTTTCAGGCACGACTTCGTTGCGGTTTGATTGAAAGCCAAACCAAGCCGAGTCAAGCCAAGCGTCGTCCTGTCAGTCTTCAGACATGTAACTCTGTAAAATTAATGAAGCGTGCGCTAATTATACGCAATAACCTCATGCATGCACGCAAGGCCAGGTGATGCTGCGCCTGCTGCTCCTCTGCCCGTTGCTCCTGCTGCTGCTCTTGCGGCTGCTAACCGAAAAATCAACAATAGCAACAACAATATTCAACAAAACTTTTAATTGAAATCTCACCTGAAAATCTTCACTTTCACAAAAGTAGAAAAAAGCAACGAGCGAAAAAATTAAGTGAAATAACAAAAAAATGTTCTATTTATTTTTTGCTGTGCTGTGTAAAGCTTCCAACGTAAATTACTTTTTAAACGGGTGAGAAACGCGCGAGCGCACACTGAGATAACATTCAAGACTAAATCCGCTGCACTCTTTGTCAATTTACAATTAAGCCAAATCTCAAGGGAAAATTAAATTTTCATTAGTCACTTTGTTTGTTTAGCTGTGCTTGCTTAGTTATTTTTACTCGTAACTTGTCTCGGCTTCAGCTTTGCTTGTTCTGTGCAGTTCACTGTGGTTCACCTCGCTTCGCTTCACTCCTCAACTCAGCTCAGTCCCGCCCCACTCCACTCCACTCCACTCCGCTCGGCTCAGTTCAGTTCAGTTTGGCACAGTTTGGTTCTGGTTTTTTGTGTGTCGCCTTGCTTTGCTTTGCCACAACAGTTTCGAAACTTTGGCTTAAAGTGATTTAAAACTAAAACTGAAAATTTCATGTTGGCTTATGTCACAGGCATATGCGCACACACACGCACACACTCACTCATCGTGTGGGGACATGTCAAAGGACATGGCTTGGTTTTGCTCCTTTTTGATGTGTTTCCGTTGGGTATTGTAGTTGACACTGTTCCCAACGCTTTGTGAACTATTTTTAATATGCCCTACGCTCTCTTCTGCACGGCACGAGTATTTGCACTTGGCCCAGAGATTGGCTGAGACTCCATGCGCCTCGCAGCCAAAAATGGCAAAAGAAAATGTGAAATGGGATGAATCGATTTTAATTTGATAGCAGATTGCGTAATTGACATTTACAACTCAATCGCAACGACAAACCTTATCAATTGAAATAAGCAAGTTTCTTACTGCTGACATGGTTTGACGTATATATGCATATGCATATGAGATCGAATGTTAAAGGTGTTAGAAATAATTTTCTATAGCTCTTGTACAGTTACAAGAGTAAAAGTCGAATTTATTAGGTAAGGAAATCAGAATCCAGTTTAGCATTTTAATCAAGATTAACTTTTTCGAAATTAAGTTTTCTACTGCTGAGTAATAAAAGCTTCAACACTGCTGTGTAAAACTGCACACACTCGCATATTTATGAATTATTTGTGCACACTGTGCCAAGCCATGCATTAACATTTTTGCCATTAGAGTAAGTTGACTTGCTAAGAAACACTTTGATGTGGCCATAAACAAATTTTGTGCATTTTTCTCCCTAGAAATTTACTATGCAGAAAAGCCAGTGGAAAAAAACCAAAATAAAATTAAATTATAAAAATACACAAGCAACCTTGCAAAAGCACTTAGAATGCAGAAACGTAGAAAAAGTCAAATTTGTGTAATAAAAATATATAATAAAAAAAATTTGAATGTTTTTAAAAAGCAGGTCACTGCACTGTCTCCTTGAGTTGACAGGCAACCGCAGCTTCTAGAGCACTAAAAAGAAAAAAAATAAAAAAAAAAAGTAAAAGAACAGGAATGAAAAAAGACACCGAAAAATAAACTACTTTCTTGAGCATTTTTGAGTAGACTTAATGGAATGCTCACGACAACGCAACATGCACCACCTGCACCTTCCGCTCCACCCGCACCAGTTACCCAGTACCCATCAACGAAGCATCATGTCCTTTACGCGCTTTATGCGTTTTTTCAACGCGTTTTATGCTTTTTCCTGCATTTGGTTTTGTTTTCGTCTAAGTAAATAAAAAATGCGACATAAAGGCGAAAAGGTAGCTAAAAATAAACTGCAAGTAATACTCTAGAAATGGTTTCCTTTTTCTTTTTTCCATCAAGCAAAGTTATGCGCTCTCAATGTGCGCATTCAAGCCAAACTACGGTCGCCCGAAGTTATGCAAAACTTTTGACAATTCTTTTGGTTAGCAATTAGCTTTTTCTTCATCTGCTTCACTCGTTTTCTGAAAAAACCCGTCATTTTGCTTGCTCATTAAAATTTAGGCCAACTCAACGTCAATTTGGCGCTTGAAGTCATTAAATTAGCTTAAAAATGATGATGACGATGAAGGGAAGCAAAACCTTAGACAAGTGTGCGCCCGTACACGGACCGCAACGATCTTTCATTTAACTCTTGTCAAATAAGAAGTACAAAAAAAAAAAAAAAAAAAACGAGCAGCAAATGCCAAAAAGCAGCACAAAAGGACAAAGGCAGCTCCACTGATGGCAGCATTCAGGCGCACCTGGACTTAGGCGTCATAAATTGAATTTGGCTTTGGTCGGGCGTGTGACTAAAAATTCCATTTAGCCAGAAACATCAAGAACAACCTTAAATTGCACACTTAAGCAAACAAACAAGCAAATGGGCAGACAGACATACCGACAGTCAGACAGACAGACAGACAGCCAGATAAACGACAAGTAACAAAAAATCGTTTAATTAAAAATTTAAATTTTCGACGCGCAACATTTTCGCATTTCGCTTTCTTGCCCTTTGTAAACATCATGGAACTTTTTGCTGTCGCTTTGCTTTAATAATTTCTTTTCATTGTGTTTTCTCTCTCTCCCGCTTTGTTTTGTTTCGTTTTTGGCAGCTGAGCCGAGCTACATTGTTAATGGACTGGATCTACAGGGACCGATATTTCTTCATGAGCCGCCGCATCGCGTTGAGTTTTCAAATAATTCGGGTGGACTTATAGAATGTTCCGGTCACAGCAGTCCGCCGCCGGAGGTGAGTATAAATGCTGCCTATGAATAAAATTACATTACATGCCAGCCACCCACCCACGCGCGTCCCAGCCCGGGTCGCCACTCGCCATTCGCCACTCGCCACTCGCGGCTCGCGGCTGGCGACTCGAGTCGACCATGCGACAACAATGCCGCACTAATTACAATTTTAAATTCGCTATGCTGCGCGTTTAATGTCATGCCGGCTGCCAGCCAACCGACCAGCCATTCAGCCTACATGAGCGCCACCCAACAGCAAACAATCTGCAGCAGTTTCCTCTAAAAAGAAAACAGGCAGGACTCTCTCTGTACAGCGCAACCGCAAAGTCCTTTTGATTTTGTGTTTAATTATGCATGCAATTTTTCACAAATGCTGTTGGCCCAACCAAACCACACCAAACCCAGCCTAAGCCAACTCAAACGTTCCAACAACTCTCCCCACAAGCTTTGGGTGGCTTTTGCATTGGCTTTACAAAATTGATGATTACGCACACTTCCTGACTCATCCATTCAGGGCAAGTCAAGCGGCATTTCAAGTTAATTGACTTTCGCTTTAAAAACTTACATTTACACTAAACTAAAGTGTTCCACTCACTCCAGTCACTCCACACACTTACTCACTCATGTCTTCCTGACTCCCGACAGGTGGAATGGACGCCCATACCGCCGCAACAGGACATGGTATTCATGCTGTCCAATGGCAGTCTTATGTTTTATCCCTTCACAGCGGAAAAGTACCGACACGAGGTGCATGCCACAGTTTACAGGTGAGTCATGTAACAAAACTATGCCCCGATCCCCCAGCCCCGGGATAATGGGCCAGCTAAAGGCTTAAAGGCTTTGCCTGTGCTGAGCTTATTATTATTACTATTTCTTCTTCTTTGCAATTGCATTGTTGTTGTTGTTGTTAACTTATTTACGTAATTACAAATATTTTCAGATGCAAATTGCGGAATCTGGTTGGCACCATACTCAGCCGGGAGGTACACGTGCGTGGCGGTAAGTGAAGCATTTTCTGGATTCTATTTTTGGTTGCTATTTTTTTTTTTTTTTTGTTGCGTATTCGCGTTTTTGTTGAAAATGTTGAAACTCCGCCAGCAAAGCCAACTAATTTCGAAATTAGTTTTGTGCATTAATTTATGAAATTTATTACCGCTTGAGATGTTCGGTTGGAAAAATAAACCCAAACTCAAACCAAATCCAATGCGGTGCAACGCGAAGCAACGCAACGAACGTAAAATAACGTAACGCAACGCAACCCGAGTCGACTCAACTCAACTCAACTTAATTGCAAAGTTTTTTAGTGTTATTCGCATTTTAGCTATTTTTGGTATTTTAGCTCGGAGCTGATTCTGGCTGCGCGCATCGCCGCTTGCTCAGTGGAAGTTTTAATTACTGCACCAACTGTGCCAAATTCGTTGAGTTGAGTCAAGTTGAGTTCTTTCTTTGGCGAGAAAGTTTCGGCATCAAAACACTTTGTAGATTGTTCATTAAAATGTATTAACGAGAGCAGAGCAGAGCAGCCTTGGCTAAGTTTAACTTGTAAGTAGATTCCTCACTTAATTTTTTTGCGGTTATTTTGTTTGTTCGTCTTTTGATGCCTTTTGTAACAATTTATTGGTGGTTCCTGTTGCATCGTCTTACCGATTAAACTTAATGTCACGGTGTGCAAACTTAAGCGATTACTTAGTTCCAAATTTAAGTTTGCCTTTCTATAGACGATGGCACTCGTGGCAAATGTAAAGTTGGAGCAAGTGTAAGGCACATTTACCATTAATTTTTACATGACGTCGTAAAAATCTATGAAGCACTGATCACGTTTTTTGATGCCTTATAACCTGTTTACTTTCCTTTACATCACCAAGCCGCAGATATGCAACCTCTATAGTGGTTAATCCTACCGATTCATAATGGTTTGACACACCAAGCTCATTCAACTTAAAGTTACAGATATAGCCACACCGACATTTATAATTATCTTAAAGATTGCTTAACAATCCAAAACTACTTTAAGCTGCTCGACTGCGAAGAGTTATTGAAGCAGCCCTAATTAGGCCACACACGTGTCAGGAAAATGTCATTAACGACCCGATGTAGTTAACCCACTCTTGACATAAATACTTGGGCAATTTTAATGAGGCACTTGGCAACATGCATTAGACAAAAATAAAATGTTAAGACACTTTTATTATTGGAATTCAACTGCAGACATCAGCACACAAAAGTAGCGATAATATTTGAAACAATGTCATTATACACATAATTGTATGCGAATGGTATATATTAACGAAATGCCTTTGCAGTTGCAAAACTCTCAAAGTGAGCATTATAGATAAATGTTTCAAGATACGTATGCTTAGATTAACTGAGAAGCTTTTACAGTTATGTAACAACAACAAGAACCATCTCAATAAGCAATATCATGTAAAGGTATAAAATGAAAAAGAAAGGAGAATAAAACCGAGAACTGAGTCTGAGACACTTATTCGCAAGTTGAGTGTTCATCGAATAAAGTTTTGTGACAATTAGCAATGCCCTAAAACTAATTAACAAAGGACTTAAGAATATGCGTTGCCTTATCGGAGGCACCCGAAAAAGGTCGCCAAGATTTTTGGCCAAGTTTAATTAAAAGCGACGCACGATAAAATTTCACAAACATATGAAGGCACAACTGCGGACACACGACGGACCTTCGCCGTTAACTAACTAACCTATGTCGAGCAGCCCCAAGGCGCAATCCTCGTAAAACAACAACGACAACAGCGACAACCACAACCACAACAACAACAACAGCAAAGACGAAAGTTCACCGCATTTTATGTTCGACTGTTGTGTTGTTTTATTTTTGTTGTTGTTGCTATTTTTCCTTCTTTTTTTTTCACCCACTTATAAGTGTTGCCAACATGGGGTCACGCATTCGCCTTGCGGTGACGTCGTTTATTTTATTTGTGTTAACCGCTGCTCCACTATCCCCGCAGCTGTGTGAGTATCAGTGTGAGTGTGAATGTGTGTGAGTTTTTGCCACATTCCTTTTTTTCCTATTTGTGTCCTTTTCCTTTATTCGCTATTCGTTTTTCTATTTGGTTTAGACAACGGTCGGAATTGTTTTCTTACGCTTGAACAATTTGATGTTGTACGCGAAGATTTGCAAAAAGCGTTACCTAATTTGCGAAGTTGCTTCCTCGGTTCGTTTCGTTGCCATGCTCTGCTCCACTCTGCTCCACTTTACTCTGCTCTTGTATGCTGTGTGCTGTGTGCTTGGCTGTCCTCTTCGGTCCTGTTCCATCGAGGACTGCATTGCTCTGCTTAGACAGTAATTTTTCTGCTAATGTGGCCATTTGACTCGAGCCAAAAAGTTGCTTAACAGTTTGCTGCGTTATTTAATTGCCAGAGATTAGTTTGATGTCTATCAACGCTTGAATGAGCAGCAGCAACGTTTGCCTTAAGTACGCTCGTAAATATTTCCCCACTCACCCTCACTGCTGTTCTTCCTATCTCTCTCGCTCTACGCTCTGCGATCACCCATCACCAATTACCCAGCTCGCATCTCACATCAGCCGAGCTGCAAGTCGTCAAATTCTTTTGTTAAGTGCGCATAATTAGCAAACTTTCCCCAAAGTGGAATCAGTGCGGGGTGGACTGAGTATGTGTGTGTATGTGTGCATGTGTACTCACACATTGCAGCGCTCATCAAATGCAAGCTTTATTGCAAGAAAAAAAAAAAAAAACAAAAGAGTAAAGAGAAACTCAAGAAAATGACAAAGCTGCAAAGTTTTTGACTGCAACTGCGCTCGAGGACGAATGTGCATTCAATTTGTTTTGACTTTGTGACAGACTTTTGCTAATCTGCACTTTAACTCTTAGCTCTCGGCTCAGACTTTTGCAGCATTCAATGCACGTTGCGTGATTTCTCGTTTATGTTTTCTTGCTGTGTTTTCGTTTTTTGACTGTTGTGGGGCGCTGACAGTGATATATGAAGCGCAACGCTTTACTTGGTCTATGAAAACTTTGATGAAGTTCAGGCAAACATGGCGCATACCTTGCAACATGAAAAACACTTTTTGATCAAATTACTTTTTGTTTGTTTTCATTTAAACTTTCGCTGGCAAATTTACATCAAGAATTCATTATTTATAATGCAGTATTTTGGTTTGAGAAAAATTTAAGCTAACATTAATGGACTTTTGCATGGTCAATTAGTCTTTCCTGCGCTCATTTTCTCATATATTGTTTAATGAACTAAATGCAGCTTTTTTACACATTATGAAATATCAATAAATCGCACATGTCTCAGTCAATGCAGACACATTAGTCTGAGTGCTTATATGTAGACATGCGTAGCCAAGGTAACACGTGGCAACATTGTCTCACGTTTTTACTTTACTTAATAAACTTGTCACATGACAATTGCACGTCATAATCTAAAAGACATTTGCGCAGTTAACTGACGCACAGGCCGGCTATTATTTATACCATATTTATTTTGGCAATATTTGTTGTGAAACCTGCTCCTGCCGCTCCGGCACCGATGCCGCTCACTTCAACTGCAAGTGCGCTCTGCTCGCTCACGTACCGTTGAGTGCCACGAAAGCTGTTGATTATACCTGGAAGTGTGCGATTCGCGTTTTGCGATTTACAGCAGAAGACTGCGCTGACACCTGCACGCCATGCGTTGTAATGGCAATGGCACATCCACACTGGATGCGGGCGGGAGGATATGCTGTCAGCATAAGCTCCAGCAGTGAACGCTTCCAGCTTTTGCGCATTTCCATTCCCATTTTCATTTACAGTGCAGTGGCTCAGAAGCTAATTTTATCTACTGTCATTTTGTATGCATTTCACTTAGCTGTCAACCCAATTTATTCTTTTTTCTTTTTTTTTTGTAGTTGCTTTTGTTTTGATCGTTATTTTTGTTGCGATGCTTGTCTAAGTTACGATAAACTTGGCTTGTGCCAATTACGTGTGCATGAAGTGACACGACGCTCACTGCAGACATTTTAATTTTTGTTTTCGTGTTGTTGTTGTTTTTGCCTTTAGTTTATTTTTGTTCACGTTTTTTGGATTCTTTGTTTTTTCTTTTCCTATGATTTGTCTATAGAGAATAAATTTAAATAAAAATAAAAACCCTTGAAGTTCGAGTCGCTGCCATAGGCAAAACAAAAACTACAAATTGCCCAAACAAATTTAACTTTAAGACGCTTAGCTTTGTCATAGCTACTGTACTGTCATAATCATAAATTTCGCCTGCGCAACTTTTTTTGTCCTCTTAACTTTTTCCCTTTTTGTGCTGCATTTGTGTGTCTTTTATTTTTTCCATTATTATTTTTTTGTTTGGTGTTTTTTTGAAAAGTTTCTGAAAACAAAACGGAAATGAATTTCCGTATGGCATCCGAGGGCAGCACGTTCGTGGCATACGCGCTGCTGCCAGGCTTGGCGAATTAGCTTTTAGTGCAAACTTGCTGCCTCTGCACGAGTACAGTAAAATGTCTGCATGGTGTGGCAGCAGCCGTCGCACTGCATTTAGACGACGTTCCACTTGCACGGTTGCTCTTTGTAAGTGCATGGTCTCGTCTCTATTGTGTCCCAAGCAGCAAGCTAAGCTCTGTTGCTGTTGTTCCTGCTGCTGCCGTTGCCATCGCTGCCTCGTCGCAGTCGTCTGGCAATAAAGTTGAACGAATGTTTTTTCACTCGCCACAAGTTTCGCCTACGAATGCCAACATGCAAAATGCAGGAAGAAAAAGTTGCACGGAAAAGTTGCAAAAATTCTGAAAACCAAACCAAACCGAACCGAACCGAAGTAAACCAAACTAATGCAAACTAAACTAAGCAGAATAGAAGAACAAGCAAAATGAGTAAAAAGAGAGAACATTTGTATACAATGCGCCGATCTGCTGAGCTTGACGTTGCGGCCAAGCCAAAGGCAAAGTCAGAGGCATTGGTGTCGGCATCGGCTTGGGCAACGAAATTATAATAAAATGTTGTCACAAACTTTTTGACTATGCGAAGCGCATGAAACGACACAATTTCACAACAACAAATAAACAAAAAAACAACTAAGAGAATTACAAACAAACAAAAACAAACTAAAAAAAAATGTAAGTTTTCAAATTAAACTTTCCGCCATTTTAGCATATCAAAATTGCAATACAACAGAAAGAGACAAAGACACAGACAAGCAGACAGAATAGACAGACAGCCAGCCAGCATAGAACGCCAAACTCCATATGCCACAGCCTGAACTCCGAACTGCGCAAATCACAGTGGCACAATTGCATATTTTTACGATTTATTTTGTTATTCCTTTGTTTTTAATTTTTACTCGTTTCACTTGCAAGAACAAACTTTAATTATTTATTTATTTATTTTTTCCGTTTGCTTTTGGGACTGCGAACTGCGGCTTATTTTGGAATTTGTTTGTCCCAAATGCGCCAAAGCTGCTACCGTTAAAAAAAGATTTAAAAAAGCACAGGAGAAGGGAAGAGAAACAAACGACAACATGTCATGCTAAACCGCAGAACACACGCGTAAAATCGCCTTTGTCTATCTTCATTAATTAGAACGCACGCGAACTGGAGCAGGGGGCAGGATATGATGTTTAGCATGTGCAGCATTTAATGTGCTTGAATTTCCTTTTTGGCCATTTAAAATGCGAACAGCTCTTGGCTGCTATGCCTCTAAGCATCTACGCTTTTATTTTTGAGAAATCCTTGTCATTCTTAATTTGCTGTGCGCGGGAACATTGAAAAATCGTCGACTTAAATTGTCAAAGCCGTGTCGCTGCCACACCCACACACCCACACACCTTCTCGCCCACTCCAGCCATCGATCCAGCCTCCCAGCCATCCAGCTACACACCCATGCACATGGCTAAGTCGCAGTCACTGTCACAGTTGCTGCGGCTGAGGCTGCTGCTGCTGCTGCTGCTGCTGCCGCTGCTGCTGCCGTTTTGTAACGTGTCACAAATGTCTGTCATATCTTTTACTGTTTCGGCTTGATTCCGTGTTGCTGTTGTTATGTCAGGTCCTTTTTCTTTTTTTGTTTTCTGTTTTGTTTTTTGTCTTTTACGGCATTTGACAGCAAGCTGAGTTTAATGTGTGGAATATTGCGCTGTCACAAGGGATTAAAAATAAAATTTTTTATTGGTTTTTTATAACTTGGCCGCCAATGTTACAACCAACAACAACAGCAACAACAACAATGCCAAGCTACAAACGTTGTCGCCATTTGGCGACGTTGCTATTGTTGCTGCTTTGGCTGTTGCTGCTGCTGTTGATGATGATGATATACGAAACAAATGAGCAAAAATAAAAATAAATGTAAAATAAAATATGTAGTGTGCATATAAATACATATATAATATATAAAAAAAAAAAACACAAAAACAAAACAAAAATACATAGACGGCTTGTGTGATGGTAATATGACAACGTTATGTCTCTTAAGCCAACAGGCATGCATTCGACATTTAACAACATAACCTTGAACTGTTTCCGCTCGCACGTTGCGAGTATGTCAAGCGTTGACAGACAGACAATGTCGCATGCATAACACTGCGTATGTGTTATTTTAAATAATATTATTGCTGACTATTTGCTGTGCTGGACTGGGCTGCTGGGCGTATAAAAACAAACCATTCAGCATGCACAGGTTGCGAATGCGCGTATGTGACATAATATTTAACATTAAATAAAATATTTATGCAAAATGCATCATGCTGTTTAAATAAATACGTAACATTATTTTCTTTTTCGCTTAACAATATTGTTATTTTTATAACGAGAAGAAATAACTTTCTATTTTAAAATATTTTGTAATACAATTTTTTACATATTTTAATAATATTTTTTTTTTTATTTGGCATTCTTTACAGTCGTCAACCAAAAATACACAGTTCAAGTGCACGACGAATACGTGATGACGGGCAACACAGCGGTGCTAAAATGTCAGGTAAGCGCAAATATTCGAGAACAGATAGGAGTTTAAAGTGCGTCATGCCGCAGTCTTGCGACAGTGAATCAAGGCCGTCATAGGCAAAAATGCCAGAATAAAAGGAACATCTTGACCTAGTTGAGGAATTGTAATGCATACACTTAAACATTACACACTTGAAAAAGCAAATATGTTGAAGCAAAACGAAATTGGGATTTTCATGCGAATGCTGGGCGGTTAGGCATAGGCAGGCCTGACAGTAATCATCTCATGCGCAGCCTTCCCTATGCCTATTCGGGGATTAAGGCTGCAGGCAGGAGTAAGCATGGATGCGTGGTTAAGTGCCTGCATACTGTTTTAACCCATTTGAAATTTTTACGCAGCAGAGTGCTTCCTCTTATTGCATTTCGCTTAGTGTAGTGCATATCACATTTATAAGTGTTCATTAAAATGCGTACAAATTATTTGAGTGAAAGTGCTTTCATACATATGACGTTGATGAGTGCTTCAACTTTTTTTGCCGCTTATTTTCAATGTGCAATCATTTTTAGTTATGCCAAAGATGTTAAAAATATGCCAGAGTGCTTGAAATTCATGAATATTCATGTGCATATTTATTTTAAATAAAGTCTTTAATTTTCATGAAAATTTTACTGAACTTCAAAGCAAGCAACAACATAACAGTTGATTGCCTCGACTATTTTATGTTGTTTTCTTAAATCTCAAATTTAAGTTCACCATTCAGTTATATCAGATCGAAATCACTTTCACTAGTTCAGGTGAAAGAGAGTGACCTTACCTGACGCACCGTAATGCACGGCAACGTAATCGAATCAAATGAAATCGAATGAAACTTTCTTTGGCAACTAACCGACTTCTTTAACTTGACTTTTCCTCGTTCACAGGTGCCGAGCTACATGTCAGAATTCGTGATGGTAACCGCCTGGGTGCAGGACACCGGCATGCATCTGTACCCGAACACGGACATTGGCGGCAAGTACACGGTGCTCTCGAACGGTGAACTCTACATAAATAATGCGGGACCCAATGATGCATACAAGAGCTACACATGCCGGACTGTAAATAGACTGACAGGTACGTGATAATCACATTCGCATGCGCCACCTGTTCACTGACCGCTGTCCACCTGACAGAGAGGGACAGCGACAGTCAGTCGTGTGAGGTGTAAGCAAGACCAACTGATGCTTGATGCTTGCCCATATGGCCTGAAGTGTCCAACTCAAGTTGAGTTGGGTTTTTGCATACGTTAAGCATTGCCAAAAAAAAAAAAGAATATATTTTTTTTTTATTTATTCATTTATTTTTTATTTTTATTTGTTTATTTCTGCTACACACGATGTAGCATGTGCCATGCATGCATTAAACCTCAATTCAAAGCAATCTAAAAAAAAAAAAAAAAACAAAAGCAAGAAAGGACTACAACACATCTGCACAGAGAGAAATGCAAGAAAATTGTTTTGGTTTAAGTTTTCTTAATTGAAATTCCTGTGTTCCTGATAGACTTCGTCATCGGGGCCTGTTGTTGGCCATTTGATGCTTATTGCATTCTCAGAACGAGAAATACTCAAGTCGCATGAGTTTGTGCATAATTTATGAAGCATGACATTCAATCGAAAAGGGCAACTGATGCTTGCTCAAGTGGACAAACGTGCAGGCGAACCCACACACGAAAAATGGCTCTGTACACGGCTCTTTGGCCCCAGTCAATGGTACTTGCACGGCACAGACCGAGACCCACATGGCCATGCCGCAGCCATTTCGTAGCCATGCCGCAGCCACTTCGACGTACGCACATGCCACAAGCTGCAAATATAAAATTTATTGTGTGTGAAAAGTTCTTAAGCTGAGTTTCTATTAGCTTTTGTGCGAATATTTCACATCATCAATCAATTCGATATCTTTTAACTTACGTACTTGCTCACACACACACACACATACACCACACACACATACGTACGAATGCTCACATCGCTTCTGGTTTTGTATTCATTCGCATTTATGTGTTCAACTTTCTGCCTGCATATCGGTCTGTCTCTCGGCCTGTCTGTCTGTCTGTCTGTCCACGTATAAGTCGATCTGTGCAAGTTTTTTGTTTGTTCTTTCAATTGGTTGAAAATTTTCTTACATTTATTTTAACTTTTATATTTTATTTGTTTTTCCTTGTTGAGCATTTACTCAATTCAAGTGGCCATATGTGTATTTCAGCTTTATTGATTGCTTTGGGTCAAGGATAAGCCTCGTGGTTAACTTAATTAATTAATTAAAATGTGGTAATCCAACGCATGCAGCTCACAGCTCATAGCTCAAACAATAACAAAATCAGATGCAGTAACTATTAAAAAAAAAAAAAAACAAACAGGAAAACAAAAACGCAAAACAAACCAAAGTATTCGCATTATTTAATTTCAGTTGTAGTTTAGTTGAGCTGCACACACACACTCACACATATACACTCGACATACACACGTTGCAACGTGGAGCTGCTCAGCAGTTATCGGGTTTTGCATTTTTAATTACCTTCATGCGTGCGCCATCGTATGCAGCTCATTTGCGAAAATAGCAATTTGAATGCATTATTTGCCAACTCAGCTGCTTGTTATTATGTCAGTTGTTTTTGTTGCTCTTGTTGTTGCTGTGGCAATTGCTTTTGGCTATTGTTGCTGTAGTGGCAACATTGTTGTTTAACAAAACTGCTTAGCTGCTCATTAAAACTGTTACAACAGACTTTAATATGGCAAATGCACGACCGAACTACATAATTCATTAACGCAGGTCATGGACAGTGGCCTCCGGCAGCAGACACACAAAAGGGTTAGCACCAGCAGCAGCAACAGCAACAGGAAAATAGTAATTAAGGAAAATACAAAATTCTAAAGTATGCCGCAAGCTGCATGCTTGAGCTAAACAATATTGATTCGTATGCCATTTTGAAAGTTAAGCCATAAGTTTACAATTCGCAATATAAACATGAAATATTAAATATAAACTTGCGGATTAAATTGTGTTGCCTTACAATGCCAAGAAATTTCAGCCCAGTAAAAGTTTTTCGTGAGGAGACTATAGTACATAACAATGAGTGGAACGGAAAAGGAATGGGTTAGGCTAGAAAACCATTGGACTTCCAAGACATACAACAGGGAATCAGTTGCCGATAAGTAATTAACTTATACAAGCTTCGATTTGGCGTTGCGCTTAAACCAAAGTGTGATTTTCTAATATCTTATATGCAGCTTGCTGACGTATTTAGCCAGTAGAACTCCGTTGCATAATCCATACCAAGTGTGCAGTTCTCTTGCCGAACAGTTTAACATGCATAAACTTTGTCTTCTGCTCAACGTGAGCCACAGGCGAGTGTTGTGTTAAAACTATACCCAGATAAAACTAATGCAACAAAAAGTGCAAACTTTTAAGCCAAAAACCCAGCTTCTGCACACGTGCTGAGCTAGAACATGGCAAAGCTGCACCAGTTAACATAAATATTTTTCACGAGCATGCAGACGGTATGTTGATGCTTGGTATTTGAAATGATGATGTTATTAAAATTTTATGCGTATGCTCAGCAAACAAAATCAAAATGCACGCCCTTCACCATAATAAACGGAAACACATCCGACTACGCTTACGCAAGCATAAAACTACATTACGCATACGCAGTGTGCACCTGAGCGTTAAAGAATACAACTGCGCTCTGAATGCTTCGCATCTGTGGCCGTGTTCGTGCCCGTGTTCGTGCTCGTGCTCGAGCTCATGCCCGTGCTGCTGCGCTGCTACGTTTGTGGGGCAGTTGCCTTTGCAAAGGCTGCTTATAATTAGAATTTAAACCAAAAATCCATTTATTTTTTACTAAATACTCAGCAACATCATCAACAGCAGCAATAATAATGCTTACAGCAACAACAACAACATCAGGAGCTACTACTAATGCAACTGAAACAACTTCAACTTGCATAATAACAACAATTGCATGCAATGAGCAACAAAGAAACCACAAGTACCCAGTCCACACTCACCACAGTGAAGCCTCCACTATAATGCACAATACTTAGCCAGATAGATGTTAGTGCGCTTAAAGTTAACGATAATGTTGCACTTAATGTTGTAGATAATAATTACAATAATGATGACAATGTTGATGCGTTGGCTAAAAATTGTAAATTAAACTGCAGCGGAACACGCAGAGCTCCATACACACACACATATACACACGCATCCATGGACCACCCTATGTATGATGGCATACTGCGTTGGTCAAGCGATTTGAACTGTGCCATGCCTTGCATTACTCTAAATTGATCTGCTGTCCTGCACAAATGTTGCGATAGCCAAAGCCAAAGCCAAAGCAGAAAGAGCCACACAAGCAAAACAGGCCACTGACCAAATGGACCTAACCGAGCCGAGCCGAGCCAATCCAACCCGACCCAACCGAGTGACCGAGTGGCCAAGTGCTGCTGGATTTGGATGCGTGCGTGTCTGGCTATGGCGTGGCTTAGCAGATAATGGCACGGCTGGATTAGATGTCATGTTGTGTTAACAGAAATAAATGGCGGGAAATGTTCGAACATGATTTAGTGTTGGCTTAATTAAAGCAATAGCCGAAACCAAGTCCCATGCTCACTTACTTACCCGCGCATCCCCCACACCCGCTCACTTGGCTAGTTGGTAGCTCGCCATCGCTCAATTAAGTGCATGCATGCGTGGGTGTGTGCGTGTGTGTGTGTGTGCGTGCAGTGCGTGAGTGGGTCTGCTGTTTGTGCTGGTAATTAAAAAGGACAACAGCGACTGCACGCCACAGGATGTTCGATGCAGTGCAGTCAGCAACACGCATTGCCTGCGCTGCCATGTGCCATGAAGTTAATGAAATTTTTCGCGTGCGCATGCAGCCAACTGCCAGCAGCAAGCAACGCCAGCAGCGACAGCAACTGATGACCATCCAGCAGAAGCAGAAGCACCAGAAGCAGCAGCAGCTGTTGCATTTTTGGCTTTTGTTGTTGCAGTTGCAATTACTTGCTCAGTCGCTTGGCTGCTTGATGTTGTTGTTGTTGTTGTTATTTTGTTAGCTGTGTTTTTAGCGTGCTTCTCCTCTTTGTTTTCTTTCGGGCGGAGTGTAAACAAATAAACATTAAAATAGCGACATGCCATTAAAGTTTAAAATTTCAAGTGCCCGCTGCGCTGTGTACATGCGAAAGCAATTAATTTTATAGCTGCAATTTAATTTTTAATTAATGATTACAAAACGAACATCAGCAAATGTAAATAAGCAAAAAATCAAAAAGCGAAACATTTAAAACTAAAAAACAGTCGATGGTTAACTTAAAGTTGAAGCTTTGCTTGCTGCGCCTGCGCCTGCATACGTTAAACGTCTGAATTCTTGTTTGCAATTGAAAGTCGGGTTTTGCTCAGTTTTTCACGGTTGTTGTTTTTTCTTGTGTTTTTTCCAGGTGAAATACAAATTTCCACATATCCTGGTCGCATTATTGTAACAGAGCCCAAGGGTATGGTACAGCCGCGCATAAACGTCGAGAAGCATTCGATGCGGCATGTCGTGCTTAATGGCCAAACAACGTTGCCATGCATTGCTCAAGGACATCCGGTGCCAACGTATCGGTGAGTAACATACACACACACACACACACTCACACACATTCACTCACTTGCTAACATCCAACTAAGCACATGCAAAGCAAAACGTTTGCTGTGAAATTTCACGTAAAAACTCGAAATGCTCACCACGTGGTTGGCTTTGATGATGTCGCCTGTCGCATAAATACGCAGGTGTATTCAAACACTTAGACACACAAAGTCAGCCCTAAACGCGTTCCCTCATATGGGCCATGCCATGCCTGCCGTTGTCAAACAAAAACCGAACATGAAATGAATACTTGCGGAATTTTGTATTTTGATGTATAACATATATTTTCTCTAAGTTGCAAGGATTCAGTTTCACTTCCTTTAGTTTAAATCAAGATTGAAACACATATGAGGTATAAATGTGTGTATAAGGATCTAGATATGGCATTGCTATGCATCCACATTTAGGTAGATCATGCACAACTAACATGCAAAAGATCGTCGTGTTTGTCGTGGCATGTCCCATGTGGACGTTCGCTCAGTTGCCACCAACTTTATGACGCTGTGAAATATTCAACGTGCCATGCAGGACCAAAACAACTAAAAACAGAAAGTAAACGAACGAAACACTCGTACAAAAATAAAATGTTTGGCATTTTGTATCAGTTTTGCTGAGTTGGACATGACACCCAAAAAAAACAAAAAATAAAACTAAACGAAAAAGGCAAGTAAAGCCAAGTTCCACTCGCAGCCAGATGCGCGTTTACTTGTATTCACCTTCATGATGTAAACATTCCGACTTAAGTACCATACCACGATTCACAAATACACACACATACATGCATATGTACTTATGTATATATATGTATACGTTTATGTGCAAATGTGTGTATGTGACATTTTGATGTTTATTTGTTGGCATTTAATTCGAGTGCGTTCGCTGTGTATTTTATTGTGGTGCTCGCATACGCAGACGAGCGAGCGGAAAACTTTTTGATTAGTTATTCAGTTAAGCGTCGGGTTCGACCCGGCATTTGTTTTGGCATTTGGCTGTCACGCGTGAATTTCCCAAGTGCTTTGGCGAAACTTTGCCAGTTGTGGATATGTTAACGAGAAAGGAAAAACACTGTGAATCAAGTTTTATTGTCGGTATGTTTATTATTTGTTTCTTTGCTTGTGTGCTACACTACACTTGATGTGCTTAGGCTCATGCCACTTCACATCACTTTACTTCAGTTCACTTCACTTAAAGTATGCAACAGAAAATTACGAAATGAACGGACCCAGACGAAGCGCGTTCCTGCACATGTAAAATATGAAACTCATTTGTTTTTTCCGACTTTTTGCCATTTCTTTTATTCTTTACTTTTTTCATGCAATAACAAAATAGCAACGAAAATATTACAACGCAGAACTTCAGCGAAATGAATTTTCCACGAGTACTGTAGTCCTGCGTTGCGTTGTACTTCGTTGCATGCATAAAATTTTCAGGATATGCTTGCTTGCCTCGCCATGCCATGCCATGTCTTGCTTTGCTTTGCTTTGCTAGCGTTATGTTACGTTACGTTACGTTACGTTAGGTTACGTTTCGTTGGCTGCACTGCAACTGCGGCGGCATCTGCATCATCCTGCTGTGCTGAGCCATGCCGTGCCGTGCCAACCGCCATGTCGTGCGCAGCCTGTGCTGTTTGCCATGACTTACGCTTCTGCGTCGCCACGACAACGACTGAAGGCGATAAGCATCATGTGGACACGCTCGGCAGACTGCAGCGTGACATTTTCTGCTTTTGTTATGCGCTGCTACTTTTTTCCTTTTTTGTATCTCGCTCTGCGCCCATTCTTTATTTATTCCTTTTTTTTCCGTTTGTCCCATCTGTTTGCTTTTTCTATGCGTCCATGTAAATTTATGCACGCGCTGAACTTTATTGTTTCAGCTAAATATTATTTTAGCGTAAATAATTATTTGCAGTTTCCCAGCACCGCAAACTATCCTTCTTCTTTTTTTATTTTTTATTTTTGTTTCCTCTTTGTTTTTTTGTTTTCTTTGGGGTCAGTCATTATGCCGTGGCACTGCAGCATGCAAAGCCAATGGCATGGCTACGCTGACATCGTTACGTGCTTTTGCGGACATTTGAACTTCTCCCAACAATTATGCTGCTTCAATACTTTTCGATTTTTAATTAAGAAATGCATGCAATTTCCTTAAGTGCCGTGCAGCTGCGTGCACGTCCAGGCGTCGCCCCTCGCTTGGAATGCATACAAAAATCAATAACCGTAATGTGATTAAAACTCAGTAATACTTCAGACGATCGGAGGCATGGTGTTTAATTAATATTATTTTCCTCGAGCATTCCATTGAATTAAAAAATAAATACGAAACAGCAGGAAAACCAAAATATCAACATTAATGCAAAAAAAAAAACACAAGCAACAGCAAAAATAATCACAAATGAGTAAATAAGAAATTCTGAATAATTCCAATGTATACGCATATATATTACATAAATGCATACGAATACCGCACACTCACACACACACACACACACATATAAACAAAGAGACACATTTTGTGCAAACACTTAAGTGACGTATTTTTCCGCCTTATTGAGCTTCGTTTGGTTAATCGCATTGAAACGCGATGTTGATGCCAATGCCGACGTCGGTGTTGGTGTTGGTGTCGGTGTCGGTGTCGATGCCAGCGCGCTGCCAGTGACTGTGGACACGTTTTAATGGTCATAAATCAACAACCGCGAACAGTCGCGGCCGCCACGAGGACACAAGGATATCGCAATGCATGCTATCGCATAAAAAATTATTGTTAATGAAATCTTTATTTTCAATTTGTGTTAAAACAACCAATAAATGTGTACACATAAACAAAGTGCAGCTGCAGCCAGCACACTTAAAATAATCATACGCCGCGTGTGTCCGGCCATGTGTCGCGCGCATGGCTTCTTTGGATGGTGTCTTCTGCCGCTTCCACTTCTGAATCTGCTTTTAAGCAATTTAAATGTACGTCGCGAGACGGTTTAAGAAAACTGATAACTTGAAAATCGTCAATGAATACCATTTCCTTATGAAACATTCTCCTCTATATGATATAGGCAAACTGTCAAATTAAAAATTATTTAAGCCAAGCCACGCCATTCATAAAGAATCCAGGCTTTTGTTGAGCTTTGAAGAATAATAGTCAGCAAGCTGCAGGAGACAAATATTAATTTACGTTGATTTCCTTTCTTCCATCTGTTTTATTTACTCAATATTTAATATGCAATTCTTCTTATTCTGCTCCTTGTTCTTTGTTTTCTCTTTTGTACGTCGCTTTTGCATCAATATTTGCTTTGCAGTTGGTTCAAGGAGGAGAACGAACAATTGTTGCCGCTGCAGCTCAGCGAACGCATAACAATCGTCTCTGCCGGTTTGCTTAAAATAACCAAGGTAAGCAAGCAAAAGTTTCGCTTCACTGCGTCTGCCTCCGATGATTGATATCCAAGAGCAGTCCTACCACAAACTCCTGCATACTGTACTCATACTATTCTCTTTCTCTCTCTCACTCTTGGTTCATTTTTCATATCGCATTGTTATGGAAAAACAACACAAAAAATAAAAAAAAAAAAACAAATCAACACGGAAAAAAAAATAAAACCAGGCCCGCCTCGAGGACAGCGGCAAATATCTGTGCTGGGTGAACAATACCGCCGGCGAGGAGACCATACAAGTTTCACTCACAGTAACGGGTAAGAATTAATTTCACACACATTTAAATAATTCCTTTAATTAGGCGCATGCAAGCAGGAAGCAAACTGTGTGCTTCCGTTGACTGCTTGCTTCATTGCTTGCCTGCTTTCCTGTGCCTGTGCCTCCGTCGGAGTGCTGAAAATGTAGCAAAGCGAAACTTGCCTCAAGAGCAAGACAATGACGCAGTCGTAAAAACTGCAGATGAAACTAAAACTAAAAAAAGCAAAGCAAGCAAAAACAGTAAAAAATACATTGAAACATTGAAAAGTTGTAGCCGCAGTAAAGGAAACGTTGGCAAGGATGTGTTAACTGACTTCTGGTTTGGCTTTCTTTGACTTTTTGCAGCGCCATTAACGGCACATCTGCAGCCGCAAGTGCAAACCGTTGATGTCGATAAGGATGCACAGTTTCAATGCATTGTCTCCGGACATCCGGTGCATGACGTTAATTGGCTGCACGACGGAAAGCCGATACTTCGAGATAATCGCGTGGAGGTAAGTCTACAAAAACCAAAAGAACCAAAATAAAAAAACAAATCCAACCACTCTTTTGTGCTGTTTTTGCCAAGGAGAGTGAGTCAGACAGACGAACTGACAAACAGACAGACAGGCGGACTTCGCTTGGCGCAGCATGTTGCCATATTGCAGTGCTGTCTTGCTGTAATGCGAGCGAGTGCCGTTATACGAAGCTGTTAAGCTGAATGTGCGCACACGCAGCATGACAAGCTGCAAAAAGGATTCCTAATTGAATACTAAGAAACCTGTACGCCATCGACAAAGTGACAGCATGTGCCTGCAAATGCAACAAACCATTGCATTTGCTTTAAAGGCAGATATCGTCTATATTTCATATTTACTTTTTAGCTACTCAGCTCATGACCATTTTTTGTTCGTTTTGCTTCGCAGATACTCACCGATCCGGCAAGACTGATTATTAAGAAGGTGCAAAAGGATGATCCAGGCATGTACCAGTGTTTTGTCTCAAACGAATGGGAGCAAATACAATCGACAGCTGAGCTGCAGCTGGGCGGTAAGTAGACGCGGCATATGCGTGATTTATGGCTCATTAACAAATCTTCACACACACATACACACACACACTCACTTACATACACATAGCTACAGATTGAGTCGGCTGCTTGCATTTAGTGTTTCCTGTGGCCAATTAATAAGCACTTATTAGCTGCAAACAAATCAAAAGCGCAATTTCCGCCACTTACACATAAACAACGCAAAACAAAACAAAACCAAACCCAGCACACCCCTCATTCGGCATGCGCCATACGCACAGCCACGAGCACAGCCACAGCCACACTCACACACACACACACACACTGCCATGGCGACATGAACCGCAGACCACAAATAAATGTTTGTCATAATTGGATTTCATTATTTTGTAATTTAGCAAATTGCAAACATTTTCCGAACCAGTCAATGCAGCGCAGCGGAGAACATAGCGCACACAGCAGCAACAACAACAATAACAATAACAACAACAACAGCACCAACAAGAATAATAACAAATAAAAACCATTTATCGTCCGCCTTAGTGACTTAATTTTATTAGCACTATTACACGCCACCGCCCAAACCCGCTCCCACACCCCAAACATATGCGACTACCCCCGTCCCTACGCCCGCAGAATACGCTTACAACGCCACAAACCATGGCAAAGCGCATTGTGGCATCCAACGCGGCAAGCAAGCGTCGCAACAATAACAGCAAAAACAAAAAAGAAAAAAACACAAAACAGAAATACAAACAAAAAAAGAAAAATAAAAGAAAGGAATGGAAAGGAAAGGCAACATAAAATACGCCTAGAGCGGGACTTAGCACGAATATTGTCGCGCTGTGCGAGCAAAATGCTTTGATTTGCTTTTAGGCAAAAGCGGAAATTGATTTCGATATATTATTGGCATAGTTTAGCAACACCCACCATCCAGGCAGACACCGCACACACACAAGCGCCTGCTGTCACAAACACATACACACACACACACACAGACACACATAAACACACAAGAGTCCCATGTCAGTGAAGTGTATGGCTGGCAGTCGCATGCTTCCGCGCCTGGCTCAGACCGTGGCTCATGCTGCATGTGTCAGTGTCACTAAGTCGGCACTGCGTTGAGTGTTAAAAGCTCAAGCCCCAGAGGCGCATATTAGAGACCGGATATGGCAGCAATTGTGTCAACGTTGTTGCCAACTCGATGTGCTCGTGTTCGTACGCATGTCTGTGTATGTGTGTTTGTATATACGAATGTTTCGTATATATGTGTGTGTAAATGCGTACATTCAAGTGAAGAATGAATATGGCAGCTTATAACGTTTCTCGTATCGTGTCGTGCTGTTGACGCCGCACAGTGACGCTGAAATTTTCGGCAAATGTCGGTGCTTTTAAAATGATATATATATATGCCTATAAGGATATCACAATCTTATTAATCACAGATCAGCTAATGCAAGTTCGAATATGCTTTAATGAGCTGCAAATGCCAATGTTTGCCATCTGAATGACTGTCTAAATTGTTTATACAACAATAATGATGATTGGCTTTATTGCAGTTTTCTTATTTCCAAACCAATTAAAACTAGGCAGATATCTGATTAAGATGAAACTGCATCCATTTTCAAACTCGAATCGATACACACAGATGGCTTTTGGCTTTTGCATAAGTTTCGCACAATTGTGACCACTGTGCAATGTGGGTACAGCACTTGCCGTCAAATGGCTGTGCATTCTTGAAAGAAGAACAAATTGTATTGCTATAGGCAGGATCGGGAGCAGGAGCGGGGGCAAATGTTTGAGCAGGGAAATTGAAACAATTCGAGTGCGTTTTCATCACGGTTTCCAATATCTCTCTCATCATCGAACCACAAACGAATGCATTGCCAAATCTGCAAATGCCAACGTTGCTGAATCAAAACTAATGCATATGCATTTCATTGGTTGCCATTGCTATTTATTTATGCAAGCAGACAAGACACACACACACTCACACATTCAAACCGCATACCACACAGACCATGTACATCACATGCTGATATTTGATTTATTTATT
Organism: Stegana nigrithorax; assembly: GCA_037044495.1. NCBI lineage: Eukaryota > Metazoa > Arthropoda > Insecta > Diptera > Drosophilidae > Stegana > Stegana nigrithorax. Next base: position 24,999 of record JBAMBQ010005350.1, on the reverse strand, counting down.
TTTTGGTTCTGGTTTTTTTTTTCTTACTTACTTATCAACGATTGCTTTGCTAGTCTTGTACAAATCTTTGCACTTTGAACACATTTTAGATGCTTCGCCGGAACTGCTTTATTGGTTTTCTGAGCAAACGTTGCAGCCTGGACCGACGGTATCGTTGAAATGCGTTGCAACAGGAAATCCACTGCCGCAATTTACATGGTCTTTGGACGGATTTCCGGTAAGTCAGTCACTCATGGAATATGTAACGTAAACGCAACTCACACAAAACTGTACGCAATACGGCACAGCTTAACTCAACTCGAATCAACTCAACTCGACTCGACTCGACTCAACGCATCTGGTAACAGTGAAAGGCATTTGCACATTGACAGTAACACACACAACACACACCGACACACCACAGACCGCACCACGCAAATCGACCAACATACGGCCGAGAGACTTACTTAACATGCAACGGAAATGAATGCTGCGTTTCCGTAACGTTTCGTTTCGTTTAAGTTTGCCATTACTGTGAGACACTTGCCAGCACACACACCGAACTCACCGACAAAGAACCAACGTCAACGACAACAATAACAACAACAGCATAAATCCACAAAAAAATATACACATAAATGTTGCTAAAATCATTGCTGCAGCTACTTATACACGTACCCAGGAAAGAAACAAAACAAAAAAAAAAAAAAAACAGGAGAAATAAAAACAAAAATGTGAAACTACAGAAAAATAACATGCGAAAAAATCGAAGAAAATTCGTTGCATTCTTTACATGCTTACATGCCTTTTGCCATCTTTTTTCCTATTTGTTTGCTTGTCTGTCTGTCCGCCTGTCCATCTGTTTGTACTTCTGGCTGTCGGTCTGTCCGCACATTTTCACCACATTGGCTCCACCTACTGCTGGCTACTGGCTGCTGCCGCTGCTGCCTGCTGCCAGCTGCCTGCTGCCGTGCATGGAAAAGCAAGAAATGTATTTTCAAGGATTTTCTACGTTTATTTGCATAAATTTCCATTTTCTTTTCTCTTTGCCATGCTTTACTTTTGCTTTGCTTGGCTTTGCACGATGCTGCTCCAATGTTGGCCACGTTGCTGCGTTGCTGGCTGGCTTTCACACTGCCCCGGCGCGGCATGGCGCAGCTGTTGCTCCTGCAGTTTTCATGTCTTTTGGCAAATTTTTATTGCAAATTTTATGCAATTTCAATCAATTCGATTTACATGAATTTTTCATTTTTTATTTAGTGATTGTTTCTATCAGTGAAGTAGTGAACAAGCAAACAAAAAACAAAACCAACGGAGAAAATCATTTTTAATGTTGCCTCGCGTAGCTTTTTCCATAAGATCAGCAGCTGCAGCAGCAACAGCAGCAGGCTTGGCAGCAGTAATGATGCACTGCAAAAAATGCAATAGAAAATGCACAAAATTTAATTTCATCCTGCGTAAAACTCATTTTAAACAAACAAGCAATAATAACAACAACAACAAGAGCAGCAGCCACATACTGCAAATATTGTCATAATTTGCTGAAAATATAATATAATATACTCGTATATAATCAATGCAGTTTTATGCTATATTTTCTTTTCTATTGTTTCTTTTGTTGCTATTTGCAGATACCAGATACTTCGCGGTTTTTAGTAGGTCAATATGTTACCATACATGACGATGTCATCAGTCACGTGAACATATCCAACGTGAAGGAGGAGGATGGCGGCGAGTATACCTGCACTGCGCAGAATGCGATTGGCAAGTAAGTGTTGTGGCTTCCAACCAAAAACCAATTATTTATTGCCAAAAACAACCACAAAAAAGAAAAAACAAAAACTTAAAAGCCAACAAAACCAAAATCAAGTTAGAAAAATTATTGCGCATACGCTATGTTGTACACAAAAAAGCACTACAATGCTCAAACATAAATTTTGTTGTTGTAAAATACGGATAACTAATACACAAAGCTGCACACATCGTCTCATACGAGTATAACAAACCCATCAAAATAATAAAAAACAAAAAAATAAATAAATGAAAATAAATAGAAATGAGAACATGCATGAAGACATAAAATCCAAACAATTTACTAACGTACACGTTCCGCCAGACTCGTTATGCAATATAAAATATCTGTGCTTCGTACGCGAATGCCTGTAAATAAATACCTTTGACTGTACGAAACACACACAGAGTCAGAGTCGGAGTCACAGTCGCAGTCATAGTTACTCGTATATGCGCGCATTGCCAACAACTTGACATGCCATGTCGATGCATTCCAACATATGAACATCATCATTTGTTGTTATTGCGCTTATTGTTGTTTCATTTCATTCCATTTTATTTATTTTGTTTGGTTTTGTTTTTTATAACTTTAGCGTAACTATTTTTTATGCTGCTATTCATTACAGAGTATCGCATAGTGCCAAAGTGAATATCTACGGATTGCCTTACATACGCGAAATGCCAAAAATAACCGGAATATCTGGTTCGGATTTGATTGTTAAATGTCCTGTGGCTGGCTATCCAATCGATAAAATACATTGGGAGCGAGGTGAGTTGAAATATAATGGAAACGAAACACGATTATATTAGTGTATACATATATTTACGAAGAAATCGTTAAAAAAAATACAAAATAAAATCATATTCAAAGTTTTTCTTTGTTAAAAGAAAAATCCTTCAATTTTATTAAAAATTTGTTACTTTGATTAAGTTCTTACAATAAGCAATACAATATGTAAAACTATTGTTAATAACCACACATCACCAGCATCCCAATACTTGCCTTTGCGAAATTATTACTTTTATAGTAAAAAAAAAAGGTGATTAATTATTACTTTAGCTTTATCAACTGAAAAAAATATATTTATATATTTATTTCAATAATTCATAATTTAAAAATGCAATCAATGCTTAATGCTGTCTGTCTGCTTTCAAACGACATTATAGATGGTATAATATATTGATTATATATTTTTTATTTTTTTAGCCGGGAGATTTACAAAAATCGGGCCAATATAAACTGTGTTTAATGTCCATCAAATCCAATATACAATTTGTCTGCTTGTTTTTTTGTTATTTTGATTTCCGTTGCTGCTCAATGATTAAAAAAAAAAAACTTCCACTATGATGCAAAAAAGTAGAAAAAAAAATATGTAAAATAAAATGTAAACAATCTCAGCCGCAAAATGCAAGTTTTTAATTATTTCGCTTTGGTTGCAGCATCCTGCCCCATTCGGTTTGTGTGCGCATATTAAAGAGCCAAACAGAAACGGTTGATTGCATGCAAGTTTTTTTGTCTGCTTTTGTTTACATATTTTCATATGTAAAAATATGAAATATTTCATTCAAAATAAATTTATTATTAATAGCGACGATGTTGCTGCAAATATGTAATTGCTATTATGCTTTGATGCATTAACTTCAATTGATATGGAAATTTTGCTATTTTAACTGGTTAACGCCATGTTAAGCTTCTCTTAGCCAAACAAATTGAGCAAAATATTTTTCTCTTATTTTTTTCTTTTCTTTATTTTATCACGAGAATGAAGGGTGTGTGTGTGTGTGTGTGTGTGAGGATGTTAAAAGTGTTAAATACTCAAAGGCTCGTGCTAGTCCTTGTGGGGAATAGGAATAAACTCATATAAATACCAATAAATGCAGACAGCAGCCTTTGTCGGCATTAGTCCTTACACAGAATGTCAGAGCTAACTTAATTAATTACGGCAATTTCTTTTACTCCTTGCGCAATTTCATGTCTTGCTCCGGACGACGAACAAATAAATGAAATTATTTCAAATAAAAACACAATGGCGTGGGCGGAAAATGGAATAAAAATACAACAAAACAAAACAAAACGGAATAGATGGACAAACGCTGCCCATTAATCGTCGCCAACGGGCCTACAACAATGGCACCTTAATAATTGAGCAGCTGCAGCGTTTGGAGGACGCCGGCACGTATACGTGCATGGCGCAGAATAAGCAGAAGCAGACATCACGGCGAAATGTGGAGATACAAGTCTTAGGTGAGTTCCCAACTGTATCCTAAATGATGCTATTAAAGCGAACTTAAACGCGGCGTATACGTAATGCATTGGCAACTAAATTAAGCATACGCCCAAGTGCCACAACAAACATGAACAGTAGGAAAAGAAAAACATTTAAAAAAAAAACCACAAATGCAGTTCTTTTGAAATTTAATGCTGCGACTTCAAATGAAACGAGTTTCCAGTTTTCAGGAGTATAATTCACACAAAAGCCAGCAGTTGCAAATATTTTCAGTTGGAATACCAAACTGTGCGCGACATAAATGTGCACAGAATGGAACTATTTCAATTATTTTCGTTATACGCTTTGCTTCCATTTTTGTTTTCTTTTCTTTTCGTTTTTTTTTTTTGTTTTTATTTGTTCTCTTCGCTTTTTGTGGCCGTTGTTTTGGTTTTTGTTTTGCATGCGCAATAAAAGTATGCAGCAGCAGCCGCAGCAGCTGAGGCAGCTGGGGCAGAAGCAGCAGTTGCAACTATTTAATGCCACTGCCGCGCATTTATACTCGCAGCTATTAATGCTATCCCCCCCCAGCCTGAGTCGAACCAGCAAACCGAGCGGCAGTTTGCTACTTAGCCATGAAGTCAATGACTCCCAGCCGCCGCGACGCTATCTCGCACCAACTCGCCTCAGCTGTCGACTGCATACTTATTATAATAATTTCCACAACGTTTATCAACGAAATGCGCATAATCGGCGCAACAATCGTTCGCTGCCGCACTCCGCACTGCGGGCCCAGCTGCCGTCGCAGCAGCAACATGAACATAAGCAATAGCAACAGTCGCAGCAGCAGCAGCAGCAGGAGCAGCGCCAGCGGCAGTAGTTATCATCATCATCTTTGGTGGCTTTTGTGTGTATTTAAGCGAGAACCAGCCGCCACACAGTAACAAGCAACCAGTAGCAGCCAGCAGGCAGCAACTAGCAACCAGCAGTCGGCAGTCGGCAGTTAGCAGGCAGCTGCTATCAGCACAGGCAACAGGCACGGCAATGGAAACGATAGTTTGCCAACCGCAATTGTAATGAGTTTTGGCCACGCCCAATCGCAGGCAGCGCGACTAATGAAAAACGCTGGGTCTACTGTGGTGCTGTCGTGCTGGCGCAGACTTTTTGTGTTGCTTGCGCCTTTTTTTTTGTCTGACTGTCTCTCTGCGTGTCTGTTTGATTGCAGTACCACCGAAAATCATGCCGATACAGGCGATGACAAATATGCTGCGGGAGGGCATGCGTGCCGCCATCTCCTGCCAGATACTCGAGGGCGATCTGCCCGTCAGCTTTCGCTGGGAACGCAACGGCAAGCCTTTGATAGGCACGGGGTGAGTAGGCACAAACAGTCACAAATCATTCACTGCTGCATGTAACGAAACATTTAATTTTCATTTTCATTTGCGGGAAATAGCAACGAAGTCTTCCGCCGACTCGATGAGTACTCGGCCAGTCTGGTCATCGAGCACATAGCCTCCGATCACTCAGGTAATTATACATGCATTGCGAGCAATGTGGCGGGCACTGAGCGTTTCACGGTGCCGCTGACGGTGAACGTGCCGCCGAAATGGGTACTCGAGCCGAAGGATTCGAGCGCACAAGCCGGGCAGGACGTGCTGCTTAATTGCCAGTCCGCAGGCTATCCCAAGCCGGCCATCACATGGAAGAAGGCCATTGGCCCCACACCGGGCGAATATAAGGATTTCTTGTATGAGCCAACGGTGCAGCTATTTCCGAATGGCACGATTTATTTCAAAAAGATTAGCAAGGAGTCACAAGGACACTTCCTCTGCGAGGCCAAGAACAACATTGGCTCGGGCGTGAGCAAAGTAATCTTTCTGAAAGTGAATGGTGAGTAAATGCACGAGTGCAGAAGTGCAGAAGCACAGAAGCGCTTCTCATGCGTACTAAGCGATGTAATCCACTACTGTGTTGTCCTTTGTCCTTTGTCTTCTTCTACTTCTACTTCTAATTCTGCTTTTGCTTCGGTTTCCTTTGTTACTCAACACGGAGCAGTGCCCGCACACTTCCAGACCAAGTCGAAACAAATATCCGTAGCCAAGGGCAAACAGGTGCATGTGCAGTGCAATGTGCAGGGCGACAATCCAATCGACTTTAAGTGGAAAATACAGGCGACGCAACAGTATCTCGATGAATCCTTAGACTCAAGGTATTATTGCCAGCACTTTTTTATCTACCTTCTGATTTGTTTTCCTTTTTTTTTTCACCCCCATTTGTTTATTTCTTTTTTCACGTTTTTTGTACTCACTTCTCTGCGTTTCCTTATCGCCGTGTCTGGCTGTCTTTGAATTTTTTTATTTTATTTTTGTTTTTGCGTTCGTGTTCTTTGCATTTGTATTTGTGCCCGTTGGCAAGGCTTTGGCTCGCCACTTGATGGCTGTCATCATGGTGTGCACACATGCCCTGCACGCCAGTCAGCGTAGACGGCCAATCGCCTGTCGACGCTGACACGCTGCATGTATCTCAAAATCAATTGAAGTCAATTGCATGCAGAAATTGCTTTTAATTAAAAGTCTTTTGCAAACAGCGTTCAGCGTGCAGCGTCCAGCGTCACGGCACAACGGCTAACAAAAGCAAAAGCCAAAGCTATACTCAAATAAAATAGGAAAAAAAAAGAACAAAGTCGAAATTAAATTTGCATTTTTTTTAGGCTGTCAGGAAATTTCTTTTTAAATCCGATTTTTTTTTGTGATTTTTTTATTTTTTTATTGTGCCTGCAGTCTGGCGCGTGCTAACAAAATTTGATTTGATTGGGCAGTGAAGCATTTGATTTCCCTTTCTTTCTTCTTGCAACAAATAAAAACCAGCACAGGTGTCTCCGACTGGCTGCTGTCCTTTTTCATATTTATTATTCTAAGCTGGCAGGCGTGACTCACAGCTAAGCACAGCGATGCAAAGTGGCACTTGCCATCGACAGCGTATCAAATCAAACTGTGAGTGGCGTCTGCTGAGCTGCCATGCAACTAAGTATTCATTTTCATTTGCACTTTTCCTATTTTCCATCATGCTTTTCCTGCTAGTCTTGTATAACATTTCGAAGCCTAACAAACGCAACTGAAGTTGAATTTTATTTTTATTTATTTTTTTTTGTTTTCTTTTATGTCATTGCAATTTTTGCACTTTGTACGAGAATTTAAATGTATGCATATTTATCATGCGATCTCTATCTCTCCCTCCCAAACACATACACGCGCCTTCTCGCTCTGTCTCTTTAACTCTTTTATTTATTTATGGCATTTGTACGAATGCACACGCATGCACGCTCACATCGCTACATTCAACGGGAAAACAACTTTAACTCGTACGTCTTCGTCTTTGTCAACATAACAACGGCAACAACAACAAATACAACGAATGCTACTATAACTGCAACAAAAACAACAAAAACTACGCTGACTGCGATAAAATATTGTTAAAAAAATTTGTATCGCTCACGTTGCGCAAACATGCAACTGCATCTGCGTATCCACACAACACACATGTATCTGCATATATATACACACACATGTCTGTGTGTGTGTGTGTGTGTGTGTGTGCGCATCTACACTTCAATGCATTTACTTGCATATAAATTTCACTCGCCTGCACGTGCAGATACACAATCCGAGATCAAGTGCTCGACGATGGCATGGTCTCCGAATTGGGCATTTCGCATACGTACCGCCAGGACACGGGCATTTATATCTGCCAGGCGAGCAATGCCTTCGGACAGGTAAGTCTCGACACACGCAATGCGCTCGAGTCGTGCTCTTTGCCCACTCGCACTCGTGAGTGCTTAAGGCCGAGCGTGTCGCCGTGATTTATATGCGATTTTGCGCACTCTTAGATATGTCAACAGTTTTGCAGTTTGCCTTCTCGGGTTTTTCCGTTTGTCTGTTGCATTCAATGGATACAATTTAAAAGTAGCTCGAATTATTGTGTGACAGGCAGATATAAATCAGGCAACGCATTTTTTCCAAGCTTCCGTTCCATGTTGCTGACTGTGGCAATTTTTAAGTGAATATCGTGCGAGCTGCTTAACTTATTTTAAATTTATAAATAATAATAAAAAGACAGTTCGATCATTAAAAGAAGTAGAGAAAACCGTGGCATACTTTTGTGCGCAGTCTAACACTAGCTTGGCACATTCAGTATATGGCACACAGTTTCTAAATTATACAACTGAACTATGCAAAACTAAAGTCATCTGAAAAAACAAAAAAATATCTCACACAACAAAATAAAATAAGCCACAATCTAAACGAAATGCTTAGCCAAAAATAATGTCTCTATAACGTTGTGACGCACGTAGTCCCATGTACAAGTGTGCTCACATCTAGAAAGCCCCAACTGCTTGTGTATGCAGCTAAGTGCAAACGAGTGTTTGTGCAAACATCGAACTGAGTATTTGTGCGCCTAAATGCACACTTTGTTTGCCTAACCCACTTAGCAGATGGCAGGCAGCAAGCAGCAGACTCCAGCACCAGGCACTACTTGAATAGTTCGTCCGGATACGCATGCAGCAGACCAAGCGAAAGACATAAACAAGTCAGAGAGGCAAACACTCCACTTGTGACTCATCATACACTTTTCATTTTCATGCTTGCATCGCATCAGGACGAAATGTCGATACAGCTAATCGTACAGGAAGTGCCCGAACAGCCCAAAAATCTACGCATCAATTCGCAACAGTCCCGCAGCCTGCAGCTGACCTGGAGTCAGCCGTTCGCTGGCAATAGTCCAATCGAGGAGTATCACATATTTTACAAGCAAATCTCAGGTTGGTAACACTCCCAACACATACGAGTACGTACGTGTGTGCACACTATGTGCGAATAGACGAGGAGTGCACGAGTATTGGCAGCATGGCAGGCCGTTAGCCATAAATCAATGGGCAGGCTTAAAGCCACATGCGCCAAAAAATTTATGCCAGGCTTAGCAAACGGAAATTGGAGCAAAGCAAACTAAATAATCATAAATTATGATATCCTTGTACTCCTCGTCGTTCAAACTGGTGTACACTACACTGCATGGTGTGCTCACCCAAACAAGTAATGCGATTTTCATAATTTATTTATTTTTTATTTATTTATTTTTTCTTTTCTTTTTGTTGTTATTATTTCGGTTCTTTTTTTGCCACACTTGCTGCATTGTTGTCCACACGTCCCCGATGGCCGCAGATATTTGGCAGAATGCCGAGCACCTCACGATTGCCGGTGGCCAGACCGTTGTCAACATACAGAATCTCCGACCCGCCAAAGCCTATCACATTCGCATGTCGGCCGAGAATAAATTAGGCGCGTCCGAGTACTCCGAAGTCGTGCAGGTCACCACGTTGGAGGAGGTGCCGTCGGGGCCGCCGCTGAACGTACGCGCCGAGGCGAAGAGTTCAACCGAAATCTCGGTGACATGGGATGCGCCCGAACGTGACCACTGGAACGGCATACTGCTGGGCTACTATGTGGGCTATCAGATGTCGCTGACGCCCGAGGACAAGGAAGTGAATCCCACACAGGGTTTCAGCTTCAAAACGGTCGAAGTGCGGTCACATTTCGGCGGCGAAACGGTGTTGACAAATCTGAACAAGTTCACACAGTACCATGTCATCGTGCAGGCCTACACCAGCCAGGGCAGCGGGCCGCCGAGCAAGGAGATTGCCGTTCAAACAATGGAGGATGGTAAGTTGCAAGCAATTCAATAGCCCATGTCCATGTCCATGTCCACCTCCGAGCCCATGTCCGTGTGCATGTGCATGCCCGAATGTGTCCGGCTGCTGCGTATTCCACTCCATTCGCCGCACACTCGCACAAGACAAAAGTCTGCCGGCCTGTCTGAATGCTGGCATACATTGATTGGATTTGTTAATTGCCAGCAGGCAGCGTAGCCTCGGCCATGACAAGTCCGTGACGCCTTGCAGTCTGGCCTGGGCATCGCATTCACACTGCGCTGCTCCATGTGGCAGTGTGCGTCCCCTCTCCCCGGTGGTCTGTTAACACGTGCAAAGCGTTTAATAAACTTTTCAATTTTTTTGTGCTTCCTCTGTCGGCTGCAGTGCCCTCATCGCCACCGGAGTCGCCGCAATGCGATGTACTCGGCTCTACGTCGATTTATATCACCTGGTCACCACCGGATGTGGACGGACAGAATGGCAAAATCAAGGGATACAAAGTATTTTACATATCAGTCGATGAATTGTACGGTAAGTCTTCAAGCTTTGATTTCTGCCTTTTATGTTTTTTCCTTTTCTGTTTTTTGTTTGACTCATTCCGCTTGCCAAATGCCTGGCAAATAATCACAGCTGTCCTCCAGCAACCCACTACACGATGCTAGTCACCCCTCCCCTGCCCGGCCTAGCTGCGCTGTCCATTCAGACAGCTCAGACCGGAAGACTCACATGCCCATCCTGCGTGCGGCATTGAATCAATGTTTGCTTTCGAAATTACCTCAGAGAAATTGGGTTCTCGTAGGCAATTCAGTGCTACCAATTATGCAGGCCATTAATTTTTAACACCTCAAGTGTGGCAAAACACGCCGACAACTTTAAATATGCATGAGTGGAAGATGTCGAACCAATGCCCCGAGGGCCTGCCATGCGTTCGCATAAAAATGGAATTCTGTTTACTGCTTTTGTTAATTATTTGTTGATGTCGTTGATGTACACTACAGTGCATATGTACTCATCCATGTGTTTCAGCAAAAATTGAAGCGCTCTAAAAAGATTCATACTATCTAATAATGCACTAATATTACTAAAAAGAATTTTATTCCTTAAATCATCAGAAAAGTCATAGCTGATCTTTAAAACTTTGATACGAATACTCACAGTAAACAAAATGGATGATAAAACTGACGACTATATCTTTTATTTGCTTCTTCATGAAGTAAGCTTCACTTCATTCAAGTGTATTGGCATCCAAATATTTCACTGAAATATGCAATCATCCATGCCACGTGCATTAACTTACCTAACGCGAAACCTTAAGAAACGATGAAGCAGCGATGAAAATTGTGAAAAGTATTTATGGCACTCGAGCCTATTAGTCAATCCTTGCGCACGGCATATGCCATGAAATACTTGAACTCTTTAGCGGCGTATTTTGTGACACCAAACAATAGAATAAAGGACCTCGGTTTTCGCTTCGAGCTGCAGGCATCCAGGCAGCCACGAAGCCACGCAGACAGGCAGCCAGGCAGCCAGCAGCGACTCAATTGAATTCAAATTGCAGGCAATTCATATTGGCATCATTTTTCACAAGCATAACGATGACGATAACGACGTCAAAGTCGACGACGAGGATAACGAGGACAACGCGAACGACGTGTGCGCTGTGGGCACTGGCATGAGGGCGACGGTTGACGTTGACGATGAAGTCGCTGAATATGCCCTCAACTCAACTCAACTCAACTCAACTCAGCTCAACTCAACTGAGCTCAGTTCAACTCTTTTGCATGGCATTTTTCGTTTAATTTGTTTTTTTTTTTTTTTTCTACTTTTTGCATTGATTTTGCTTTATTTTTTGCATTTTTTTCTAAAGTTTGCTTTTACTTGGCGCTCATTGCAGAAACCGATCCGGAGGTTGTGAAGTCAACAAATCAATACGTCACTATTGAGAATCTGCACAAATACACGAACTACACGGTCTGGGTTCTGGCTTACACCAAAGTGGGCGATGGCATGAAAACGAAACCATTTTATTGCCGCACCCATGAGGACGGTAAGTGCGAGATACGAGAATGCGAAAGCGAGTGCAATGAACTCTCCCACATGCACGCGGGAGCACCCAAAAAAATAAAATAAAAAAAAAATAAAAATAAATTGAGAATTTTATATGAAAAAACAAGAAAAACTATTCTGATGATTATTTATTATCCCCGACAGTGCCCTCGGCGCCGCAAGCGATCAAGGCAATACCGGCATCTAGCACGAAAATCATCATATCCTGGCTGCCACCCGAGTACCCCAATGGCGACATCGTGAGTGCAATTGTTTTAAGCGCTAATTAAGCGTCAATTAACGGCGACAACGCTTTGTGTCGCTTTGTTTTCCGTTTTGGCCTCGTTTACAGACCGGCTACACCTTCTACATGTCCATGCTGGAGGGCGGCCGCGAGGAGGGCACACACAAGCGCCTGCTCGGCCCGTTCGTTGAGATGCACGAGACCGTGCGCACCCAGGAGTCGGCAACCTATCAATTCTGGCTGACTGCCTCCACGAAGATGGGCGAGGGCGAGAAGACCCAGGTGGTGACGGTGCCACCGAACAACAAAGTGCCAGCGCGCATTGTCTCCTTCAGCCAGCGCCTGGTCACACCCTGGAAGGAGCATCTGGAGCTGCCGTGTCGCAAAGTGGGCGCACCCGCGCCAGTGACCATTTGGCGTCAGGATGGGCACAACATGGAGACGAACGCACGCAAGACAATCGCCAAGAATGGCACACTCTACATACGCGAATGCCAATCGATCGATGCCGGCAATTATACGTGCAGTGTGGAGAACACTTGGGGCAAGGATGAGATCGTCTACAACATCATAGTCAAGGTGCCGCCCGAGGCGCCCAACCTGACCGTGGTGAACAGCTACACCGACAGCCTGCACTTGGAGTGGCTGGACAACAGCCACGGGGGCAGTCCCATACTCGGCTATGTAATCAACTACAAGCGTGACAACGGCGACTGGGAGGAACTGCAGGTGGACGCCAAGACGAATTCGCATTTGCTGAGCAATCTTTGGTGCGGCACACGCTATCAGCTGTACATAACGGCATTCAATAAAATCGGCACCGGGCTGCCCTGCGACATCGTCAACTCGTACACGAAGGGCAATCCGCCGGTGCAGCCCAAGCACTCGCAAATGATAACGAACAACTCGACGAGTGTGACTTGTTGGCTGGACTCGTGGGGCGACGGCGGCTGCGGCATACTCTACTTTATGATCGAGTCGCGCATCTACGGCAGATCGACGTGGAACATCGTCTCGAATCACATACCACCGACAGAGCGCATTTTTACGGTTAGTGACTTAGTTCCTGGCACGAAGTATCAACTCAAGGTGACGGCGCACAACAACGCGGGCTCCACGACGGCCGTCTACAACTTCACGACGCTTTCGCCGCAGGGTGGTGAGTAACAAGCAAAGCCACACACATGTGCAGCCGACTGACGACTATTCTTCTTACTCCCTCAGTGCTCTACGGCACCGATCACGCCAATCCAGTCTCGCACATGAGCGACAGTCCCTTCTATGCGAACTTCAAGGTCCTGCTGCCCGTCTGCCTGTCCATGTTCATGCTGTTGGGTCTCATTGCCGCCGTGCTGCTTATACGAAAACGAAGTGCGTAGTCATTAAACTGCAATTAGACCGTTTTTGCTCTTACCCTTGCTCCTAACATCTTCAATTCAACCACACAGAGCTCAGCAATCAGGCACGCCTGGCCTCCTCCTCCATGTCCGAATCGCCATCGCTTGCGAACCTGCAGAACAAACAGAACCGCGATCAGCAATACTTGGCCGTGCGTTGCAATCCGGGCAGCTCAGCGCCGCGTGGCTCCAATTCCAATGACTCGGGCAGCTTTGGCAAGGCCGAAGGCAACGAATACATCGAAGACATCTGTCCATACGCAACATTCCAGTTGAACAAGCAGACGTACAGCGAAAGCTCCTACAGCGGCAACGTCTACAGTGGTCCCTACCACTCGGTGCGCGGCTCATTCGTCTATCACGATGTTAAGCCAGAGAGCTATCACGTAAGTATGTGGAGCACAAAGCGCAGCTCACGCTAACTCACATCTTACCGCCCCTCACACATAGACCAAGGAACCCGAGTACACGAAGGTGCGTCGAAAAGTCGGCCGCCTACGCGACCCGCACTCCGAGAGCCAAGGTTTGTATGCGCCATGCCACTCTCTGTTTTCACGCCTATGCTTAGACACATTATCGTAATCATGCCATCTGTCAGCTAACCTTATGCTAGCTTTAAGTATTTTTGATCGAAATTTGAAACATTGTCCCAACTGCATGTCGCATCACATCACTATGCCAACCAAGTCATTTAAAATCCTGTATCCTGCCTCCTTTCACCTTTTCACCGAGGCTGCAAATATTCAATCCAAGTGCTGAATGCGAAGCCAAATGTAAATTCAGATTCGAAATTCTCCCAATTCTCATACCAACTTCTTCCACGTGTTTGCAGCCTTGCTTTGCTTTTACCTGTACTCTGTGTTGCTTATGATTTTTCTGTTTTGTTTTTTTTTTTTGATTTATGTTTTTGTTGTATTCTGCATATTTAACAAACACTATCAACAATTTCACATAAAAAAGTTCATCTAAACAAAAAAAACAAATCCATCAAATCGTACTAAACTTTTTAGAATCGGACAATCCAGGTTCAACAGATTCCGAAGTTAGGAAAATCCTAACACTTCACATACCAATTACAGAATATGACACACTTGGTTCCGAGTCGGATAATGATGTGTCTGCGCGCGCTCTTAACTCGGCCAAATATCGCGCACAGCGTGGTAGGTGCAACAAAAGAAACCCCCATCCCATAGCAACCAGTAAGCTTGACAGCCAACCTAATTGCTCTTTCTCTACAATCAAAACCAGATACGCAAGATGAAACGTCGTCCTCGTCGGAGACCACGCCCACGAGCATGTCGCGCAAATCGAAGCCACCATTTGCCGCACGCAAAGCGGGCAAATCGGGCACAGGCGGCAAACGGCATGTGCGCAGCTCCAGTGGCTATTCGAGTCACAACGAAGAAACCACTTTTAGGTAAGCCCAGCTCCACGCATCTGTCCAATCCCACTCAGCACAAGTCTATTTAATATACAGCATATCCAACTATCCACCAAACTATCAGGACCACATAAATCCACCAGCGCGTTTTTCCGATGGTAATGAAAAATCCAAAACTCAAACTTCGCCACGCATACGTGCCAATCAGAAACTACACAGGGAGGCATTCCAGATAAATGTTTGAACAAACTCCGCAAACTCCAGCAAATCAATCCAGCAAAGGCAGCCGGAAGGAAACTAAGGAAACACAAAAATAAAATTGTATAAATAAGCAAAGTCAACGTCAACTCTTATCGTATGTTGTCGCATTTGTTGTGTAAGCAAGACAAAAAGTATTAAAAATAATAATAAACAAAAACAAAAAAAAAAACAATTGCTTAAGCAAAATCAAAGAAACAAAACTTTAAACTAAAGCAAGGAACTCATTAAACGAATTAACAAACTTTTGCAGTTTTTTATCGTATGCTGTTCATACTTTTTTTTTTTGGCAAATCTACAAAATATATGTGCATACGCAAATTTTCGATGTAATTTACTTTCAACGAACTTTCCTTTAACTCGAGGCCAAGCCAAAGCATTTGTTAATAACATTTCTCAATAGTTAATGGTAAAAACATGAAAATAATCCAAACAACAACAAACAAAGAAGAAAATGTACGAACAAAAGACTTATTTATATACACTGATTATAATTAGTTAAAACTATATACACACAAGTAAAAATAAAACAAAAATTAAATAAAAAACATTTAAAATTAAGAAACAAGTTAAAGAAAATAAGAAAATATAAATGTTAATAACATAAAACTAATTTAAGCGCATCTGTAAAAATACTAAAATATATAACTATGCATGAATAATAATGAAGAAACAAAAACACAATACTCGTTTAAAACATAACAAAAATTAAAAAAATTATTGCAAAGAAAAACAAAAAGAAAACAAGTAAATAAAAGCAAACAGGCCTTAGTGCTAAGCGATATATAGGCATATACATTATGTAATTAATTCGTTTGTAGTTGAAGCAAATTCTGTTGAACAGTTTTATTTGTGTTTCATTTGAGAGCATCAAATATTTATTGTCATTCTTATTAAATGTATTAACAAGTTAATGCAAATGTTAGCTAGTTATTTAATAAAACCTAAACAAAAACAAAAAAAAAACACAAATTTGTGTAGTCTAATAAGCAAAACATGCGCATCATACATAAGCGTCAAGTTGTAAATAAACAATCAAGAAAACAAAAAAAATTTAGTAAAGAAAAAGCATTAAGTATTAGTCAAAAGTAAAAGTGGCCAAAAATGTCGTAAACCAGCATGCATTTTCATTACAAATACAGCGCAGTAACAATTGTTTATTATGTTCAATATAAAACTAAACAAAACAAAAAGCAACGTACATATGTATGTAATAGTGAATTAGCCATGCAGCTTTAATCCTACAAGAACACGCCCCAAACAGTTTTCAGTTCCGCTCCCAAACACACTTCACTCCATGAAACTGCTCTGATGAATGCCTACGCTTGATTTCCCACGCATACTTAACGAAAAACAAAACGTAAATAGCTGAACAACCAATTAAAAGACAATATGAGAACCATGAATCATAAAATACAAATACAGTTACATACGATATATAGTTAATATAAAATAAATACATAAATCGAAATGAAATTATAAATTAACAAAAATATAAAAAAATTATTTTTCCCAATTGTAGTTTAAAAATGTAACACAAAAGAAACTCACATTTAAATAAAAGCTGAGACAAATACATGAATGTTGATAATAAATACAAGAAGTAAAATACAAGCTAAATTTGAAACAAAACACCAAAAAAATTAAACTTAAATACAAGTATTAACAGAAAAATTGCGACAGGCAAAATGATTAACAATTTTATTAAAAAACAAAAATTGAATCTAGTATTAGCAACTTTCCAGACTGCACAAACAAAACCAAGTTAAACGTTTTTAGGCATTTAAACAAACTCAAAACGGGGAAATGCACACTTTGGCAAACGAAATTTAAAAAAGAAAACTCACTTAACGAATAACTAAAAAAAAAAAAACAAAACATATTTGGTTGTAAATTGTTAAGGAAACACAAAAATTTAAATAAAATAAAATTAGTAAAATGAAAATTCAAACTCTAAACTTGAAAAGTAATGTTTGGCAAATTGAAATTTTGAATGTATCTTAATAAGCGTCAAACGTGTTAGGCATAAATACGAAAAAGGCAAAAAAGAACCGCAATGGGATTAACTAAATACAAATTGCATCTGCATACTTACCAACTTAACTAAAAAAAAAAAAAACAACAAAAACAAAACGAGAAAACATTAATTGAACAAACTTAAGCAAACAATGCAGACAAATTGTGTAAATTAAATAAAAACAAAAGAAAAACCAATTGATGCATATTGCACAAACGAAATAAAAGTATAAAAATATTTAAAAAAATAAATGCGTAAAAAATCACAAAACTAACGACAAAGTTGTTTATTTCATTGTTTTCGAATTATAAAAAGGACGATGAAACGTACGAATGCATTTCATTCGCTGCACTCAGTCGAAGAATTTGTAGTATTTTACCTGAAGAAGCTCCCGGTTTCAGAAGGATTTTTAATTAACAGTCGATTTTCATATGACATGATAACAGAAGCTCAATGAATATGTTGCTGAAAATGTGAAAAGTTTACCTACGTAAAAGACCAGAACTGTGTATGCTCATCGACTTACCCATTCAGACTTTGGTTTTCATTCAACAATCGCTGACCAGGAAGAGAAATTGAAAGCAATAAATTAACATCTCAGTGGTGAGTAAGAGTTTCACTTTTAAATTACAATGATATGACGTTGGCCTTATGCACAGCGGTGAAATCCACTGTCTCTCGGAATAAAAATTCAAAACTGAAATCAGTCAACAATCTTAACAACTTTTTACAAACCCAACAATAAAAATAACAAGCTCAAGTATGGATGTGGGCTTTCTCAAGAACATAAAGAATATTTAACATTAGAAATAGATTTTTTTATTTACAGCTTACTTTTCCCACAATCAGCAATCAAGACAAATAAAAACATATTTAAACCAAATTAACGTTAATGCCTTTGTTGCTTTTGCTCGAAGTAACTCAAATTTTCATTCATTTTCATTTTCTTTCTTCTTTTGTTTTTCATTTGCATATAAAAATATTTTAAAGCTACACAACAAATAACAATAAAATATATAAAATTGTTACACGTAGAATTACATTAAAATTGTTCAAATTTTCAATTTTTCTTTTTCTTGTGTTTGTAGTTGTTCCGTTTTTATTTCTGCTTTTGCTTTTTCTTCTTTGTTTCTATTTTAGTGCTTCAAATGCTTAACGTTTGCGTTCAAAGCATTCAAAGTGTGCACTTGATAAGTGGCATGTGGTGTGCGGGTTGAGTGTGTTTAGGTGTCTTTCGTGAGATTACATAGCACTGTGCTTATTTGTATTTGATTGTTTGTTTGTTTATTTGTGTGTACACTTGTGTGTGTTTAAGCCGTGTGCGAGTCTAGTGTATATAATATAACTTGTATAGCAGTTGGCTGACTGGCTATACCAGATAAAATAATGCATATAAAAAATTAAACACCCTAATCATCATACATGAGAATTTTAACATAGAAATGCTAAAGTGTGTGCCTACATTTAGTGTGGATTCTCTTTTGTTTGTTTTAGAGTAAAACCTTACAGCTAGAAAACTATTTAAGGCTGCTGGCAAGTGCTCAGACACTAAACCACGCAAAGTTAAACAATGAGAAATAAAGAAATAAAACCAAATAAAACAGATTACTTAAATATTTATCATTATTGTTTTTCCGTTCAGAATGGCAAATATCAGAACATAATTGGTTTGTCCTTGCACTGGTCTATCACATAGCCGGTGTATCGCTTAAGGAACTTTGGATATTCGCGCTTGTAGACCGCGCGTAGTGCACTAGCAGGTGCCCAGCCACCGGGATTCACTGCAATAGGAAATCATAAACAATGTTACTTAAACCTGAAACACTCGGAATTTAATATCAACTATTTAAATATTTGACATGCCACACTTAAAATGTAAAGCCTAGCCTATTCTAATTTCCATCAACTTACCCACGGAGCAATAGGTTATCTTGCAGGTTAAATCTTCACGCGTTAATGTGTCACCCTTGGTGTAACCCTCAGGCAAATGTGTCTGGCAGGCGAGTATGACTGTTAGGAAGATGCGTACACATTTGCCATTTTTCGACTATAAAAACACAAACGAGCAATTAACTAAAGAATCAACTAATTAGCCACATGCTGCAATGGACGCACCTCCTGCTTGGCATAATCCGTTGAGTTGTTGCACACAATCCATGTGTCAAACGCACCCGGATCAAGATTATCCGTTATTTTGCGCATATGCGACCAGAACTGTGCATCTCTTTGACTGGCGGGCCAAACGCGTTTATGCGTCTGCAGAAATAGTAACGTGTCAGAGGAGATCTTCTCCAATATTGTGCAGTCCTCGAGTGTGGCTAAAATAGTGCAACGATTAAAATTAAAAGTAAACCCAAAGCTAATTAGGCCATAGGCGCCACTCACTCTCCCATTCGTTGCGAAACTCTGGCATAAAGAAGTAGTGGCACATCTCACGCGCTGTCGCGCCCTTAACCGTATGATACGCCTTCAATGGATCCATCACCATGCCGTTCACCTCGACCTCCCGTTTGTACATCTTGATTTCACCCTCGTCGGCAAATATTTGCCAACCGTTGCCGCCCTGGCCAACGCCTTCGCGTGCATGGTGTAACTGCTCCTTGCAAACGCGATCAATCTGCAAATGTTCAAGCAATTTTATACTCAACCCATCCGATCGTTCTTAAGCATCTCAACTCACCTCGGACCAAAGCGCATGATTCCTAGCCCCCACGCCAGTACCGAACTCCTCCTGCGCCTCTGCCTGATGCGGCACATTGACGAGCGTCTGAGATTGCTGCGATTGCAGTTTCAGTTTGACACGCTTCTGCATGTCCTCTTCGATCTTCTCCAAACCCGTTTCAACGGCATCGAAGAATTCATCCTCGGGTAGTGTGGAATGTGGACCCTCCTGTTTAAGCAACCGAAAGACAAGAAACGTCAAGAACGTGCCATTATTATTAACAACAGCCAAGTTTATTCAATTAAAGCAAACATAAATGCTTTGTTTTATTTATTTAATTATTCTGAGAGCTTGCAATATGACGAAACTTTTGTCGCCGCTTCTACTGCTTCGATTGTCGTCAATCAGTCAGTTGTCTTAAATTTAGCCCAAAGCATTTCGTACGTGCCTACAATAATTTAATTGAGCCAATGTTGGCGCATATGCAAACACTTAAAATGCTATTATTATAATTTGTTTTCCTCTTTTAGCATTCGGCTACTTTTGGCATTTCTATGTATGCCGACAACGCACAGAATCTTGTCTAGCATTTATAAAAACTAAGCGAGCAGAGCAGCATGGCTTCGAAGGATTATGCTGTGACATGCATATGAATGCGCATTATATGCAAAATAGTCGTGTGTGCTTCTTTATGGGGCCAAGGGAGTAGGCGGCGGCGGCGGCGGCAATTACGTACATCACACACATGAAATTATTCATACGGGAATTTCAGAAATTAATTTATTAATTAATGCACACACGACTGTCAATTGTATCTGCAGAATATAATGGGAAAATAAAATAGACGACTTTGGCGGGTGTCACTATCCTATCTCTATGACGCTTAGAAATCGACACAGAGACTGGCTTGAGTACCAAAAGTAGCGGGTCCGGCTTGAGTTGAGCCCATTTCTGTAGCAGGCAGCACGTTTTTCTGCCCAAGATTGTCTCATGTGCACTATTTTTGGTCAATCGAAATGCCTTTTAAAATTTAAACGTCATTGGGCTAAGGTCAACCTCATTGTCAAAATAAAAAATCCAACTGTGAACTGTTTTTGGTTGAATTTTAAATGTAAAATGTATAACAAAACAGTTAAAGACACGACTTGGCTTCGTTTGTATGCAAACTGGCCATTATAGAAGGGAGATTCAGGTCAATAACAAATAAAAACATAAATTTTAGTTTCAGCAGCTGTTGCCATTTGTCAGTGTGTAAAGATTTCATATACTGCCATATAATTGATTAGAAAGTAGTGAAAAGATGCCATAGAAAAAGTAATCCTGGTCATTTTAGTTGCCTGAGAGAGTTTATCCGGCCCTTAGGAAATTACAAGGAACTTACGTTTACATCGACCTTAGTGCAAGAATCCCCCATGGAAAACACAATTAAAAACAAAAAAGTCACATTTGTAATTTAAAATTCTGAACTGAACTGATGCGAATTTCAATGCGTAAGTGATTTTTTTGTTAGCTTTAGGGCGGCCTGCTTTGAGACATTGGACTAATTACAATAAAGATTCAGACAGTTGGATTAATATCTTATCTTGATTTGAAGCGTCAAAGACAAGTTGAATTTCCTTTAAGCGCAAAACAATTATAAGATATTTCGGGCAAATTATGTGCTCGGAAAGTGTGAAAAATAAACGATGGTTAGTATCAAAAATCTACATTATTTATTTTTTCCTTTTGCAATAAAAATATTTGCCTAGTAGACATTTGTGCCGACGTATTTGGAGCGAAACACTTTCCCCTCCGCACAACACAGAATTCACAACAGCACATAAATAAAACAGAACAGTCTCACAGTTCCACCAAATCTAGCGATGAAGTCATGTGTTTATGGCGACCCGATGTCTCGCTCTAAAGCCAAAGAATAATCTGTGTCAGCTTAGTTAAATTTCAACAACTGACTGCTGACTTGGACATACACTGCTTTACACTAAACTACATAGCACGGCACGACACGTCACGCCACGTCACGTCACGACACGACACAGCAGCAACACGCACAAAGCACAGATTTCTGAATATTTTGCACTCTTGCCTTGTGTATTTCATTCATGCACATGCACATATGTAAATAAATATTTGCATGCAAATCTAATATACAACATGAAAATGCTGCTGCTCCTTGCTACTGTACGAACTCCTTACCACGCTCGATGTTTTAAGCGGCGTACTTGCACACTTGCAAGAATAAATAAGGGGAAACTTTCGAAGCAACACTTGAACTTGAAGCGATGCTACGCGCTTTGACAATGTTAACGACGCCACTCGCTATTCGCCTGAAAGTTGACTACAAATTTGTTACACATCGTGCAGGAAATTCGCTACTGCTCGCTGCTATTGCGCGTTGCTGGCTTGTGTTGGCTTTGATTTGCTTTTCATACATATACTTTTCATTAATGAAATTACACGCCTTCAACAGCGTAAAAACAAAAGCGAGCACAACACTGTAAGGCGCAATAAAAAGCGACATACACCAAAAACAAAAATAAAACCCAAGTGAAATCAACTAAAACCGCAAGAGAAGCACAAAAAATTGTGCAAAATGAAATAAAAATAATACGGAATATCCTTGAATGCCAGCAAAGCGTTCAAGCGAGAGCGAGAGCGAGCACAAGCGATTGGTAACGTCCGAACGAAAAAGCTAAATTCATGCGTTCGAATAGAAACCTTCCGTCTGGCACGAGGACACAAAACAAACTGTTGCTGCAGCGCGCGCAATCCTAACCAAAACCGAGTTGACTAAATGACTGCCTCTGCCTGCCTGCCCGCCTGCCAAGCATGCGCCCGCCACTGCCCACTTGTTTGCCCAAACGACTCTCACGCATACACACACAGCGCAAACAGGCTGCGGACAGACAGACAGGCAAGTCGCCTGTTTTGGGGTTGAAAGCGTACGCAGGAACGCATGGATTCGGAGCGTACAGCCTATAATATGAAAGCTTTAAATTGAAAGGATTTTCTCTTATTTAAATAATAAATCAATTCAAAGCCACGGCTGACAGCGGGCGGCAATGCGGCGGCTCTTACTGTTGTTGTTAAACAAGTTTTTGAAATGTTTTTATTTTATTTTTTTTTTTTGTTTTTGCAACACAAATTATGCCAATTTAGTTTGTCAGTTGTGCTCCACGCAAATCCCAAGACTGCGACCACTTGGCAAAGGCACAAAAAATATGATAAAAAAAAAATGTGCGAAAAATAAGGGAAAACTTTTTCAAACTCAACGTACCGCAGTTTTCTTTCTGTTGAGCTTAAGCCCCTTTCGCAAGAAGCGCACCGAAGGCATTTCTATAGATATTAGTTCTTTATTTTGCCTTTTGTTTTTTATTTATTTATTTTTTGATTCACAGTTTCACTTTTAAACGTTTTTTATGGCCTTGCTTGATTTTGTTTGCTTTTATTTTGTTTTTAAGTTAACGCAATCTTTGTGAATAAAAGTGTTTATTAACTATAAACAGAGCACAGCTGCGCAGACTCAAACGTTTCCACTTTTTTGTTGTTTTGCGTTTTATGTTGTTGTCTTGTTTGTTTGAACGTTTTGACGTGTGCACGCGTCGCTTGCTTTAAGCCAACTAACCGAACTCGCGGCCATTACAACGAATTCGGCAGTTGGTCAGCGCAGGCAGCCCAGCTCACAGCATTGGTGCGTGCTTGTGTGTGCGCTCGCCAATTACACGGGCAAGCTGACTGTGGCCGACACTGCGCGGGGGGAGGCAGCCCAGGCATTTACGTAAGCAACGTCGATCAGACGATCGGTCGGTCATCCGCTGCCGTTGGCGGCATTTTGGTTATGGCTGCAACGTAGGTGAATTTGTTTTTGTTTTTTCTCTTGCTTGCTTGCTTGTTTTTTTTCTTTTTTTGTTTTAGTTTTGGGTATACGTTTGTGATAGGCATACAAGTGCAAGCATTAGTGAGGAAAATATGCGCTAATGTGAGTTTTGAGAATTATTCGCAATCGATACGTTAAAGGAGAATTTACATTATGGCGAAACTATTTCAACGCAAACTTCCGTGTATCATATAAATGTGACGCGTTATTTATTTATTTATTTATTTTTTTTTTTACTTGCAACAAACGCTTAAAAGTTGACTGCACTTTATTTCGAGCATTCGAAAAGGTCAACTGAACTGAAATAAACAACGAAGCATAACAAATTGCATTAGTCTGCTTTCCACACGTCGAGACGCGAGCCATGAATGTAAATTTGCCGCTGCACACTTGACGCGAATTGAGCGAAATGTGAATTTATTTAAATATGTTTGGCAATTCTTTGGCAATAACTATATTGGAAAAATCCCATAATGAAACCTTATTAATTAAAATTGAAAACAAATGGGGATTTACAATTTTAAAAGTCCAATCAAACTAAGGACGATTTGACAATAGCAGTAAAAGTTTCCGCTGATTTTTTCTTTATATAAGCAAAACATAATTTGCAGATTTAATTTGACGGGCCCCATTTTGTGCACGGAAACAAGGAACGTATTGGAGTAATAATACGAAAAACTGTAGCTATCATCTGCAGCTCATCTCTGCTGCATGGCAGTAAATGCCAATTTGCAAACTTTAATTGCTGTTTCGTTCCGCATATCACAGATGACGCGTGTGTGCATTGCTTTGATATATTTTGAAATTGGCCGATTTAATAGGAACGGTTACGGAGTTTAGTCAGGTGTTTGATAAGAAAACAAAATCGCTTAGTCAAGCTGAGATAAGTTAAGGTTTTTACGAATAATTAGAGTCGCTTTTGCAAACTTAAACTAATTAAAATAAAATTACTATTTTACTCATCTCAATAAGACCGTCCCTATTAATCAAAGTAAAATATGCATGTGGCCATTTATCTTTGTAAAATATTTCTATTAGAATAGCAGAAAAGTTTTTGAAATTAAAAAAAGGAAACAAGCTCAGTTCAGCTAAATAACTTTCACAATGTAAACAATATAAACAATGAATAATTTTTATCATTTGTTTCCAAACAGCACGAAAATTTGCGGAAATTATAAAAAAATATGTAGACTAAGCTCATGTAAGTTGATAACAATTAAAAATTAAAACACTGGTTTGCATGTTGCAAATTTTTAAAATTCCATATTAAACAAATGTAATCAGCAAATTGATAAAAAAAAATTGTTAGCGTAATTTTTTGTTAACTACAAATGGGAAAAAAAATGAATAAACACAACCAAATGTTTACGAACAAGTGCAGAGCAAGAAAAACCCTCTGAGGGCGTCGCTTTTTATCATGGTTTCGTGGACTGCGT